>JACAVU010000002.1:60188277-60888928 GCA_014183005.1 Castanea mollissima | reverse complement strand
TACATGTGTAAAGAAATTCATGGTTTTGATTTTAAAGGGAAAAAAAAAGGTTTTAGTTTGAAAACCGTTTTGAAAAACATGTGACAGCCAAGAGTGACGTTAAGATGGAATAAAGATCCCAACATTTCCCAAGTTGCAGTAATATTTTGGAGAGACTCCTAGCCACCATCAAGATGCCATCATTTTGTAGTGAATGATGTGATTTGTCGATTAATGAGGACTGAACTAAGCGATTACACAAAAAGAGACCTCCTTCATGATTTCATTAGCCAATGAGGTTTAATAGTAGACCTATTATGAAATGAGTTCTCCCCAAATCAAATGCCAAGAGCCCTTAAATTAAAAACTTTTAATCTATTGTATGATTTAGCTCATTGTGGGGATTACATATTGTGTTCTTAGCTCACTGTGGCGATTACATATTTTTCTTTTAACATGTGAGTTAAGATAATTAATATTTTTTATTATCTATTTTTGGCCAACTATTCAAATGTGTGAATTGTATCCAATTTATTTCATTTTTATTTTATTAATTAATCTATGTGTTGCATAGACATGTTCCATAAAACGTCGCTATATGCTTCCCCTTAGATTTTTCACGGCGGCGAAAAATTTTCCCCAATTCTTCATTTCCCACCTTTTTTTCCCCAAAGCTTTTTTCTTTAATTTCTTTTTTTCTTTTCTTTCTTTTCATCCGGATCCCACTTCTCAAGCTCTTAAAAGTTAAAAACTCATTTTTCATTTCCCATCCAACTCCATTTTTTTTTCCCTCTAAGAGCATTCACATTGGGAATGCCATATGCCATATGTTGGTTTACTTTAGCATAAAAGCCCAAAACAACCTCTACATCCCGACATGTAAAAAGCTACTATTACAAAAAAATTTGTAATTTGCAATTTTGCTACAGTGTGATTCTAAGAATCGCATTGTAGCTCAATTGTAATAAAAAAAAAGGATATATATTTTATTCCTTTTTTTACCAATATTTTATTCCTTTTTAACTGTTTTCTTTAGCTGATCTAATATTTTGTCTCCTTTCTCTCTCTCACCGTTCAATCTCAACTCCTTTCTC
The DNA here is from genome assembly GCA_014183005.1 of Castanea mollissima. Classification (NCBI taxonomy): domain Eukaryota; kingdom Viridiplantae; phylum Streptophyta; class Magnoliopsida; order Fagales; family Fagaceae; genus Castanea; species Castanea mollissima. Next base: position 60,887,855 of record JACAVU010000002.1, on the reverse strand, counting down.
TCTCCCTCTCTCTCTCTCTCTCTCTTTTAATTATTTTTTTTCTTCTTTTTCAGTTCTGATTCTCATTCAATCCCTCCCCCTCTCTTGTCCCTCTCTACGTGGATTGGTGCCCGTGCATTGGTGGTTATGGTGGTGTGGGCAAATGGTTGCAGCGGCATGGATCGGTGCCTTTTATATCTCTCTCGCACCCTCACTCTCTCGACCTCCCACAATGGCATGACCCCCTAGCCGAAGCTCTAAGCCGTAGCTTTCTCTCTCTCTCTCTCTCTCTCTAAACCAAAAATTACGACCATTGCAAGCCACCACCAGTGGCTCTCTTGGTTTCCTTCTCTCTTTTTTATTTTCTATTTCCTCTTTTCTTTTATCTTATTTTCTTTTTAATTTTCTATTGGTCTTTGATTTATGAAAGTTCCTTGTTTTATTGCTTGCCTATTTGTGGGTTTAGGGATCTAATTTTCTTTTGGGGTTTTAGGATTTGAAAAAAAAAAAAAAATGATTTGGGTTTTGGTTTGGGGCTTTGAAAAGGGGATTTGGATTTTATTGTGGTTGTTGGTGCATTTAAGTTGTGGATGCAGTTTGATTTAGGGTGATGGGGTTATGGGTTTTGCTGTGGTTGTTTGTATGTGTTTTTGAAAATGTGTTTGCGCAAACATGCTCTGTTTGTATGGAATCGATATTCACTGTGTGTGAGAATAGGAATAGGTATTGCCATGTGTCTACATTCATGTGTAGACTCGAGCTACTATAAACATGTGAGCATGTATTCTAAAAATAAAAACACTGCATGAGAATAGACTAGGAGGGATGAATCGTTTGGTTGTGTTGTTGATGGTTGGGTTGATTTGGGTTTGGGAGGTGGATGTATTGTTTAGGGTTTGGGATGAATTTTTGAACTAGGTTTATTTGGGGTTTGGGATAAATTTATGTGTTGCGTTTGTCTGGGGTTTGAGATGAGTTTCTATGCTAGGGTATTAGGTTTTCTTTGTGATACTTGACCACTGGTTGAGAGAGAGGAAGGGAGACAGAAATTAGAGAGAGAATGAAATATATTTTATTGTATAATTTATATTATTTTAATGTGTTGTCTTGTAAAATAAAAGTTGGGATGCTAGGAGTATTATAAAATGGTATGGTATAATTGATAAAGTAGCTTTTTGAGATGTTAAAATAGAATATGATAGAATAATGGGATGCGAATGCTCTAACCCATTCTCATTTTCACCATGCAGAGCTCTCTCTTACCATCGTCAAGCTCTCTCTCTCTCTCTCACATATCCACTGCCCTTAGCCACCTCCCTAGCCCTAGCCGCCACCGCTGCCGCCACCATCGCCCTAACTATAGCCGCCCTGCCATAGATCTACTCTCTCTCACCTCAGCCACCACCCACTGCCACCAATTTGATCTTCTTCATTAGATCATCTCTCAAACCCACACTCACTTTAAGTTATTCTTTTCTTTCTAAAGTTTTTTTTTTAATTTTTTTTGTTAATTAATGAATGCCATTGTTGTTTGATATAGCATGTTGTGAATTTTGTAAGTTATTTTTTGTTTTGCTCAGTTTCCTTTTCTTATTAAACCCATGGACAAGCCTATGTTACCATTGATCGGCACTCTACTGTTCTACTAATTTTATATATTAGTATAATTATATGCTTGTATAGCATTGGAGTGGGGCTCATCAAAGAACTAAGAACCCATGAGGTTGCCATTGCCGAACTCAATAATCTTTCTTCATCTAAGTAACCTTATCAACCCCACTTTGTTTGTTACTCTTTACTATAGTACCATACTACTTTTGGTTCTATGTTTCATCTTAGTAATCAACTTGGACTTGCCCTTGTCTTTTGCTAATGTCTTTTTTATTGTTTCATAGAGGCAGAGTCTGCATGCCAAATGCTTGTAAAAATTACCCAGAGAGTCAAAAATAAATAAATTAAGAGATTTGTGGACGCTAATTAGTTAATGGCTTTAGGATGGTGCTAAACATGAACATGACAGAGCTATATCTATATGCTAACTTCTTCTTTTTTTTTTTTCTTTTTTTTTGGGTTTAAAACTATATTTTTGCAAATAAATAAAAATAAAAAAAAAAAAAAAAAAAAATCATCTAATAGTGGTTTGGGTTGGTCTATATTAATTTAACAAAGATGTTTATATTGACTGAGATTGAACTTTTTTTTGAGGATTTGGTCAAATTTCTGAATATTAGATGAAAAGAAACTAAAAAATAAGTGGAAGTTCATTTGTCCAATACAAGCACTAGTTTGAATGATCCATTCTTAAGATAAATTGCACTTAAGAGAAGTTTTTAGGGGAGGGAGGTATTGCATAATTAGTGAATAATTATTAAAGAAAAACCATAGATAAAATAGTGGTTATTGCAAACAAGTGAGGCAGCTAACCTAATAGGTATATGATTCAATGCATCTTAGATTAAAGAGTACTATCATTTTCATAAAACTTGTGCATGTACAAATGATTTTATATCCTAAAAAATTCGAATCGTGCTTCTTATCTGGCATGGATGCAGATTAAAGTTCAAGAAAACATGTATGTGGTCCATATCTGCATGAGGTAGTCTTCTTTAAATAAAATCATTTTTACTTAGCAATATATATATTGATACACATCTAGAGCTGTAAGGGATTGATGGTTTTATTTAGTACTGCGTAGTTGTTGCAAGGATAATAGAAGATTGCCTATTTTGTGGTAGTCTTTAAGCGTGGCTTGAAATTTTCTTTTACATTTTCTTTCCCTTGGTGAAATGTTAGGCGTTCCTTTACAATGCACACATGTTTGGTTTGACAGGAATGCCTTACACATATTTTTTAAGGAATTTTCCATTTATTAATGGTGTTAATTATTGCCTTTATTTTTAGTTTATGCATCTTCATTTCTAAAGAAAGAAACATGTTAGATTGGTTGATGTTAATAAAATAAATATTACAGTACTTAAGTTTGTAAGTGCATTGATAACATTTTTATAAATATTGTACTCTTATTTTGCAGGTTAACCACTCATTTATTGTGATAAGGAATTGGGATGGTGTGTTATGGATTGCAATATCTGGTATTAAGGTAAACCATATTGAAATGAAATTCCACTAAAAGTTCCAAAAGATATAAGGGTCCAATTAATGTATGCTCTAAGAAGGCATTTGTGGAATATGTGAAACACCACTATTCTGATTGGATGTTTCACAATAAAAATCCTATTTTTAAGAAGTACACAAAAAAAAAAAAAAGATCGTTACAAGAATTATCCTTCTTTCATTCCTACACCCTTTTGGAAAAAGATGGTAGATAAATGGATGGATGGAGAATGAGGGGTGAGTATAAATGAAATACATGTCATAAATTCTCTCTATCTCTCTTGCACTCTCTCTAACCATCATTTGTGGTTTACATTTTTCACAATTGCTATATTATTTTAATTTATATTTAATTTTGATAGTGGTTTAAGTAATCAAATTAAGTTATTATTATTGTCAAATTAAAAAAAAAGTTATTACTGTTGTTTAAGATATATTATATGATTATATTTGATATAGTAATATGTGTACTTATTTATTAAAGCATTGATATAAATACAAATTCACTTTAATTGTTTCATTTTAACTCATGTTTATTTTTATTTTTTTTTAAGGATGGTACTAGCAGAGATGAAGAGGACAACTCAAACAATAACATGGAGGTCGAAAGCAACTTGGAGGGTGACCTAGAGGAAAACTAATATAGATCTTTTCATAATTCTAGTTGTTTAAAACAATATTTTTATGTCATGGTTTAATTTCAGGATTTCTTTGTATATTCTATATTGTAAAGTTTGAACTTATAAGAATTTTTATGTTTCAATGGATCAATTTTTAGTAATCATTGTACAATTGTAATAGGATAGTTAAACAAAAACGATATAAAATAAATTATAAATAAATAAATAATAAAATATTTAAAATATCATATAAAATATTATCACTAACATAAAAATTTGGTCATAAATAACTTTATAGTGACGACAAAGTCCCTCGCAATTTATAGAATAGTGACGCCACCTAACCCCTTGCAGAAACGTTTTAAGTGACAACTTAACGTTGTCACTATTAATTCTAACTAATTGTGAGGGGTTAAAAGCCCTTACAAACAAATTTTAGCGACAACACTATTTGTCTCTAAAAAGTATGTCATCAATTTAGAATTCAAAAATAATTAATTGTGAGGGTATAAAGGTCCTCACAAATAGTTGTTAACGACGACTACTTCCCCTCGATAAAAATAAGTCGTTGAATTTTCTCGTTGTTTGGTAATATATTTGTAAGGGCAAATTTGTTCAATAACAACGGTGAATTGCCCTCGTAAATTATCTATTTATGAACGTATGGTCAAAAAATCTCTTTTAGCAATAAGAGCAAATACGACTGCCTTCGAGGGTCATATGCCTTCGCTAATAACTTTTTGCGATGATGTTTGAATTTTTATGAGGGCATTTTACCCTCACTAGTAGACTCTTTTCTTGTAGTGAATAGACATTTGTTGAACATTAAACTTGTGTGTTGTGTGTGTGTATCAAAAGTGGAGAAATCCTTAGTCTAGAGTGAAGTTTCAATGATCAATTCAATCAAGTCATACATAACTATAGTACTATGTCAAGTGATTTATTTCAATTATAGAAATGAACATATATTACCTCCCACAAGAAAATGATGACAAAACTTTGAAGCTTTTCTTTTTAGCTCCTTACAACTTGTAACTATTGATCATAAAAATCACATTACATCTCATTTTGAGATCGTTGCTTGAAATTTTTGATATTTCAATTTTATGAGTAAGCCTTTGGCTTTTTGAGGCACCATACATTTCAATACAAGTCGCTTTCCCTTTTTCCTAGTTAAATACTAGTATGTGTGACGACTTTTGCAGCTCATTATCTCTTTTCGAGATTTGATATTTGTTAAGCTATAGAGCAAAAACATAAAAACGTGAGAAGATGTATAGACACAAGTCTATGTATGTATCAAGATCAACAAGACCATTGACTAATCATTCATGACAAGCTTGAAAATCGGTTTACAACAATCACACATAGATTTCAAGATTTTTCCCACAAAGATAGATGTGGATACAAAACAAGTTAAGCTCATAAATGTACTACGCCATTAGTATGAAGGTACTAGGCCAAACTCACATGTAATATGTGCTCAAATATATATGATCAAAATTTTTGAATTTTTCACTTTTTATGTGGTTTTATATTCTTACACACACATAAAAAAGATATAAAAGTAAGATATAAAACAAAAACAAAACAATGCATATAAAGAGATGCATGATGCACAAATGCATGACAAAGTATCGAATGCATAAAGAGTCCTACAAAGATCAAAAGAATTAGATCAAGGACCTAAAGAGCAAAAGCTCAACCATAGGAACCCTTCATTATCCAAACAGAACAATTGTTTAGAATGAGTATCTCAAGAGAAGTGAGACGAGGGTTGGAAGAATAAGAACCAGAGATACACATAGACAAGGAGTTAAGAGCATTAAACACTTTTTTTAACAACATGCTATTTTCACTCAAATCCGGTTTACCTTTTTTAGCACAACTTCCAAGAAGCTCAAGTTTCTCTTTTCTTTTGATTCTTTTAAGAGCTTGAAACTTAGAGTAATGAGGCCTAAGATGACCAAAGATACCACAATAGTGACAAACAATGGGTTTAGGTCCACTGGGCTTTTTAAGGAGGGATCTAGCACCATGGTTTTGTTCTTTTTTCAACATGGGGCATTGAGGTCTTATGTGACTAATCATACCATAATGGTGGCATGTAAAAACGAACTTAGATCTACTCAATTCTCTAGGATGAGACCTAAATAGAGGCTTAGACTTAAGAGTCTTTCTCTCCACCTTTGGTTTCTTTGGGTGGAAAAATGTACACCGATTTGTCTTTAGTGATAGAACTCACACTAGGCACAAAATCAGGCAACACAACATGATTGCAACAAATATTTTCTTCATTTTTAGTAGTAGGTTTAGCAATCAAACACTTGGCATGCATCTTAAGAGATTCATTTTCACATTTAAAATCATCAACAAGTTTGTTAGACAAAACAAGTTTAGCATCCAAGTCCATATTCAAACATTCAAACTCTTTCAGCTTTCTAAGAGAATTTTCAGCAAGCTTCTTATACTTTTCAACCAATTTATTGGATTTATTGAGCTTAGCAATCAAATCATCCTTTTCACAATAAAACTTGCTCAAATTCTAATGAAACTTCTTAGCTTCTTTCTTCAAGAGTTTGATGTTTGGAATATCAACACCCAAAGATTCATGTAACATGGCATTACAATCATGTGGATAAACACTCATAGAGACATTTTCACAAACACATGGCATGTTACAATCAACATCATCCAAAACATCCATAGAAGTATACAAAACGCTATCCATGGCAAAACACACAAGGGGTCAAGGATCACACTTAGGTAATGAAACCACAATAAGTGCACCCACTCTGATACCAATTAAAAGTTGAATTTGTGTGAATACAGAAGAGCTTGTTTATACCCCCAATTAAAAGATTAAGGCTAGATTGTTTTTACTCTAATTTATCTAAGTGCAAAAATAAGAGTAAATGAAGTGCAATCAACCGATACAACTCTAGTGCATAAACATAAATAACAAACAATAAAAGTAAAGTACAAGAGTAAGGGAATAAAGATGCAAATACAAGATAACATGGAGATGTGTTATCGAAGAGAAAACTGAAGAACTCGGCGAAAAACCTCTACACTGCCCTTCAAGCGGTAAATCGATTCACTAGACAATAAGTTGGGATACACAAATAGCAAGAGACCCTCCAAGTCTAATCTACCCAATGCACTTAAGCCCTCCAAGCTCCTACTCCAACAAGGCTTCTCGGAACCGTGTCTTTTCTAGCTTTATAGATCCCACAATACGCTCGATTGTATCTGCCAAGCCTCACCTGCTTCTTTTGGCAAATCCCTAAAGTTTTTCAAGCTCCAAAACAACTCTCTACACTCTGAAAAGTTGTGTGTTGTTTTTGGGTACAAATCTCCTCTCAAGGTATGACAATGGAAGAGGGAAGGAGAAGAGGTTAGAATGATTTCTCACTAAGGATGAGTAGCTCTCTCTCTAAACGATGGGTGTGTGTATTATAGAAAACCTATCTAGGGTTTCTCTCTCTGAATGGCTTCCTTTACTTTTATGGTTAATGAGGGTATATATAGTATGAGTGAAGGGTAAGAGAGTCACACTTAAAAATCCTCTAGGTAGTGAGTTTCAAGGGTATCTCGCAAGAAGGCCTTACCTGCGAGACACTTGCGAAATCCTTTAGGCTGGCATGACTCTTCAGCTTCCAGCATGTGCTTCTCATCTGGCTCTTTCGCGGGTTAGCTTTTTGCAAGCTTCTCGCGAAATTCACTTGTTTTTGAATTCATGCTCGATTCTTCACCAACTTAATATTAAACCTAATACGATATAATCCCACAAAATACAAGGAATAAATTAAAGCAAATACAACACTTTTTGTTATGGAATACAGCCAGCATAAAACATATTTGTAAATCACAACTTTACAGCTCCAAATTGTATCCATCAATCGATGGCTTCTTCCAATACTTTCCACACGCACCAAAACTTCTCTTAAAACTTAGATTGGGTGAGGTAAGTATTTGAGCTAAGAACCTCTCAAGGATGTGTAATTAGAGAAGTAGGAGTGAAGGAAAACTTAAGAGAAATGATGCAGATGATTGTGGGTTTACAATCTCTAACTCTCAAGTGTATTGCTAGGGTTTTCTCTCTCAAAAGTTCCTTGGAAACTCCTTACCATTTTGCGGGTAATGTGGGCTTATATAGTGTTAGTAAAGAAGTGGGGAAAACATACTTTCAAATTCGGGCAGTGAGTTTCGCTAGTCACTCATGACTTGGCTTGAGTTGTGAAGTGACTCATTAAATCCAGCTTGGCATGAGACTGTTCAGATTCCAACATGTGCTTCTCATGTGGCCTTACATGAGTTGTTCACTCGCGAGCTAGCCATGAATTCACCTTCTTCACAAATCTTTGCCAAATTTTTGCACTAAACCCTTACATCAAATCCCACAAAAAATACAAGGAAATGATTGAACAAAAATACAATCAAATTTGATACAGAATTAAAGCCAACAAAAACATAGTTGTAAATAACAACTTTACAAAAAACAATAAACTAAAACTACTCTCTTATGCATAAAAAAAAAAACAATAAACAAAAAATGTAACGCATGAAAAGTAAGGGAAGAGAGATGCAAATACAAGATATTACTGAAATGTGTTATCGAAGAGGAAACCGAAGGTCTTCCAAGCCAAAATGATCCATTAGTAAATAAAGTTGGAGTATAACAATATCAAATAGACTCTCTAAGCCTAATTTACCCATTGTACTTAAACCCTCCGAATTCCAGCTCCCAACAAACTTCACCGAGTCATGTGTTCACTAATTATCTGGATCCCGTAATTAGCTCCAAATTGCATCCGCCAATCAATAACTTCTTCTAGTATTTCCCACATGCACCAAAACAATTCTCAACACTTAGATTGGATGAGGTATGTGTTTGGGCTAAGAACCTCTCAAGGATTTGTAATTTAAGAGGTAGGAGTAGAGGAAAACTAAGAGAAATTGCATAAATGAGTAGAGAAAAACTAAGAGAAATTGCACAAATGATTGTAGGTTTACAATCTCTAACTTTCAAGTGCATTTCTACGGTTTTCTCATTAAAAGTCTCCATACAATTCCATGGGTAATGTGGGCTTATATAGTATGGGTAAAGAAATTATGAAAGCACATTTAAAAACATCTGAGAAGTGAGTTTCACTGGTCATCTCGTGAGTTGGTCTAGTCGCGAATTGACTCTTGAAATTCCTTGTGGCACTTGACTATTCAGCTTCCAACATCTATTTTTCACCTGACCTTTCACGGGTTGTCCACTCGTGAGCCAATCACGACCAAGTTGCAAACTTCACTGTTCTTAACAAATTTTCATCAAACTCTCACACTTCACCCTTACATTAAATCCCACAAACATATAGGGAAATGATTTACCAATTACAATCAAATTTGATACAGAATTAAAACCAACAAAATATAGTTGAAAATCACAACTTTACAATGAGAATATGGATCAACAGTGGAGAGAATAAAATTGATGTTACATGACCAAATAAAACTTGTTCTTCTAGTAAATTGTAAAGCAATATAGAAAATAGTAAAAGCATGCAAACTACAGTTAAACACTAAGAAGTGTTTAGGAAGAGAAAAACCCAAAACTTGGGCGGAAAAACTTTTCCCTTAACCACACCATTGAAAAACTCCACTTGACAAGATAGTTGCAATACAATAGAATACTATATACCCTCCAAGCCCATAAGCTAAAATGTACTTGAGATCTCCAACTAGTAGCTAGCTTCTCTTCCCTTTCTCCTTTTAGCTTACTGGAAACCTTCCATTGAAGTACCAATGGAAACACTACCAAATAGATTGGATTTTGAATTTGGCTTCTGAAATTTCCAAGAACCTTCACCACAACTCACAAGGACTGTGAATAGGTGAGATGAAGGGAATTCACATCTCAATCAAGGATTGAAAGAGATGGAAAAGAGATGTGGAGTGTTTTTGCTTAACAACCAACAATTCTCTCTTCTCTTATGAGAGGTGGCTGTTGGAAAAATACATGAAAATATAGTTTTGTATCTCATACAAGAAACACGCAACGGAAATAAACGAATCTACTTCATTCATATGAGATAATATGCAACATCTAAATTTTAGAAACAAGGAATAAGAAGGCGTACCTTAATGCACCGAAATTCAAAACAAATGAAGATTGTACTTGGGAAAGCTTTCAATTTTCACTCTAATTCCACAATGTGTCTATGATGTGTGGTCTCTTAATCAATTCTATATGTATTTGTTCAAGAAAATCACCAAGTTTCTTGGGAAAAAAAATATTTCTTTTTTTAATCATACATATTTTTTTTGCACTTGGTAGTTACTTTATTTAATAACTTTTATTAAATAAATAACTAATTATCTAATTGGATAAGCCTTTTGGGCTAGCCCAATTGGGCTTTAGTGTATAATTTGGAGTGAAACCAAAAATGGACAAATAAAGCTCTAACTCCATTGAGCTTTGGATTTATTTGTCAACTCTTGACAAGTCCAAAGTTACTATTAATTATATTTAATACTAATATATAAATATATATATATATATATATTATAAAATCTAATTTCATAAAATATAAACTTTAGTAACTCTTTACTAAAGTGGTTAAACCTAACACTAAATAACAAAACTCGTTAAATATATCTCAAGGGAATATTTTATCTCTCTACAAAGAGACCATGAATTCCATTTTGAGAATATGTGTTCCTTCAATATTACGTGTGGTTGCCCAACATACTAATGTTTTGATCGTTTGTTTAGATCTCAATCCTAATATATCAAAGCAACTTACATTTCATGATCGGATTCACTATTTCCTTAGGATTGAGAGTTTATGTAAATGAAAGTTGTAAGATTTATTATTCATTTAACAATCATTAATAAAATAATAAATCTCATAGCGGTCCAATTTAATATGCCTTATACACTTAAAACATATTAACATATCAACTAGAAGTCTTCACTTCCATGATCAAGACAAATCATCTTTATTAACATTTTATAGTCTTCACAAATGAAATGCCCAATTTCATCACCGATAACGAACAAATAAGATTTTGAATTTACAAAAAACTTGTGATTTATATCTTCTGTGATTAAATCACATAAATCACACACTATGCATCTCAACTCTCAAGGACTATATGATAATGTTCAAATATTCATATTACCATTATTTTAGATAATAATAAACCAACTTTATTACATATAACATAATATCAAACATAGCATACATAGAATTTTAATGCACTAATCCTAACAGTGGCTTCTTGGATATTCAACTTTTGTCCTAGAGTTTGCAATAACTCTTATCTAAAGGCTTGGCCATGTACAATAGCTGTGAGGGTGTGTGCTAGCATCATCACAATGGCCTAATATTGTCTGAAAACAGAGTACACTAATCATGCAACTCATGACCTTGTCATGACCTAGCTAGTCACGAAATGGTTGCAACTTACCTAGACAGCACTTTGATCTAGCAGTTTACCACATGTCACTTGTGGGTAGAGCAACTAGCCTGAGATCGATTGAAGTTGAGAGTAGATTTTGAATGCAGCTTTCCAAGTAGTAAATGAGACTCAAATACATCTATCCTAACTACAATAAAGTTCTGGAAAAATACATTAAAATGAAAATAAAATACATACAAATTTGTCTCTAAAATAAGCTAATCAACATAGACTTTACATAGTTAATTAAAAAAAGGTTGATAAGTTCACGTCCCCACTCGCCAACTTCGGATGTGCAAATTAAATTTATTATCCAAAAAAATAAATAAATAATTGGCCCGTTAGATTTAAAGAGTTCCTATCATACAGTTGAATTTATTTAGCTGTTTTCAATCTCTAAATAGTGAATTATAAGTTTAGATCCATACAAAATTGTTAAATAATGCATGAAGAATCTTGTGACTTTTTATGCCCACAAGCGATGTCCTAGTTGAAAAACCTACATGAGAAAAAAGGCTATACACAAATTTGAAGACTTCAAAAACCAATCAAAAAAGAACTTTTATTCTGAAATTTAATTTTGGAGTGACCAAACAATATAATTAAAGCTCATATAACATTGAGCAATCCAAGTTTATTTAAAAGTACAACCGTGACAATTTAGGAAACTTTTTGCATTTCTGTCCTAGCTAGGTTTAATTTCCTAGTCCTTAATTAGTTAACCCTGCTGCATTGTTTCCTGATCTCACCAGAATTTCCTGTGAGAACTCCAATCCGACCCATATTCACCATTGATACTCCGAAGTCTTTAAAGAAAGTAGATCCATCAGTAGAGGCTTGAAGTTTGACATATGCTTTTGCCTCAGGATCATTAAGAAGAGCTGAATCTGATTGGAAGAGACCCCTTCTCTTAGCCACAAGAGTGTAGTAATCATCATCAAATGTCTTGAAGCTTCCTGGATCCATTTCTACGAGTGTGTTCACATCGTTTGGCTTGCATCTGTTCTTCAATCTTAAAACATAGTTGGGATCCAATGTAGGATCGGCATCGCCCACGATGCCCTTTCCGGTGAAGTTGTAAAGACGGTTAGTGAAGGAAGAGCAGTGAGAAGTCCCAATTGTGTGTCCACCTGAATTAATAACAAAACAACTAATTAAATTAGTCACATTTCTAAGGTAATATACACTTGTTTTTACTAAAAACTTTAATTTTACACAATAAAATTAATAATAATAATATTGCTTGTTGTTTAAGTACCAGATAACACTACTAGGTCTTTTACACTTAGACCCTTTTGTTGGAATCATTTTTCAATGTAGTAATGTTAGCAAATGGCGGAATTAGATTTAGCAGGGCCTCTATCAAGTTTGAGATTCTTCCATCTCTTCTTCCAGTTTCAACTTCCCAGGATGGTCCCTTACTCTGAAAGAATTATAAAATCCATATAATTATATATTATGTTACAAGAAACACTAAATTTATTAACAAATTAATTGGAGGGAAATAGGTGTTTATTACCGCGGCAACCACATCCCTAGCTACTAAAGCCAAGATGTCTGCACATGAAACTACACCAGGACATGCTTTTTCAGTGCAGACTTGACATTATCGATAATTTGAAATCCCCGAAGGCTAAGATTTGGAGCTGCGTCTTTTTCAGCTTGTTTTGTTGAAGAATTCAAAAGCACAGAGCCTTCACAACCCTATATAGACAAAGCCACATGTGTCAAAAAAAAAAAAGAGACAAAGAAAATAGTACAAAACAAATACGAGACATTCAGTTACGTACCCTAACGAAGCAATCGTGGAAGTGCATTCTCAGCAAAGGGCCAGCAAGTGAAGGTGCTACTGACATAGTTTGAGTTATAACCTTTGTAACTATGAACTCGGCTTCTGGGCATGTCTTTGCATAAAACCCTACTTTTAGCCCCTGTGCATTTGCGGGGTCTAGGACAAAAAGAACAAACATGAAACAGAGAAAGAAAGAAGAGAAAAGCTTTGACATAGACATATCGTAAAGAGAAAGCTGATAATGCTTGGTTTTTGGTTCTGAGATACTGTGCAACGTATGTGCGATTTTATATTGAACCAAAACTAGCAGATTTCGAGGAAATTTTGTCATCACACGGCTATTGGCTGACTAGAATTAAAAAACAATGGAATAAGTCCATGAGTGAATAATTTTCTGATTTCTTTTCATTGAGCTATAGCTGTTGACGTGAAGGAACTTTTTAATCAACTGTTAAAAGTCATAAAAAATTAGAGTTCATCTGGTGCCACAGACTTGTGCACAACTGTACACAAATTTGTGGCACAAGAATTTTTCAAAAATTATGATTGGTGTACATGTTAAGAGAATGTGGGTCAATAGTGGAGAGTATAAAATTGATGTTAAGCGACCAAATACAACTTGTTCTTCTAGTAATTGTGAAAATTTGTGTACAGGTATATTGAATTAATTGTTAGTTCTTAATAGGCACAATTTTTCTTGATGCTTCTCTATCATCTATGGAACTGAAACAAGCTCTTAAAATAAAAAGGTCTAATATTAGCAAACAACTTGTGGAAGTGCTCTATCATATTGCATGATATTGCACTTAGTGATGTAAGAGCACTTGCACATGTGCTTTGTATAATAAAAAAAATTAACTACATTTTACATTTTAGCCAATTATGCCAGAAATTTATCCATATTAAATTAAGAAAAATTGTGTTAAAAGTATATATACAATGACTGTGTAAATTTACACTAACATTATTTATTTTGTATTCTCTTTATATCTATCCGGAGAATAATGGAAGAGAATGGATGTTAGTTGTTGTGTGTGAAGAAAGAGAAATAATTTTTTAAAATTAAGAAAAATTGATGTTTTAATGAAATGTAGTGTAGATAGATATTTTGACATGAAGTATTTTAAAAAGTATGCAAAATAGAAAAAGAATGTAAGATATCTAAAAAAATAGACAAATTGTTGCATAAGTTGATGCGAATGCTCTAACAAGTTGTGAAGTAGTGTAGTACCATTTTGTTTTTATTATGTAATAATTAATTTAAGTCAATTAGATAGTTGTGAAAATTACAAAACTAGCTAATTGATAGTTGATGGGTTTTTTGATGAATACTCTAAGGGCAATGGTTAAGATACATTAATTTAATGTTTGTAAACATTTTTCAAAAAATTAAATTAAATTGTATACACATACCCAAAAGAAACAATCGAAACCACAATGAATTTGTATACGTAAGCTAATGAATCATAAACATGTATGTGTATATATATATATATATACACATACATTACTCATAATTGAGTTTTTATTAGTCTTTAACTTATGCCCTTTAAGTTCTACTTGTTGAGGAAATAATATTTAATTTAAGTCACCTTTTAGTAGTAAAAAATAAAAATAAAAGAATTATGACCTACAAATCTGATTGACTTATTGAAAGAAAAATTATATAACAATATATATATATATATATTGAAATAAAGAAAAATTAAATCTGTACAATAATGTAAGCTAACTAAGTCTAACATGTGAGAGGACAGTTGACCATGCTATACAGAGCATCACCTACGCCCAAAGGATGATTGCGTGTGTTAGCTTAAAGTCATTTTCTAATTTAGAGAGCCGAAGTACAACTGGCACTTGACATTCTTATGGCTGATGCTCCTGCTTTCAAAGTCAAACATCAACTGTAGCTAAGATCAGATTCTTATAGTTATCTAAGGTGCTTTGATGATTTATCATCAATCATTACTCGAATATCAAGATTTTATGGATATATAACCCTAATTAACCCTAGGTTTTGAAGTACTTATCTTCAATTCCATAGCACCTTCAAGGCATCTTAGATAAACATACATTGTGTTAGGAATTTTGCCCAAGAATTTGATTTTCCCTGCTGAAGATTAATAATAAATGTTGCAATTATTGTGATCCTTTAAATACGATTGACTAAACTCTTTTTTTTTTTTTTCGAGAATCTCTATTGTCTAAACTCTAGATGTCAATGAACTCATGGACTTTTTTTGGGGTTGAATTCCTCACATCTTTACTAAAAAATAATAATAAGTAAATAAATAACTTGTATATTCATAAATCTTCTTTTTATTATATCCAACTAGTAATTAATAATCACGTTTAATGTGTAATGGGCAAATCATGCTTAAATAAATATTTTTGCTCAAGAATTTGATTTGTCCTTCTTAAAATTAATAATATATAGTTGTTGGAATTATTAATGGTGATCTTTCAAATACGTCATGGTTATTGATCTCACTTCATGACCTAGCGGAATTAATTTTTGGGCTCAATTAATTCCTTACAATTTCAATTAAAAAAATAAAAGCTAGTTTGGACATAAGTTTTCTTTTATTCTCAATAGATCAACAAGTATCGAGCCAGATATTGAGACCTACGATTTTAGGTTTTCTTGAGCAATATTGTTTCTTCAATTTATATCAGTTGTAGATAAAATGTAACGCACTTGAAAATAAATTCAATTACATAAAAAGTGTGTTTTGATATCAGATATGCCAACATACAAAAATATGATACTTACAAACTGTACTTAATGATGATCACACATGAGATTGCACTAGATAACTTTGAGTATGAGTCGAGGGGGTGCAAATATAGCGGCCTTAAAACAACCTTTTGACATCAAAGTCAGGATGAAAGTATGAAAAGAATACAATGCCCAATCTCACTGAAAGAAGAAAAGAATACAATGCCCATCTCACATCTTCCAGAAAAATCTTTCATTCACATCAATTTGGGTTTTTTCACGCTATATTTCGATCTGCCTTTCCTTTGATTCGGAATCCCCAAGAAAGGTAAGCCTTTCGACAGTGCTAAATTAAAGAGGAGAAAAAATGTGTGTACTTTGCTTGCTTATCCATTTCCTCTTCTTTTTTATATATCAATGGGCAGTTTGATTTAAAGAGTGCCGATTGTTTACAATTTCATTTGTTGTTTTCAATCTATAAATATCAAACCATAAGTAAAAACTAATATAAAATAGTTAGATAATGCATAAAGCATGCTAGCTTTTTATATTATGGGAATGTATGTTATACATCTGACGTATGTATCTCTTGCAGCATGTAAATCCCAGATAACTATAAAGCTCACATATTATAAAAAGAATAATACATATGAGCTTATGCAGAAACTTTGAAACACATTTCAGCCCTTGAGTTAATATAATTTCAAAGAAAGGAATTAAAAAAAAAATCAATGGGACCTATTGCTGAAACTTTGAGCTTTGCACACAAAATAAAAATGAAACCAAAAAAAAAAAAAAAAAAAGGAAAGAAGAAGAAGAAGAAAAAAAAAAAAAAAAAAAAAAAAAAAAAAAAAAAAAAAAAAACTAGCTCATAACACCTGCATATGCACGAATAAAATTAGGAACCACAATTTTATATATATTTTAGTCCTATAGGGTGCATGCTAAGTCTACAACAATTTCATAAAAATCTTAGACAGTAAGTTGTTATTGATGGAGAAAAAATGAAAGTGGGTCTAAATTAGAACAAGTAACAACTTATTAACTAAGATTTGTTATGAAAATATTGCGAATATAATATTATTTTTTAATTTAAACTCTATAAAAAAAGATAGTATTGAACTATTAAAAAAGTAATCCCTTCGTCCCAAAATGTTATTAACTCTTTGAAAGCCAATAAATAGGTATCATAAAAAAACTTGTGCTTTATTTTTGTAAAGTTGTGATTTACAACTATTTTGTGTAAGCTTTAATTCCATGCCAAATTTGATTGTAATTTTTTCAATTGCTTTCTCTGTATGTATGTGGGATTAATTGTAAGGGACGAGTGTGAGAGATCGGTGAAGAATCAAGCTTCAAAACTTGATCAAGTGGATTTCGCGACTAGCTTGCAATTGTCTCGCGAGAAGCAACCCACGAAAAGAGCCACATGTAGAGCACATGACTGGAAGATGAAGAGTCGTGCCAGGCTGTATTTTTCGCAACTGTCTCGTGGGTAAGGCCAACCCACGAAGGACTTGCGAAACTTTCTATTTGGCAAAAAGTTGTGTTTTGCTTTACCAAGTCTTTACCTACACTATATATACCCTTATTACTCACAATTGTAAGGAGTGCTTTTTAGAGAGAAAACCTTAAAATTCACTTTAGAGTTAGAGATTGTTATACCCATAAATCATTTATACATTTGCTTGTGGTTTTCCTCAAACTCCTACCTCTCCATCTCTAGATCTTTGAGAGGTTGTTAGCCCAAACACTTAACATTCCCATACTGAGTGTAAAATGAGAATTTGGTGCTGCTGGGAAGTATTGGAAGGTATCATTCATTGGTAGATGCAATCGGGCTAAATTGTGGAATTTGAAAAGCTAGAGAAGATAAGGCTCTAAGAAGGCAATTGGTAGCAAGAGCTTAGAGGGCTTAAGTAAATGGGGTAGACTAGGTTTGGAGGGTCTTTTATTATTCGTGTACTCTAACTTTATTCTCTAGTAGATCGATTTTGACTTGAAGGGTCGCGAAGAGGTTTTTCGCCAAATTCTTCAGTTTCTTCTTTAATAACAAGTCTTAGTATTATCTTGTGTTTGCATTTCTCATTCCTATCCTTAAAGCTTTTACTTTATTGTTAATGAGGGATGAATATGACTTAAGGTAGTGTTATCGGTTCATTGCGCTCTATTAGGTTCTAAGACCTTTAGGTTTAAATGTATTAAAGCACTAATTTGTAATGTTGGCAAACCATGATCAAAACGTTTTAATCTTGTTTAGATTGCTCAAAGTATGTGTCTTATATGTAAAGTTAGAATCGAGTTGCTGCAGAATTTACTGTGCATTTCTGCTTGGCTCGATCAATCGAGAATTAAACTCGACCGATCGAAGCTCGTGCAAATTGTTTTTCTGCAGATTTTTCCAACTTAGCCCAAGCTCATTAAGGATTAGGGTTTCAGATCTACTTCTCTCATTATATAAAGGAAATCCTAAGCGCGTTTTTAAAGGCTTCTAAGAGAGAGAAGAGTGTGCTTTTTTTTATATTTAGGATTTGTACCTAAAAGATTTCTAGAGTCTTTTTGTTGCTCATATTGCTGTTTGTGTGAATCTCTTGTGAGATCTGAGAGGTGCTTGCCTTCACACAAGTTTAGGATTATCAAGAAGAAGATTACGTCAAGAACTTGATGATCATTCAGTTGCTACCATAAGAGCTTAAAGATACACAAGCGGGAGTGCTTGTACTTGTAGGAGAATCCAAGAAAGGAGTCTGTGGTCTCGGAGCTTACATGTGGTCGTGTCAATAAGTTTTCTACTAGTGGATAGCAATAGGATGTTAGTAGTCTAAGTCGCTATTGTACAAACTTCGATTCTTTCATAGTGGATTTAGGTTTACCTTGAAGATAGTTAGGTTAAATCCTCCCCAAGTTTTTTACCGGTTTGGTTTTCCAGGGTCATCATATCTTTGTGTTTTTATATTCGGCACTTTACATTGATATGATTATATGATTGTGTTAACTTAGATCTGGAATTTGGACTAAGTAATAACTTGGCTTGTTATTTAGGTTAATCCAATTGTGTTTTAAGGGGTCTAAAATTCTATCAAGTGGTATCAGAGCGGGTAGCTCTTTTGTTTTAGACCTTTTGATCTAAGAGCTGATCCTTGATCCTTGTTATTATGGATAATTTTAAGTGTCTTACTGTTTTTTATTGTGATGATTTGAATAAAAAAGGCACTGTTGTTTCTGTTGATTTTGTTGATGCATGTGAACCTCTTCATAAGGAATTATTGAAATTTTTGAAAATTGCTAAGAAATTCAAGGAAGAGCTAGAATTGGCTAACCTTGAAAAAGAGAAATTGATTATGAGATTAGATGAATCTAATAAAAAGAATGAATTTTTGAGAAATCAAATTTCTTCTCAAGATGAGAAGATGAAAAGTTTGGAACAAGAGTTAATTGAATCTAAGGCTAAAATTGAAAATTTGACTAGTACCAAGCCTGCTGTTGATAACAGAAGTGTTTCTACTTCTCTTAGGCCTAAAGTTGAAAAATTTTATATCCCTCCTTTCAAGAGGAATAATAAAGAAAAATCATATTTTGTTAGGTTAGACAAAGGTAAAAATTCTGATGTAGACGCTGAAGTTTCTAAACTTATGTCTAAACCTACTGTTAGAGAGCATAAGAAATTTGTTTTTGTGCCTACCTGTCACCTTTATGGTGTTGTTGGTCATATAAGACCAAATTGTTCTTTGATGAGGCAAAAACCAAAATCTGAGACTAGATTTGCTGTTAGGAATACTGATGTTCTTAAATTTGTTCATGTTATGGTGTCTTCGGCCACATTTATTCTAATTGTCATAAATTGAAATCTAAACATTTTGTGTTTCAATCTAGGATATTTGATGATATTTCTCCTGCCATAAGTCCAAATAAATTGTTTCGTATGCTTTTGAAAAATTTAAGCTTGTTGGCTTGTGAAAGGAAATTGCAGGATTTTAGTCTTTCTTAGAAGATTGGTGTAATCCCTCAAATACACTCTGCGTGGCTAAGATAACTTAAAAAGAATGCCAAAGGGAAACTAAGCTGAAAAAGAAAATGAGGGACAACTCAGTAGATTTCCCAAATTGAAGAACATCTCATCATGCATTGCTAGCTTCAACCCAAGCTTTGAGAGTTATGTCAGTCGTACCCCTCCTTCTAAGGATTTCCCCAAAACACTCGCACAATATGAGCAAAGAAGAGTACTCATGCATGATCACTCACTTTGCCCATGCATTAATACTTTCAATGTATTAGTGTTATAGTTTCATGCGTTATGACATATATAGTCTTCTTGTGTCATTGCTTCCGTTTTAAGCATGTTTCTTTTATAGGTCTTTGTTTGTTTACCTTGTTTTTATTTTTGTTGATCTTACTTAATTGCTTTGTTTTTTATTGTGTTGAAAAATTCAAAAACCCATAAAAAGTGAAAAATCTCAAAAGTTTGATCACTTGTGTTGTATATATTTTATGTGAGTTTGGCCTAGTAATTCCATACTAATGGCATAGTATATTTACGAGTTTAGTTTGTTATGTATGCACATTTTTCTAAGTGTGAGCGACATCTAGAAACCTATGTCTGATTGTTGTAAATAGATCTTTAAGCTTGTCATGAATGATTAGTCAATAGTCTTGTTTAGTCTTGATACATGCGTAGACTTGTGCCTATATATCTCCTCACATTTTTTCTTTTCAAAGAGCTCTACAAATGTTAATCTCTGAAAAGAGAAAGAGCCAGAAAAGCCTTGCTTCAGAAACTAGTTTGACTAGGAAAAGGTGGAGCAAATATGTATTAAAATGTATGGTGCCAAAGCTAAAGGCTTATTTGTCAAAAATATCAAAAAGTTCATAGCATCGTTTCTCAAAAAATTGAGTGATAAAAAATATGATATATGGAAGCTAAATGAAAAAAGCTTTCAATCAAATGTGAAAGGCCAAAAATGTATTGACCTCTTGTGATGGATTAATTGATTAATTAGCCAAGTTTATTAATTAATCAAATTAACATGCAAAGCATGGTAGCACAAACAAATCACTAATTAAACTAATTAAGCAACGGAAAATAAATGACATGGTGATTTGTTTACGAATGAGAACAACCTACAAGACAAAAACCCCACCAGGTGAATTTAAGGTCACCACTCCCGAAATTCCATTATTATCACAACAAGCGGTTACAAGTAAAGGAATCTCAAGTACCTTACCAACCTATAGTTGAACCCTTACCCCAATACCCAATTGGACTTGTTCTGCAGTGACAATTTCTCCTTTCAATGCACGGCTCTCAAGTACGTGATTAACTAATTGCGCGGATCATAGTACGCAACTTCAATCACCAACTAAAGAAGATTTTGACTGCAAAGTTCTTCAATTCATCCACAAGATGAAGATCAAGAAGATGCTTGGTTATAAAACCTTATGGTGTAAAGACACAACAACTTCTTCACAAAAGAGATAAACTAGGACAAGAACTTCGTCTCAAGTCACAATTTGCATGAACAAGGATTTCACAATGCTTGTGCAACTTGCATACTTTTTGACGACCCTTAGAATAATCCTTTTATATGTCTAGGGTTAGGAGAAAAGAAGGCCCAAAGATACATCCACGGATTGGAATCAAAATAAAATTTGAAATTTGTTTTTCTTAAACCTCGACAGATAGAAATATCGAGATGTTGTCGAGCCACGGGGCTGGAACAGCTTTTTAAACCTCGACACATACTAGCTGTCGAACTTTAATGATCTCCTCACCTTTATTTTTCATGCAATGTTTGCTACTAATAATTTAGCCTTCCAATTGAATTTTATGCATATATATTCACAGATGATCCCAAGAAAACAGAGCATTTACTTTCACTTGATGGAGCTAAAGAAAGACTTCAGTTATTCAAAGCAGATTTACTAGAAGAAGGATCTTTTGATTCTGCACTTGATGGATGCCAAGGTGTTTTTCACACTGCATCCCCTGTTACTCACACGGCCAGTGACCCACTAGTTCATCCCGTACTATTATTTATTGCCTTTGTGTAATATTAATCAATATAGTGTGATAATTTTTCTGTCAATATGGTGAATGCATACTTTGTTTTAAAAGATTTATAACAACTTTAAGGATCTCATACCAGCTTGCCAATTTTAGCAACATTTGATTCTTGCTGTCAGCATGTGTCTTGGCCAATTCAATCTTCTTACATGTTCAATACATTAATTCAACAGTGAAATGTGGAAAATTGGGTAACAAAAACTTAAAACATTTTAGAGAAGAATTCTCAAGCCTTAATCTAGAAGTAGACAGGACATTAAAGAGAATTGTTTTCAGCATAGAGTTCTCAAGCACAGGTTTAGTCTTTTCTTTTCTTTTTCTTTTTTTGTCAATGAACTGCATCTTCTAGAGGACAAATCCAATCGTAAGAAGTATACATAAGTCAATGCCTTCCTAAAAACCAATCAAGTTTTATTCTCATTGCAGCTCAAAGAAACTGGATGTTTCATGCAATCAACATTATCATCTACAATTGCATTTGTTTTCCAACATTTTTGCAAGAGGAAATCGTTGAAAGTACTTCTGTTAGGTTTAAAGTAATGTAAGTTAAGGCTAGATTGTTTCAAGAAATCATTCTTACGGAACCTACTTTCGCATTTCTATATTTCAGTCATAGATAATTGATCCAGTAGTGAAGGGCACACTTAACGTTCTTCATTCATGTGCAAAAGTTCCTTCTATCAAGAGAGGGATTGTAACATCTTCCATGGCTTCAGTTATGTTCAACAAAAAACCCTTGACTCCTGATGTGGTTATTGATGAGACTTGGTTTTTGGATCCAGTTGCTTGTGAGGAGTTGAACGTGTGTGTATTGCAGTAGTTATTATACCATTTTAACTGTATCTTTAGTAGGACTATTAAAATATAGCATTTCTTAAAATACATTTAATGAAAGATCGAAGGTAATGTTTTGATGATGTTACTAGAAAGTAGAAACACTCAAGTTCTGTAAATTCAGTAACTCATGTTGAATTGAGTTAGTATTAGGCTGTCTTCACACTAACGTCAAGCCTCTTGCCACTATCATGCCAGAACCACTACCAGTAATTTTTTCTCTTCGCTTTTAAGTGACCATTAAATAAGATCAGAATTTGATATTTGTTTGGGTAGTTTTGATTTAGGTCTTTAAGTTATGTTTTTCTCTTAGCTTTTTAGTTTGTACATTAAATATGATCAAGTTTTTTTTATATTTGTTTGTATTGGTTTCAGTTTAGGTCTTTAGGTTGTATTTGGTTTTGATTAACGTATTTGGGTAAAATTGATTTTAGTTTAATTATTTGTGTTAATTTTTTCGTATTTATCTATCTATGCTAGCTGGGTTAAAACAGAGGAGTGGATTTACAACAAAAACAATTAAAGAAAGACACACGAAAAACTAAAAAAAATTATATATATGCTGCTATTTTATAATTGTTGTGAGATAATATTAATGTATTTAGAGTTTCACATTGGTTGATTTTGATAGACTTAAACTGCAATATGCTACTTCTAGAATTTTATTGTATAGTATAAACTACATACCTATAATTGTAATAATTCTTCTACTATAGACTTTATTGTATTGTATAGACGACAATCATATAACTTACAAATCTTACATGTTTGAATGCGACTAACACATCAAAGTTGTTAATCTTAAGGTTTTTGTCTTGGTCCCTGCCTCCTAGGTACTGCCATTTTTTAAATATGGAGCATTGATTAATTATTGAAGAAATTTGTTTCTTTTAGAAACACACATTCTTCAGGAAGTTTTTTTTTTTAAAAAAAAAAAAATCATGATTTGTTTCTTTATTGTTATTATTTTGTGAGAATGCTTAAGATCTTTCATAAATGGATTGGTTTTCAAATTTTGAAATACAAGTTGCCTTGAGCAAAACTTTGACCAATCTCACCATGTTTTGATTGATATTAACAAAATTGAAAGGCAACCAAACTTTCACCAATCTCAATTGAATGCATGAGAATGCTTCAAATCTTTCTTATTATCCTAGAAAGATGATACCCATGGACATATATAGACTTTGAAAATTGTGGGACTAAGATTCAAGGCTAGGTTGTTGGATGAACTGATCATCCCACTTTAAATGTACATGGTATTAGATAGAGCAATCTGGTCTAATGAATTAAATTATCTTTGTACTCTCAGAGTGATAAAAATAAAGCTTGATGAATAAGAGGATAGTGAAGTTCTAAGTTTGTAATTATTGTAATGTTTATGGGAAATTTTTTTTTTTTTTTTTGCCATTGTGAATTTGTTGTTGAAGACTTGAAGCCATCAAATGGGCTTATATATTTATGGTTAGGATTGTCCTTATTCATAACACAATATAATCCTCTGGCTACTATACTCCAAATCAGGTTCCAAATTATGACTCAAACTAATGTTAATGTGCAGAAATTGTTATAATGTACAAATGTGTTCCTTTTTCTTCATATTAATTTATTCACATTTATACCTCAAAGTTGGGTGTTAATATTACTTATAAAATAAATAAAAAAAAAGTTGGATGTTGATATTGATTTTGCTGCTTCAAATAGGTACTAAAAACAGCGTTGACTATGTTGATAATTCTGTAGTTGACATCAAATGCTCTAATTTGGCTGATGTTACTGTTGAAAAGTCTTTTAATGGTTCACAAGATAGTGAATCTTCTGAGTGCTTCAAATGCCCTTTAGAGAAGGTAATTCTTTCATTGCTTTGGCATAAAGTGTCTATAAAGATGAGGTTTGTTGTAGTTTCTCGCAACTCCAATATGTAAATGATCTTAAAACTTTCAGTACTATCAAGTTTGCAACATAGCGGTTCACCAAGTAATATTGCTACAATAATTTCATACTTTTTAGCTACTCTTTTTATTTTAGTGACTGTCACAACTAAAACAGGTCAGTATTTTAAAGTGCTGCCTCCTTTAATTCCTTAGAAAACATTGATTAAATGTTATTGATTTATAATTAATATTTTTGGTCTCTTTTGCAGTAAAACCAAAATGTCTTCCAGGAAGTAATTTCATTAAATTATTAGTAGGTTATGACCTTCACAATGAGTTTCACTCATGATTTGCATGTCCTAAACTGCAGAGAATGAAGAAGTTGTTGATGTACTACACTGTATTACTTTTGAAATGGTGTGTGCTTAATGGCACTATGTGTGCTTTCCCCATGGAGTTTAAGTTGCACCACTGCTATGTTCCTGCTACTAGTGTACAAGTCTATCATATTGGATTGCCGCATTGTTCAAGAGCGACTACTGCATTAAGGCTGCATCAATCAAGTATTGTTGTTGTATTTAGTAATGAAATACTCATTGTAGTTGAAATTTACAAGAGATGTGAAATGATTACTCTTTTTTCTTTTTCTTTTTTTCTTTCTACACATTGTATAATACATTTGATTAATCAAATTTATAATTATTCTCTTTCAATTTGTTTTTTTTTCTTATTATTTCTTCCTTTTCTCCCATTAAGTTACTTTTTTAGGAAAACATTTAAAGAATATAAGCTACTTTGTAAGGAATACATTTAAAGATAAAACATAACAAATAAATAAAATAAAAAATTCCTGCGCATTGCGCGGGTTAAAAGCTAGTGAACATAATGGACTGAGATTGATATCTAAACTGAATATCATTGATGCTATAGCTTTAAAATTCAATTTAACATACTTAAACTCAAAATTAAACAACATCATAACATCAATATCAATTTTTATCAAATCATAGTTTCAACAACCATGCAGAAAATTAATTTCTAACAACATGAAACTATTGTCACTAATTCCAAAACTCACAAAACATGTTATACAATTTGAAATTGAAGACCACTCTGATACCAATTTGTTGGAAAAACACATGGAAAATACATGTTTGTATCTCATACAAAACATTCGTAGTGGAAAAATTAACGGATCTACTTTATTTGCAATTGATAACATGTACTATGTAAGTTTCAGAATTTAAGAACAAGAAAGCATACCTTGGTGCGGTAAAATTCAAAACCAAAGATTAGAAGTACTTGAGAATACTTTTAATCTTCACTCCAATTCCACTTAATGCCCAAGAAGTGTGCTCTCACTACAAGAAATCTGGGTTTAGGCGACGTTTGTAAAACGTCACTAAAAACCCAAAAAACGTCACTATAGACACAAATGGTCTATAGCGACGTTTGTTTTTGCGACGTTCAAAAATGTCGCAATAGAGCAGTCACTATAGGTTTATTGCGACGTTTCAAAAAACGTCGCCATATGTTACTCTTTAGTGGCGTTCAAAAACTTTTAGTGACGTTTTCTAAAACGTCACTAAATAATATACTATTTCCGTATGTAATGTAGGAAAATACATTTAGCGACGTTTCAAAAACGTCGCAAAAGCTGCTCATTATTTTTAAAAAAATAATTAAAAATGCTATATAAACCTGCCTAAAATTCAACAATAACTAACACAAGCTTGTAATATATCAAATGTACCTACTAATCATTAATATTCCACAATAACACATTAACCATAGATATATATATATTTGTATAATACCAATACATGTATCACTTTAACTAAGTGGGTTGGTTGCCTAAGATTAATTGCAGCTATTAAATTAAGTTTCTTAGTTAGTTAAAAACCCATTAATATATATGTTTGGAACATAGTCTATTTTGCAATCCTATTGTTCATCCCCTGCCACTGCTAGAAAGTATAATATTGAAAAACAAATACTAAGACTCTAAAGAAATACTTACAATGATTCAGCCCTTGATCCTCAAGTCCTTTTGCCCAAGAAGCCAAATCTGAATAAGAGAATTTTCTACCAATTTCCAACCAAAATAGAAAAAAGCAAAAATTAGTACAAAACTCCATGACCCATTAAAGAAAAACCAAATCAAAGCAAACCCATAAGCCAAAAAAAAAATACTTACACTCTAAAGAAACTTGAACAACAAAAACTTTAAACCAAAATTGAAAAATAGAAAAAATTAGCACAAAAGCTCCATGACCCATTAAAGAAATATCATATCAAAGCAAACCTATAAGCCAAGAACAAATACTTACACTCTAAAGAAACTTGAACAATAAAAAAGAGGGAAAAAAGTATGGTGGTGGCAGTAGGTCCTAGTGGAAGTTGATGATGACTGCGGTGGCAATGGGTGGAAGAGAAAAGATGTGTGGTGGTCCTAGAGAAAATGGGTCACAAAGAAAAAACTAGGAACAAAGAACAAAGAAAAGAAAAGAAGGGGACAATCAATAGTGAGCCTAAGAAAGAAAAGAGTGGGACACGGAGTGAGTTAATGGAAAGAAAGAAAAAAAAAAGTGTAGGCCAAAAAAAAAAAAGAGGGAAAAAAAGTGTGGGAACTTGAAAGTCAAAAGTTTAGAACATATAGCGACGTTTTCGAAACATCGCTATAGAGTATTTGAAAGTGTTTGTTTTAATCAATATAGCGCGTTTTTTTTTTCCCACCAATAGGTGGAGACCATTTGCTGTAATCACTATAGCGACGTTTTCAAAACGTCACTATAGAGTGTTTGAAAGTGTTTGCTTTAATCAATATAGTGCCTTTTTTTTTTTCACTAACAGGTGGAGACCATTTGCTGTAATCACTATAGCGACGTTTCGAAAACGTCGCTATAGAGTATTTCTTTTTTAGACACATACTCAGTACATTTTCTTTAATCACTATAGTGACGTTTTATTAAAACGTCACTATACACGAGATATGCGCTGCTAAAACTATACTTCTTGCGACGTTTTAAGAAACGTTGGTATTGTTTTGAGCTACAACGACGTTTTTTTAAAAACGTCGCTAAAATCTCAATCTTTAGTGGCATTTTTAGAAAACGTCACAGTATGCCACTTATAGTGGCGGATTTAAAGACGTCACTAAAAAAAACGCCGCCTAAACCCAGATTTCTTGTAGTGTCTCTTAATTAGTTTCCAACGAGAGAATAGGAGAGTCACCAACACTCGCATACAAACTGTTTCATTCCTTGTATGTTCTTAATGAAAACACTTATCAAAAGAACTTATAAAATTCTGTATGTTTCTCTCCTTATATATAACTGATTATCTAATTGGGCTAGCCTTTTGGGTCATTCCAATTAGGCTCTTGTGCGTGGCTTGGAGTGGGACTAAAAGGAACCAATAAGACATTAGCTCCAATGGGCCTTGGGTTTTTCTGTCAACTTTTGACAAGTCCAAAGTTACTATTAACTATATTTAATACCACTATATAAATATAGTTACACTTTAGGCCTTATCTATAAATTATATCCCAAGACTTTATTATATATGCAACCCCTTCATTAAAATATTCGTAGTAATACAAAGTCATAAATATAGACTGCTATTTTGAAGATTACTACATCTTAATTCTTGAGTACCTGGTTTAATCTTTTAAGTTATTCATCATATATTTATGAAATCCAATTTCATAAATTTAAACCTTAGTAACTCCTTACTAAAGTGGTTGAGCCCAACTCTCTGAATAACCAAATCCATTAAACTTTTTTCAAGGAAATATTTTATATCTCCATTAAGAGATTATGAATTCCATCTTGAGAATATATGTTCCATCAACACTAAATGCGGCTGCCCAACATACAAAGGTTTTGACCGTGACTAATAGATTTCACTCCTGATATATCAAAGCAATCTACATCTTATGATCAGGTCCATTATTTTATTAGGATTTAGAGTTGATGTAAATAGAAGTCGTGAGATTTGTTATTAATTTAACAGTCTTTAGGAGAATAACAAATCTCACAGCAGTCTAGTTCAATATGTCTTAACTCTTAAAATATATCAACATACCAACTAGAAATCTTCATTTTCATGATCAAGAAAAATTATCTTAGTTGATATATTATAGTCTTCGCAGATGAAACGCCCAATTTCATCACCGACTACGAACTACATTCTGAGTTTACAAGAAACTTGTGATTTACATCTTTTGTGACTAAATTACATAAACCACATACAATGCATCTCATGGACTAAGATAATGTCTCGTTAGTTCATTTATAAATAGTCTCATATAATTAAAAAATTTAATTATTTATGAAATGCCAATAAATTGGATTTTAGGGCATAAACCCCAACAGAGACACATTATTTGCCCATAGAAAAAGCAATGTTAGGCACTATACATGTTACAAGGAAACTTCCACATTATTTCCAAGCACATATTGTGGTCATACTTATGCAACTTCCTTTACAAGCATTACTACAAAAATCTAACTACACGAGCAAGATTGCTAAGTGGAGAACCATGCTTGGGGCCTACGATGTTAGGTGTATGCCTCGTACTCCCATAAAGGGACAAGTCTTGGTAGACTTTGTTGCGAAGTTTACTGAGAATATTGCAAGTGATGGGAAAGTAGTAACCGGTGTTTTGATGGTCTCAACCTCTACTACTACCACCTGGGAAGTGTACACGGACGGAGCGCAAACCAAAAGGGCTTGGGAGTGGGAATTGTGTTAGTAACCCCTAAGAAGCTGGTAGTGGAGAAATCCTTGCATTTGGGTTTTCTGGCTACAAATAACAAAGCCAAGTACGAAACTTTGTTGGCTGGAATGGTGATGGTCAGCAAGCTTAAGGGAAAAGTCATAGAGGTTTATTCAAATTCATGACTGGTTGTGGGACAAGTTAATGGTGAGTTTGAAGCTAGAGATGAACGCATGCAAGGATACCTTATTAAGGTCAGACAAGCTCAAGCCTACTTCAAAAGCTTTGCCTTAAGGCAAATCCTGAGGGGACATAACTCCTATGTAGACTCTTTGGCTATATTGGCCACCTCTTCAAGATCATGCCTGTCTCGGGTTATTATGCTTAAGGATATGGTCCATTTGGATGAACCCTTTAGTTATGTAGACTCATGGTTAGGGTGCATAGTATCCAAGTTAGGCCAAGTTGGATGAACCCCTTAGTTACATTCTTAAGGAAAGGACTCCTACCCGAAGATAAGGGTGAAGCGGAGACGTAGGAAGGCCCCGCATCACTAGTCATCTGAAGAGTAGAAGTTGTACAAGTGCTCCCATTTGGGACC
This sequence comes from Castanea mollissima, assembly GCA_014183005.1. Classification (NCBI taxonomy): domain Eukaryota; kingdom Viridiplantae; phylum Streptophyta; class Magnoliopsida; order Fagales; family Fagaceae; genus Castanea; species Castanea mollissima. The sequence continues at coordinate 60,858,086 of JACAVU010000002.1, read as the reverse complement.
ATATCTGCTATGCGTTCACCCAGAAGCATTGGAGCCCTTTTTGGAGGAGTTGCATAAGGGAATTTGTGGGAGTTAGAGGTCTTTATCCCATAGAGCTCTCATCAAGGGATATTCATGGCCAAATATACAAAAAACCGTCTAAGATTATGTTAAGAAATGTGACCAATGCCAGAGGTATGCCCTAAATATTCATCAACTAGGAGGGGTCTTGAACCCACTCTCTAGTCCTTAGTCGTTTGCCCAATAGGGATTGGATATAGTGGGGCCATTTCCTCAATCGAGCTACAGGAAACAGAAGATGGCTCCTCGTTGGGACAGATTATTTCACTAAATGGGTAGAGGCCAAATCCCTTTCTAATATCAGGGATGTGTTGCTAAGAGGTTTATTTAGAGAAAAATTGTCACTAGATTTGGGATACCCCACACGCAGATCTTGGACAATGAGCTCCAATTTGACAGCAAGGCCTTTAGAAGGTATTGCAAGGAGTTAGGAATTAGAAATAGTTTTCAGCTCCTGCTTATCCACAAGGAAATGGCCAGGTTGAAGCAAAAAATAAGGTCAAAGTATCTAGACTAAAGAAAAGGCTGGATGATGCAAAGGGAAGATGGGTAGATGAATTGCCCCATGTATTATTGACTTATAGCAATATAGCCCGAAGATCAATAGTAGAGACTCCTTTCTCAATGACATATGAAGTTGAAGTAGTCATTCCTATTGAAGTAGGGTTCCGGACCTTGAAGACTGACCAGTTTAATGTTGAAGAGAATAACCGTCTGCTTTCAACCAGTTTGGAGTTTATTGAAGAAAGAAGAGAGGTGGCTATGGTTAAAATGGTGCATTATCAGCAAAAACTTAAGCAAGGGTATGACAAGGGAATGAAGTTGAGGCCACTAGCCCCGAAGGACTTAGTCTTAAGAAAATTAGTGGGGTCAACGAAGAATCCAGCATGGGGAAAGCTAGGCCCCAACTGGGAAGGCCCCTACCGAGTACGTCGGTGGCAGGCATCGGTGCTTGTTATTTAGAAGATCTAGATGAGAATGTGTTCCCACGACCATGGAATGTAAATAACCTACAACGTTATTATTATTAATAATATGAAAGTTCTTGTTCATCTCTTATGCGATTACTTATTACTGTAGTAGTAAGTTAAATTATATTAACTCTTATTTAAGATTGTTTAAGTGTTAAAAAGAACCTTGTTCTTGTTCGACTCCTCGGGTCACAGGCCTTGGGTAAATTAACTTTTATTTAAAATTGTTTAAGTAATAAATAGAACCTCAGTCTTGTTCAACTCCTCGGGTCACAGGCCTTGGGTAAATTAACTCTTATATAAGATTGTCTAAGTGTTAAACATAATTTCGGTCTTGTTCGAATCCTTGGGTCATAGACCTTGGGTAAATTAACTCTTATTTAAGATTTTTTTTTAAGTGTTAAATAGAACCTCGGTCTTTTTTGACTCCTCAGGTCACAAGTCTTGGGTAAATTAACTCTTATTTAAGATTATTTAAGTGTTAAACAGAACCTCAATCTTGTTCGACTCCTCGAATCACAAGTCTTTGGGTAAATTAACTCTTATTTAAAATTGTTTAAGTGTTAAACAGAACATCAGCCTTGTTTGACACCTCGGGGAACAAGCCTTAGGTAAATTAACTCTTATTTAAAATTTGTTTAAGTGTTAAATAGAATATCGGTCTTATTTGACTCCTCGGGTCACAAGCCTTGGGTAAATTAACTCTTATTTAAGATTGTTTAAGTGTTAAACAGAACCTCAGTCTTATTCAACAACTTGGGTCACAAGATTTGGGTAAATTAACTCTTATTTAAGATTGTTTAAGTGTTAAACAGAACATCAGTCTTGTTTGACTCCTTGGGTCACAGGCATTGGATAAATTAACTCTTATTCAAAATTGTTTAAGTGTTAGACAGAACATCAGTCTTGTTCGATTCCTCGGATCACAGGCTTTGTTTAAGCTGGCCTTTATGTAAAAATATCTGATTATTGGGAAAAGTTATACTTTTAAGTAATTTTCAGAATTGTAACATTGAAAATAACATAGAAATTAGATTTAGGGTACTTACTAACATAACATCACATAGTGGTTAGTTTATTTTGTACAATTCATTCATTAATGATAGAGGCAAAAGATTTGCAGTTAAGAAAAATTAATAGGGCCAATAAAAGAAAAAAAAGAAACACTTGAATGTATTTCCATTCCATAATTGAAGGTCCTAAAAGGTACAAGTCCAATTCCAACCCAATGTCCTACAACATCTTCCTAGGTGCTAGAAGCTAAAAAAATCTACTCAGTCACACCTTTGGCTTTCTCCTTTTTCTTCTTCTTATGTTGTTCAACCTCAATAACCTCTTCTAGTCCAAGTTCAATAACAGGAGATTGAGGTTGTTGGTCCTTCTCTTTCTCCGAAGAAATGACAGAGGTTAAGGTCGCATCAAGTTTGGGAACTGTGGACGTACTCAGGTCGGGGGGAGTATGAGCGAGGGCAGGAGCAATATGTAGGGGGAGAGGGCAATAAACCTTCTCTACCTTCCTCAACTCAGAGTATGAAATTACTTCTATTACATTAAGAGCTTCCCCCCAGACCTCGGCACAAAAGGTTCGAGCAACATCTCAAGCTAGGCAGTTAGACTTTGGGCAGTCTTTGTCATACTTGCATCGTATGCAGCCTGCTCAGCCTGTGCCTTTTCAACATCTTTGGCTTCAAGCTGTTTTTGTTACCGATTAGTTTTTTCTATTGCCAAGGCCAGTTATGTTTCGGTCTTCTTTATAGAAACTCTCGCCTCTTTAGCTTGTTTCTCGAACCCAGCCAAGGCTAACTCAGCATTTTTGCGTGCTTTTTCTACCTCAGCTAGGTGGAATAGGGTGTCCTTATGCCTTTTTTTTTATTCAACATGGGCCTATTCAAATAGCTCCAATTTGTTTTTAGTCTCATGGGTCTTGGACATGGCATGGTCCTTTCTTTTTCAGCAACAAAGGATGCTTGTACAGCCTGCAGGAACAATGTGTGTAATTGAATTCATAAGAGTAATGAGTTAAATATATACCTTGGTGAGGTCTCTCTTAAGTGATAGGAATACCACTTGCTTCCGTAAGGATTGAAGTTCATGCATGTCCTCAGGAAGAAGGAGGGCCTTCTCCAACATTCGAACAAGATACCAGAAGAGTGGCATCATCCACAACCGGATCCCCCGAGCTTAACACAAAGGCCAGGTTCCAAATTGAGGCTTTGGAACGCTGCTCTCCCTCAGCACCTTTGGAGGACCTAGAAGACGTACTCTTTTTCTATTAGGCCCTCGTTATTCTGGGCTCTTTTGCTAGAGGTTGTTGCACTAAGTGAATTGTTCCTCCATCCTTGGCGCCTTCTGATCCCCTACCCATTTTTCTCTTCTTTTCGGTAGCATCACTAGAAGGCGCACGTGTAGGAGCGGGACTTGGCAGAAAGGGAACCACAACAACTGTGGGACCATCACCCCTAGTGTGCGTAGTAAGTAAAGCCAGCAAATCTGGGGTTTTTTCTTCTAGAACCATTAATTTGAGAATGTCAGATGCTTCTTGGCTGGTACTCATAAAAGCAACAAGTAGACGAGGATGAGATAAGGTGGGAACAGACTCAACGTCTTCTTGATAGAAGACTTCCAAATCTTTGTCCAAGTCTACTTGCGTAGGTTCGAGCGCACGTTCCTCTTGCTGTCGTCGAAAGGAATAGTTTGCTCTTGGGAGTATAGGAGTTTAGCTGCAAGGAAGGCTGATAATTGGGCGTCTTGAATGCTAGGCGGAGGGGGTTGTTTTAAAAACTTAGGAATAGCCACTTAAATCAATGCAAGCTTGGGGTCCTTTGCCTTAATCACATGCTTGGGATTCTAGAAACGATTGGAGAAGGGCTTGAACTCGTGGATTACGTGTACTACCCGAGGTTGGTCATCTCTGTAGAGGAAGATCTCAGATTTAAGGATTCGGTTAAGATCTATGAAGTTCACTAAACTCTTAATCACAAGTTAGTATGGTCCTTTTTAAAAATTTAAAAAAAAAAAAAAAAAAAAAAAAAAAAAAAGGAAAGCTTAGTAAGGATGGAAGCCCTAAGTTTATCTATGGTTTGTGGGAATCCTAACTGGTTCCCTATCTTGGGTGGGACAATGTAATCCATCATGCCAGTCTCTTGAGACGATGAAGAAACCTTCTTCCATGCCCTTATTTGACTCAGGTATACACGAAATTAGTCTAACAGAAGGGACCATACATTTGAAGTAGTAACCGGTGTCTTTCCCTTTCTAACAATTGTATACCCAGTTTACGTCATTCCATGTAAGGTTAGTCCCTATCTTGCGGTTTAAAAGTTCACTTGGTGTATAAAACACTAGTGCATTTTTAGACCCCCAATTTCAAATTACCAACACAAGCTTTTATTCAAACAATGTATGTGCAGAATAATAAATATAAGCTATACCCAAATAAGTAAACTACTCTAAGCCATAATTTAATCACAACACAACAGTAATTAAAAGCAAAGAGTAAAGGTTAAAGAGATCCAAATACACGATAACACCAACACGTGTTATCGAAGAGGAAACCAAAGAAGGCAAAAAACCTCTTCGCCGCCCTCCAAGCGGTAAAATGATCCACTAAAATAATTAGTTGGGATACATGAGCAACAATAAACCCTCCAAGCCTAATCTGCCTGATGCACCTAAGCCCTCCAAGCTTCTTGCTCTAATAGGACTAAGCTTAATTTTGTTTTTCCTAGCTTACCGAATCCAAAATAAGCCCATTACATCAACCAAATGAATTGGTCCTCTCTGAACTGCTTTCCAAGCACCAAATAACCTTCTCACTGATATAGGTATGGTGAGACAAAGATTTGGCTAAAGGTCCTCCCAAGGGTATGCCAATGAAGAAGGTGAGAGTAGAGGAATTTAAGAATCAAACGTATAAGAGTGTGGATAAGTCAATCTTGTGCTTCTCTAGGGTTTCTTTCTCAAAATTCTCTCTAAAAGCTCTCTACATTTCGTGGGTGTAAGGGTATTTATAGTAAGGTATGAGAAGGAATGTGAAAAGTCATTTTTCTACATGACAGGGGGTTCCAACGACTTAACTCGTGACTGGGACTAGTCGTGAGTTTTAGTCGCAAAATAACTAACTGGTTAGACTGTACTTTTTTTCCTGTAGTGCTCCAACTATCATAACCCTTCAACTTCCTGCATGCTCTACACGTGTGGTAACTCTAACAAGCCACTTGTGAGATCTAGTCGTGAGAATCCTCTTAATTGCATACACACTTGAATTCTTCACACGCTCTCACACACAATACTTGCATGATTCCCACCTAAATACAGGGTATCTAAATGTTGAATTCCAAGTAAATTTGACACAGAATAAAGCCAATAAATGGTTGAATAAATTCTACCTTACAATCTTCCTCTTTGGCTATTCCATGACAAAACCCTAAAACAGACTCTAGACTTACAATGTGAGTTGGGAACAGTTGCCAAAACTTACTCACACATAATTCTATATTCTGTGAAGCTCTTGAACCATACGAACAAGTTTTCCTAAAAACAATATCACAAAAAGTTCATTGTAAGCAAAAATCTTGGAATGCATATGGAGCAAGCACAATGCGATCAAGCAAGTATGAATGTGACAATTAAACATGGCTTGACCAAACAAGAACAATCACTATAAATAGTGATCACAATGAACATTCACATGATGAATGAACATCCAGACATTCAAGCTAATAAGCTCAATGCAAAGTATCATTTTCATGTCCAACACACACCCGATGCAAGAACACTAAGGCAATTGCATCAAGGATACAAGATCCAACAAGGGCACAAGAGTGGAGTACGAAAGAAAATATATAACATTAACTAAAAGTACTAAGCTACATAAGCAAAGGTACAAAGAAATATTTTCAAGTACACAACATAGGCCATAAAATATGAACATAAATTAGAAGTAGCAACATTGACTAGAAAATGTAAAGGCTTGTTGTACATTGCTTCTCTTGCTCTTGCATTGCTCCCCCTTTGATTTAGCTTTTTCTCCCCCTAACATGAATCATCTCCCCCTTTTTGTCATGGAATAGCTAGTTATCTTTTTCTTCTAGCTTCTTTTGGATTTGATCTAATTGAGTTTGGAGAGAGGTGAACTTTGTGTCAAATCGGGTATGTTGAGAGTGTATAATAGATGCGAGGCCGGACAACTTGGTGTTGATTTCTTGCACGGATACCATTAAGTTGTCCAACTTCTCATCATAGGGTTGTGAGCTAGAGCTTGAACTACCATGAGGAGCATTACTCTTTTGTTTGACATTCTTTCGGCTATGGCCGATGATAGCATTGAGTGTGCGAATGTTGATTAGACTTTGCATAGGATGAGGGTACTCATCTTCCAATGTGTGTACTCCTTTGAGTTTCAAAATATTTGAAATGAGGCAACAAAAAGGAAGGCAGATCCTTAAGGTCATTCTCCAAGCATTCCTGCACAAAATGTGGAAGATATGTGAAAAGATATCAATTTCATCATCAGTGATTAAGTCATGAAGAAATAAAGCCCGTCCAAGATTCATGTACCCGGTGCTTGAGAGAGGATAGAGATTATGAAACATTATAATAGTGAGCAACCTCAATTTAGGAGATAATGATGACACACTGATTGATTTCCCATTAGAAGAGACCTCCAAGTTTTCTCCAAGAGCATCTTGAAGTATGTCAAGTTCCAGTTCTTTTCCCTAACTGCTGCCTCCTTTAATAGCTGACTTTTTGAAGGGAGACATCTTCAAGCAAAGATCATGCAATTACAAAGAGCAAGATGAAAAACAAATGACAACACACTTGCTTAGCAACAAGTTAGTGCCAAAACATAAACTTTGAATTAAAACCCTAAAAACTGGAATTTAAAGATCAATTCAAAAGAAAATAGACATGTGAAGATGCTAAACATCACATCATGATAGAATCATTGGCATTATTCACTTAACATGCCAAAAGGTGTGTGCGTGTGCATCATATGCAAAAGTGTGCAGATTAGGGCAAAGTGTAAACACACATAATCATATGATGTTTCAAAATGAAAGAAACATGATTATTCCCATAATCTTTGTACTCAATAGAGTCCAAAGATACACACAAAAACATCTAAGAGATATTTTGTCATGAACATGATATGTACAACACAACACAACACAACACAAATCATAGCACAATGCATAAAAATGAAGAACAAACATGAAAACATGTAAAAAATGCATTATACTAACAAAACCAACAAAACCCATATATCATACTCATCAAAACACCAGCAAAACCATATTCAACAACCATATTTCAACATCTCAACATATACACAAAATCCAAGAAATCTAGGGCTAGAAACTTAAAATATAGTGAAAATAAGAGAAAACTCATACCTTTTCTTGAAGTTTGATTTAGGATTGAAGAAGAAAATGAAGGTTTTGTGAGTGAAAATGGCGAATTTAGGAGAGGAAGAGGCAGAGAAGACAAAGGGTTATGCACGTGATGAGAGGGAAACTGAAAAGTTTTTTAAAACTGTCTAAGATTTAACCCTATTTGTGCAAAATATGTGATTTTCGAGACTCATATGACCCGCGAGCAAGTCACAAAAATGAGTCGCCAAAAAACCCTTGAACAAAATTTTTGGAAATTTGTCTAAGTATTTTTTGCGACTGGGAGACCCACCCGCGAGTGAGTCACAAAAGCTTTTGTGTAAGCTCTCAACTGGAGCTTCCACTCGTGACATAGTCACGAAATTGAGTTGCGAAACTTACCAAAACCCAAAAATTTTGAAAAATATTTTAAGTGTTTTTTGCAACTGGGGGACTCACTCGCCAGGGAGTCGCGAAAGCTTCTGAGTAAGCTCACCACTGGCATGACTTGCTAGTGAGTTGCCAAAAACAGAGTTGTGAAATTTTTGGATTTTTTGAAATTTTTCAAAACAAAAAACATTTTCCAAAAACAACTAAAATACTCAAAAATATTTTTTAGTTTGATCAACATATGATTGAGTATGTACAACACATTTAATCAAGTACAATCACACAAATGAATAAAGCATTCATTGAGCATAGACATGTGTGATGTGTGTGGACACCAAATGTGAGATAGTCCTTAATCTAATATGAAGCTTCAATGTTCAATTCAACCAAGATATACACAATTAGCACTAAGTAGAGTGACCAATCTCAATTATAGAAATGAGCATATATGACCTCCCACATAAACTTGATTACATAACTTTGAAGCTTTTCATTTGACTTCTTACAATTCATTACATCTTATTTTGAGATCAACGCCTGAAATTTTTTATATTCCAATTTTATGAACAAGCCTTTGGCTTTTTGGACACCATACATTACAATACAAGTCACTTTCTTTTTTTCCTAGTCAAATGCTAGTATGTGCGACGGCTTTTATAGCTCATTATCAGTTTTTGAGATTTGAGCTATAGAGCAAAAACATAAAAGAGTGGGAAGATATATAGGTACAAGTCTATGCATGTCTCAAGATCAACAAAAACTATTGGCTTATCATTCATGACAAGGTTGAAGATTTATTTATAACAGTCACATAGAAGTCAAGATTTTTTCCCACAATGATATGAGTGCATAAAGAACAAGCTAAGCTAGTAAATGAATAAAGCCTTTTGTACGGAGGTACAAGGCTAAACATGTGTGTGACAAAACACAATAATGCCAATCAAACTTTTTGGATTTTATACTTTTTATATGTTTTTGAATTTTTGACACAAAGCAAGAAAAGATTGATCAAAAAGAAGAAAAAAAAACCATTCAAAGCTTTAGAACAGTAAAAATAGTAAAAAAATGCTAGAATGAAAAACATAAGCAAAAAACCAACAATGTCACAACATATTGAAAGAATTGATGCATGGACATGTTCTAATGCTTATGCATGAGTACCCTTCTTCACCTACATGGCATTGTGTGTTTGGGTTGATATTCTTAGAGGATTGGGTACTTGAGTTGCGATTCTCAAATCTTAGGGTGAAGTTTGCACCTCACCAATACCGGGTTCTACTTCTCGCCCTTTAAATTGCTTGGGGTTCCAATTCCTTTCCTTGCCTTCTTTGCCTTTGAGGACCCGCATTCTTCAATGCTTGAAGCTTGTGGAAATTTGGCTTAGTATGTCCTCTGATTCTACAATGGTGGTAAAAGTGTTGAGTTTGAGGCCTCTTTGTGCCTTTAGAAGAGACTTCCCTTTTGTCTTGGGTTTGGCCTCAAATGGATTTGAAGGCTTTGTCAACACCTTTTGAGCAATCACATTTGGTGTCTTAATCACATTTTGCTTCTTCTCAACCTTTACACTCTCAACAGGTGGAGTTGATACCATTGGTTCCTTGGCTTTAACAAACTTCATCTCCTTAGACACATTAGTGCTTGAGCTACTTTCTCCAGTGTATCCCAAACCACTTTTATCGGAAAAGGGCTTTTGATCTGCAAGCACCTCATCAAGTTTCTTTGAAGCAACCTGCTCCACTTTAGCATTGGCTTGAATAACCTCAAGCTCAAGAAACTTGATCATAGAATAGGCATTTGTTAGCTCTTCATTCAGCACCTCGACTTTGTATTTTGTCTCTTTATGCCTCACAAGTATGCTCTTGTAATCCTGTTCAGCTTTCTTCATTTTTCTAATGGCTACCTTAGCCACTCTAACATACTCTCTGGTCTTCTCAAGAAGAGAATTATAAGGTTCTTGCAATCCTTTTACTCCTTCATAGCTGCATTCTTCATCTTTATCATCGGATTCCTTTCCAACCCTCATAGACTCCACTTCAATGTGCTCACCGAGCTCTTCCACTAGAATGCTCAAATCATCTGAAGAGTCCACTGGTGCAATAGTCATAAAGGCGTTGTAGTTTCCATCTCCATCACAATGTTTTCCTAATCCGAGTTAAAGCTATCTGAGTCACTAAGGGTAGTAGCAAATACTTTACCATTTGCCTTCGAATAAGTGGGGCATTCTTTCTTCACTTGGCCATGCCCTTTGCACTCATAGCACATGACTGCTTAAGATGAAGAGGATTCTTTGGAGTCCTTCTTCTTGGAGTCCTTCTTATCCCTTTTGAAATTTGAGAATTTGCCTTTCTCAAAAGTCTTTCCATCCTTCTTAAATTTTAAGAACTTACAAAAGTTCTTTGCAAGGTATGCCACCTCCTCTTCAACCTCATCCTCATCGGAGGAATCTTGAACTTCAACTTCTTATTGATCGTCTTAAGAGCAAGCGATTTGCTCTTCTTTTGTGATGGTAGAGATAGCTCATAAGTTTAAAGAGAACCAATGAGTTCTTGAATTTTGACCTTATCAAGGTTTTTAATTTCTTCAATTTCAGTGACCTTGGCATGGAAGCTCTCTGGCAATAATTGTAGGATCTTCCTAACAACCTTAGAGTCCTTCGTCTTTTCACCCAAGTTGAATTTGCCAATCACCACTTCATTCAACTTCCCATAGAAGGAGTCAAACGATTCATCTTCGCTCATTTTTAGTTCCTCAAAGTGAGTGGTAAGCATTTGTAACTTGGTATCTTTCACTTTCTTGGTGCCTTCATAAGTGGTTTCCAAGATTTTCCATGCTTCCTTCGCAATTCTCACATGGGAGATCCTGTGGAATTCATCGGGTGAGACACCACAAAATATAGCATTTAAACATTTACTATTAGCGTTGGTTGCTGCAAGGGCTGCCTTATCCCAAGTGGATTTGGTTGCCTCCGGCCTAGTCCATCTAGTCTCAATAGCATCTCATACGCTTTCATCAATAGAGCACAAGAATACACGCATACACACTTTCCAAAAGGCGTAGTTACTCCCATCAAAGAAGGGAGGTGCATTTAGGGATTGAGACCTATCCATCCTAGGGTCAAGGATCACACTTAAAATATATAAATCAGACAAAGTGTACACGCTCTGATACCAATTGAAAGTTTATTTGGTGTGTAAAACACTAGTAAATGTTTAGACCCCCAATTTTAAATTACCAACACAAGCTTATATTCAAATAATGTATGTACAGAATAATAAATATAAGCTATACCCAAACAAATAAACTACTCTAAACCATAATTTAGAGATGCAAACACAAGATAACACCGGCACGTGTTATCCAAGAGAAAACCGAAGAACTCGGCAAAAAACCTCTCCGCTGTCTTCCAAGCGATAAAATGATCCACTAGAAAATCAATTGGGATACATGAATAGCAATAGACCCTCCAAGCCTGATCTACCCGATGCACCTAAGCCCTCCAAGCTTCTTGCTCCAACAGAGTTAAGCCTAACCTTGTCTTCTCTAGCTTACCGAATCCACAATAAGCCAATTACATCAACCAAATGAATTGGTACTCTCTGAACTGCTTCTCAATCACCAAATAACCTTCTCACTAATATGGGTATGGTGAGATAAGGATTTGGCTAAAGGTCCTCCTAAGGGTATGTCAATGGAGAAAGTGAGAGTAGAGGAATTTGAGAATCAAAGGTATAAGATTATGGATAAGTCAATCTTGTTTTTCTCTAGAGTTTCTCTTTCAAAATTCTCTCTATAAACTCTCTACATTTTGTGGGTATAAGGGTATTTATAGTAGGGAATAAGAAGGAATGTGAAATAATAGTAGGGTTTTAATGACTTGACTCACGACTGGGACTAGTCGCAAGTTTCAATAGTGAAATAATTGACTGGCCAGACTGCACTTTTTTTCCTGTAGTGCTCCAACTGTTATGACCCTTCAACTTCCTACATGCTTCACACGTGTGGCATTTTTGGCGAGTCACCACTCACGAGCCACTTGCAAGAATCCTCTTGATTGCACACACACTTGAATTCTTCACACTCTCTCACACACAACACTTACATGATTCCTACCTAAATATAGGGTATCTAATTGCTAAATTACAGGCAAATTTGGCATGGACTAAAGCTAAAAAATGGTTGAATAAAGTCAACCTTACACGGTTTATCATGTCAACACTACCGAAGACCCTAAAGAGGTTGGAGCATTGGGCTGGGGACAACCTATAGTTAATGAAAAAAAAAGAAAAAAATATATATATATATATAGCAGTAAATAAATCCCCTATATAATACGAAATATGAGACCAAACACACCTACAAGTATTGGAAGAACCTTTCTTCGGACTATTGCTTCAATGAAAAAATTGTCAAATAGGTAAATGGAGTAGAATTAGCACCAACGCCTTCTTATATAGGAGTGAAAGTAAGTGGCAAACTTCCCACTCAATGAAATACAAAAAATAAGGACCGTAGGATCATCATCATGTCATAAAACGTAGGGGAGACAAGCAGTCGCCTGGCGTATTAACTACAAGAACGTGGATACCGAAGCGTCAAGGACGTGCAGAAGATAGTTGAAACGGCATCTCACGTGGGAACACGTTTAGCATGTATTAACTAGAACAGTATTACTAAAACCTTACTTTTAGCTCAAGTTTTAATAACAAGGTTTTAGGGGTCTAATGTGGGGGTTTGAAAACTAAGGAAGCCTAGGAATGATATGACCTTCTTCAACTCCATTGTAAAGCACTTTAAACTCGAGATTATGTCATCACCCAAGAAGAGGAGGGGAAGGTGCATAGTATTTCATGAAGTACCTGAGTGGAAGAGGTAGACTTATCAGAGAAGGCTTAAACAACTAAGAGACATTTCCTGTAAAAGTTTACCTACATCCTTCGCATTAAATGACTAGCAACAACCTAATCAACTGCATTAATGAGGAAATGACACATGAACAGTAGATTCACAGCTAAGCAGTCCCTTCTACCATCTTCAACAAAAGTTTAATGGGACAAGTGTACTATGGAGAACTTAGAAGAATACAAGTGGAAGGCTAGGATGCAAGGATGAAAGGAGTATGTAAAGGAAGAGAAATCCAAGTTGAAAGGAGGGAGGATTTTTTGGGAGATCAAGGAAAAAAGATTAGAACAAGAACTCTGGTGCGGAAGAGAGTGAAAAGTTTGTGTATATCTTTGTGTAAGAACTATTCTTTGGTTTGGACTGAGGAAAGCATTAATACTAACTATTCTTCAATTCCAACTTTTTCCTTCTTACTTGAATCTTTGGACTTAGGCCAAGACTTAATTTATCCATCACCAAACTTTTTTTCCCATTCTCTATACAAATTCTATTTGTTTGGGCTTAATTTGGAGGTACAGGCTTCACTATTCTTAGTGGATTTGGGCCACAAATTTTTCAGTCCTTACATAATATAATATATATATATATATAATATATATATATATATATATATATATTATATATATATATATATAACACAATCAAAATCTGAAATAGTATCTAATTGTTTTTTCAATTTGTATCACATGTCTAACTTATTTTTCTTAATTTTGGTGTCAAATGACCCCTTCATAATACTTAGCTCAAAAGTTGAGATAATCACCTCTTTCACCTTGGTAAGACCATTACATCATTACCACAGTTGAATATTGATGCGTCTCTAAAAGAGATTATGGATTCAATTTTTAAGAATTAGTGTTCCCACAACACTACATGTAATTAGCCAAGATACTAAGGTATTGATCATACAAGATCTTACTCTGGCAGACATTGAAACAATAAGCAATTCATGTTTAAGTTTACCATCATTTTAGGATTAAGAGCTAATGCATACAGCAGTCGTGAAATTGTTTGTTTAAATGACAGTAGTTTTTAGAACAACATCTCACAGTAATCCAGCTTAGTATATTCCAAATATACCAAAACTGCAATTAGGAATCTCAACTTTTGTGATCAAAGAAGATCATCATAATTAATATATTATAGATTTATAGTCTTATCAAACAAGATGCCCAATCTCATTGCAGACTACAAACTAAAATTCTAATTTTGCAAGGATTTTTTATTTAGACCTTTTGTATATGAATTCTCATTCTCATACCTAATATATATATATATATATATTATATATATATATATATATATATATATATAGCATTTTACAGGCTGCAACATATAATTTCTAAATGTTTACACTATGGCTTTCAAAATTGCGATTTAGATTATAGGATTATACGATTTTACGATCCCACTTGACCAAAACATTTAGAATTGCACCAGGATCGAAAAAAATGGTAAGATCATATGTAGGATCTTCTAAGATTGTACAAGATCGTATGAGATTCTACCAATTCTACCAATCCTACCAAAACATAAAATTTTGGTTTTTTTTTTATGGGATATGTACGGGGTATGTGCCCAGACCCATTGAACTCTGAGCCCAGATCTTAAGGCGCGACGCACGATCACCTGCCCATTGGGCCTTTGGTCTTAATCTGAATATCCTTTCAAGCCCAGTATGGGTCCAAGTACCAAAATAGGTCCCTCTCTTCTTGAGCCTCAATATAGAGCTCGCACTGATCAGCTATGCATTGATCGGGAAATGTGCATGCCGAAGACATCCTATGTTCTTGGTTACTTGATATTGCCTTAGGAAATATCGCTACCGAACAGTCTTTTGGAGGCTGAAACCAGTTCCAATGCCATTATCACTATCTCCAATAGAGCATTTTCTTATCAAAAACGATGATACCAAACCCCACCCACAAGAGTGAGGTCTAGAAGCAATCATAGCCCCTCCACCCACCTGGTACTATAAATAGAAGAACAAAAGGAGGAGTGGGGGTTGGCAAGTGGAGAGAGAGAGAGAGAACAAAGAGAAAAGAGTGATAGGAGAGAATAGAGTGACTTGGAGAGCGAAAGAGAGTTCATTCGAACTAGGAGATGCTATCGAGTCGCCTATCGAAGGATCACCCGTAGTAGGAAATTCTTAAGCCCACTACATAAACAAGTTGTGAGACCAAATATTGGCCCATCCAATTTAAAGCCTCTTTGGGTATGCACAAGATAAATTTTTGGTTTTGATGAAAATTTGAGGGTTTTTGTTTTTCCATGCTATGATTGTATGACTTTTATATATAAAATTATGTTAACCTAAGCAAATGTTTTATAGTTTTTAGTTCACTTGTAATCAAAATGAAGGAATGCTTAATCATTTCTAAATGAAGAATTTGATGTTGGCTTTGCTAACTTTTAAGCTATAATGTTGTTAAATTTGTTTGCTCAATATACTAATTAGTGTTCTAATATTACTAAAATGTTATATATATATATATATATATATATTAGTTATGCTTGTATTTATATATTGATTGATTGATTTTTTTAGCATGCTTTGTAATTGTTATTGAGTGGTATAACTTAAATAGTTGTGTGGGAAGTTGTATATTGATATCTTTTGCAGCTCTAATATACAAATATACAATGTCTACATAGATGATGAAATGGATGACGATGATTAAGACGATGGTTATAACTAAAAAGAATCTTAGAATGAAATTAATTAAATGTTCACTTCACCATGAAGTCATATAATTGGGTTTCATAACATCATCCTAACATGTATGATATTCACAAAAATTTCCATAAATAAATTTTATATTAAAAAATAAATGATAAAAGATGTGAAAACTACCTTATGAATTCACTAGTTGATATAAAAATTTTCATATTTTCGTTTTTAAATTTGAATAATCAAAACTAACATACATGCTCATGTTAATCCTTATGTTTATGTTTATTATCCTTTTATTAAAAATGTTATATTGATATGTAATAATTATTAGATAACAGTATTTGTGGCTCTTTCATAATTAATAATGTTTCAGTATACACATAATGAACATGTTATGTTGATTTTGTGAAGCGTATAGTCAAGAGAAGCGTAACTTGAAGGAACTTTTGAATAAAAAAACCCACAAGAACCCTAGCCCATAAATCAAGATCATTAATAATATTGAAATGATTTTTTTTTTCTTACACGTGCATTATAAAAACACTTATAAATGAAACTATCTTTTACACATGTGCATTGTGAAAATAGTTATAAATGAAACTATAAGTGTAGTTCCCAATAGTATCATGAAGTGCTCCACTAATTTAGGAGCCATATATGATATGAGCTTGCATCCCACAAGATATTGACAAATTTGGACTGGCTACCGCTAGAAGCACATTTCTTAAAGCCAGCTTCTTTAGAAGTTTCAAAAATATTATTGATTTTTTTTTTCCCCCTTCAAATGGGGTTTGCAGGTGAAAATAAAATAATATATATTTAATATAATTGAATGATTTCTCTTTTATTCGTAAATCTAAAAGTTAGTGGCATGCTATCGTGTTATTGTACTTTTGATAACAAGATATTAACCGTCGTATATATGTCACAGTTTTTGGCGACAGAAATCAAGAAGGATGTAAAAGTAAATTCCAAATCTACCATTAAAAACAAAATCATTCTCCTTATAATATGGGTCTATATGAATAGAAGTACACCAATTATCACGTCAATTGAGTAGCAAACAATTTGTTTTTGAATTTAAACTTGATGTTTAACAACTAAAAGTAAAAACTATTGGAATAAATATGATAATTATAATCAATGAAATTACTAATTAGTGAAAAATGTCACACCAAAATATGGTCAAATTATCTTTAAATACCAAAACTCTTTTAGAGCTTAGAAACCGGAAAACTTAAACTTCTCTTGTTTAAATGGTCAAAAATATATTTGTACATTAAAAATGGAGAAAAGGGTATGATATCCTTAAAAATTCAAATGTTGACATTCAACTTTCCACATTTTATAATGTTTCTATTTGAATAAGAATAACATATGTTGGTTGATTTAAATTTTTAAAAAAAAAAATTATTTTCATGTTTAGGTTTATGTTTATTGTCATGATGTTTTTTTAAGTGTTATATATATTAAATCTTGTTTAATTAAGGGAAAATTTAACATATACCCTGAGGGCGTTATTTTAGGAAATATTTTATAAAAAAATTAAGGAAAAAGAAAAAAGTAATTAAATTTTTTACAACATTTTATATTTTCTATAAAAGTGGTATCAAAATTTTCCTAAAATGATCTATTAACAAATTTTCTAAAGGCATCCATTAACTAGACTTTTAATTAATATATTTGTAATCCTTTTAGAATTTTTAAATTAGGAATAAAAAATAAACAAAGAAGTTGGCATTTCTCAAGCAATTTATAAAAATAAAAGCAATATTAAGCAAACTCATATTGGGTGTGTAAATTATTTTAAGGCTTACTTTTTGGTGTCTTGAGGCTTTAAACTATTTTTTGAGTTTAAAATTATCCATCGTCATCCTTGTATGCCTCTTTCTTAAAATAAATTTTGTTGATTGAAGGGGATAAAAATAAGAGACGGGTATTCCTATTGAACTTAAATGAATGGACAGAGATATGGAAGACAGATCGACACCGTGGGCAACACTACTATGACGGTTAAGGTTTGCTGAGTATCCGTCATATATATAAGTTAATTGCAGATTCTGGGTTGCATGTCATTTGACATGTTTCGACTGGGCTTTTTCTTTATTCCCACGCAAACGTGCATACTTGGACTTCTTGCGGCACACGTTTGGTAAGACTCCTATATGGAAAGGAACTTGAGAAGGAAGTTGTATCCTAAAAGGAAGGTAATTCTACTCAATATAAGTACCCCAGAAACCCTAGATACGAAGGTACGCATAATATTCTTTACTCTGGCACTCTAGGGTAAAAAGGCATAAGATTCTGACTTGACCTTCGAAGGGTTTTTGGCCGGCACCACACCGGTGCTCTCTTTAGGTCTATTGTTTTCTTTTTGCAGGAACAACTTTGGGCGGAGGGTGCTCGCAACTCACTGGTGATATTTTCGGCATCATCAGTTGGCGCCGTCTGTGGGAAAGATCGAATTTAGTCTCGCTCTACCCCTGAGACAAAGAGTTGCATGGTACTCACCCGATCGATGGCTACGAATAACAATCAATGCGACGAACCGCGTGCCACCGCTCTGGAGAGGCAGGTCCAAACGCTTGTGGCGGCGGTTGAGCGCCTCACGAAGCAGAATCATGATTTGGAAGAGCAGTTGCGGCAGGTGACCGCACACCAGAGTGCACCACAGGAAGATCAGGAGGGCGCTAGCCCTAAAGGAAGGAACTCGGAAAGACCTGAGGGCAGCAATGCTCCGACTAGACCCGAGCGACAAGAAACCAATCAACCACTCGCGTTAGACGCTGTGCCGACTCACATAGCCACTGAAATGCAGGAGATGAGGGAACAAATGGATGCGATGATGAACGCCCTTAAAGGACGAGTATCCAGCAACTTGGACGACCTTGTCCACAGAACGGATTCACCATTCACAGCGTTGGTAAATTCATGCCTCGTTCCTGCAAAATTTCGCATGCCCCATGTGGAAAATTATGACGGATCCAAGGACCCGTTGGATCACCTGGAGTCTTTTAGAACCCTAATGCATCTTCAGGGTGTACCGGACGAAATCATGTGCAGGGCTTTCCTCACCACCTTGAAAGGGCCTGCAAGGGATTGGTACAGTAGGCTGACGCCCAATTCCATTGGTACTTTTAAGGAATTAGGCGCGCAGTTTGTGTCGCACTTCATTGGAAGTCACCAGCACAAGAGGTCTATTACATGTATACTAGGTATTAAGCAACGAGAAGACGAGACATTGAGGTCTTATATAGCCCGTTTTAACAAAGAATCACTCTCGATAGATGAGGCAGATGACAAGATACTCGTGGCAGCGTTCACGAACGGACTGCGAGAAGGTAAGTTCTTGTTCTCTCTATGCAAAAATGACCCAAAGACGATGTCCGATGTCTATTACAGGGCGACGAAGTATATGAACGCGGAGGATGCCTTGCTGGCCAGAGATGACTATAAACCAAAGAAAAGGGAAAGACAGGAGGATGTGAAACCAGATAACGGACGAAAAATGGCCAGAACGAGAGATCGACGGGAAGACCGGAGACCCAAGCCACCTTCGGGGAAGTTTACAAGCTTCACCCCCTCACAGCCCCAATTGACCAAGTGCTAATGCAGATCAAAGATGAAGGAAGCTTGACATTCCTGGGCAAGTTGAAGGGAGATCCGAACAAGAGACCAAGAGATAGTATTGCCGTTTTCACATGACCACGGTCATGATACGACGGACTGTATGACTTGAAGCAACAATCGAAGCACTTATAAGGCAGGGAAGGTTACAGAGGTTCGTAAGGAAGGAAAGAGCTGATCAACCCCAGGAGCAGAATCCTAGGAGAGAAAACGAGCGTCCCAGACCACCGGTGGCAGACATACGGATGATAATGGGGGGCAACGCCACAGCAGGATCGTCCAAAAAAGCCAGAAAGACCTATTTACGGACGATACAAAATGTCCAGTCGACGGGACCTTCACTGGAAAGAATGCGACGGAACGACTCCAGTATCGAGTTTTTTGAAGACGAGGCCCGGCGCCTTCACCACCCTCATGACGACGCACTAGTGGTGAGTATACAGGTCGGAGAATTCAACGTCCACCAAGTCCTGGTGGACAATGGGAGCTCAGCAGACATCCTTTACTACCCCGCGTTCCAACAGATGGGGATTGCAAGAGAGCGACTGGTCCCGGCATGCACGCCTCTCGTTGGCTTCGGGGGAACCCGAGTCCAACCTTTAGGATCCGTCACATTGTCGGTGACGGTAGGAGACTATCCGAAGCAAATAACCAAGGACGTATCCTTCCTAGTGGTTGATTGCTCCTCAGCGTATAATGCCATACTCGGACGACCAACACTCAACGCATGGAAGGCTGTCACCTACCTACCATCTGATGATCAAGTTCCACACCAACATGGGGTTGGAGAACTGCGCGGAAATCAGGTGGCCGCACGGGAATGTTATGTGGCCATGATGGAGATGGATGACCACATACAGGTAATGAACGTTGAAGAACAGAGACAGCGCGGAACCCGTGGAGAAATTGGAAGAGGTGCAATTGGATGACTTACGGTCCAACGGACCACCAGGATAGGAACCTCGATCGACCGAACGGTTCGACATGCGCTACTGTTATTCCTTAAAGAGAACCAAGATGTATTTGTGTGGAGCCATGAGGACATACCCGGGATAGATCCGTCAGTTATAGTCCATAAATTGAACGTGTCGCCTTCGTTCTCTCCAATTCGACAAAAGAAGCGCGTGTTTGCCCCTGAAAGGGATCGTGCCGCAACGGAGGAAGTTCAGAAGCTACGGGAAGCAAACTTCATACGAGAGGTGTACTACCCAGACTGGCTGGCGAACGTGGTGATGGTCAAAAAGTCAAATGAGAAGTGGAGAATGTGCGTCGACTTCACGGATCTGAATAGGGCGTGCCCTAAAGACAGTTACCCGCTCCCACACATTGACGCCTTAGTGGATTCTACCGCAAAGCATGAGTTGTTGAGCTTCATGGACGCCTTCTCGGGGTACAACCAGATTAGGTTGGAGAAGACAGATCAAGAGAAGACATCATTCGTGACGAGTCAAGGACTTTTTTGCTACAAGGTGATGCCATTCGGGCTCAAGAATGCAGGAGCCACATACCAACGATTAATGAACAAAATGTTCGAGCAACAGATTGGCCGGAATGTCCAAGTCTACGTAGATGACATGTTGGTAAAAAGCGTAAAGGTGTCGGATCATCTGAGGGACCTCCAGGAGACTTTCGACACTCTTCGAACGTACAAAATGAAGCTGAACCCAAGCAAATGTGCATTCGGAGTAACTGCTGGAAAGTTCTTAGGGTTCATGGTGTCCCAGCGTGGCATTGAGGTCAACCCCGAGAAAGTGAAAGCAATTATGGATCTGTCTCCTCCAAAGACGGTGAAGGAAGTGCAAAGTTTGACAGGAAGATAGCAGCTCTGAACAGGTTTGTATCAAGAGCAACGGACAAGTGTCTGCCTTTCTTCAAAACGCTAAGAAGATCCTTCGAATGGACGGATGAATGCCAAAAGGCATTTGAAGAATTGAAAACATATCTTTCCGCTCCGCCGCTGCTTAGTCCGTCCGTACCAGGGAGGAATTGTACCTCTACCTTGCCGTCTCGTCAGCAGCTGTAAGTGCAGCTCTCATCAGGGAGGAAGGAAAGATACAGAGGCCGTGTACTTTGTAAGCCGGGCGCTAAGGGGTGCAGAGGAGAGATATCCACGGATGGAGAAACTTGCCTTCGCCCTGATAACCGCAGCGCGAAAACTGAAGCCTTACTTTCAAGCACACGCCATTATAGTCCTAACGGACCAGCCCCTGCGAAGGCAATGACAAATCCAGAAACTTCCGGACGGATGGCTTTATGAGCAATTGAGTTGAGTGAGTATGATGTCCGATACCAGCCACAAACAGCGATGAAAGGGAAAATATTGGCAGACTTCATCGCAGAATTCACTATTCCTGAGGAGCAGGGGGCAGAAGAAACGCCCACATGGAGAATTCACATTGACGGGTCCTCCAATAGGCATGCGGGAGGAGTCGGAGTTGTACTCCACAGCCCAGAAGGGGATAAGGTTGAATGCATGATCCGTCTGGAATTCCCCACAACAAATAACGAAGCAGAGTATGAAGCCCTGGTGGCGGGATTGGAGTTTGCAGTAGCGGCCGGAGCTAGGAAGGCAATGGTCTACACCGATTCCAAAATTGTAGCTAGTCAAGTTGACGGGAGCTATGATTGTAGGAATGAACGAATAAGAAGGTACCTCGAAGAAGTGAAGGGTCGAATGACTAACCTCCAATTCGAGATAACTCAAATCCCGAGAGAAGAGAATCAAGACGCGGATCGACTCGCGAAGGCTGCTTCGGCCGAACCTATGGTCGTCCCAGAGCAGGTATTGTCCTTCGTCCAATATTCGTCGTTACTAGATAACGTTCAGGTGCAGGAATTAACCATTAAAGACGATTGGACGGTTCCGATTGTGGCGTACCTCAAGGACAGCAAGCTACCAGACAGGAAGGAAGAAGCAAGGAAATTGAAGGTTAGGGCTGCCCGATTCATACTGATCAAAGGCATCCTTTACAAGAGAGGATTCTCCCGACCATATCTAAGGTGCCTGGGCCATGACGAAGCAGACTACGTAATGAGAGAAGTTCATGAAGGGATTTGCAGAAACCACTCAGGATCAAGGTCTCTGGTACACAAGCTACTCCGAGCAGGGTATTACTGGCCGACAATGCAGAAGGATGCCCATATGTACGTGAGAGCCTGCGATAAGTGTCAACGATTCGGCAATCTTATTAGGCAGCCAACGGAGGAACTCACACCCATGACGGCCCCATGGCCGTTCGCACAATGGGGATTGGACATCATGGGTCCATTTCCAATAGCGGCCAGACAATTGAAGTTCTTGGTAGTTGGTATCGACTACTTCACCAAGTGGGTGGAAGCAGAAGCTCTTGCTACTATCACGGAGAGAAATATTCGCAATTTTGTATGGAGAAATATTATTTGCCGATATGGGATCCCAAGAGTGCTTGTGTCGGATAACGGGAAGCAATTCGACAACGATGCGTTCCGAGACTTTTGTTCTCAGCTGGGAATCAAGAATCACTACTCGGCCCGCTCATCCACAGGCCAACGGACAAGTTGAAGTCACGAACCGGTCCTTGTTAAAGATCATCAAGACCCGGCTCGAGGGGGCAAAGGGCATATGGCCGGACAAACTACCAAGCGTCCTATGGGCGTACAGAACGACGGCAAGAACGCCAACAGGAGAGACACCGTTTCGATTGGCGTTTGGAGCAGAAGCCCTCATACCGGCAGAAGTGGGGTTGACGAGCTACCGCGTGGAAAGCTATGATGAAAGCAAGAATGTTGAGGCGTTGCGTCTAGAGCTTGACCTTGTAGACGAAGTCAGAGCAACAGCGGCCCAAAGACTGGCACGGTACCAGGATACGATGGCAAAGCACTACAACTCTAAGGTCCAACACCGGGACTTCAAGGTTGGAGATCTAGTGTTACGAAAAGTGCTCGACGCTACGAAGGATGCATCATTAGGAAAGTTGGGTCCCAACTGGGAAGGCCCGTACAGAATCATCTCATGGCACAGGAAAGGAACGTACTATTTGGAGACAATGGACGGAAAGAAATTAGGCCATCCCTGGAACACGGAGCACCTGAAGAAGTACTACCAATAGTGCAGCAGTCACAATAACTGTTGCCTTATTTTTCAGTTTAATGTTAGACAGTTATAGCTTTTGCTTTTCAGAAATCAGTTTTTCTCCTTTTAGAGCTCATTTTTTCTATTCCATTGACAATTTGGTTGGTTGAACTTATGAGAGGAATTTTTAAATGCATTTGGTTGGAGGAATTTTTAAAAATGCATGTTGACGGATCACCCAAAGGGTGAGAAATCTACAAGTCCACAAAGTGGACGGATCACCCAAAGGGTGAGAAACCTACAAGTCCACAAAGTGGACGGATCACCCAAAGGGTGAGAAATCTACAAGTCCACAAAGTGGACGGATCACCCAAAGGGTGAGAAACCTATAAGTCCACAAAGTGGACGGATCACCCAAAGGGTGAGAAACCTTCACGTCCGCAAAGTGGACGGATCACCCAAAGGGTGAAAAACCTATAAGTCCACAAAGTGGACGGATCACCCAAAGGGTGAAAAACCTTCAAGTCCGCAAAGTGGACGGATCACCCAAAGGGTGAAAAACCTACGAGTCCACAAAGTGGACGGATCACCCAAAGGGTGAAAAACCTACGAGTCCACAAAGTGGACGAATCACCCAAAGGGTAAAACTTTACGCGATGGACGGATCATCTGAAGGATGAAAAGCTTTACAAAAAAGTAGACAGATTAGAAGGCCTAATTCACAAAGTGGACGGTTAGCGAAAATATATTTGAAAGTCCATTCACAATGTAAAAGGATTATCTGAATATACGACGGATAGTAAGCAAGCAACAGGCAATAAAAGTTTTGATAAGATTAATAATCACAAATTGACGGTTCAAACAAAGTTCCTTTACAGAAGAGTTCCCGACCAATGGACCGTCATTTGGCTGGCTAGGAGGAAAAGCTTCACCTTCATCGGCTGGAGCATTGACGGCAAACACCTCGTCTGTGCTTTCGGAACGGACGGATTGAGCGAGAGTTTGCCCTTGAGCATCAGTGTTAATATGAGATACGTCCAAGTCAGGATAGGATGACTTCACCTGACGGATAGCGTCATCGAACCCGTCTGCAAAGGAGTTCCCAAGCTCCGCAATAAGCAGATCAGAATCGCGGTACTCCTGGACGGCTAACTCCTTTGCATTGTCAAGCTTGGATGTTGTCTCCGTCAGTTGTCTCTCCTTCTCCTTTAGAAGCTCGCGTAGATGCCCGTTCTCTTTCTCCACTTCGCCTCTGACTTGCTCCGAGCACTTGAGCTTTCTGTCTACATTGATCTTATAAGTTTTCAGCTCGTGAAGCTCATCCTCCATCATCTTGTTTTTCTGTCTCAGACGGTCCATGGATGTCTCATGATTGAGACAACGGCCAAAAAGCCCCTTCATCATCACCATGGCCTGAAAGCGAAACACAAGGTCATGAAAATGACGGATGTAAAGTAACTTAGAAAGAGTACTAGACGGATTCAAAAATTACCTGTGCAAGGGTGAAGAGGCCCGTCTCACCCATCGCCTCCGTCGAATGGTTGCCAAGGTCTGCATAGTCGTCAACTGTCAACATAGACGACATCTTTTCAAGGGCATAGCTGGAATCCTCCCAGAAGAGAACGGGTGGTTTCTCCCCTGAAGGCGCTGGACCCTTCATTAAGCCTTTGCCTTTTCCATGCTTGACGGGCGTCTTCTCAGCTTGCAAGGCCACGACGGGGTCGAGTGTGGTCTTTTGTTTCTTTTGAGGACGGTCCGTCTTTTCTTGTTGAGTTCGTTTTGACGGTGCCGGCGGGATCGTCCCCTTTGTTTGACCCCCGTCCTGTTTTTTCTTTGCTGCCTATTGTTTAATGAGGGATCTCCTCTTGGCAGCATCCATTTCTGCAAAATCATAGACGGTTCAAAAAACAAAGGTAAAAAAAAAAAAAAAAAGACGGACATATTTCAACAAACTTACGTTTTCGAATTCTATTATCGTATCGACGGGCAGAGGATGACGGTTCAGGTCCGTCACAATACCAGAACAAAGTATCAAGGGTGACGAGTTGAGCCCAAGTTCTCTCCTGCAGTTTTGTCTTATTGAAAATTTTTTCCAGGAAACTCCACTGCTCCAAGTTAACCTGAGGATGGTCCCGAGCTACAACAAAGGACGGTTAGGCATAGAAAATAAAATAACTTCAAAGACTGAACGAAAGCAAAGGGATACACATACCCGACGAAGGCATTATGCCCCATGTTGTGTCGACGGGCATGTTAGTTATATCTCCTGGACGGCACATCCACTCGTCCCCTTCCAGGAAGAAATAACGACTCTTCCAGTCTCTGTTCAAGTCCGGAGTGTCACTGACGAGCCTCAATAATGGGCTTCTAGCTACAAAGCTATACATCCCCTTGGATTTGACGATCTCCGTTGGACGGTAACAATGGAAAAACTCTTCCACCGTCAACCTTCGGGAACCGTCAGACATTGCACCATACAAAACCTCAACCCCAATGAACACCCTCCAGGCGTTTGGGGAGATTGGGTGACGGACAAACCAAGGTATTGGAGAAGTTGACGGTGAAGAGAGCTTAACGGAAATCTGAGCCCCGCCTTTAAAGCTTGCTCATAAATCCCAACACCGTCTACCCCCTTGTAGTAGCATTTCTCTCAGATTTTTCGGGAAGGCATAGACGATGTTGTCTGGTATTTGATACTTGGTCCTAAGTGTGTTGAGTTGAGATTCAGTCATGGATGACCTAAAGTCATTTACCGTCCAAAGAGGCAGCATGACGAACTCTCTAAGGCCATCTGGGCCAATTACTGATTGGATGGGGGGATCCACATCGTCCAAGCTACTACTGGACGATTCTGTACTCTCCGTCTCCGAACCACCATCAAGGGAAGAAGAGGTACTTGACGGGTTCCTCTCTTCACATGAAGTGTCAGGATCTCTTGGACCTGACAGAAACTTTTCATCGTAGCCCGCCCCCTTGCGGACAAACGACTGGTTACTTGACGCACTAGACATTACCTACATTTGTGACGGTATAACCTAAGACACTGACGGATCTAAAGAAAAAGCATACGTTTGAAACAATGAATTAAAGGAAAGACGGAGATAGATTTAGAATACATACCAGGTCGAGATGGTTTCTGACGAGGAACGATGGACGGATCTGCTGAACAACCGGAAGACACGATAGATGTGACGGTTGTGCTTTGCTCGCTAATTTTTTGATAAGAAGAGAAAATGAAGGGTGAAATGTCTGGGTTTTTATAGAATAAAAGGCACGGGATACGAAGCGACGCCTCGATTTTGGGAAATAACCAATCCACGGGGACCACGTGTTCATCGTCAGAAGTTCAGGCCACGTGTCGTCCGTAATGAGGCACTAAGACCGTCCCCTCTCAATACATCGCTATAGTCATTCCTTGAATCCGTCATATTTCAAAGACGGACCCAAGGACTGAAGGGGGCAACTTCAGGGGATAAAAATAAGAGACGGGTATTCCTATTGAACTTAATGATGGACGGAGATATGGAAGACGGATCGACACCGTGGGCAACACTACTATGACGGTTAAGGTTTGCTGAGTATCCGTCATATATATAAGTTAATTGCAGATTTCGGGTTGCATGTCATTTGACATGTTTCGACTGGGCTTTTTCTTTATTCCCACGCAAACGTGCATACTTGGACTTCTTGCGGCACACGTTTGGTAAGACTCCTATATGGAAAGGAACTTGAGAAGGAAGTTGTATCCTAAAAGGAAGGTAATTCTACTCAATATAAGTACCCCAAACCCTATATGAAAAGTACGCATAATATTCTTTACTCTGGCACTCTAGGGTAAAAAGACATAAGATTCTGACTTGACCTTCGGAGGGTTTTTGGCCGGCACCACACCGGTGCTCTTTTTAGGTCTATTGTTTTCTTTTTGCAGGAACAACTTTGGGCGGAGGGTGCTCGCAACTCACTGGTGATATTTTTGGCATCATCATTGATCATGATTTAGAGTTAGCCAAAAGAGTAAAAGTGTTCTAATTACAAAGTCTAAAGCGCCATAATTTTAGTTATGATAAATTTTAACTTAATGTAATATTAATTTAAGCACTTACTGGTTTTCTTAAATTATTTTTTATTAGTTAGTATAAATGAGAAAATGCTCATACACTCCCTAAACTTTTAACTACTGGCCAAAAGATCCTCTCAACATTTTTACTGGCCAATTCATTCCTTAAACTATTCAAAATTGTCAAATCAATGCTTCAGTTAGTCTTAAGTTAAAACATTAACAAAATAAACACGTGACTTTTAAAAACAAACCTTAATCACCCAAAAGTCCAAAACCCAACTGAAAGGAGAGGGAAGAGAACAAGTCCGGCGGTGAGAGCTCAGGCGATCAGTTTAGAGAGCTTTCCCCTGCCGTCTCGCCGCCCTTTTCCCGCGATGCCTTGATGGTTCCGCAGCATTGTTCTATCTTGGTATGTCTTTTTTTTTTTTTTTCCTTCATTCGTTCCCTGAGTTTAAATCCACAATGAACTTTTTTTTTTAATCTCCATGTACGAATTTCTATAATAGAAATTATTGATTTGGTTTAATTTTTGGGTTGGGTCTCTGTGAGCTTGGTTTGGTGTTGTACCACCTAGTATGTTTGTTTTTCCCCTCTTACGAATTACTATTTAAATCCATATAGAATTTGTTTTCTATCTCCATGTGAGAATTTCTATAGTAAGAATTATTTGTTCTTTTTAATTTTTGGGTTGGGTCTCTGTGAAATTCTTGTTTTTTTTTTTTTTTTTTTTAAATCTCTATGTGTCGTTCACTTGGTGTTTGATTAAATGCCTGAGAGACATAGCTACTGCTTTGATGATTTAAACAATGAAGGCTGCACGCATCAATGAAGATACAATTGCAAATAATTTCAATAGTGAAAAGAAAATCTTACTTGGTCCTTCACCAAGCTTCTTGCCCATTTGAAAATCTTACTTGGTCTATCTCTTTCACGATTTTCAGCATGTCTTCTAGCACAGTGCTTAGTTCCCATGGTTCTATACAATCATGTTCCCTGTTTGTGGCTTTGCTGAGTGCACCAATGCAGATTCCACTGCTAGCTTTCTTAACTTTAGCATTGAGCCATTGACATGCCCATCTTATGTTCATTGCCTCTGCTAGTAAACATTGACACCTACATGTCCCTCCCATTTCTTATGACCATAGCAGCACAGAGGTGTTAATCTAGATGTGCAACATCACAGTTAATTTTGAAAAAGCCAAGAGAGGTGCTTGCCAGTGAATTATCTGCCTACCACTGCTGGTTGTGTTTTGAGTTCTGTTGATCTGAAACTGCTTCACACTCCTGGAATTTCATGTTCACCCAAAAGTGATTGGGCGTGGAGTCATAGGTAACATAGTTTTTAACTGTAAAATAATTGTTTTGTATTGTTTCTACAAAGCACAATATTCACATGTCATTCCTGTTGGTTAGTTTTACCTTGAGAGATAAAATTATCAACTTGATGAACAGAACTTAGGGGGCCAATCTTTCTTTTTGTTCTTTAATTATCTCCTTGTTGATACACAAGGTTTTGTGTTTATTAATCTGATTTTTCACCTAGCCAAAATTTTTAGTTTTGTTCTCACTCCTTTCTAATAGTATTTTTTTTCTTTTCTGCCTATCTGTTATGGCTTTAAGTAATAATACAGAGTTCTTATGCACACTGTCAATTTGCAGGAGATGGGTGATCAAGTCAATCACTGGAAAGTGTTCAGCTCTTCAAGTTATTTTGGGGAAAGAGTCTGAGCTGGTGGAAAAAATAGCTGAGGTTTAAATTCAGTTCAGTAACTCCGTACTATTTCTGAAAGTGCTGAGTTTCCTCTTTAATAAAGGCATCTTGGTACCTGAATGGAAGAATGCTTGCATTGTGCTGCAGATATCTTGCTTCATTGTTTGCCAAAAATCTATGAAGAAGAATGCTGGAATGCCATCAGGATGTTTTTCACAGGTCTAACTCCTTCTATGGTACAAAAAGTTTTGTCTAGCTTAATTGCATTTTGTGTTTTTTATTCTATCTAAATCAGCATTCTTTGCATCAGAATTGTGTTGGTTTGGTTAAATTCTCATCATACAAACCTACAAGGAAAGTGGCCAGTGACACACCTCTTATCTATAACCTTTTCCTGTCCAATTTTATTAATCATTTTCTAATGAAGGGTAACGGTCAGTTTAGGTGCACACAGCTTATAAATGAGTTGTGTTAAAATTTCATTCAACCTGGCATTTGGCGGTATATAATTGTAGTAGAGTATAATATAAAAAATTATTGGTTTATGTAACGTGGGGTTCTTACGATTTTAAAAACTGTTTGTTGCAGGGAACGCAGCTATCTCAGGTGATCAGATTGAAGACTGAAGAATGTAATGTATGTAACTACTTTGAGAGGCATAACATTGAAATCACACCAACAAGAAAAAAATGTAATTACTAGACTATTGGACACTAACTGAAGGCTGAAGAATGAAGCTGCAATGCATAAGAGAATCCCTAAGTGGCTTTGGTGATTATTAGTGGTTTCTTAAATCAATAGTGGGATTGTGATAGCCTTTTGTATGGGATCCAAGTGTTAACGTTGAAGTCATCTTTATTGCAGTGACTAAATATGTAGGAGTACTGAAAAAAAGGATTTGTAATGTAATGTATCTATATGTGAAAATTAGATGTAATGTAATATACAAATGTTCACAACTATGTAATGTTCAACTTATGAAATTAATGGCAGTATATTTTCTCAAGTTTAGTAATTATCTGTGATCATGCTTAGATTTGTGTTTTCCTTTAAAAAAGAGCTTTGTAACTTTTTGGAGCCAAATATCCTTAGATTTTATAGTTCAAATTTCCCTATGTTTGTTAAGATGCAATTTACCACATCTCCCATTTCCCATCTTAATATATAGTGCACTGCCAAAACTCAGTATCAATGGAATTAATGTCTCTAAGCACCAAGGCCTGTGATCTCTTGAAAAGCTTTTCTCCAGTTTGAATGTTTCAATAAAATTGCACAACTGCATTGTCCACTTGCCACATTTCCATTTGTAATTCTTTAATTCATTCAATATATATTGGTCCATTCCAGATGTTGTTCTTGGAGGAACTAATTGAAACTAACCATTTAATTTAGGGTGTGGTAGAAAAAATACTAGCAGGAAAGGCTGTAGAATGATTGTGTCCCAATCTACCATGGATTGAACTTTATGCAATAACTCTAAGGATCTCAATCAGTATTCTTAAAAGGATCTCAATATGCCATGAATTGAAATATCAAATGAGTGTTTACAAATAGTATATTGTTTGCCAAAAAATAACACTCAATGAATCAACAATTACACTTTTCTAGCAATATGAAAACAAAAGTATATCGGTTTCATCAGTATTTTTAAAAGGCCATGTATCACTAAACAAGATATTGAACTAAAACATTATCTATCTTCTTGCTACCACTAGGCCTTAGCCTTTCCCTTATCTTTCTTGCTTCCACTAGTATGTCCTTTGTACAACTTGACTTGATTGTTGATTGCCTATATTTCATTGCTGAGTACCCTGTAAAAAGCCAAAAAGGTTGGAAAAGTCCAACAAGTAGTACTTGAAATTTGGATGAAAAGTTCAACAAAGTAGTACTTGAAATTTACCGATAATTGTTTACTCACTTTAGCTCCAGATGTAGATGATTGTCCTGATTGCCCTTTCTTTTTCTTTTTATAAGCCTTCTTGTTGGGGTTATCAGGAGCTTTACAAGTTCTTTGATTATGGCCCCATTGGAAACAATTCCCACATTTCATGGCAGTTCCTTTCTTGCTCACCCTAAACGCATTAATAGGTTCTCCCGCCTCCCTCTTTCTTACCTTCTTACACTTGCCTACTTTCTTTGTAAATTTTGGGGGCTTGATTGGGTTATAGGAGTTTTTGGCCACTGTTCATGGCTTGGAAGTGGGCTCACCATCCATTGGTAACAACTTAGGAATGTCTCTTTAGTGTAAGCAGTGTCTACATAAGTCTCAAGTTGCTCTCCATGCTCAATTATTACAGTAGCAGCATGAAAACATGGGATCCACTCAATCCCCATCTCCCACAACCACAAGTCCTCTCATTCAAGTCCACCGCATATCTTCCACCATAAATATACTCCACGTCATATTTGGACACTCCATTCCAACGAGAAATGCAATGTCCAACCTCGCTTTTTATCCTCTCAAGCTTCTTATAGATTGTTGGACAAACTCTCCCTTCATACCTTCTCATATGATCTCTTTTGGTTTGCAACCTTTGCATCAACATCACTCTTATGATCTCCATCATTGTCAACACTGGTTTATCCCTAGCCTCTAGAATCCAAGCATTGAAAGACTCTGCTATATTGTTTTCTAGAGTGTCACTCTTGCTTCTTGGATTGAAAGTCTCACATCTAACTTCACAAGCCACTCATATGCCTTCACATTTAGCTTCTTCAACTCATCCATGTGGAAGTCAAAAGAATTCTTTGTTGCTGCCCTAGCTGTATTCCACATGGCATCTTTGAGTACCTTCCCAGGAAAATCCTTCTTGAAATTTGCATGTAAATGCCTAACACAAAATCTGTGCTCTGCATTAGGCATCAAATCCTTAAAGGTCTCTACTAATCCCTGCCATAAAAATACACAAATATACATTAGTAATTCAATTCATATCCAAGTTATAGATCATGATATTTTAAAAAAAAAATAATAATAATAATTCACATGCACATTAATGTTTCTTGCCTTATGTCGGTCTGAGATAAAGACCCATCCATTCTCATCCTCATGTCCGATGTCATCCAACAGACATTTTAGAAACCAAGTCCAAGAGCTTTTACTCTCAATTTCAACGATAGCATAAGCGATTGGGAAGATATTATCATTCCCATCCTTCCCAACAGCAACCAGCAACTGTCCCCCTGTTGTCCCCTTCAAATGACAACCATCTATCCCAATAAGTGGCCTACAACCTGCTAAGAATCCCCTTTTGCAAGCATCAAGACAACATACATTCTCTCAAACATATCATTTGCAGTTTGTATCTTCACTGTGCTACCCACATTCCACTTCCTAATAGCAGCTATCCCAAAGTCTCTCATACTGCTTCTCCTCAGCACCATGTATCAACTTGAAGGCTATTCTCTTAGCCTTATAACATTAGTCCAAAGTCACATCAACTTCATGGTCCCTAAACACTGCACCCTTCAATGCATTTGCTGTCCTAGTATGATCATCTCTAAAGAATAGCAAATATTTATTGGCTAGCCACCTTGAAGAAATCTTACTATTCTTATGATCCTTGCCACACGTACGTATGCTCTTAAAACTTTTGATTTGAAAGGCATCTCCCATTTGTGTTTGGGATGCATGTATCTTCCAACCACATTTTTTTTTACATACAGCTGTCACTCTCCACTTATCATTGTACTTATACTCAAATCATGTATTTCTTTAATACACCACTCCTTTAGTGCCTCCTTGAAGACTACATGCGATTCAAATTTTTTATCCTTCACTAGTTGTACATTCTCCATGCCAATGCGCTGGTTAAACTCAGGGAACCTAGGCCTTGAATTCCCTTCATCATCAGATGACCCTTCTGCACTCCTTAACTCATCACTATCCACATAATCTGAGTCTCCTTCACCATTCCAAACTCCCTCAAGCTGCTTGCCCCCAATTGCTCTATTGATTCCATCATCCTCCATACCAAAATCTTCATTTATATCATCATTAGATTCAAAAAAATCACTCAAATTGTAATCCTTGTCATCCTCATCATCCTCCACATCAGTTGGAACATTAACAATTTCAGATTAGCCATCAACATCAATAGAATCATATTGGATTGAGGGGCTTGTACATTTGGCATAGGAGGTGAATTTTCAGGGAGTGACAGTGGGCATTCATCCATGGCTACAATACAAAATTAACAAGAACATTAATAGAAGAGCTGGAGAAAAAAAAATTTAAAAAAAAAAAAAAAACAATATAGAGAATAGTGGGAAAATATATATATATATATATATTTGCACATCAGCAAAAATTCCACATCAAAAAAAATAAAACAAACTAATATTTGAGCATGCTAGCTGTTTTAGACAAGAAATTCCAGGAGCGTGAAGCAATTTCAAATCAAAAGAACTCAGAACACAAGCAGCAGTGATAGGCAGATAATTCACTGGCAAGCAACTCTCTTGGCTCTTTCAAAATTAACTGTGATGCTGCACATCTAGATTAACACCTCTGTGCTGCTATGGTGATAAGAGATGGGAGGGACATGTAGGTGTCAACGTTTACTAACATAGGCAATGAACATAAGATGGGCATGTCAATGGCTCAATTGTTGAAGTTAAGAAAGCTAGCAGTGGAATCTGCATTGGTGCACTCAGTAAAGCCACAAACAGGGAACATGATTGTATAGAACCATGGGAACTAAGCACTGTGCTAGAAGACATGCTGAAAATCGTGAAAGAGATGGACCAAGTAAGATTTTCAAATGGGCAAGAAGCTTGGTGAAGGACCAAGTAAGATTTTCTTTTCACTATTGAAAATATTTGCAATTTGTATCTTCATTGATGCGTGTAGCCTTCATTGTTTAAATCATCAAAGCAGTAGCTATGTCTCTCAGGCATTTAATCAAACACCAAGTGAACGACACATAGAGATAAAAATAAAAAATAAAAACAAGAATTTCACAGAGATCCAACCCAAAAATTAAAACAAACAAATAATTCTTACTATAGAAATTCTCACATGGAGATACAAAACAAGTTCTATGTGGATTTAATTAGTAATTCGTAAGAGGGGAAAAACAACATACCAGGTGGTACAACACCAAACCAAGCTCACAGAGACCCAACCCAAAAATTAAACCAAACCAATAATTTCTATTATAGAAATTTGTACATGGAGATTAAAAAAAAAATTCATTGTGGATTTAAACTCGGGAAAAAAAAAATACCAAGATAGAACGGTGCGGCGGAACCACCAAGGCACCGCCTGGACAAGGGCGGCGAGACGGCAGGGGAAAGCTCTCTGAACTGATCGCCTGAGCTCTCACCCTCCGGACCTGTTCTCTTCCCTCTTCTTTTAGTTGGGTTTTGGACTTTTGGGTGATTAAGGTTTGTTTTTAAAACTCACGTGGGTCTCGTGTATTTATTCTGTCAGTGTTTTAACGTGAAACTAGCTAAAATATTGATTTGGCAGTTTTAAATAATTTAAAGTGTAAATTAGCCAATAAAAAAGTTGAAGGATCTTTTGACCAGTAGTTGAAAGTTTGAAAAATGTATGGACATTTTTCCCTAAAATTCAACACTTAAACATGGGTTACCATCTATTGTTTTAGATAATGTGTGAAGCCTACTTCATATTGTAATATTGCCCTCTCAAAACAAGTAAATCTCACACAATTGTGATAGGAATGATATATATATATATATATAAAGGATTTTTTTTTAATTAAATTTTTATGTGGTCCAAAAATACCCTCATTAATAAATAGTAACTTCTTTAAAAAATATGGTCATAAATGTCAAACAAATAACTAATCTATTTATACTTTCTACAACACCTACAACTACTATCTTTTTGAATTTAAAAGAGAACTCCTAAAATTAAGTTTTTTCCATCATATTTACTTTTTTGTTTCATAAAATTTAGCCATTTTTTTATTCATTTTTCATTCAAATAAAATACCTTTAATTGTTTTAAATTAAGCGAACTCCTAAAATTTAGCCTTCTTTCCCCTTTCGTTCATCTTATTTTCCCTACCCAATCTTTTCTCTATATCACTACACCACTTCCAAACACATATTTTAAAGAGAAATTATAGTTATTGTTTAAAAAAATTTAGAATAAATAAATAAATAAATAATAAAAAGCCTTTGTGCATGCACAATAGACATGCATAGAGGCTAGTGTGTATATATATATATATAAAGCCTCTGTGCATGCACAATAGACATGCACAGAGGCTAGTGTGTGTGTATATATATATATATATATTACACAATCTCTACATTATAATAATTGCACTACGGAAAAAAATGTCAAAAAATGTAAACTTGTTATTATTAAAAGATAGTTGTATGTATGAAGAAAAGATAAAAAAGAAAGAAAAAATAAACCACTTTTAAGTTTTAGTTACACATCCTAGAATCTTGCGACTCTTATGCCACTAATCAATGGATTGAAAGGCTACTTGAAAATATATCTTGTGGACCTTACAAAGATCTTCAATACAAAACTGGGGGACAAATTCACTGATAAATTAAGAGAATAAAAAGATAGTGTAAAGGCACTCTCACGTAACCCAAAATTCTAATATATTCAAATGGTTTTTGCTCACAAATACAAAGATTATGGATTGCACCTAATACAAAGAAAAATTTTCCTTTACATTACACCATACCCTCAAAGAGATTTCTCTCTAACTCAACCAAGAACTAAAAATTCACAAATACCCAACCGCAACACCACATATAAAAAAAGAGTAATGCTCCATCCAAGACAGGACTGCACATCCAAACCAAATAAAAAATTTTCGCACCACCAAGAGAGAACTTCTCACAAACTAATTCACAACACAACACAAAACAAAGTGGCTCTCACAAACAAAACAAAGCAAACCTCATAACCAAGGGAAAAATACTCTCTAAACTAAAAATAAATTACCAACCGTATAACCAAGTTGCAAATACAAATTGCCAAACAGATTGCTCAAGAAAAATTTTCCAATCCTAGAGAGAATGAGATGCTATCAAAGCATCTCACCATTTTTGTTAATTGGCCACGAAACTCCCACCCAAACATGTGCTATATGGGGGAAAAGAAGGAAGAATTCGATATTGAAAAGGATAATGAACACTTTTCATTGTTGTACCAAACAAAACTCCACTTATGGTCTTAAGTGTTTCAAATTTTCAGTTGTGGCACAATAATGAAATTGTAAGGTTTGAAGTATTGGTTTGTACATACGAATTCATTATAAATGGGGATTTTTTTTTTTTTTAATGATTTTGTACACAATTTGAATTCAACTTTTAAAAATATTATAAAAACATGTTAACAAGTTATTTATTTTTGGGTAAAATACTTTTTTGGTCCCTAAAATTTATCAAATTTTTTTTTGGTCCCTAAACTTTAAAAAAATTCTTTTTTCATCCCTAAACTTTGTAAAAAGTTTTTTCATTATTTAGAGCAAAAATAGGGATGAAAATAGAACTTTTTCCAAAAGTTTAGGGATGAAAACTAACCTTTTGGTAAAATTTAAGGACATAAATAAAATATCTTCAATACTTTAGGGACAAAAAATAAACTTTTCAATAGTTTAAGGGTGAAAAATGAATTTCTTAAAGTTTAGGGATGCATACAAACTTTTGGAAAAATTTAGAAACTAAAGTAGTATTTTACCCTTTATTTCAAATTCTTAAATGCAATATATTAAGATCTCCAATTAGATTCAAACACATAATTGTATTGACTACTAAAATACAAACAGTATCATCTTTTCAAAAGATAATTATATTCAATTCAAATTTAATTAGAGAACTTAATGTATTGCACATAAAGAATTGTACCACAATTTCTCTTTCTTTTCTTTTTGTTCTTTTAATTTTTTGGTTACATGTTATTTTTATATATAGGTAATGCTACTTGAAAAATAGTACTAACAACCTAACACAATATTTAGACTCCCAAAATCAAACTTTACAGCTTAATCACATTTAGTCCTAAACTAGCAAGTAGTCCAAATGTAAGTGATTAGCCAAATTTTATAATGTATGCATACACAACATTAGAGTAAAGCATATAAAGAGCAATATGAAAATGTGGAAATAAATCAAACCACACATAAACACCAAGACATGTTTACAAAGAGGAAAACCTAAGCACTTGGGTGGAAAAACCTCTCCATCGACACCACCGTCTAGAAAACTCCAACTAGCAACCAACTTCAACCAAAACCTTTCTTCTAATAGCTCCTTGGGAGCACCACCATTGAGCTGCCAACAAAAAGTCACCAAACTTGTAGGATTTGGACTTTGAGGCTCTAATGGTTTCCACACCTTCAAACAACTCATAACACTTGTTTCTTTTGAAATGAAGATAAAGATTACAGATTTCTCTCAAGAGTATGTCATTTGTAATAGAAATGGAGAAGAGGGAATATGTAGAAATTTTGGCTCAAGAGTCAAGACTAAGGCTCTCTCACTCTCAACAATGTGGAGTTGGTTGGGATGAACAAAATGAACTCTCACAAGGTTTACAAGCTCAACGCGCACTTATTTTCCATGTCCTACATGCATAGAGTATGTTATTTGGCATATGTGATAAATTTGGAAAAACAGAACATAACAGATCAAGAGGTTCTGTCTACAAACTGACTGTAATCTAGCTAGGTCTCGAGAAGGTCGCAATTAGCGTTTTAACAAAGCTCCCAACTTTGGCTACCACATGTCACTCACAAGCTATGCATGTTGCAGGTAGGATGCATAATGCAGCTTTGACTAAGGCTTGATCAAGCTTAAGTACATTCTACCCTAAATACAATAATGCTCATAAAATACATAAAAATGAGAGAATTGAATACATAAGATTTGTTACAGAATAAAACCAATAAAAACATAGATTTAACATTACTCAAGGTGCTTGAATGGATGGCCTTATTATCTGTCCCCTATATAATTTTGTCCAGTCTTGAAGGGTATACATTTGTCAACACGTTTTTCTTTTCTTTTCTTTTCTTTTCTTTTTCTTTTCTTTTTAGTATGGGCCAAATTTTTTGACGATTACTGGGATTTGGGCTTGGGCCGAATTTTCATAATTTCAAGCCAGCCTTAAAGAATGTGGCAAGATCTAGTCCCAATCAAACCCTCTTGTTTGGTATATTTCAAAACTTTGGGTGGTTCCTTTTATTTGTGCTTGGCTTGGGGTAAATTTTTAGCGTTTTCTATAATTTTTTTTAACTTATTTTAATTATTTTTTTACATATAAATTTTTAAAGTTTCACATTTTTCTAATATAATTACATTTTCTAAAGACAATTATATTTTTACCCCATTTGTTTTTATAAAAAAAAAAAAAAAAAAAAAAAAAGCCAATAAAAATAGGTCACAATAACAAACCATCCTAATTGATTCAGGAACCCATATCTATGCCCAAGTCAAACCCATGGACAAGAAATACACATAAGAATGGAATGAAGTTGGGCTGTCAGCCCACTCTTAGATGCGTATTTATCGCCAACAATGTGATCCATGGGCCATGGCGAGGCTACAAAAACAAAGCCCACGTGACAGCATATACTTGTGAGCAGGGGATACCTTCCTGCAGCACATGCTCAAAGAGCATATTGACACCTTTAGAACCTTTTAATTCGAGAAAGCACGCTCAAATTGCTTCTCAAAATCGACACAGAACTGCACATGACATTACAAGAAGTTATGCTGTATGCAAGTCAAGTCCATGTCTAATGGCTTGGCCACATTAATGGCTACAGAAAGTTGAGATAATCATTAAGGGTATATAATTGATGCAATGCATAAGATTCAAGTTCTAAGGGTGAATACATAGACACGGTTTTTCCAACAAACGGTTTGTGTGCTACACAACAACGTTCTTATCAGTACAGATCAAGTGAAAGCTCGCAATGAAACAAAAACTACCCCACTTTATACCCTTTCGTTTTCGCTATGCATTGGAATTTTGTCACATTCTTGGTATCTTTGTCCTACATACTGTTGTACTTGTATACTAATTCACTCTGATTTTTTGGCTCTGCTATTGGTGTTGGCGTAGATAAGCTATGACTGGTTCAAGCTTTCTTATCATGGAGGACAGAAAATTCTATTATCTTCTTATTTGTACTTTACCATTTAAGAATTTGGACTTTCTGGGTGGGTTAAAGTTAAAACTTGAAAGAGCCAAGCTTAGTGTTCTTCTCTAGCATTATTGAAGTTACTTCATGTCCAGGGCAAGACGTGACCACATCCTATCCCTTCCATGCTCTCATAATTCTCTTAGCTGGTTTCCCCTTCAAGCAAAAACTATATTGGGTGTACACTTCTACATTCTAATTATATGAACTGGTAATGAACTGTTAAATTTTATTTATTTTTATATATATACATAGCCCTTTATAACTAGAAATTGAAAATAGAAAGATGTACTTAACAAAAGTTACAAAATGCAAATTTCGGACAAATAATTATATACACTTCTCTTTGAGGAAAGTTCAATAAGTGTGACCATGCTAACTCTTCTCGTTTCAACATTAATTGTCATTATTATTGAGTTCAAACTTCACGCTAATAATGAGAGGAATGTTCTTCTTTATATATATATTTCAAACCAGTTTACATTAATTATGTAAGAATAATTGTTAAATAATTAAATTCATTATTTATTAACAGCTTAAAATTTTGATATTGGTGATAGTTAATTATTGTATCAAAACAAGTGGTTCTGAATTAGATATCTCTACTTTAGCTCCTATTTCAATTAAAAGAAAAATTAAGACCCCAATTTTGAACCCACTTCATAACCTCTCTTTTTTTCATCGATTGTTGTACCCACTTATTAAGAATTTGAGTTCATAGGTGAGGGGACGTATTAAAATAATAGTTATGTAAGTGATTAATGAATGTACTCTTTCATATGAATCTAGACATAATTTAGTCAAACTTCGTGCTTAATGAATTTATGAACGGTAACAAGCTAACATAAGTACATAACAGCTATTTTAATATTATAACCCCAAGCCTAGTTCAAAGCCATTATGGTATCATCTTATTAGCATCTTGGTGTAATCCGCAATGAATTGCTCCCTGTAGTTACAAGATGTGTGTGAGATGGAAAGACTACAACTGTAACTCACAAGGAATCAAAGAAAACTAGTATAATATTCATGATTTCCTTCCCCTCCCGATCCTAACTAGATACACCTAACAAGGAATACAATCATTTCGAATTAGAAATCCCAGTTTTCAATCTATTCAGCAAGATATGATAAACAAACTTTAAAGAGACAAATTTCTGTTTTGGTGGATGATTGTGATGGTACATTACCATTTTTCATATTGTACCCACTTTTTCATAATTACTTCTTGATTATACAAATTATATAGCTTCCCATTATCCAACCAACAATGGCATCTGGATAGAGTAAATTTAACACTCTTTCTATCTCCACCATCCACATAATTAGCTGTTTGAAAGACTCATAATATATATCTACCATAACATGCATGCCATAATAGTTT
The DNA here is from genome assembly GCA_014183005.1 of Castanea mollissima. Lineage (NCBI taxonomy): Eukaryota > Viridiplantae > Streptophyta > Magnoliopsida > Fagales > Fagaceae > Castanea > Castanea mollissima. The sequence goes on along the minus strand of JACAVU010000002.1, from coordinate 60,817,743 downwards.
TGTTTTAGTGGGGTCGTAATGATACCCCAATTTCTCTCCGTCTTAATTTTTTTTTTTTTTTTTTCCCTTTGTGTGACACGTGTCATGGAATAAACTTTAAAATAAAGAAATAATTCTCATGTGTCAACAGCTGATTGGTTTAGCAGATAACCTCGAAGCAAGGTTGTGGTAGGGTTTGCACCAACCAAATTGTTGAAGATTACATTATATGATCATATACGGTCGGCCTCATTTTTGTGTGAACAATATAGTAAGTAAAAAATCTGGCAAGGAGATGAAGACACCGAAAATTTGGATGATTTGAAATATATTAAGTCAACCAATTCGGTACATAAACCTTGGTGTGTGTGTGTATGCATTTTCTTTTTGTTTGTTTTCTTTGTGGACCAACTACGTACAAAAAGTTTGTCAATTGCATCCAATGATTAAGCTGAAGCTTTAACTTCATAAACCCACGTTGGCTTTTTAATGGTGGAGAATATCCAAGTGAACTTTCTTTTCTTTTCTTTTCCTTCATTTCTAAGATAAAATAGAAGTCAATCTTAGATAATTTTGGTTCTGTTTCGAAAAGAAAGCTAATTTATTTTGTGGGGAATGTTTTTATATTGCACAATGATTGCATCAGCAAAAGGCAAAAGCCTAAGGTAAGGAAACTGTTTGCTCAGACGTGGAATTTTTAATTGAACAAAGACGATCTTTTTCCATTTGCATTCAAAGAGAACCACCCAAATTTTCAAACTGATTATATCATTAATTTGTGAAGGAGAAGCAAACATAAGCCAGAAAGATGGCGAGTTAGAGCCTACCCAATAAACCACCTTCTTTGACTTGGAAAGGACAACGCTATCGCGTAACACATTTTCTTTGCTTTTAATTCTTTCTCTTTCTCTTCTCTTTCTCTTTCTCTTTTGCCCCACTAGATATGAGGGAGATCATTATTAAGAGGAATTGGCGAATTTCCACCATTGGCTTTTACCATATAATAGTACACATTTCCGTGTACAATTATATTTCTTTAATATTCAAATTTGTTAAGACATACGTTATTTGATATTAGGAACATATGTCAACATTTTATGTATTGACTAATCTTTTAACAAAACGCATTTTACTTGTAATTGGGTAGATTTAGGATGTGTTTAATGCTTCAAGAAACAAGGTTTCAAGTTCAAGTATTAAAGCCATGCAAGTCTGTCCAAGAATCAAGTGAAGAAGTGCTGGATTTTAAATCTCGACAACTAGTATCTATCGAGATTTAAAAGCTACTGAAACTCGTGCCTCGACAGCTAGCTCGATAGACGGCTATCTATTGAGGTTTATGAAACTCAGTTTTTCAGAACTGTTTTTTATCTAATTTGTGAGTATGTGTCTAGGTTTTCTTTTCTCACAACCCTAAACATATATAAGGAAGGATTATTTTAAAGGTCGTATCAGGTTACACAGTCAAAAGCACAATTGCACAAGAGCATAATTCTACAAGTGTGCTGGAAACCTAGTTTGCCCTAGTTCTTGAAGAAGTTGTTGTGTTTGTACACCATAAGGTTTTGTGACCAAGCAACTTCATGATCTTCATCGTGCGATGAATTGATGAACTTTGCAGCCAACATCCTTCTCAAGTTGGTGATCAAGTCACGTACTAGGATTCACGCATCTTTTTGTTAGTCATATCCTAGGAGCCATGCAATACAAGGAGAGATTATCACTACAGAACAAGTCCAATTAGATATTGGAGTAAGGGTTCACCTGTAAGTTGGTATAAGAAACTGGGATTCCTTTACTTGTAACCACTTGTTTTGATAATAATGGATTCTTGGGAGTGGTGACCATAAAATCACCCGTTGAGGTTTTTGCCGTATAGGTTTTTCCCATTCGTAAATAAATTACCGTATCATTTAATTTCTACTACATATTCAGTTATTTGGTGATTTGTTTGTAATAAAACGCTCATTACATGTAATTGAACCTAATTAATTCACTTGGCTAATTAATTGGTTAATTTATCACAAGAGGCCAATACATTTTTGGCCTATCAAGTGATATTAGAACAGGCACACTTTGATTAGATTTTAATATTTGTTGTGAGATCCATTGACTCATGTTTGTCATGGATAGAAGACAGTCACTTATTGTACCTCCTTTATTTGATAGAACTAACTATGCATACTGGAAAGTACGCATGAGAGCTTTTTTGCAGTCCTTAGATGAGAAAATGTGGCATGCTATGGAGATAGGCTGGACCAAGCCGAAGAAAGCGTCAGCCGACTGGGATGATGCAAAGATCAAGGCAGCAAAATTCAACAGCAAGGCATTGAATGCCTTATTCAGTGCGATCACAAATGAGGAGTTTAAGAAGATCTCCTCTACTGAAACTGCGAAGGAAGCATGGACCATTCTCCAGAAAACCTATGAAGGAACCAAGGCTGCCAAGGATTTGAAACTTCAAAGGCTCACTACTAGTTTCGAAAAAATCAAGAAGGAGAAGGATGAGTCATTTGATAAGTTCTATGCCAGGCTTAAGGACATAATGAATTCAGCCTATAATCTTGGGAAAACTATTCCCGAACCCAAGATTATGAGAAAGGTGCTCAGATCTTTGCCCAAGAGATTTCATGTCAAGATCACCGCCATTGAGAAATCAAAGGATATTGACAAGATTCCTTTGACAAAGCTTGTTGGAAATCTGTAGACCTCTGAATTGGGTTTATCTAGGCTCACGAAGTCAAGCAAGAGCATGGCACTAAAGGCCAAGAGCAGTGACACAGATAAGTCTTCCGACGATGAAGATTCTAAAATGAAGTCTTACATCATCTAGCAGTTTAAGAAGTTCATGAAGAATGCCAATGCAAAGGGCTTCAACAAGGACCGTAGGCAATCGAATTCTTCTCAGTTTAAGAGCCAAGACAAAGGGAAAAAGGATGCTAGGGATGGCAGTAAGTACACTATTCCCACTGAACCCAAGTGTTTCAGATGACAAGGTTTTGCTTACATGAAACAAAAGTGCCCTGCCTATCTTAAGTCCATTGAGAAAAGTAAGGCACTTGCTACAACCTTGAGCGACACCGAACCTAAGGATGATTTTGAAAATGAAAATGACAGAATCCTAAATGCCTTCACTGCCAGTGTAAATCCTGTTGGGCTTTTGTGGAGCCTAGTTGTGTGTTAATTCAGTTGACAACTCAATCCAACTTGAATAATGTTACGTGGTTTTTAATGGGAGGTTTTTTGAGGCTTAGTCCATGGAGTGAAGACTTGGGCTGACAGGCCCAAGCCGGAATGCTCATGGACAAGTCTCTTAGGGGTCTGAAGGCAACACGCCCGGGAAAAAAAATTTGGCCCATTTTGTAGCCCATTGTGAATCCTGTGCGCAGGATGTAGAAAACGCAGTTTTTGTGATTAGGGTTTTTTGTAGTCGGTTTTGAGAGAGAAAAAGACTGTAGCTCCGTGCAACTCCATGGACATAGGAAAATTGTCAAACCATGTAAATACTGTCTTGTGCGTGTGATTATTTTTCTTTGGCTTGTGTTTTTCTCTATATTTTGTTTCTCACAGGTTTAGGAATTCGTGAAAATTCCCTACAACTGGTATCAGAGCCTAGGGTTAGGTTTGACTGGGAGCAATGGCAGAGGAAGCAAAAAAGGTGTCTGGAATAGAAAAGTTCGATGGCACAGACTTCACATATCGGAGGATGCAGATTGAAGATTATCTCTATGGGAGGAATTAGCATCTGCCTCTTTTGGGGACAAAACCTGCAACTATGAAGGATGAGGAATAGGCTCTTCTTGACAGACAGTTACTAGGAGTTATCAGATTAACGCTATCTATGTCTATTGCAAACAATGTTGTGAAAGAGAAGACCACGATAGATCTGATAAGGCTTTGTCTGGTATGTATGAAAAACCATTAGCAAACAACAAGGTGCATCTGATGAAGAAATTGTTCAATCTAAAGATGGTAGAGAACACATTAGTAGCACAACATTTGAATGAATTTAACACTATCACAAATCAATTGTCGTCTGTAGAAATTGATTTTGATGATAAGATCCGTACACTAATCATTTTAGCTTCTTTGCCAAACAGTTGGGGGGCAATGAGGATGGCAATAAGTAATTCTACAAGAAAAGAAAAGTTGAAGTACAACGACATACGGGATTTAATTCTGGCTGAGGAGGTTCGCAGAAGAGATGCAGGTGAAACCTCAGGATCTAGTTCTGCCCTAAACCTTGAGATAAGAGGCAAGGTAATGATAAAAATTCAAACTGAGGTACAGAAAAAATTCTAACTGGAACTGAAATAAATCTAAATTAGGCCAATAAGTACAATGCTGGAATTGTGGGAAAACAAGTCACTTTAGGAGGCAATGAAAAAATCCTAAGAAGAAGAATGAAGATGACTCTGCTAATGCTGTAATAGAAGAGGTACAGGATGCATTACTTCTTGTAGTAGACAGTCCACCTGATGATTGGGTTCTGGACCCAGGAGCTTCATTTCATACCACTCCACACTGAGAAATCATACAGAATTATGTTTCAGGTGATTTTAGTAAGGTGTATTTGGCTGATGGTTCAATCTTGGATGTTGTGGGTATGGGAGACGTCCGGATATTGTTGCCTGATCGATCTATTTGGTTACTGAAGAAGGTTCGACATATTCCTGACCTAAGGAGGAATCTCATTTCTGTTGGACAACTTAATGATGAAGGGCATGCAAATACTATTTGTTGGTGTTACTTGGAAGGTTACAAAGGGAGTTAGAGTATTGGCTCATGGAAAGAAGACTGGTACTCTCTATATAACCTCAAGTCCAAGAGACACAATTGCAATTGCTGAAGCAAGTACTGATACAAGCCTATGGTACCGCAGACTTGGTCACATGAGTGAGAAATGGACGAAGATGCTATTGTCAAAAGGAAAATTACCAGAATTGAAGTCCATTGATTTTAACATGTGTGAAAGTAGCATCTTAGGAAAGCAGAAAAAATGTGAGCTTCTTGAAAACTGGCAGGACACCAAAGGCTGAAAAATTGGAGTTAGTACACACTAATTTGTGGGGGCCTTCTCCGGTTGCATCCCTTGGAGGTTCAAGGTACTACATCACTTTCATCGATGACTCAAGCAGAAAGGTATGGGTTTATTTTCTGAAAAATAAATCTGATGTATTTGAAACTTTTAATGAGCGTGCTAGGAGTGGCTGAACGCATGAACAGAACTCTCAATGAGCGTGCTAGGAGTATGAGGTTACATGCTAGACTACCAAAAACTTTCTGGGCTGATGCTGTTAGCACTACAGCTTACTTGATAAACCGAGGACTATCAGTTCCTATGGAGTTCAGACTTCCTGAGGAGGTTTGGAGCGGTAAAGAGGTAAAGTTTTCTCATATGAAAGTTTTTAGTTGTGTTTCTTATGTTTATATTGATTCTGATGCTGGTAGTAATCTTGATGCAAAGTCTAAAATATGTTTTTCATTGGCTATGGTGATGAGAAATTTGGCTATAGGTTTTAGGATGAACAAAACAGGAAAATCATTAGAAGTAGAAATGTGATATTTAATGAACAGGTTATGTATAAGGACAGGTCAACTGTAGTGCTAGATGTTACAAGGACAGATCAAGATAAATCTGAGTTTGTCAATTTAGATGAATTGACTGAAAGCACTGTCCAAAAATGGGTGAAGAAGATAAGAAGAATGTAGATTCACAGGTAGATCAAAGTACACTTGTAGCTAAAGTCCGCAGATCTACTAGGACCATTAGACCTCCACAGCATTATTTACCCGCTCTAAATTATCTCCTGTTGACTAATGGTGGTGAGTCAGAATGCTATGATGAAGCCTTGCAAGATGAGAATTCAAGCAAGTGGGAGTTAACCATGAAGGATGAGATGGATTCCTTGTTGGGGAATCAGACATGGGAACTGACTGAACTGCCAGCAGGAAAGAAGGCTTTGCACAACAAGTGGGTATACAAAATAAAGAATAAGCATAATGGTAGCAAATGTTACAAGGCTAGATTAGTTGTTAAAAGGTTTCAACAGAAGCAGGGCATTGATTACACAGAGATATTTTCTCCAGTTGTGAAGATGTCAACAATTAGACTGGTATTGAGAATAGTGGCTGTAGAAAATTTACATCTTGAGCAATTAGATGTGAAGACAACATTCCTTCATAGTGACTTGGAGAAAGACATTTACATGATTCAACCAAAAGGGTTCATTGTTCAGGGACAAGAGAATCTAGTCTACAAACTGAGAAAGAGCTTGTGTGGCCTAAAACAAGCTCCTAGACAGTAGTACAAGAAGTTTGACAGTTTTATGCATAGAATTGGGTTCGAGAGATGTGAAGCTAATCATTATTGTTATGTTAAATTCTTTGACAATTCTTACATCATTTTACTGTTGTATGTGGATGATATACTCATTGCAGGGTCTAGCATTGAGAAGATTAATAATCTGAAGAAGCAATTGTCAAAACAGTTTGCAATGAAGGATTTGGGAGCAACAAAGCAAATTCTTGATATGAGAATCATTAGAGTATGTGAAGAAAGTTCTCAGAAGATTTAACATGAATGAAGCTAAACCAGTGAGCACACCCTTGGGTAGTCATTTCAAACTAAGCAAAGAACAGTCACCGAAGACAGAAGAAGAGAGGGACTATATGAGCAAGGTGCCCTATGCCTCAGCTATTGATAGCTTGATGTATGCTATGGTGTGTACAAGGCCAGACATTGCACATGCAGTGGGAGTTGTGAGCAGATTCGTAAGTAAGCCAGGAAAGTAGCATTGGGAGGCAGTCAAGTGGATTATGAGATATCTGAGGAGTTCATCAAATACATGTCTTTTTTTCACAGGTGCAAGTTTGAAATTGCAGAGTTACGTAGATGCTGATTTTGCTAGTGATATTGATAGTAGAAAGAGCACTACTGGGTTTGTATTTACTCTGGGTGGTGCAACTATATCTTGGGCCTTAAATTTGCAAAAGATTGTTACTCTGTCTACTATAGAAGTTGAGTATGTTGCAACAACTGAAGTTGGAAATGAGATGATTTGGATACATGGCTTCTTAGATGAATTGGGTAAGAAGCAAGAGATGGGCATTCTACATAATGACAGTCAGAGTGCAATTTTTCTTGTTAAGAATTCAGCTTTTCATTCAAAGTCGAAGCACATACAGACAAAATACCACTTTATCTGGTACCTTGTTGAAGATAAGTTGGTAATACTTGAGAAGATTTATGGATCCAAGAACCCGGCAGACATGTTGACTAAGGGTGTCACTATTGAGAAGCTGAAGCTGTGTGCAGCTTCAGTTGGCCTTCTAGCTTGAGGATAGGAGGATGAGTTGCAGGGATAAGTGATTGCTTTTAGAGGATAGCGGCTGATGTTGGTGATTGAACTAGTCTCCAAGTGGGAGATTTGTTGGGCTTTGTGGAGCCTAGTTGTGTGTTAATCCGGTTGACAACTCGACCCAACTCGAATAATGTTGCATGATTTTTAATGGAAGAATTTCTTAGGCTTAGTCCATGGAGCAGAGGCTTGGGCCGACAGGAGTTGTTGTGATTAGGGTTTTTTGTAGTCGGTTTTGAGAGAGAGAAAGACTTTAACTGCACTTTGTATTTTTTTTCCTGATAATAGTGAAATCCCTGCAACTCCGTGGATGTAAAAAAATTGTCAAACCACGTAAATATTGTCTTGTGCGTGTGATTATTTTTCTTTGACGTGTATTTTTCTCTATATTTTGTTTCTCATAGGTTTAGGAATTCGTGAAAATTCCCTACAAATCCTATTGAGGGGATAGTAGAATATGGGGATGAAGAAGAAAACTTGGTGGAATCAAAATTTGAAAAGATGGATTAACAAGATGACATCCACACAGCCTATGCAAAGCTGTACAAGGTCTTGAAAAAACATGAGAAGCTGTATAGGTTGGCCGCCAAGAAGCTCAGTGATGTGGAGCTTGAACGAGAACAACTCTCCACAAAGTTTGATGAAGCAAATCAGACTATTGGTGCGCTGACGTTTGAAAACAATTTCTTGGCTAAGAAAACCAAGAAGCTTGAGGCGAAACTGTTCCAAGTGAGAGCTCAGTTGAAGAGGACCTCAAGGGCAAAGCTTGATGAGATTCTCATCATGCAAAAATCTACCTCAAATCGAACCAGTTTAGGGTATGATTTTTCTTCTTCTAATATTGCTTCTTCTAGTACTACTGTTTTGTTCCTCCTATTAACAATATTGATTTTGAGAATAATGATGCTAAAACTATGATAACTAGTGAGAACATAGACAAGGGTAAATCTATCTTAGGAGCACCCTCTAAGCTTGCTAAGAAAGAAACCAAAAACCCTAGGGCTAAGAAGAGTAATGCTCAAAAGTCTAAAGAGAAGAAGCAACATCTCTATCATCACTGTGGCGCAGCTGGACATACTCGACCCAATTGCTATAAGTGGTTAGCCACTCAACAGAACAACAGTGTGATTTCATTGAGAAACAAGAATCAACTTTCATCATCTCTTATTCCTCTTGGAGATCTCCTTAAAGCTCTCATGTTCCTTTCGAACTTGAACGGTTTCAATTCTTCCCCCTTACTGCCGATTCAAGGTTTTGCTCAAAGGAAACGTTCTTCCAAGATATTGAAGGAAAAGAGCTCTAAGTGATTTAGTCACTTTTTCTCTCTTCATCTTTTTGTTATGTTTGCATTACTTGTGTGTTTTGCTTTCTTCATTTGAGACAATCTAGTTTTTATACATTGCTTTATTTGACTAGTTTTTGTTTGGTTGTTTTTCAGTTTTGTTTTTATTTTGTTTTCCTTAATAAAAATTTAAAAAAAAAATTGAAAAATCAGAAAAATACAAAAACAATGTGTGTTTGTGTACATTGGTACTTGTGTACCTTGAATGACCAATGAAACAAAGTTTTATAAATTTTGTATCTTTTGTAGCTTAAATGAGCATCTCTATGCACAACTAAGCAAGTGAGCTTTATGGCTCTTGTTTGTGATGAGTAAGATTAAGCTATCTCTTGTACTTAACACTCGTATCCCTCTTTTTGACGGAAAGATCTAGAAAATTCTAAGAGAAAGGCATAAATAATCATCTCACTGCTGTTGCCCGCCAATCATGAAATGACATTTGTATGCTTCGGCATAGCAAAAGTGCAATGTCAAAAAACTTAACATAATTGGGTATTTCTTTTCTCTCTCTTATACACTCATGCATGATACGCATAATTAAATAAAAATATGCAAAGAAAATTAAAGCATATAAATCAAAATGCTTTAAAACATGGTTGCAAGCGTGTATTCTAAGAGATGTGAGAGTTATAGGATGTACCTCGAAGGTGATAGTCCCCATCAAGCAATTATGATTGTGCGTGAGTTAAAATAATTTTCTCATATCTCAAATCATCATAACATAAAGACAACTATGCAATCTTGCGATGTTTTCACACACAACACGCAATATTCTTTGCTACTTTTGATACATGTACATGTACTTGGTGCAGCCATAAAAGTAGCATACTTTGAGAATCGATCAACCACTACGAATATTGAACCCATCCCTTAACTTTTGTCAAACTAGTAATGAAATCCATTGAAACTGAAGCCCATGGAGTTTATGGTATAGGAAGAGGCTGTAGCAAACCTGCTTCCTTTTGAGTTAAGCCCTTGTCTTGTTAGCAAACTAGACAAGCCTTCACATACAACTCAATGTCCAACTCCATTTTAGGCCAATAATAAGAACAGGACAGTAATGCATACATTCTATCCTTACCTGGATGTCCTGCCCATTATGGATCATGAGTTTCCTTCAGCAACTCCCTACGTATCTTCCACTTTGAACAAATAGCTTGCCACCCTTGGCTTACAGAAACCCATCATCAAGCCAATAACGCCTCACAAGGCCTGCAGTCATATCCTGCACCAGCTTTTGATAGGTAGCATCAAGCTTAGCACTTTCCTTGATCTTGTCAACAAAATCTGACTCCACTCTAATCAAGGGAGCCACATATTCTTACACCTATTTGCGGCTAGGTGCATCTGCTACTTTATTATGCTTGCCTAGTTTGTGCTCCCACACAAAATCATAGTCTTGCAGCAACTCCTGTCACCTAGCCTGCTTAGGTGACAGCTTCTTTTGTGTGTTAAATAAAGTATTACCCACATTGTTAGTCCTCACCATGAACTTAGGCCCTAGCAAATACACACGCCATGCTAGCAAACAATGCACCACTGCAATCATCTGTTTTTCATGAGCTGAACATTTTTGTTCTACCTCATTCAACTTCCTACTCTCATAGGCAACATGATGTTTCTTTTGTACTAGCACACCACCAATTGCTTTGTTAGAAGCATCAGTATGGACTTCAAATGGCAACCTAGATTTTGGCAGACGCAGCACAGGCTCGCTCAATACAGCAACCTTCAGCTTCTCAAAAGTTTCTTGACATGCATCTGTCCACACCCATTTTTTGTCCTTTTTCAACAAATCTATGAGAGGAGTCACCTTTTTGGAATACCCTTGAATGAAATTTCTGTAATAGTTAGTCAATCCAAGGAAAGACCACAACTCAGCAACCTTACTTGGTGGAGACCAATTCAGGATAGCCTGCACCTTCCTCTCATCCATCATAACTAGACCTTTGCTGACCTTATGCCCTAGAAACAAAATCTCTTGTTGGGCAAACTCACACTTCTCTTTCTTGACATACAATTGATGTTCCCTCAATTTAGACAGCATCTTTATAAGGTGTTCTAAGTGATCCTCCAAGGATTCATTATATATCACTATGCCATCTAAGTAAACCACAACAAAGCGATCCACATACTCATAGAAGACATCATTCATCAAATTACAGAATGTATCAGGGGCATTTGTTAAACCAAAAGGCATAACTAAAAACTCATAAGAACCATACCGGGTGACATAAGTAGTCTTAGGCTCATCCCCTTCAGCAATCCTCACTTACCAATAGCCTGATCTCTAGTCCAGCTTTATGAAGTAAATGGCTTTGCTCAATCTTTCAAAAAAGTCTTGAATCAAAGGGACTGGATACTTGTTCTCCACAGTCACTTTGTTTAAGGCTCTATAGTCCACACACATTTGCAATGAGCCATCTTGCTTCTTTTGGAACAAAATAGGAGCACCATAAGGAGCCTTGGAGGGCTGAATGTAGCCTACATCTAGTAGTTCTATCAATTGCTTTCTCATCTCAACTAACTTCATTGGGGACATTCTATATGAGGCCTTCAAAGGAGGCTTTGATCCCGGAACCAACTCGATTCTATAATCAACAACATGCCTTAGTGGAAGGGTCTTAGTCAATTTTGGAGGCATCACATCAGCAAACTCCCCTAACAGTCCAGCCACAACATCTGGAACTTTGACATACTTGTCCTGCTTCATATCAATCAATGTAGCCAAGTAAGTCATCTCACCCTTCTTCAGCCTATGCTCAACCTACATTGCTGAAACCATTGGTTCCTTCCCCTTGCTAGTCTGGTTCCTTCCCCTTGCTAGTCTTGTTCCTACCCCACCCCTAACAGGAACATAGCATGGCTACTTCTCATCAAGGATTAACAGTACTCCAATGAATGGCAGTAAGGCAGCCTTAGCAGCCACTAGGAACTCATCACCCAGAATTACATCAAAGTCATCTAACTCCATGACTAGGAAATTCACCTTTCCTGTCCACTCGCCAACCTTAAAATTCATACCATAAGCAATTCCCAACACAGGTTTTGCCTCTGAGTTTACTGCATTGATCTTACTTGGATACTTGCTCACTTTTAGACCAAACCGTTGGACCATCCGATCAGAAACAAAATTGTGGGTAGCACCAAAATCAAGCATACTGTCAGCCCTATTCTCATTCATCTCCACTTGAACATAAGACAAACTCCTAGAAGTACCTCCAGCATGTAGTGCATTCAACAATTGTTCACTTTACTGGGAACTTCTTCATCGGACTGCCCACCAACATCTTCAGCAACCATGGAATTAAGCTTCTCGCGCTTTGGATAGTCTCTTGCACGATGAGGGCCATTGCAAATGAAGCAACTAGCATTAAGCTTGGGCTGTTCTTTGCTTGGTTGAGAGGTAGAACTCTCTCCCTTGTTCTTATTACTAACTGTCCCCTTATCCAGGACTTGCTACCACATGTGGTCTAACTTAGGACACCTTCAATTGATGCTGTCTTGACCTGCTCTCCACGTTTCCAGCCCTTACTCAGTAAGTCTGAACATTTAGAAAGCTAGGAACTGCTTGGTAACTTCTGATAACTGCTGCTGCACACTCTGCACATGCCAGCCCATGTCTCAGCATATCATCATAGGGCTTTTGCCCATGCTCTAGTAGCCCACACACCTTTGTTCCAGCACGTTTTAGAAGGCTTGACCCCTTGCTCAAGCCCTTCTCATTAGCATCACAGCCCGCACAACATGCCTATATGCAGCACACCAAGTAACTTCTATCAGGCCACTCACACAAGTCCATGCATTCTGCCAACACCAACCAGCCCAATGCCTTGCACAGCATATCATCATGACAGTAGCCCAACACTGCCTTGCACTCAAGCCACCAAACCCACACACAAAACAACCATTAGTCAAGCCACCAATGCCATGCACCATATCATAAGGTCAACTCTACTTGCTACTACCCAACATCAAAATCCGTCTCTGCCCACCATGGCCTATCTTCTGCCATGGCCTTGGGATATCATGTGGAGCAAGGTGCCTCCACATGCTGCTCCTCATCATGCTCATCATTCTGAATCCAGCATGGAAACTAGGCTTGACCCCCTCAAAGAGCAGTTAGGAGCTTCACTAGATAGGCATGAGGAGCCATTGGTGTGTTAAGAAAACATAGAGCCAAGTGACTAGCCTGATGTTACCCAAGCACACCAATTCCTCATGTCACTGTTAGCAATTCGTAAAGCTCCTAACACCATGGTAGGTTGGATTGAAAAGACTTCTCAAGCTGACCCATGCATACCCCTAGAAGGAAAGTAGGAGATAGGCTGGGGTGCACATAGAAATGGATGGAGACTTAACAAGATAAATACGCATAATGAATAATAATAATAATGTTACAACCACAACAAATTAATGTAACATTACTAACAAATAGAACCATCATTGACATCACTTTTATTGTACATCAATTTCAACTTGTTTTTCGATAGTTGTAAAATTTATTGTGAATTTAAATCTAAAGGAATTGAAAAAAATTTAATCCCAATAGAATATTAAAAGTTAAAAATTAAAAACTTTCTTTATTTCTCTATTCTTTTTCATTTGTTAAAAAATAGAGTTTCTATTTTTGTGATTTTGAAACAAAATGAGATAGGGATATCACTACTAGCGAGTATACACTCCTCCTAAATCCTATCATTGATGTGGCTCCATCCAGATTTCCCAAAATTATTGGTGAGTATCACAACCGACGTCAATGATATTTACAAGAAAATAAACGAGGACCAAAAAAAGGCTAGGATTTGGAAAAATCGCATTTTTTGTAGTAATATATAGATGGTGACCCTGTTATTGTGAATTGTCCATTTCCACTCAATCAACTTTCATCTGGCCCCAAATGCCAGATGTGAAAAAATGGAATTTATCCTATCTTCTGTTTTATATGACCTTACTAGTCACTGAAAGTTGGAAGTTAATAACTAAAATTGTTGATTGTCCATTTCAATTGTTGCAAGTTGGCATAACAATCAAAGGAAATTTAATTTTTACTAACAAGTGTGACAACGTTGGATGCTTAACTTGTTCTGAGTTTTTAGTGCGTATTTGGTATGAATTATTTTTGCTAATTTACTTTATTATTAATTTTATTTTTGCTACTATTCATGGATCTCACTGTACTTTTTGATATTATTCATGGATCTCACTGTACTATTTCAATTAATTTTTACCTTAATCTACAGTACTTTTAGCAAAAAGTTTTTAATTTCAACAAATATCTATGTTTCTTCCCTTTTTTTTTTATGAGTAAAAGGGGGGGAGGGAAAATCATTGTGACTCACCCCTTGGACATGACCATAAGAGTACCCCCCGCTAGGGAACACTAAAAAATGTTAGATTGAGTCATAACTACTGTGGTCCTCAAAAGTCAAAAGAGACTAATAATAATGGGTAATAACCAATTGTGCACCAAATTTTTGAAACTAGATAATTTTAAGTAATTTCTTGTTATTAACAGCCAAAATGTGTTAATTATTGCGTTTAAAAGCTTAGCAAGAAAGGTTCCAACTAACAATTTTAGTGCATTATTATGTATGTTTAACTTAACTTGCTGTGTGGGTTCCAGTTAGCTCAGCTGGTAAAGTCTCTAATGGTTGTAGAAGAGATTTGGGGTTCAATCCCCGCCTACACCAAAAACTGATTGGTGTCTTAGTCTGATAATAAAGAGCAATTATCAGAAGCGTACGTCATAAGTTGAAATTCTCTCTCAAAAAAAAAAAAAAAAAACGCACTTAACTTGCTGTAAAGATAATACATTGAGGAGAGTTCAAATCAAATTTTAGTATAACATATATACTTAGATATTTGAATACCACTTAACTAAAAATTTTAAATTAATAGATGTATGTCCAATATATTACATTAATTTCTCAAATGATTTATTTTTCTCCATGTGGAACTTTCACTCACATATATGTATAATCAACAGCCTCTCCTCTTTATGAGTTGTTTCCTATTTGTACTTCGAGATCTTTAGGCCATTTGTTAGGCCACAATTAAATCCTATTAGCTCCCTATTATCTATGTGTTTTTAACTTATTTTATTTCTTTTGCTTCACCGCATGACATCCATAGTTCCATACTCCATAGGATCTGTAAAGTCACAATTTTCAATTTAAAAAGTCTATTAAATCTGCACTAAAAAAATACCTCCAATACAAATAAATTCAATCTCCAAATAAAAACACATCGTAATTCGTCTCATCTCCAAAACTATAAAAATGACCTAAACTCCACAACACTTAAACATGAAAAATGTATATATAAAAAAAAAATCTGAAACAAATCCTCACTAAATCCATCTTTTGAAATTATAACTTAAATTCTAGTTTGTCCAAAAAATTAAAACTTAAAATTCTTACACATAAGAAACTTCCAAAAACAAGTGCTTGAAATCCCAACAATAGTCTAACTGCAACATAGTGATCACCTTCTAGCACCCACTTGACACTACAAAATTGAGTAACTAATCTAAAAACATATATTTGAATAACAATATAAAAGTAATAAAAGCTCGATCAATAAGTAAGAATTGATACTAGGTTAGCATGAAACATAGATGATTGATTATATTATATGCATAGTAAATTATATGCACAATGTCACAAATACAAAATTCAATATGCCATGTCCTATATACCCCCCCCCCCCCCCCCCCCGCCCCCCCATGGATAGAGTCACACCCATGTACTACGCTCATGGGTCAAACTTTCAAAGAACTCAATTTTTACTTTTATATTTGGTTAAATTTTGCAATAAATATGTGCATAGCTCCCCAAAGTTTTTGTGTATTCTCTATATAATCTTCTTACATTTGATTTTAATTTTTATACTTTAATTGGTTATTATTTTGGCCCCCTCAATATTTAAGTTCTAGCTCTGCCCTTGTAGCCACTAATCTCTTCAATCTCTGACTTGGTCCTTAGTGTCTTTGAAGGAGATTGAGAGAGTGATTATCTGGTTTTGACCCTCAAAAAATAATCTGCAAGAGAGAGAGGTTAAACATAGACGATTCTTTTTTCTTTTCTTCTTTTTGGGTCACATAAATAATCATAAGTTGTTAAACATGTGTCATCACATCATTTATTTAAACCTAGACTGCTTTATTAATAATTGATTGATCAATCGGATGGAGAAAAGACTTGATGAATTACCAACTTTTTAATTAATTTGATAGAGAAAAAAGAAAGACATGATGATCACAAAGTCTTTCCACGCGCGGCATAGACAAAGAAAAGGAATTGGAGGAAGAAAAGAAAACAGTAATTCCAAGACATGCGCCACTTCTTTTGCACTTCATGTGCCTTTCATGTTTATCTAGTACTACTTAATTATATAAGTTGCCTATCATTCTCTTCATGAAGCTGTTCTAGTATCATGTTTATTCATATATAGGCTTTCGGCTGTTTAATTAATTTTTTTTTATCCATATTCAATTCTATGTTATTGGCTTCTTGTTAGTGGAGCTTGCAATTCTAATTATTAATCTGCTGCTTATTTATGCCCCTTCTAGGATTCAAATGTTGTAATATTTTATGGTCTATATTTGGAGCATTTTGGCTACAATATTGGCGGTTGCATCGGGTGTGGAAGACTCCATTATAAGTAAAGTAAATTGATCATGGCTTTTGCATAGAGTTTGTAACGTGTTTTTATGTTTTTTTTCTAAAAAAAGAAGTAATGCAAACACTAGCAACCTATCGAAAAAGGTTGGTGAGACCCATAAGAAACACAATTACTCACTCGTAACCCACACAAATTATCTTTTTTGCCCTTTTTATTATTTTATTTTATTTTAACATGTCATGTTCAAATTATTTTATGGTTGAAAACTGGTATTATTTGCTCTTCTTGTTCATATATTTATACATATATATTCTTATTAGGAGTGCGTGGACTTTATGGGATTAAAAAATTTAAAAGGGGGCAAAGGGTCATGAATCTAATATAATAATACATGCAATAGTAATAAAACTTTTTTTATTTTATCAAATGATAGTTGCAAGAAGATGATCAAAATATTAAATCATTTATTTATATAATTTTTTTTTTTTGGTGGCAGAGTTTTAATCTATGACGTCAACTTGTGTGATTTTTGCTCTTTATCATCAAATTGAGATACCAATCAATTTTTAATATAGGCATAGATTGAACTCCAAACTTTTTATTCAACTATCAGAAACTTTACCAAATCTTTTATTCATATTATATTAGTTCTTATCAATAATTCACGATAGCTAAATTCTATTCATTTTTTGGAAAGTGAAGTAATATACTGAAGTAATAATTATAGCCGCAAATACTATTGACATATGCATAACTCGCTCCTGTCAGGTGTAAGACTATTATACACCTAGAATTGTAAGTTCAAGAGACAATTCTCAATGTTTCAACCAATGGGAAGTAGGGCACAACGTAGACGCAGTGTCTTTCAGCCAACGCGTTTAGAGTATAGAGTCCTTAACTCATTATTGCAGAGTAATACTAATAGTCTAATAGACACACGCTTATCCTCTAATCGGAACACAATGGCAATGGGAATGGCCACACATTTAGTCTATTACTCACCCAATCCACGAAATTTGGTTGTCTCTGTCATTCTTTTTGGTACCTGAGACATTGAAAATCTTCCCACATGTATAAAGATGAATATTTTTGTATTGTACAGAACGACCCATCATGAAATGACTTAATGTTAACCCATATACATCTCCAAATATCTTAGTGGGGTATGAAATCTATTCAAATTTTCTTAACGGTATTTTATATTTTCCTGAAATATTGTATTAATTTTTTCTAAAATAATTCATTAATAAATCTCTTAAATGCACCCGTTAATACGATCTAACAATAAATCCTAATCAACAATCTCATTATAAAAGTTTCTATCTTATACCCCAATATTTTTTTCCTAATTCTTTTGTTATCATTATTATTTTTTAAGCTAAGCATATAATTTCTTTATTTGTTCTCCAAATCAAATTATCAGTAATCCATATAGCATTGATCCTGTCAAATTATTAAATTATTTTATTATAAAATAGTAATTACTAATTACATGTACAAAATATATATATATATATATATATATGCAAGTATAAAATCAAAACACATATAAAAATAAATAAAGAAAAACTCATTGTGTTTATGAAATTCTAACCAACAAATCAATTTCACATTTCAATTATTATTATTATTATTATTATTATATTATTATTGGGTTGGATTCAAGTTACACATGATTTAACTTTAAGCAATATTACACTACTCAATATTTTTTAATTGGATGCGAATTTTGATAAATCCACCATTAAATTACATTGTCTTTGTATATTCTCTATGCTTGCAAACTTTTAAGGTAATCAAAAATTAATAGTCTTGTCATTAATCAATTGTATATATTCAAGTTTTTGTATTTTAAAATAATACATAAAAGATGAGTTTATTGATCGAATAGTAAATAATATCCAATAATTGACATGAAAATTTGCATGGATGTTAAGAACATATAAAACATGTAATTCAATGGTAGAATTTTCAAAATATGAATTTTATAACAAGTACTTGTATGATGTAACATTACTTAGAGTTATATCAAGTGTAACTTGAATCTAACACTAACACAATACGAAGTTAGGAAGTTAGGATAAAAGTTTATTAGGTTCACATCAGATTAAGGTCGACACGAATTACTTAATAAATGTGTCACTTCCTTTTAACTAAGAGTCATTATATCAATTTACCATTCAACTTGGAAAACTATTAACCAAATAACGTTTGAACTTGTAATTTTATTTTAAGGAATGACAACTATTACCTTTCTTGTTATATGACTTATTTCTAAATTATGGTTATAATTATTTTTTAAATGTTCGAGATTTTTTTCAAATCTAGTTGTATTGTATATGTGCTAAAAAAAATATGAGAATTGCTTTAAACAAGATATTTATGTTAGGTAGGCATGTTAACCTGACTTAATAATTAAATGGATTATGTCAAGTCGTATCAATCTTAACTCAACATATTTATTAAACATATTATGCGAGTTGCATCGTTACCTATATATTTAATAAACATGTCATGTTAGAATCAATATATAACTTGTATTAATTTAGGAAATAAATTGAGGACAATTCTTTGCAAAGGTGCAATTTATGGGATTTAGATCCTCTAGATTTTCTAGGGTACTCTACTAGTAGATTTCATTAAATCCTAACCACTTTTTAATGATTTAATGGTTTAAATTCTGCCATGTCAGCATTCCACTAATAATATTCTTAAAATAATAAAATAATGTTATAAACAAAACAATTAAGATTATTGTTAATGAAATGCTGACATGGCAGAATCTAGATCATTAAATCATTTAAGAATGGTTAAGATTTAATGAAATTTACTTGGTAGAGTACCCTAAGAAATCTAAAAGATCTGAATCTCAATTTATGGCTTTTATTAATTTAGGGGACTGTTAGTGTTACCCCTAATTTAAAATTAAAATTAAAAGTATAAACAGGCCTAGAATGCTTACCATGGGCCATCTGTATGTGATCTCCACCCACAAACATCACAATATTAAAATATAAAAAAGAACGTTTTATTTTCATTTTTATTATGATTTTTCCCGAGAAAAAAGTTAGCGAACGTTACAAAGATGCATAAAAACAAGTAAACAACACGTTCATTACCATATAAAAGCCACAGAAAATTCCGATTCCCAGTGTTTCTATTAGCTAGCTCCACCATAACCCACATCAAATCATCATTCTCTCTCTCACTTTTACCTTCATCATCAAAAAATAGCGGACTCTTTTTTTTTTTTCATTTCCTCTCTCTTTCTCTCTTCCTCTGCAAGATTCACAACAATCATCTTCCAATCCGAGGAAAAAAAACACGGGGTGGTTCACAGGTCAGTTTTATGTACAACGTTTTCTGATGTAAAAATACAAAAAACATAATAGACGTTTTTGTTTTATTGACCTTGTTTTTTTCTTATCTGTAACAACAGGTTGATGAACAAGAATAAGAGTTGTCTTAGAACTTTTGATCCTTTCTCGGTTTAAAGTTTGAAACTTTCAACCAACCAATCGGATAAGTTGAGGAACAAGAACAAGAAGGAAAAAAAAGGTTTGTTTTACTTTTTCTTTTTTGTTTTTCTTGTCATGTATGACTATGTATTTGTAAATTTAAGCTTTGACTTGTTATAATGGGGGTCCTTTTTATTTTTAATCTTCCAATCAAGTAGTAACCATAGCTATTACCCTATTCGACACGACACGGTAACGCTGTAGAATCTACTTGTTCAACAACTCTCTTTGCCTTTTTTTCCTTCTTCCTCGACTTTCTTTTCCCTAGAAAGTGACGGATATGGCGGAAAATCCATAGTTGGTGAGCATTAGTTTGTTTCAGAAAATGAAAAATTGTCGTCACCCTTTTTGTCTCTCGTTACTGTTTCATTGGGTTTCACAAATTTTATTTTATTTATCCATTTATCTCTCTCTCTCTCTCTCTCTCTCTCTGTCTATTTATATATTTTCTGGGTTGTTGGGTTTGTTCACAGGAAATGAGTAATTCTTGTGAGGATTGTGGCTTAGAAGAGAAGATGGGTAGCCAGAAAATCTCGGTTTCAGATCATATAAACGGTTTTCAATACACCGCAGATAAATCAGATAACTTTGTTATTGACATGGATAACTTCTCTTATCCCAACAATAAAGATATTACTGCAAACTCAAGAATCACAGTAAGTTTTTCTTATTCTTATTCTTCTTCTTTTCCTTTTTCTTTTTCTTATGTGGAATATTTTTCATTTTGGTTGACCCAGTAGCACACGTTGCAAATTTTCTTTTGGCTTTCGTGTTTTTTAAGTCAAAAACATTTTCTCTCTCCCTCTTTTTTTTTTTTTTTGGTAATTGTTAATTTCTTAATTGTTATTGAGAATCTTCAAATGTAGGAAACAATCAACATGTCTGAGATAAGACCTACTAGCATTAGACGCAATTATAATCGAATGTCTTTCTCAGGTAGTAGGTAGTTAGTCGTTACTATCTGCATCATTTCCAATGTACTTTTTTTCAATAATACATTAACAAAAGTAAACAAATATACCTAGTATCATTCTTTTAATTGTTTAAGGGCAGCTTTATTTAACTTGTTAATCTGCTCGTATAAGGATGATTATTTATGACTTTTCTTTGGTTTTGACATGTTCTTATGGATGATAAAAGTTGCAGAGAAGCCATTCAAGAAAAGGGTCACAGCGTGTTGTTGATAAAAAGATTGGTTCAACTGCCACTTCAAACGATAGAGATAATGGTCTGGCCACATCCTCACCCAGAGGTATCATTTCCTATACCAGTACAAAAGTGAACTCAACTCAACATTATTATTGTGGGGACTGGTTTGATTAATCTGATTTGTCTACTTCCAACTCTCCTATTGTCCCTAAATTGATAGTTCGTTTTGTTTTTAACCCTCTGGAGTTTGGATCGTTGGTTCAAATATAGACGAATAAACTTGAATTCTAAGATTTAGGTAAGTGGCATAGATGTAACATATTTCGGAAAAAAGATCATCACCTACCTGTACCTGCTGCCCTCTGAGGTTGGTGACTCACTAGTGCTTGTCTTCTCAATCAATTGTCAACTTACATGAATTAGTGTGCTTTTTCCTTTTTTGGTTGGGGTGGGGGAGGAACTTGGTATCTACCTTTGCTGATTTTTCACCTGCTTTTACCTACCTTGAATCACGGTAAAGAGTAATGACACTCTTGGTCAATTAGGATTGAAGGGTTGAGAAATTAGTTCAGAGTATTAGATATTAATTAACTTAACCGATTGTTTTTCAATAAAAAAAATTAACTTAATTAGTAAAATCTTTTGCCTACGACCAAATAAACTAATTGGAGCTTAGCCTGATAATATTAATATTGGAGCTTAGCCTGATAATAATTAATAGAGAGCAAACAACATAAAGTTGATATGATATGTTTAAATCTTATTTTGTATCTATCAAAGAAAGAAAATTAGCTTGAAATCTTGTGCCTTTGATAATGTAAAGCCAACTCACTCTTATACGATTGTCACGAGGTCAATGTAGTGAGTAGATTACAATTATGAAAGTGATGTGCTGCCAGAATGCTAGGTCATTGTACAGTGTAGAGCAAATGAATGTGGAACTAAGGTGCATCTGGGTCCTTTTCATTTGTTTAGTTTGGCAAATACAAATGACAGATTATCACTGCTTGCTGTTGGCATATATTTTTTGGAAGCATGTGCAAATCCACTATTGGCAAAAGAAATTCTTGACAAATATATTCTACATGCATATTGGAGATGAAATTATTAATCGCCAGTTGCTATGGTAGGGCCTAGCACGCCTGAAAAGTCCAGTGTGGTGGCAGCAGGGACCATGGATAATTCCAGCAGCCCACAAGTTCATCATCAGATCACTATCACCACAGGCAACATCAGCACTCCCACCGAAAGCAGAGGCATTTCGAGGAGAAATAGTTTCAGGCGCTCTCCATGGCTGCTTGATCCTAAAAGGGTTCTTTTCCTCTTTGCCACCCTGTAAGTCTACAATTTCTGCAGCTCGCTAGCTATTCAGACTTTCTGCCCTGTCTGGTACTAGTAGCACTACAACAAAATTTATAGAAATTTCCTTGTTTGGTAATTTCACTAAAGAGCTTTAAGGATATACATACATTCACTGTAATTTGTCAAACACTCAAAAGGCTTCAGAGCTTTTCAGTTAAAACTCTACTTCCTTTAGCAATGCCAAACGGGCATGCTTTGTTTCCTCGAATTTAGTGGTTTATTTATTTTGGTGACAGGTCAAGCATGGGAACAATTTTGTTAATATACTTCACCCTTTCAATTGGAAAGCATAATGCAAATGAAGATGGTCAAGATTGGTAGCAGTGAAAATAGACTCAGCCTTAAAAGAGATATGATAGTGGCACCCGAACTAGGATAGAAACATGAGCATTCAAGGCTCAAGCAGTTTGTGGTGGGGAGGTTCATTTTGGAGATATGGGGCTTCTTTTGATGGGTATACTAAGACAAAATGCTGAACTGAAAGAAGGATACAGAAGAAAAAATAGAGGATACACAAAAGTTAACCAACTTTCAATTAACATGGCCTCCAAGTTGATAATTCTAGAGCTTTTCTCCGGGCCTTTAAAACTTTACAGATGGAGACAATGACATACTGCATTCCGACAAAGAAAAGAATCTTCTTTTCCATACGGAAATGGCAGAGATCAAAAAATACTTGTTTTTGCTTTGTCATTAGTAGTTCTCTGCACAGCTTAGTGGAGAGAATCAGAAAGTTTACTTTTTGCTCACTTTCTTGCCCATACCTTCCATTCTGTTTGCCCTTTCGGCTCTCCTAGTTTTGAATAGGCCCTTTGTGTTGTACGAGGATTCCATGTGAGTAGGCAAAGGTTCCAAAAGTGAAATAACAGTTACATATATATAAGAGATGAAATCATTTGTATGTGCACGCACGCATGCGCACTTAAACTCTTTTCTCCTTTTTTTTTTTTTTTTTTTTTTTTTTCTTTTTTCAGGAGTGCGCTAGTGAAGCCAGGCCTTTGTCTAGCATTGAATAGACTAAAATTTAGGTAGATGTGGTGTGGACTGAGGAGGCTTCATAATTTTCCCAATTAATTGTATGGTTTGTGACTAATTTGTAAGCCTTTGGGGGCAGAGTGAAGTAGTGCTTCTGACGTGAAAGAATTTAATTTTAGGAGTCGGTACACAGCAGGAGCAAATTGCTTTGACAGACAGGTGAGGTTGTTGAGATGGTAACACTCATTCAAAAATCAACTTACAATGACTTTTGCGTCAAGATGTAAGCAAAAATCATCATACAATGATAAATGCAACATAAATACAATAAAAAAGCCGCAACAACAGTTTATTAGCTAAAAGCAGGCATCTGTCAGTGGGCATATTCCAGGACTAAGTTTCACTTGGTATGATATAACATAGAAAAGTTTTGCAAGTAATGGCCACAGCATGAACCCCATCCTGTCTAAACCCCAGGGGGCGGCGCTACCAGGGTGGTCCTAGGACCACCTGACTTGAAAAAAAAACTATATATAATAATTTAAAATAATTTATTTGTTTACCCTTCAAAAAAAAAATTTGGAAACACCTTTAGCTTTTTTGTGCCAATAAAATTAAATTTTGCTTCATAATTTATTGTACATTCAGTGAATGAATGATTACTTAGTTGAGTATATTGAAAGAGATGTAGCTTGTAGCCTTGTAGTATTGATAATGAGATTATCATGCAATGATTTTAAAATATGAAAACTCATAGAAGGCAATTGTAAACTTTATGTATTTGCGTTTTTTTTATTGTTGTTGTTGTCAATATATGAATTTCTCTTTTATTAGATTGTATAATTTATGCTTCCTAAAGAATAACTTGAAAAAAATTCCTAAAGCCACCACTACTAAACCCTAAGAGTAACTAGTCACAACTCTATCCACTATAAGCAAAACTAGGTACAAATTCTTAGGCTCAGATATGCAGTAATTTAGAGCTTGTTTGGATCACTATGATTTTGAGTGATATCACTCAGTTTCTATCACTGAGTTTCTAAAATGCATGGGTCCCCCTGAAAAAATCTTGTTTGACTTGATTTTTGGGTGATGAATGATGGAAACTGAAAATAGAATTTTGGTTTTTTCAATTTTTGAAATATGAGTGACGGTGGCAAAATGTGAGTTATGTAATTGAGTTATGTGACCAAACAAGAATTTCGAAGTTTTTGAGATAAAGTGAGGTTTGGGTTATGAGTTATGAATTTTGAGTTATGAGTATTGAGTTATGAAAATTGAGTCATGGCCAAACCAAACTAGCCCTTAGATTCTCCAATTAAATCCAACCTTGTGGCTAATTTCCATATGGCTGAATCTAGTTTTTATTAGAGGAAATAACAATGGTTAGCCAACACAACCACATAGTTAAATTTAATTGGGGAACTCAAAGTATAGGACATGCAAAACTATACTTAAATTTTTGCCTATTTACTTGAAGAACTTTTACCCTGAGATTTAGGTTTTTTTTTTGTTCAGAAAAGACGCCCAAATTACTGAACAGCAATACCCCAAAAGCCTGGTAACTCAGCCTGCCCTTACAAGTTATAGATCATCTCCTAAAATGATGACTAATAACCATTTCTGCTCCCACTAGTAAATTGGCAATAGAAGCAAGCATTACAATACAAAATGTCAAAGTCAAAGGGGAAAAGAGCAAAAGAAAAATTTTCAATCAATGTGAAAGTGGAAATAAGACCCCAACGTGAGCTATGTTCAGGTGGTTTGACAGCAAATAATACAAAGTATATTCTTCTATTTATATATACTATATTTCTTCAAGCTCCTTGTGTTGCTTAGTTAAGGTTTGCAGAAAATCCTACCCCAGTCTGGCCCTCCATAGAAAGAATTGCCTCACCACAGACTTTAGAAGCATTAATTTTCTGGACATCAATCCGTAAATGACCAAAAAGTTCCATTTAGAATATCTGCCACATAAAAACATGGGGATAGGATAACAACTGTAGGAAACATGACTCACCAACGTCAAATCCATGACTCAGGATCAACAATTAAATAAACTGACTTAAGTGCATTGGATTAAGCAGATGTCAATTTGGCTGATTAGAATAGCAGGGTCCTCCAAATTCCAATAGGCCACAGTTTGGGGTAGGTTCATCAGTTCATGCCTTCCTAGAAAGAAAAAAAGACACAAGCGTGTGCGCGCGCACACATATATTATTGGTGTTTCTATGACGTAGTCTTCATGTGACCAAGGGGAGGGGGGATTTGGGGAGAATCAAATTGACATCTGACTATAGCCTCATTAGGTGCCTTCTAGAAAAGGTAACCTGTGAAGGGAATAGCTTTAATCGACCAATCATGTGAGATGAACAGTAGCAACAATTCTTTATTAGCACATCAAGTGACAAGCTTATGTTTCAAAACTGGTAGGTATCATTTCAAAAGTCCAGATTTCAACCGAATCAACTATGAAGTTGTATTACACACTATTTTAAGGCTGTAAGCAGAGGGGAAAAATAAAAATGAATATATTATGTACAAATTCATATTTTCATTTAACTATATATCTACATATATAGAAGACCGTACCCTTATGTCCTGCAGTGCAATATGAGATGAACTCCACTACTCAGCATCAGTATCTCCCTGCCCACACTTGGGAGCAATGTAACATCTTTAGTAGCGCTTTGAGATTCCTGGCATTGAGCACCTGTGTTTCCTGTCATGGTATAGCCTCAATATAACTGCTGCAGTTTCTTCTATAGCTTTTCCTGTCACTTCTGCAATTGTAGGAAGTAACAATATCCAAGTTCAATTGTCAGTGTGTCAAATGTTCTCAAGCCTTCATTATATGTTATGACATCTATAATTGAATTTTCACTTATCCAAATGCAGAATAATAGAGAAACCAAGTAGATATTTAATGAAAATTAAAATTCTTACCAATTACTGGCCAGACGGGATTTTGTGCAAAATTCCTGCGAGCAAATTCCAGCTCCTCTCTAACATAGTCCATCTCCGAGTAATTACTCCTTGTTTCTATGTTGAAGCCCAGACTCTTAGCTCTTGCTTTTCTGATTGCTTGCAAGATTACAGGATTTATAGTCAAAGCAAAAACCTTCTCTGGATCTACATCAAAGAGAGTTTTTGGAAGTTCTATACCCATTACAATAGGGACATTTGCCACTTTATACCCTTTCTGAGCCAGATAGATTGATAATGGTGTCTTTCCCGTACGAGATACACCAGTAAGAACAATGTCAGCTTTGTACAGATTTTGAGGTAGTGCCCCATCATCTTGCTTGATGGTAAATTCAATTGCTTCAATCCGACGAAAGTATTCCTCAGATAGAGGAATAGTTCTGCCAGGAGCCCCGCGGGGGAGGCCCGATGGTGAGACTCCTAGATGAGCAGCAATTGCCTCTGTGATTGGGCCAAGTATGTCTGTGGAGGGTATACCCCACATCTTGCAGGCTTGCTTAGCAGATTCACCCATTGAAGGGTCAGCTAAAGTGTACAAAACCATTGCACCTTCTTTGGCTGCTTGCTTAACAATCTCCATTAACCGATCTACATCATCAATCTGGCAAGTGCATGGATCCCATTGCACAAAAGTCAGTCCAAGTCAGGAGACTTTGGACAATAAAATTCACTTGTCCCTCAACACAAGATGCAAGATTTACCATATATGAACTTAGGCAGTCTAGGTTCTAATAGAGAGATTTGAACCATTTGAAAATCCAATTTTCATAACTATCAAAAGAAAGCTCTTGTTCAAGGAACTTAACATGAGAATGAGAAAAGTAACAAAATTACCATATGAGAATGTGGAATATATAGACATATATACACACACACATCACCCTATAGATAAAACAAATGAAGTTGGTTTTTGTTTAAAGTTCATCAGACTGCACCTACTTGTCTAATTTCTTCCATCAAAAAAAAAAAAGAAGCTTGACTACAACACTACATTAAGTTAACTGAGTTGTAAGATATGAGATATTAGGGCTAAAAGAGAGAAAATGAAAAGAAAAATGAAGTGAGAGAGAGACTACAGTTCCACTAATCAATCCCTCACCTTAGCACATATTTATATTTAAGTCATGATTTTATGGCACAATTACAAATATTATATATGCTAATTATAAAATAAATAATAAATAAATAACAAGAATCAACTCTAACAAAGCCTCCATCATTGCCACCCTTCTAAAAATTCATGGACCAGATGTCTCCTTTCAAAGAACTTTGGGCATTCTTTTGGTTGCTTTGCATCAAAATGTCACTAAAACATTGCATATGACAATTTTTCAAAAGTTGTGCTTCTTGGCTAGTTTGTTTTAAAGAGTTTAGACAGTGAGTAAAGCATAATGTAAACTCCGGAGAACCTTAAGCTCCAGAGGGGACTCTTTCAGTGAACTCTGCAATCAGTCCTAGTTTCAAGTCATATATTGGTAACGCATACATCTGTATAATGTAAATCACCCTTAAGATCACTAAAGTGTTGGTCCTAGACTCCTAAGCAACAGCTTAACAAACGAAGTTTTGCAACTTAAACCTGACTTAACCCAATCCAATCAAACTGATAAGCATAGCTGAGGCATATATAGACAAGTTCTTGATCCCAGCATAAGAAAAATCTTTAACTAGCTCAATGTAGTGTTGGCTACCTCATACTACTAATAAGAGCACATGGAGTAATGGACAAAGTTTTCTTCTAAACCATTAAGAATATTTTCATTCAACCCACTATGTGACCGATAATATACTATTCCCACATGTTTTTAATGTCACGTGACTATTAAATATGTCGTGCGATGAAAAGCATACTTAAAATGATCGTTTCAGTCAACATAATTTCCTTCTAAACCAATTTGGAGAAAAAGTTCTATTGCACCACATGGATGCTCCTCCTATATTCTTGAAAGGGAAAATCTTGTTAAACACTGTGGTTATAATTTGAAAACATGCAACACCGTAAAACACAATACTTATAACAAACACAACCCTAGACGAAAATATATAAATAAGAGCCGTATTTGTTATACACACATTGTTTTACACCACTAGTGCATTTTGTGGACCAATGTGTAAAATAGTGTGTAACAACATTTAGCCTATAAATAATAACTATATTGAAATAAAAGTTTTGTGTACATAGTGTGTAACAACATTTAGCCTATAAATAATAACTATATTGAAATAAAAGTTTTGTGTACAGATTACAATGACTTTTTATGAGACACATTGTGATTAGTATATAATAAAAGTGTTGCCAATGACTACACATCCATGTGAAAATGACATTGCAAAAAAGTTGTAAAAAAAAAAATGTTAACAAGTTTGCATGTGAAAAATAAAATAAAAAAGTTTGTGTCCCTTTGTACATATTACATATATAAAAACAATCAAGCTACTTAAATTGAGCTTTAGAATCAATTGTAACTTGGGCTCGGCCCAGTAAAGGCATAACAGAATAAACCAACTAGTACTACTACTGGTTTCAAAAACTAACTGAACTAACCAAATCCAAGTCTAATTCAAGTAGGGCAAAAAGACGTATTTACCCCAGAAAACAAGTGGGTATTTACAGGACAGCCACGATCGACCAAGCAGTGTTCGAACTGACCCAACGCGGCGTTAACGGAATGCTCCGCCGTCCAACCAGTTCCGTCAGAAATCATGTATATCGACTTCCCCAGTCTCACCTCCACGTCATCGTCTCCGTCAATTTTCGTAACGGAGTTAACCTCGCTCTCTGTTGCTTCAACTGGAGGACGCTTGGCTTCCAATACTTGGGCCTGCTGGTCCGGCCGGTCCAACTTTCGCCCGGACCGAATCGTGCGAGCCCTCGACCACCGGTTCAGCTGAGCGCTTCCCTTCAGTTTCCGAGCCTGTGGTACTGGCTTGGTGTCAGGTTCGGAAGGGCTTTGATTGGACGAGATAGGTGTGGGTCTTATGTTCGGGAGCCTTAACGTGGATGAAGCCAACATTTTTTTCTTTCTTTTCTTTTTGAATTATTTGGATTTGTTTTTCTTTTATTGCAATTTCCGCCTCTTCGCTATTCACTACTCAGTGGCATTTTGGGCCAAACTTTTATTAAGCGGGCCTTAGCCTTTTTTTTTTTTTTAAGTTAGAAAATAATTTTTTCTCACTACTCAGTGAGATTTTGGGCCAAACTTTTATTAAGCGGGCCTTAACCAAATTTTTCTTTTTTTTTTGAAAAAAAAAAGTTAGAAAATAATTTATTCTCACTACTCAGTGACATTTTGGGCCAAGCTTTTATTAAGCAGGCCTTAGCCAATTTTTTTTATTTTTTTGAAAAAAAAAGTTAGAAAATAATTTATTTTATAAAAAAAAAAAAAAAAAAAAAAGAGGAAATCTAGATTTTTTTTTTCAAGTATCTTTCTTTTTTGAAAATCTCATAAATTGATAGTGTGGACTCAAAGAGAGAAGTAGGATTTCAAGATGGGGGGCCCGGAGATAAGCGAAAAAAAAATTTGAATCGACATTTTTCGAAATTGGGGAATGCATATTTTCTATAAGGATTTTACTAATGTGTGCCCTTAGGGCACACAATAGTATACTATTTTTTGAAAAGTTCGAGAATTGAAAAAGCTGTAAACCTTTTTCAATTCCTAATAAAAAAAATTAAAAAATGAATAGCTTAATGTATACTCTAAGAGCACACATTAATCGGACTCTTTCTAAAATTAGAACATCTACATTTTCTGAAATTGGAATAACAACATTAGTTGTTGGCAATCCCACATTAACTTCAGAAGAATTTGAATCTTTTCTTTTGAAAAAATCAAGCATTGTAGTTGAATTTTTTATGATCTAAAAATAAAATAAGAATCATATATATTAAATTTGTTTGACAATTTTCTATATTATATGATTTTTTTTTTCTTTTTGTCTTTGGTCTACCTTTATTTTTATTTATCTTTGTCTTTGTGTTTAATCCATCTTTCTAACATTGCCCACTAACCCAATCCCATTATAGCACTACCGACACTCTAAATTTATTCAGCACAGCACTACTAAAAAAACTTTTCTTAACTTTACTTCTTCTTCTTTTTGTTTGTCTATGGTCGACAAAGCACAAACAAACAATCAAAAAAAAATTCTCTAATCCTTATTTGAGTAATCTCTACAAACTCTACTCTCTCTCTCTCTCTCTCTCTCTCTTCTCTCTCTCTCTCTCTTCTCTCTCTCTCTCTCTCTCTATATATATATATATAATACAAGACTCAAAGAGAGTCACAAAGCCAAAAAGCCAAAAAAAAACACCACATTGTGATTCCACAAGCACTCCACAAGCATAAGCACAGATTGTTAAAACAATTGATCCACAAACATTTTTAGGTTTTGATTCTTGAAGAAAAGGATTATAAATTAAATACCTGTTAAAACAATTGATTCAAAAACAGTGTAAAGGCTCGAGCAATTGGTGGCGGCGATAGCTGAGGGCTCGCGTGATGATGGTGCGTCGACGTCGGCGTGGGTACTACCGTACTGGGTGAGATTCTCGCATCACGTCGGCGTCTGGGCTCAGTGGCTCACTATTTCTCTGTCTCATCTCGCCTCTCTATCTCTCTGTCTCGCCTCGCTATCTCTCTATTTCCTTTATTCTTCTTTTTTTCCTTCCTCAGCTCTTCTTTCACTTTCTAGTTTCTCCGTTAGGTTTACTGCTGAGTTTTCTTTTCTTTTTCTTTTTCTCTTTTTTTTTTTATTTACATGGGTCATGGGCTCTCTAAGGGGGTCGGTTAGGCTTGGAATTCCTGAGGGGGGCCTGAGCTAAAAACTAAGGGCGGGACCAAGCTTTTTTTTTGAAAAATTTAAGCTACTAAATTTTTTTTTTTTTTGGGCCCAAGGGGGGCCCGAGCCCCCTTAGGCCCCCACCTGGGTCCGTTATTGTGTGGACTACAGTAGATTGAATTTGAAATCCTTGAATTTACATCACATAGACATACCCTACCACTTGAATACCACAGTGGAATTACCCTATTTCTCCTGAATAATTGAGACTCAAGTTAGGTGATTTTAAGTATTCAAAATATGTATCCTATTAACTATTGTTATTATTATATTTAAAAAAAAATCAAATTCAATTATCCAAAAGGATATTACATCGGCATGGTACATTAGTAGGAGTCCTAGATTGAATCACACCTACATATTTAAAAATTACCTGATTTGAGTCGTGTGTTTCGCACAAATGTTGTGTCATGACGTGGATAGCCCTAACGCACATATGAGTGCCCCATGCCATGAGTTCTACAAGTTCAAGTGAATTGAGTCAATTATCACACGCTTGAGAGCATTTTTTGTTCGTAAAAAAAAAAGGCTACTGTATCATTTGGTTATGATTTTTATAAATCATTTGTCCAATTTGTTTTATAGAACAATGGCATGATATTGATTAATCATTGCTCTTCAGTTCTCCCGTCCGTATGCGCAAAATATAAGCTACTTTATGTTATAAATGTGAAGTCGCATCAAATAGACAGATTGAAGATGGTAATATATACAATGTGCAATGTATTGGGACATTTTAGGTAGGGAAATTATTGTTTGGATTGGTGTGTAATTTGGACTGGTTCCATTGTCACACACGTGTAATCCACTACATGTGTAATGTGGCGCCAAATCTTTAGAATTTGTTGTCTGATGTATTTTCTATTTGACATAGGGCGGTGGGAGTGTGCATGGGTCAGATTGAAGAGATTTTTCAATCTAACTCACTATGATGGGTTTAAAAAATCTAACCTAATTTACATGGATCGGGTTGGCTCAGGTTGAACCTATGAGATAGACATTTTTTTAATTATTATTATTATTAAATAGAGTAGAAAAAAATATATCCAACCGGCCACTTGAATTGATAAAAAAATATATATATGAACTAGTATTTTAACTCAGTTATAAACAAAATATATCCAACTGAGTTGACAAACAAAATATATATGAACTAGTATTTTAACTCAATTATAAACAAATAAAAGTGGAGTGGGAGGTGGTAGGGAGCCAGAGTGAGAAAAATATTGTTAGAATTTGTAAGGTAATTGAATTTTATACAGGATGAACTGAATAGGGGAAAAATTAAATAAAAAATATTAATTATATCATATTTTTTAAATATATATTCAATACATATTTTAAAATTTAAATATATAGTGGATTGGGTTGGGTTAGGAGGTTTTGTGATATTTATGACCGAAACTCAATCCGACCCATTAATAAAAAAGTTATCATAACCCAACTTAACCTACTAACCCCTAAAAACCGACCCAATCCAAGCGGATTGGGTTGGGTTGAGTCGGGTCAGTTTTGACGGATTGGCTGGACACCCCTAATCTGATGTAACATCAATGATGTTAATAATACAATTACACACTTTAGGAAATCCAAATTTAAAGACCATATATTTTGTCACTAGAAGTTAATCCAAATTAGTATATACCAAAAAAAATATTTCAGTTCTTAAGAAAAAATTATTATGTACTCTTATAGTACAACTACCCAACTCATAGAAATGATAGATTTAACTATGAATTTAATTAATAAAATTTACTTTTCTTTTCTTTCTTTAAAAACAAAAACATATGGACATACACACAAGGGAAAGTGAATGTGGTTTTAATACAAAAATACACTACAAACTTCACTTAGAAGTTATGATAACTTTTTAGGGATAATAGAGCAAATTATACTACACATAACATATTATCTAAAACAATATGAGATAATCATGGTTTTAAAAACCAAATTGGACCAGCCGATTCAACCAATGCAACTAGAACCAATCCTCTTTCAATTTTCTGAGTAATCTTTTTTCTAAAACCAAGGGGACAATTACCATTTTTTTTAAATAATAATAATAAACTCATACACAAGGGAGAGACATGGGGCGTGAGACTCACTATGATTACTATATAATAGCAATGAATACAATGTTGTTGTTATTTTAGAGTATTAAATTATTACTTGTATATATCATTGTACACAAGCCCAGGCCCTAGATATATAACATGAATGTACGCAGTAACATGCAGAACAATCTTTATCACATTTTTTTTTTTTTTTGACTTACAATGATCGAAAATAAAAGATTTGAACAAAAGTTTTTCCCAAGAAAGAAATTGGACAATGTGGCAAAATTACAAGACTTCGGCACAATCTGTCACTCTATTTTCGAATAGTCTGATTTCTCAACGTCACCTGTTTGATATTGCTTATAAGTTAAGCTTATTTTTTATATCAGCTTATGTACATTTTTTTTTTAATACCTCTTCTTTTTCCTACATAACAATATTTTTACTACCAAAATAAGCCAATGAATATAATATATTCCAATTCCAGATACATACTCAAGACCATAGTTTTCAAACCTGGACTGTTTTATAAACTGAAAAAGAGAGAAGCTCAAGGTTTTTAAGGTCGAGTTAAGGTTTAAATGTGGTCAAACTGTGACGTGTTATTTAATTTTTTAATATATTTGCTACTTAAATTGGTTTATATTTATTAATTTTTCATTCCTAACTGACAAAGTGTGTGTAGCCCAATGGTTTGCACACTAGAGATATTATCTCACTTCCTGAGAGTAGGCAAAATTTCATCATTTTTTACGAAAATAAGTATATGACTAAACCGTGACTTATAAATTCAGACCTTGGGCCGATTTTCAATTAATTCGGATGGACTGCCCGGTTCAGTCTGTGTTTAAAAACAATGCTCAGGACCTCAAGCATACTTTTGCCCTTCATAGAGCATCCATATTTATGGTGTTAAAATGACTAAAAAACTATTTTAAAACCAAAAACACTAAAATACATGCTACATTGATGGTGCTATATTTATAAAAAAAAAATCAACATGTTATTGTAAACTATCACCTCTAATTGGTACCAATCAAAGGGTAATAATTCTTTGGGTATAAATAGTGATTCATGTTCGCTTGATAAATAATTCTTTTCTCTCTCTCAAATAGTTTCTAAGAAACACAAGAAATCACTTACGTATTTTTCAAAATTGCTATGTAGAACCCAATTGGGTTGTAGGGACCAATTTATAGAAGTCTTTTGGCAACTCACATATGGGGACAAATTTTGTCTCAGAATAATGTTCAATTATGCCTCCAACTTAATCATAATTTCAGTTTGCTTGTTGTATTCATTTTGTTCATTCATTACTGCTCCTTGAATTTGAAATCCCCAACAAGCTAGTGGCTCAGGATGCTGGTTGATGGATTGATGCCGGCTAGCACTACATGTTCAAAAAAACTAGACCCTTTGTTGTTTTGTGTCCATGGATAGGAGGATGAGTCTCGACGTTACTAATGAAAGATTTCTCCTCGTGTAGTACTTCTTTCGGAGATGGTCCAACAACGGTAGTGTTGAGAGAGAAGTGCAGATAAAATAAATGAAAATAGAAAACAAAGGGTTTTTTTTTTTTTTTTTTATAAAAAAAAAAAAAATTGTTTTACATAGTGATTTTCAGAAAAAAATTCTAAAAAAATTCTGCCAAACAAACTAACATTTGGTGCGATACACCATTTTTTGTTTTTAAACGGCCACCAAATGTTTTTTAAAAACCATCATTTAGTGGAACTTTAAAAACAGCTACCAAACTATTTTTGCAATTTAGCTTCTTCTTTTTTTTGTTGAAATTAGCCTCAATTTTTCTAACAATATTTTTACTAACAAAATAAGATAATGAATATAATCTATTTTAAATACATACTCAGACAAGCACTTTCGTCATTCATAAGTAAATATACCTTATGCTGAGTGGGAGCAATTAACTCTCATTAGTTAAAACAAATTAAAGAAATAGCTGCCTTGTGTGATATGCAACTTTTTAAAAAGTCTTACTTAGTATGCATTTAGATACCGCTTATTTTGTTGAAAACTGAAAATATTGTAGCAAAATAATTTTTAATCATGTAAATAGTGTCATGAGATTCATTTTTAATAAAAATTTTGTTAAAAAAAAGATGTACTCAACGCAGCTTTAGATTCGACTTTTACCCAACTTAATTTTTAAGTAAAATAATCTAATAAAAATATCTAGCCCAATGACATACTTAGACATGAACTTGTGACCCTCATAAGCAGATTTACTCGTATCAAATATCTTATGTTGAATGGCAGAAATTTGCTCCAATTAGTCAAAGCAAATGAAGAAAATAGACAAGTAAATGGCATGCATCATGCATGGCACATATGATTCTGTCCATTTGATATGATGGAAAAATGGGAGTGAATGAAAGTGTGAGAGTGAAGTGGGGGCTTTTCCATGTGGCCCAATAAGGGTAGGTGTAGATACATTATTTTACAACCTCCGTTTTACCTCATTTTTAAGGAAAGGATTGTCATTTCATGACTCATGGGTAGAAATCAAAATTTTGATCACCATTTCTCTAGAACTTTAATGAGAAAAAATTTAGAAGTTTTAACAATCAAAATGACATATTATGTCCTTCAATTGAATCACCAGATCTTTCTCATTTTTTATTATTTTTTTTGGATCATCAGATTAAAAGTTATAACATAATTATGTTTTAATGACTAGTATGCATTTGCACGATTATATCACATATGATCATGATTAATTAGTTATGATTGGTTCATTAGAAAATTAATTTTAACTAACGATGTGTCATAATTATATTGGATTGAAAATTTTGAAGATGCATGGACAAGATCAATTTGACGAAGTCAAAATTGCCGGAAGAAGTAGTAATTTTAAAAATCATTATCAATAAAAAGATAATCAATTTGATCATGATCTTCACCCAATATGATTTCTCTGAAAGGATAGTGTTTGTGAATGAATCTTCACTTGTATATTGATGGTAATCGATGCAAAAACAACGTGAGTGCATTGTGACCGCTCTAAGATATGAAACAAGGTTATTTTTGGAAATTTAAAACATAAAATTATCATTTTACATTTTTACCTCTAATGCTAAAACAGTGAAAAATAATGGGTGTTTGGAAGAGTAGTTTAAATTATGTTGTTTAAGTGTTTTTAATATATACATGTAGGTAAAAAAATGTGTGAAAATGTGTGTAATATTGTTTAAAATGTGTAGAAATATATTAAAACTATTGTGCCAAACACCCCCCTAAATGGTTGAAAAAACAATGTCTTCAATGAAATTATTTTAATTCCAACGTCTGCTTATCTTTATTATTCTAAGTAATAACAATGTTAAGTAAAAAAGAGAAACCATTAATTAAACTATGTGTTCCATCTAGGGCTTGCTCATAAATTCCGTTGGTTGACATTGAACAAAAATGGTAAAGAGAGAAAGTTTCGTTAAGAACATGAAAATAATTGCAAGAAAATTGAATTTGATTATTTAGGTTAAACGCAAATTTTTATCAATTGTAATTTTTTTTTTCTCCATGCCATTTATTGCCTTGATAGTCTTCCTTTTAATTTAATCATTTATTGCCTAGAAAATGGAATTTTGAATAAAGAAAATAGATAAAATTTCAAGTGTCTACTACTTTAACAAATTGCAGGAATGTTGTAAAACTATCAAAAATTTTAGGATTATATTTTAAAAAATATAATTTTTGTCATTATTATCTCTATGGTAAGTTGAGAGTGACAAAAAAAAAATAATGAATTTATACGAAAGTGACAGAAAATTAACCATAATATGTTGCGGTAAAATAGTTGCAAAGTACTAGATTTGTTATAAATTAAAAAAGAATTAAAAAGATAAAAAAGAATTGCTCAAAAACTAATGAAAGTGAATAAAGGAAAAAAGAAAAAAGTGCAGCAATCCACGCGATAGGAAAGGCGGTGGGACCGTGGGAGTGAGACTTTGTTTCCCACTCCCAGGACCAAGTTGCCACTCGAGTCGGTTGTCGTCGGCAGTCGGCAGTCGGCATGCAACTTTACATAATAAAAATGAAAAGGCCGAATCCTTTTGGGCCTCAACTAACGACATGACATGAATAGCCCATCTACCTCATACTTTGCCCCCCTTGTTGTATAGTGCAAGTGCGCAACACACATCAAACATTGTTCTGCAACATGTATCAGCCATACACGTGGCAATCTAATATTTTTCTCAAAAAAAAAAAAACTAGTTAATTGGGATTTCAATACATGTTAGTCATGCAAAGTTTTTTTTTTTTTTTTTTCCTTTGATAGTTGGGTTGGAACTTGGAAGGATTTAAATCTTAAATGTTTTAATTGAAAATACTAAAATATAACAGTTATCTGAGGTACAAGATTTTTGGCTCGTCATTGAAACTTGTTGCATAACATATTAGCTTAGTAGTTGATATTAAATAGGCAGGTGGAGTTCTCACATGGAAAAACAAATTAGGGGTGCAAGCATTAAATTAGATTGGGGGGTTTATGAAATTTTGTAAAACCAAATCCGAATTTCTCAAGTTGAAAATTTTTCAACCCATTCTAATTCATGGTGGCTTTTTTTTAAACATAACACATCTCATAGATATTGAGTTGGGATCAATTTTTTTAGGCTTAATAAAACTATATGATTTTCATTCAACTATTTAAACTCATTATTTAATAAACAATTACAATTTATACAATTAGTTTCGATATTCCAACTTCATTAATAAATTGAAACTAAGTCTTATAACACAAGTTGTATTAATAACACAGGTTGTGTCAAGTCATTTAGGTTGAAAATTTTGCTAATCCAAACCAAACCTAACTCGAACTTTAAAAAAATTTAAAATTCAACCCATCACTTCACTAAAATAGGACTCAAAGTATTAGATTGGTAAATTGAATGTACATTCCTAATAAAGGCTTGTGCATACACATATATTTGTTCATATTTTATGCTTTGGAGACATTGATGCAAAGATCCATAACTTTCTATTTAAGAAAGAAATGAAATTCAAGATAAGAAACACCTGTTTTGAATATTAAAATCTTGTACTGAATTTCCACTGTGAAACAACCATGTTTGTTTCAGATTATGAAGATAATTAATCTTCAAATTCCTCACACACAAATAGCCAACCTGATGAGTGAGGGTGAGAGTGAAACTGCAAGCAAATTAAGATTAAAAAAAGAAAAAAGAAAAAGAAAACACTTCTTCACACAGTAACAATAATAATAATACTTGAACTATACTAGATCCATAAGAATTTGGATCGTGGGTTAGTAGTGAATTTAATACTAGAAATATTAATATTGGAGAGAATAAACCATCTACCAGTAGAGTAAAAGAGGAAGAAACTCATTTACCTACTCCTCCTTGTACAAGAAGAGTGATATGAACAAATAGTTATTTGCTCAAAATGAAACCCACCTTGATCTGACAAATATACTTTTTAAAGATCCAATAAAAGCAATTGATGATTGGGCTCAATCTCTATCTATCGTATCATGGACAAAAGAAATGTTTTTTGATTGTATTGCAGCTACCCTTCAGGGAAACACCTTGCAGTATGTGGCTAAAATAAGAAGAAGGTAAAACAAAAAATACTGCTTTATGGTTTTGTTTGAGAACTGTACGTCAATTCAGGAAGATACTAATTTTAAGCTATCCAAGCTAGAATTATGTAATATTTGTTATTTTAAAGATTATGTAAAATTTATTAGAAAATATGAGTAATTTTTGGTAAACCCACCAAAAAATAATATTGGTAAGAACAGTTTTCCATCAAATTACCAAACCCATGGGATGAAATGAGTAGAGAAGGTATCCGAAACTATGCAAGTCCATCTAAAACATGTTACATTAACAACCAAAAAAGAGTTCATTGATATTCCAATGCTTGATCGACACAATAAATATAAGTGTACACCAGACTTTGCGCCTACAAAGCGTGGTAAGTCTCAACTCTCAACATCTTCTTCAAGCAATTAAGGCGTTATTAATCTCACTGTAAGTTTTATATCTAAGGAAATTAAAATATCCTAAAACATATATATGTTTTCTCTTTCCTTAACTAGGAAGGAATATAATTTATTCATTTCCTTTCTTTTTTTTCGAGAAACAAACACATACACATAGATTTTAGAACTTTATATTTATTCTTTATTCTTAAGATAGTTTGTTCTTAGCATTATAGGAATTTGTACATTTTTCATAACAATAGGTTCTTTTCTTTTTTATTTCTCACCAAAAAAAAAAAGTTATTTTTTAGAACTACTACTGGATTCTTCTTCACCTTCTTGTCTAATAATGTTTCTTGTGATTGAGAAATAGAACCTAGACCTTTTAATATAGAGATTAGTCCTAGCTAGATTAATTGACTGTAAAGATCTAGAAGCTCCGAAAAGATTGCTTTTAAATAATCTAATAGAATATCAAAGTAAAGATATAAGTCATAGATCTCTTCAAGCTTCAAGGAAAAATCTTTATTTTATAGATAATAGAATTCATACATAGAAAATGAATGGAGAAATTTTACAAGAATCACCCCATTTTTTCACAATTTAGGCTGCGTTTGGTTGGACGGTAAATCAATTCCAGAAAATATTTTTTGCATTTGCGTGTATTTGGTTCAACGGAAAATTTGGTCAAACTGAAAATCATTTCCACGTTGACTGGAAATTACCCTCCCCAGTTGTAAATCAATTTTTATTTCTATTTTACCTTCAAATACAATTTTCCAGACTGAAAATAGAAAAGGAGAGAGAGAGAGCAACGACAGTCACACCAGTGAGATCGCGCCGGCGAGCTAGCGCCCGCGAGATCCTGCCGTCGAGCTGGCGCCCGCGAGATCGCGCCGGCAAGCTCGCGCGAACGAGATTGAGGTGCGAGATCGCGCCGTCGACTGTGTGCCCGCCAGACCGCGCCGTCGAGCTTGCGCAAACGAGATCGAGGCGCAAGATCGCTCCGTCGACTGCGCACTGGCAAGATCGAGGCACCATAGAACTCGCGCTGTGAAATCGCACCGACCGCCATGAGATCAGACCAGATTTGCGATGTGAGATCGCGCTATGAGATCTCTTCCTCCTCCCTCTCTCAGTCTTGACCGAATGATTTATGTGGGAATGATGTTTTTGATTTTTGTTTGTTTAACGGTTGATGTATTGTTTTGTTTGGAAGCTGGGAAAATGATTGAGGAAATGGGAAAAATTAGTAAAAAATCTGCATTTTCAGAATGTTACCAAATACTTGAAATTATTTTCTAATATAATTTTTAAAATGCAACCAAACACTCGAAAATATTTTCCTTTTCTAAAAATATTTTCACCTAAAATTATTTTACACCCGAAAATTAATTTACATCAAAGCAAAAGCAACCTTAGAATATCAAAGTCACAATGTGCCGTGTCAAAATTTCTTTTCAAACACAAAAAAGGTTCTGCGTCAAAGAGATTCACAATTCGTTGATCAATTGCCACATGTCTGCACACATCATTACATTTAAAATTGAAAAGGAGAAAACTTTTTAGGCCTCATGAAATGATTGAGCATTTTTAAGGTTGGGAATTGTTTATTCTCGGTAAATTATTTACATAATGTAAGACATAAAGTTAAAAACTAGTTTATTTAATTACAAAAAAAAAATTACTAGTTTATTTCTAAAAAGCTAGAAGTAAATTATTTGACTAAGACAAAAAGTAGTGTAAAATCCGTAAAAACAATAAATAATTTAAGCAAAATACTAGCTTATAATCGGTTGCCAAATATACATGGCATCGAACATTAACAATGACGTGACTTGTAAAGCCCATTCCATTGCTCACTCAAACATTGCACTTCAATATCTATCAGTCATCCATGTGCCAAATTAAATAATTTAGAATTCTTTTACTAGTAAAATATTCTATTGTTGAATAAGAGATCTGACACTCAAAATTTAAATCATGTCTACACAATAAATCAATTAAAATCTCAACTAGATGATAAAAAGTAATCATAATAAAAGTTAAAATTCTATTACTTATAAAGAAGAAGAAGAAGAAGAAGAAGAAGAAGAAGGAGGGGAGGAGGAGGAGGAGGAGGAGGATGGGAAAGCATATTAATTGGGATTTCATTGCATGTTGCGTACATTGGTCTTTGAAAGTTGAGGCATATCATGTTAGCTTGGTAGTTTATATTAAAGATGAAGCTGGAAACTCTCGGATGCAACGATGTAAGGTGTACGTTTTGACCATTCAACAACTCCATCTTGGCCCATTTACAACTAATAAGAATGCAGCACATGTGGTTTACTTGAAATTTGCAGTTGGAAAAGTTTTCAATATTAAAATTTTCGGGCCATGCTCAAGATAATATTACTTATTTTCTCCAGTCTCCCAACAAGATAATATTACTTATTTTTCTTCAGTCTCTCCCATATAAAGCTTGTACGTACTGCATTGCCATGTGATTTTTTAAGGGTTTTGGTTAAAAATATCTGAACTGAATACACTTCAGATATTTTCTAATGGCGATGAAAAAGAAAATCAAGGGGAATAAAAAAACAGAGAGAAGAAAGAAAGGGATGTTTATGTACATGATGTTTGTACTGAGTGAACTTGTATGTCAATATTATGATTATAAACAGGATTAACCCTAATTTTACACCGCAAGTTGCTTATCTATTCCATATTGCGAGGATAAAGGACTTTTGTATAATTCAACTGCTCTAATGCCATCATTATCAATGATTATAGCAATAATGAATGTCTGTATTGACAGCAATTGTGAATATCATTAATGCGTAGTTCTAGGGAGTCCACATCCACTGTCTCCCTGTCCTAGCTAGTAGCTACATCTTACCCACTCATATTTCAACCCGTCGGCAGTCGCAAAATTAGGAATTTTTTTTTAGCAATGTTACATACATAAAATATATATATATATATATATATCATTAGCAAAGTTTTATTGGTTTTCATCTTGTCTCACTATTAAAATTAATTTTTTTAAATAGCACTAACAATCTATCATATCTTTTTATAATTGCGATTATTAATTTTTATTTTCTTCATGTAAGCTAAATACTTTATAATCAAATGTGTACCACAAAACGAAAATCTATTAAACTTGACAAATTTGTTCTAAGATTTGACATCTTTTGACTTAATTTAAACAACTATCATTAGGCTCTAAATATGTATGTGTCTCAACAACAACAACAAAAAAAAAAAAAAAAAAAAAAAATCTAAAAAAAATGTACTGAATATGTACCCAAAAAAAAAAATTTAATTGGAATTTGGGATCGTAGGTCCAATTACATTGACCGTGCATACATGTGTATAAGCACATATACTTTCTCTATTAAGATTTTATTTCTTGAATCTAATAATGTACATAATATTACATCATTTAAAATTTTAATTGGAGAGACACTTAATAGCTTGTTAATACACCTTTATATTTATAACTATAATATTTAATATGAAGAGTGAAATAAATCTTTTTTAAGTAGAGAGGAGTTTTTGAGGGGGGATACCGGATAGCCCTTGTTGCTAGTATGGCTTCCCCACTGCTAGTTGCTTTGCAAAGATATTGGCTATTTGCGAGGTACTTAGAGCACTCACATCCGGTGTCTAAAAAAAAAAAAATCTATTTTACCATTTCAAAAGCTACTTTATCATTTGTATCATATTATTTTGTAACACACCTAACATCCCAACTTTTATTTTACCATATCACACATTAAAATAATATAAAGTTAAATAAAAATAATATAAAAATATTTCTCACTTCTCTCTCTAATCTCTATTTCTCTTACTCTCTCTCAACCACCCACCACCACCACCACCGTTCAGCTTCCTAGTCACACCACCCACCTCCACTGAGCAACATAGTCACACCACCCACCACCAAGAATCATTTTAAATCAAACCAACACAAATGAGCAAAAAGCATAAAAATAACATACCCACCAGGACCAACGACAACCAAACCGACCCATCATAGTGACCCACGACGACCAAACACCACCCACCACAGTCATCGCCATGCCAAACCAAAACAACCAATCCAAATCCAACCCAAACTCCATCAAAATCCAAAGTCCAACCAATCAGGATCCAAAATTCAACCATCCAAATCCAAAAAAAACAAAAATACATAGCAAAAAATCAAAATCCAAACCCCATCATAATCGAAATCCACCCCAAATCCCATTGAAACCCACCCCAAATCAAAACCCACTTTCCTTTGCCAAGATCCACCCGATCTCGCTATGCCATGAGTCCGTGACAATGCCCATCTCCACTACTGCACACCTCGCCACAACCTACCTTGTCATGCACAACCTCACCACAACATTTAACTCAAAACCCCTAACACCAAGACACCGATAGAGCTTCGGTTATAAATCTCAGTCATCAACAAGTGGTAGAGCTTGAGCACAAATCCCAATCACCGGCAAGCTGAGTAGCCCATCATCAAAGACGAGAAGATTACGCTGCCAAACCCATGTCCACGCTACCAGGCCCATGACCTAGCTCACGCTGCCATACCCATGAACCACGTCGAACATACGCCCATGCCAGAAAACAACCACCACCATGAGCTAAAGAGAGATGTGAGAGAGAGAGAGGAGCTTGGATTGTTCTGGAGAAAGGGAGAGGAGAAGACATGAAGAGAGAGAAAGAGCAGATAGATTTTTTGGAATAAAAAATAATATATGAGATTTGGGATTGTGCTATAATACCATCATATATTTAGGATGGTACCGTAGCACAATTGTAAATTTTTTTGGGTTTACAAGTTTGGGTAATGGGGGGGTTTTGGAGCTTTGATGCTAAATATACCAATATATGGCATT
This sequence comes from Castanea mollissima, assembly GCA_014183005.1. NCBI lineage: Eukaryota > Viridiplantae > Streptophyta > Magnoliopsida > Fagales > Fagaceae > Castanea > Castanea mollissima. The sequence goes on along the minus strand of JACAVU010000002.1, from coordinate 60,773,696 downwards.
TGCAAGACCTAATGTGAATGCTCTTACCAGCATGGCTTGTGGCCATTTAAGATGTTTATTTTAAAGTTAATTGACTCTAGTTTAATTTTTAGTTTCTTACTCTAGTTCGTCAATTCTTGGTTATCACTTTATTTTGGATTCAACAATGCTATAAACTATAAATTTTACAATTGTTAGAAATGGGAGAATATCTTAAAGATACTAATAGTGATGTACATTCAAAAAGGTCTAACTCTTAAATATACAGCATATACTTTAAAATTCTTTAACTCACACTAATTTTTTCAATGTGGAATTAACCTACTGTTTTTTCTTTTGAAAATATTAAATATTTTTAACACATACACACGAGAAGAGAGGAAAAAGTCTTAAAGAAACTAACAGTGGTGCATATTCAAAATGATCTAACTCTAATTAATTACTTTACAACTTGCATTATATATATATATATATATATATATATATATATATATATATAACTCATTTCTATATAATATTGTCCAAAGGGACTTTAAAATTTGAGAACTAAACCAGCATAAAATCTGGCACCTTAACGTTAGCAGCAGGCCGCGTAGCCTGATCGTTGAAATGTATGGTTCTTCCTCAGGAACAAGATTGTCTAGGAAAAAGAGTAAGTACCCAAGCTAACAAAAATGCCTATTATAATACGGGTTAAACTTGATTTGTACTTTGTAGGTAATAAACACAACTTGCGTGTAATATATTAGAGCAGTTTTATCAAGCCTTCTATATGCTATAAATGCTATTTTTAAGCACTTTAAACCCAAAAATCCAGTCCATCAAACCTGGTAAATGTTAAATGCACTCATTTTTGAGAGCGCACTATAGCAGTATTTTATAATATTTTATTAATATATTTATTCTCTCTCTCCAGCTCTGTCTCCCACATCTCTCTCTTTCTCTGGTTCTCTCTCTATCTCCCACATCTCTCTCATTTCCTCATTGGGCTCTCTTTCTCTCTCTCTCTCATTTCCTCAGTCCCTCACAACAAGTTCATATGTTTAAGATTGGCTTGGTGGCGAGGAGAACGGCGTGATGGCGTGATATTGGCATGGAGGAGATCGACGTGGAGACCAGTGTGGAGATCGGCGTGTTATGTGTTTTCTTGTGGTTGTTGTGGCTGGTGTCTTGTGGTTCTTGTGGCGGTTTTTTGTGGTTTTTATGGTGGTGGTTTCTTGTTGTGACCGGAGCTGTGGTTGTAATGTTTGGTGGGTATTGGTGATGCTCGGCGATGGTTTTGGCTAGGGTTGAGATTAGGGTGGTGGGTTGCTATGGCTAAGGCGTGCGTCTTGGGTTTGATGGGTTTCTTTATTCTTCACCTCCCTCTATCCTTCGATTCGCCCTCACCAATGGGGTTTTTTTTTTTTTTTTTTGCTGTGGTTGGTGGTGGTGAGTGGATGTGGTGGTTGTGGGTGGATGTGGATGTGGACGTTTTTTTTTGCTGTAATTTTCTTTTTCTTTTTTTGTTAGTGTTGGTTGTGGTGGGTTTTTGGTGGGTGGTTGGTTGGTAGTGTGGTACCGGCGGCGGTGTTGTGAGAAAGAGAGAGACAGAGGGAAGAGGAAAAAAAAAATTATTGAAAAAAAATATTTAAATAAAATTAAAAAAAATTGATATAAATTGTATTGTAAAGTAGTGTATTATATATTATAAATATAAGTTTTAAAAGTGTAAATGCTAAATTATTTAAAAGGCTTGATACGAATACTGTTAATGAGATATTTTTGCACGCAGTTATGCTGGAAGAGGTATTCAATTCATTATATCCATCAATACTGAAATGGTGATACTATATATATGTCCTTTTTCATGTACTGCATGGCCTCATTAAGTCTCATCCTAGCTAGCTACGCAATTATAGAAATATTGTCCTACGACTCGACGTGGAATTATACATGCATGTGACTCTAGCTAGGCTAGATTCTGGAATCAATATGGGCCGACATATCTACTCACAGGCGTACGGTTTTTTTCTTTTCTTTTTTTGATAAAAAAAAGTTTATGTGGGAGAGAGGCTATTTTGTATCAATGTCAGAACAAACCACATATTTCAGATAGGACTTATATTGAACTTTTAATTTACCTATTAAGAAAGACGGATGACAATGAAACTCAAACCTAAGCTTTTTAAACGAAGCGTTTGAGCTTTACTAACTAAACCAACCTTCATTGGCTAATCATATGCCTTATTTCATAGATTTCACACACACACACAAACAAGCTTCAAAAAGTTCATACCAAACTTTCAATTGGTGCATATTGAACCAAGTCTCAATAAATCTTGCACCAGTATAATTGGTTGTCATTCCTCCAAGTCTCTCGTATCTTTTGCACTCTTATTTTTTACACAGTACGCACTACCAGAAATGGAACATCTCATCTTAGCCTACAGAAGGCAAGAGTAAATTTTAAAAAAAGAAAAAGAAAAAGAAATTCCTGCCTGAAATTATTTTTCTGATAGCACAATGAGCCACGTGTTCTTCTCTTAGGCATAAGCTTTTAATCCTCACTCACTTTGACTCCACGCACCAATTAATATAATGATTAGAGTTATGTTTATTATACTAGTTTTATATGTATTTTATTTTTGAACTGAAATCGTGACTTAATTTTAAATTTAATAATCATCACTTTAAGTTACAGCTTTAATTCAAAAATTAGAAATTAGATGGTATAAAACTATGTATAATAATTTGTGTGCAATAAATATTACATATTACCCTAATAATTAAGTTGCTTTTTGGCCTATAAAATATCTCCTCCAATCATACTGGACTACACTCATACACGCAGTCTCTCTATCTGTCCCTCTCTTTTTATATATAGGTTGCTTCTCTTTCATTCATATGTCGCTAAGTAGCTAGCTAGGCAGACGCTATCTTAAATAGGTACGTAGAATCTGTGTTTTTTCTTCTTTTAAGTTACAATTAGGAGGGCTAGCTAGTTTCTTTTGCAACTTTTTTATTTCTTCAAATTGTTTAGCCTGTCCTAGACGTTTTAACTAGTTTTTCCTTTTCTAGCCCAGCAAAGAGATCTTTCTCTGTCCTAATCGCTAGCTACCCATTCTCATGCTTTTGTTTCCTTTATCTTTGTAGTCAACAATGTTAGAGAGATAAGCTTTAGATAATTTTTTTTTTTAAAAAAAGTACACGTCCACGTCTTCATCTTCGTGCATTGCCATGCAAGTAATCTTTCACTCTCCATCTAGCCCTTATCTTTGAAGTTCACCCTCTTGCATATCACTATCGAAAATTAGCTGAAATTTTAACATTCTTTACTTTCTTGGCAGAACCGATCAGTACCATCAAAGCTCCCACAGTTGATGTGCATTGCAGATTAGATGTGGCAAGCAATGGTGAAGTCCGGAACCTTGTTGGAGACTCTAAAACAGGTAAAGTTTAAAGAAAGTTTGATTATCAATTTAAGCATGTATACTTTGCTATGTGGCCAGGAATATTTTTGCATCTATAAGCTTCTATTGACCAAGACCAAGTGATTGGTCTAATTAATGGTTCTCTGCTTCGTATAATTAATCTACAAGGTTCCGGGCTCAAATCTTCTAATCAATACCTTAGACCATTCTTCCTTGCAATTATTCGATGTGTATATGTCAAAAATGCTGCACTGACAGAGATTGGTCAGGTGCTTTAAGAACCCACGACACTCACGTGAGAGAGAGAGAGAGAGAGAGAGAGAGAGATTGCTAGCTACATGGACCAATGGCCCGAATAAAACATGCTTTTGACAACAACATTTCTTGATTTAAAACATATATGGTACAGTAGGGCTAGTTACACCACTACTTTTACCTGTGAGCTGAGTCACCTTGGGATTTAGGCATTGGATGTGTCAAGTCCTGATTGTAACCATCCATTACAAGTCAGATTCGCATTATAGTTTTTTCCTGTAATGAAAAGCCGTAAACAATAAGATGTTCTTGACAAATCCAATAAGTACTGTAGAGAGTTTTTCTCCATCCCTACTTGAGGATGTGATAATTTTAAAATAGCAAGTATATTGTTTTGCCAGATCTTTCCTGTCATATTTTTTGTCAGCCTTGATATGTGAGGTTCCTATGTTCTCTACAACATTCCGGGCAAGGCGAGCCCACACAGTTAGCTCTCCAAGTCTACGGTCTCTAATAAAGGAGGAAAGGTGCATTCAACGTACCCATATATGTATGTTTTTTTTTTTTATATTATAATTTAAAAAAACCCCACAAGAAATGGGCCAATAAGATTTTTCTGGAAAAAGTATAACTCGCCTAATTTTTGGACCTCGAATAATTGGACCCCAAAGATATTCTCTAGAACTCTTTAATAATAATAATAATAATAATAATTACAACAATAATAACAATAACTCTATCATGAAATTATTCAAATTTTTCTTCGTCCTCAATGTAACAAATATAAACCATGCAGCACTGATTTTATATACATAAAATACAGTCATGACATGGTAAAAAAAAGAATCATTCATTTAATTAAAAATTCTTAGGTTGTTAAGAACCATATACATTAAAATTACCCCAAGGAATCCAAAAAACGTGCTAAATTATAGAACTTCCATGAAGTTGAGGTTAAATGTTTTGCGTGAAACCTGACTATATAACTAGCAGGTTATTACAATTTGTGTTTCATTTCTTTTTTAAGTTCATATTTTCAGCTAACGACACATATTTGGTCGGTCCTCTTAATTTACTCCTCTAGCATTAGTATGACCATATTTTTGTTTTCACTCTTTTTTTATTTTTCGATAAGCTATTCTTGTTTTCACTGTGTCATAAAAGAAAACATACAAAAATATACGAGTATAAAATGACGGAAACCCTAGCTAGTGTTGGCAAAATCCATAAGAGCAAATCAAAAGTACTCCCGGGAGACAAGTCCAAGTGGCCACACGTTCAAAAAGAAAGATATATATATATATATATATATAATATATATATATATATAATATATATATATGTATGTATATATGTATGTATGTATGTATGTATGTATGTACACACAGTTAGCCTATCATGTTCAGAAGGACCATATAAATACAAAAATCCAACTTAAAATTGTCCGTTAAATACATTACAGAGTTATAAGTATGTGTCTTCTTTTTAATGTAAACGTTATTTGCTAAGAACTCATTTGATATGAGTAAATTATACCCGTATGATGGTGTTGTATGATAATACGGAAATGGAAAGAAAAATTGTTTTCACTTTTTATATTTCAGAAGTAAACACATGAAATGAGATGCACGTGATATATATCTCTGATTTTACACGTTTTACTTTTTTTTTTTTTTTTGTTGATATATACACGTTTTACTTTTGTTGTAAGGAATTAGAGGTTTTGTGATTTTCGATGCTAGTATATGGGAAAGTATATCTTATACGTTTTGCGAATAAGATCTATATGAGATTGACACATGGACCCTGCAAAAAATATTTTATAGAACTTATGTGAGACAGATATGTGAGCTTGGTAGTTGTAAGACCCACATATTAGTCCCATGAAAGTAATATTCCAATCACAACATATCATGTCAACAATTATGAAAAATATTGTGAAAAATATTATATCTATAACATTAATAAATAAACCATAAGTTATTGAACACCACTTTTTATTTTAATAAACAACTATATTTAAATCTTTGACATCGGTTCTATTATGATTGCTCTTTATAATTATGTTAAGACACTAATTAGTTTTTAGTATAGACAATATTTGAAATTTGAATTTCAAATAATTGATGATAAAAGATTTTAGCAATTAAGTTAATTGAAAACCACTTATCATGTATATTTCTTACTTAATAATTCAATTGAAAATGTAGAAGTCCAAATTGTCATGCTACCCTCTCTCATATATGTGGGCGATGATACCACATATAAAATTAAAAGGTCCCACTAAAGGAGCTAATGATTTATCATGTTTGCACTTATCTAGGAAATGATTTTAACCCCAAAAAGTAAGGTCTCATCAACGAGCTAATAGTTTATTGTTTTTGCTTTTATTTGAAAAGTGATTAATTAATTGGGTTTGGTTTTAATTAGAAAGTGATTTAAAGTTGAAAAGGCAAGTGTAGGTAGGGATTATAAGAGGTTGGGCTTAGGGGCTTTTTTTTAATATAAGAAATGGTTTGCTATTGTTTAAATGGGTTGAGGGTGTGTTTCGATTCAAATTATCAAACCCACTTAAATATCCCAACCCAACATGATTATATTTATTAACCCAAGGGGTACCCGGGAGGGTAGGCTTATTTGTCTAAGACGTGAAATGTAAATCTAAAAGTTTTAGGTTAAATCCATCATAATATTGGTCTATTAGGTTTTCAATGTATCTCATAAGTAAGGAGTGGAATAATTGATATAGTCAAAGGTTGAGACATCACTTTGTTATACATTAAAAAAAAAAAAAAAAAATATCACCACTACTAATTTTATTTACACAAAAAACTAAAGTTTTTATAACCAAAGTAAGTTCATTACTCTTTATATCTTTAATAATTGTTTAATTTATATAAAAGTGCTTACTAATACTTATATTTTGATGGTAGTGTTTTAGAAAACTAGGGGTTTTTTTTTTATAACAAGAATTAGTGTCATTCTTTTTCTCTTAAAATACTGTTTATTTTAATTTAAAAATTCTTACTAGTTCCTTAAATTTAAATATATAGTATTTTTGACATCCAATTTATGTTAATCCAGCTTGGTCCAACGCATGCATTTGACACCATTCATAGTATAAATAGGTGATTTTGGGATATGTTTAAGTTTTTCAAATATAATTGAGATGAGTTTGAGGTGTAATTTTTGAAATTAAATTAATAGAATTTTATATCTAAAATATTTAGAGAGTTTAAGTTTATAAAAGATCTTTTTCGTCCCAAACTCAACTCAATTCTCATTGCTAAGTTTATATGAATAGTTTTATACACACTTTTCACATTACTAGACTAGATAGAACCCACCCAAGAGTTTAAGGTTATAAAGTTTTACTTAAAGTGTAGAAATATAACTACATCTAAAAATTTATAAATTAACTGAGTCAAATTAAAAAAAAGAAAGAAAAGGGGGGGGGGGGGGTGTATGCGCCGAACAGTATAAGTAATCAGCATAGAAAACACTAATAAAAAATTAATTTAAAGAAAATAGATGTCTTCAAGTCTAAGAAAAAGACATGGATCAGCTTTGTGTCCAAAACTTGGAAAAAGAAAAGCCAAAACGTTTTCATCGACGACGAAGAAACAGAAACAAATGGAAAAAAAATAAATTTGTCCCATTTGTTCTCTCCTTGTCTCTATCTCCAAAAAACACCCACTTGTTAAAGCCTAGCCTCTAATTGAACCTAAGTTATATGCTACCTTTCCCTATATATAAAGCTCTTATATATTAACATTCTGTTCACACTGTGTTCTAATTTCAGCAGCTAAGTATGGATTCGGACCCACCATTTCATGAAGCCTACAAGACCCTCTTCGACAAAACCATCGAAAAAAAGATTATCCCAAAGAACGAACAGGTTGTGATGGTGGAGGAATGTGAGCTTCCATTGATTGACCTTAGCCGTTTAGACCATGGCGATGAAGGTGAGCGAGAGGGGTGCAAGTTGGAGATAGCTAGGGCTTCGCAAGAGTGGGGTTTCTTCCAAGTTGTGAATCATGGGATTTCCTGTGAGATCTTGGAGGAGATGAGGTTTATGCAAGAGAGGGTGTTTAAGCAACCCTTTGATATTAAGACCAAAGAGGACAAGTACCTGAATTTTTCAGCTGGTAGCTACCGTTGGGGCACACCTACAGCCACTTGCCTCAGGCAGTTGTCTTGGTCTGAAGCTTTCCACATTCCTTTGCTCGATATTTCGACTTCACCACCTGCTGGTTTCGATAGTCTCAGGTATAATAATATTTTTTTTTAATTAACCATAATACTTTGGTTTTTGCTTATGCACTCTCTCTGTCTCTTCCTTTTCATTTTTTTTTCCTCTTTTTTTGTCAATTAGGTACATATAAAAAAGTTCGAATAAGGTGACAAAACCTTATAACATATATTTCTAAAACAAGCTATAATATTGCTTGTTTAGGCTCAACTTGTTTCTGATAGTCATGCTATAACTGATTAGGGTGCATGTCATCGTGTGACATAGACGGAGGCCCAATTTCTATCTTTGTTCTTTTACTCGATATTTGTTGTGATGATAGATATTATGTTTGTAGTCAAGACTTTTATAATTCAATTGACGTTTTTTTGTGTCCTCAGAGAAAACCCATCAAAGTTCAAGGGTTTAAATCCTTCCTTCCTCAACTATTGGAAAAAAAAAAATTAAATTAAATATCATAAAAGGGTTTATAGATGTGAGAGACAATAGCTAGGACGATATTACTAATTAGCAATTTGTACAGCATGTGTCTGGGTGGTGTAGTTGGTTATCACGCTAGTCTCACACACTAGAGGTCCCCGGTTCGAACCCGGGCTCAGACATAAATTTTGCATTTCTTTTTCTTTTTTTGGGGGGATTTTTTGTTTTAGATAATCAGTGGAACTTTCGGCGTCTTTGCCACACATCAGTTTCATAGAAAGTAAATGAAACAGACAGCCACCACATGTATTAGATGAGTCAGCTTCTGCTTCACAATATCACATGTAAATGTTTTCGAACCACAGCTTCTAGCTGTGCAATGGACATAGCTAGATATGCGCATGGTACTTCACGAATTGTGTCAAAATTTGCATCGGTGTAATTTTGTGTCGTTTTGCATTTGGAAGCTATATATATCAGAAATAGATTTCAGATATACAGAGACTGCAGACGATACGTGGCAAATAAACAGTAGTGGTGCATGTTAATTACTGGTACAGTGGTCATGAGTAGTACCTTCTCACATTTCAGAAATCTTAGACCTACATAGCTGGACTCTGCATGCATGTTCTCTCTCTCTGTCTGTCTGTCCGTCTATCTCTCATGTTTCCTAGCTATTTTGCACCTTCTATAGTAGAAACTTGTTACAACTTACAAACACATTAATCCATATGTACTTTATTATAATAATTATCTTATACATATTTATGTATCACTTCTTTTATGTATGCCAATACATTTCCCTTATGGATTAAATGCATATGATGAATCAAAGGTCTTGGAGCTAAATTAGCACCTCCCCATATACAAAGTGTTTGAGAATTCAAAGAGAAATTATTCGAGTTGCGGGATTAGCAACATGTTGTAATTATCTCTAAAAAAATGCATAGAATGAGAGTTCTCATCATGATTAGATAAACGGAGACTGGTTGGATGTAAAAATTTGGCTTAAATGGATATAGGGACTGTTGCTTTGGCTGAATTACTACTAGCCATATCTAGTGTCAACTCCAGGTAGGTAATGAACAAAGATTTTGACCATTAGGTTTTTAGGAATATCGGCAAGTGTGAGAATGATATTCTACGTCATACACGACTAAAACCTATGCGAGTAATAGTATATGCATAATATTTTTCATAATAAATTTCACAATTATAAAAATTGATGGGTTATAATTATTTCTCAACTAGCTAGATCCACTATTGATATTACATTATTATTTATAATTAACAACTTGTTACATTAATAATTTTAAAGTTTGTCATGACTCTAAACTTGCACGGAATTGTCAACAGCTCTGTCCCTACTAATTATTTTAGTATATATCTTTTTATTCTTATTAATATACTTGTATTTTTATATCCAGCTCAACAATTGGACAGTTCGCCACAACAGTTTCTAGTCTGGCACAAAAATTAGCTGAAATTTTGGCCGAGAAATTGGGTCACAAATCCACTTTCTTCCAAGAACATTGCTTGCCTAGCACTTGCTATCTTCGAATGAATCGATACCCACCATGCCCAATACCTTCAGAGGTATTTGGCCTAATGCCACACACCGATAGTGACTTCCTCACAATATTGCATCAAGATCAAGTTGGTGGGTTGCAATTAGTGAAAGATGATAAATGGATTTCTGTTAAACCTAACCCAGAGGCTTTAATTATCAACATTGGTGACTTATTTCAGGTAGATTTCATGTCTTTGATTTAATGATTTTACATTACCTACTTTGAATTATTTATATATATATTTATATTAAAGTCTACCCACTAATAATTGTTTCTTTTTTTGCGTTTTGCTGGTAATAATCTCATGGATAGGCATGGAGCAATGATGTGTATAAGAGTGTACAACACAGAGTTGTCACCAATTCTCTGGTGGAAAGGTTTTCCACCGCATATTTCTTTTGTCCTTCATATGACACTGTGATACATAGTTGTCACGAGCCTTCAGTCTACAGAAAATTCAGCTTTAGAGAGTACAGGCAACAAGTCCAAGAGGATGTTCAAAAATTGGGATCTAAAATAGGCCTTCCTAGGTTTCTTGTTCAAAGCCAATAATATACATGGGTAATATTGTTTTCATCGACCGTATAGACCTTGTTGTGATTGTGAGAGAGAACAACGAGTGGGGGTGTTACAAGTGTAGTTCAATTAGGGGAAAAAAATAAGAAAGCTATAGCAATTTTCAGCATTATTGGATGCTGGGTCAATCATTTGTAATTGATTACTATAATGCAAAAGAAAATTTTTCGGATGTTTTTCTTGAGATGACGTTATTTCGTCTTGTGATTTGCAATTAATCATCATCATGACTAGCAAGTTGGCAACTTATTTGGAGTGGAGTGTCCAATATCAAGGCATCAACCCTTAACTAATTGGAGTTTAGAATTGTGTACAAAAACACATCACCTCAATTAAAATTTTAAATAATATGGATATTTGTTTGTTTTATTATTATTAAAAAGGAAGGTTTTATTTATTAAAGGAAATTGCTTACACATATAGAAAGCATTTGCAGGGCATTCTCGAGGGGTTCTCAAATACATTAAGTCCCATATATAACAGTATAAATAATTGTGAGGTGTGGGGACAAGAGCTGGAGTTCAAGTCTTTAGGAAGAAGTTTCACACACATATACACTTAGATTATGTTAGAGTAGAATTTCTATATATCTTGTATAAAAAAAATAAATAAAAAAGAAGACAATTATCATGTTCTCATGTATTGCTCTCTTATACATAGTTGGAAACAACTACATATTTTGTCAGGAAAACAAAAATATCCACCAATTATTTCACCACGCCCTCCATCTTGCTTAGGAATATTTTTACTTGGCTTATCCTAAAAAAAAAAAAAATGGTAATGTGATAGGAAATTCAAGTAAAGCCGTGGGAGGTGGGGTCATTAAAAATAGTAGTAGCCATTGGCTAAAAGGATTTTTCATTAATCTAAAAATTGCAACAAATAACCTACCTGAAATTTGGGCTGTTCGATATGGACTTAATCCAACATGGCAATTAGGTTACAAATAGGTAAATGCTATCTCTACAACATTTTTACAGTATTTTTACAACAAAACATAAATAGTAAATTAGTTCTAATTTGAATTTACAATTTAAATTACTTTTTTTCCCACCAGTAACAACCACTAACAATTTGCCATTTACGATTTATTGTAAAAGTATTATGCAAATATTGTGAATGTAACATTTATCTTATAAATATGTTAATTTGGAAGTTGATTCGCAAATAGTACTTAATTGGTTAACATCTATTGGTGTGCACTGAATATAACTATTTTTTTTTATATAAGATAAAAATTATATTCTAACTTAATCTAAGTGTATATATGTGTAAAACTCCCTCATGAAAATTTGAACCTTGACTCTTATCTCCTACACCTTACAAGCACTTATACTTGTAGAGTGACCATCATATCAAAAGTGTGTGGTGGTCGAATTCTAATTGCAGGACTTGATGACTCGCGACTGGCCGTCCACCCCAGGCATGTTTTTCATGAAGCCAATAGTTATGCAAATGGATCCCATGTTCTTTTTTTATTCTATCTAACTCATAAATGATACAAGAGATTTCGCATCCTATGTGTCTTCCCGTTGTCTTCAAAGGTTATTACCCAATAACGCTCACGACAAAGTACTAACAAACAAATCCTTGTTGATTAGCAAACTTGTGTTAATGGAGCGCGAGATTAACAAGGAAGGAATTTTTAGCGACGGAATTCGATTTGCAAACTTCCAAAGCTTTTATAAGTTTCTAATGCAAGTCGGTACAAACGAATTAGCTTAACGTTTTTCCACGTCACTTTGTGTGTCCTTAAATTATTTAAATCAGCCAAATCAATCCAAAGTGAGTCATATTGCAGAATACAGATGGAGAACAAAAAGACAGAGAAAAAAGAGAGAGAGAGGAACATATCTCATGTAAAACAATAATTGAAACAAAGTTGCATATTGCTAACAAGACACTCAATATAAAAAATAGGGATCGACATGGCTTAACTCCAATGCACTCATTGGAGCTGACGCAATATATATGGACATGTATTTGATTTTTGCCCTGTGTACTCATCGTGTCGACTGAAGTGTACTAGAGCTAAACTTTAATTTAGCCATAAACTAGATTAGTGTTTCATTATTGAAAGATACCTTAAGCTTTCCTAAGAAGTTCTGCCCTTATAGATATTAAAAATTAAAATAAATAAGCATATACCTTGGTCCCAAGCAATCCCAATTGTCCCAACTATGTCAAACTTCAAATCCAATTGTCCCAACTATGTCAAACTTCAAATTCAATTGGAATTTCACCCCGCTAAAAAAGGGGAAATACGCCAATTTCTAAACTTACAAAGCTTTTATTATTTTCCAATGTAAGAGCATTACTATCAACTCTTCTATAAATATATTATTTTAACACACCAAAAAGACTATTTTATTATTTTAACACATCATTTTACAATTCACCATTTATCACATCTTCTATTCTTCAATTCTATATATTAAAATAATATATACAAATATTAAAATAACATTAAAAAAACCAACAATATATAAAAATACAAAATAAAAAAACCAACCACCCCCACCACAACCCATAGCCCACCCCCATTGCCAGCAACTGTCAACGCCCCACCCACATCCCACCCACCACCATCTCATACCAGAACCCCACAGTAGAACACCAAAACCACCACCACAGAAAAACAAAAACAACAACAAAAAACACAACCCAACAACATCTCACACACCCACCCACTGCCATTGCTAACCCACCCACCCATCAACACCCCACATCCCACCCCACCACCATCTCACACCAAAACCACCACCACAAAAAAACAAAAACAACAACAAAAAACACAGAGATTGGCATCAGAGATCGGCACAATCTAAACCCACCCACTACCGAACCCACCCATCAAATCACTGCCAAAAAAAAAAAAAACCCACAACAAAAGAGATCGGCATCAGGTGGCGTGGCGTCGCAAGGCCGAACGGAAGAGAGAAAAGCAACAACAATGAGAAGAAAAAAGAGTGAAAGAAGAGATGGATTGATAGGAATGTTTGAGAAAGAATGAGAGAGGAGAGAAAAAAAAAAGGAATAAAGTGATGAGAGAGGAGAGAGAGAAGAGAATAAAAATAATAATAAAACTTTTACAATTGTTGTCCGTATCGTTCTATATTTGAGATGGTACGTATTGTTCTCTCATGCCAATTATTTTGGTATTTAGAACACCTCATAAGAGTGATTTTTTAGTATTTGGTGTGTCAAATGTCAAATATTTGGCATTTGATACACCTGATGGTAATACTCTAAGTGAGACACAAATACAAACTTACGAAGGCTTTTACTATTTTATTCACATATTACTAGACGTAGTAAAACGGGCGGGTCGAGTCAGGTTTGGGTTAGATCAATTGGGTTTGCAGGTCAATCATGTTGTGGGTTGAGTCGGGTCGAGTTGACCCGTATTTTTCAAATAAGTTTTTTTTTTTTGAAATAGATGCAATCTGTCAATTATTTATGAGTTCTTTAACTATGATTAGATTCTCACTGGTGATACTTTTACCATTTACAAATTACCACTAAACACTTGATACCCAAATTTAGTGCAACTCTTATTCTAGCTTTCTAGAAGCTAATCTTGGTATAATTTTTCATTTGTTTAAAGTAGGAAAAGAAAATAAAAGTGGCAAGTAAAGAATGACAAACTATAATGGAGTATTAAGTAAAGAAGAATAAGGGAATATTCTATAAGAATTACACCTCAATCTCAATCTACTCAATGTTGGTAAACGTGGCCAAACAGGTGGGAAGGATCAGGTTCAGGTTCGGGTTTGAGTCGGGGCAATCGAGTTTGCGGGTCAAACGGGTTGCAGGTCAAAATAGGTCATTTTTAAACGTAGTCAATCGGGTCGGGTCAGAAAATTCTGATTCGTTTTGCCATGCCTACATATTACTCAACGTTACCTATTACATCTTACGTAGTATATATATAGAGCATTTGATGATGGTGAAAGTGAAACTGCACCCACCCTGGTCCAACAAAACCTCAGCTTTGTTCAACTTCAAATTCAATTTGAACTTCTCTTCTTCAATGTCACGAAGAAGTTAACTGTTTTGACTATTAAACTATGATTTGACAACACCAATCAAATCTTTTGAGCCCATAAACTCCCTAACTCATTGGGAGTGCCAGATCGTTATAAGTTCAACGCTCTTTGTAAGGGGACAATCAATAACATTGCTTTTATTTTGTACTAAGCATATTCAATTAAGCACTATACACTTTTAGTATGATGATTCCTTCATACAAGTTCTTGCGGAGTAAGAGAGTAAAGATCGAAGTTTAAGTTTATAGGAAAGAACTTTACACACATACATACTTTAAAATTATATTAGAGTAAAATTTCTATCTTATATTAAAAACAAAAGCATATTGTATTAATTCAACCATTTGTAAAAAAATATTACAAGATTTATGGTATCGTTAGTTTTAATGTTCTTTGCTTGAGGTTTATGATTTGAATCGCATTTTGATAAGTTAAATTATTATTATTGATATATTTTTTAGGGTTTTCTTTGAGTAGTGAAAAATGATATTCATGCCAATAGGTTGCTTGTTGGGTGCTACTATTGTGCTCCATCCTAGGCAAAAGACAAAGTAATAAGTGATGGAGGCAAAAACTTTAAAAAGAAAAAGATTGTTTTTCATGTTTTAACAATTGTGCCTAGACAACATAGAAATTAAGATAAAGAAATATGTTTAGCAAGGCTAAGCATATATATGTAGTAAGATTAAATGAATATATGTTTGTCAATGTTCAAGTTAATATATTCAATATTAGATCCATGCCAATATATGTATTAAGCAATATTATACGAAGATGTGGAACAATATATCTACATAATATCTAAGAGCTAAAGCATGTTATTTATTGTTGTTACATTCCTGTTGAGCTTCATTAGCGTAGCATTTCGGTCTGTTTTAGTCCATTTGGTCTCATTCGATCAATTTCAATCCACTTTAGTCCATTTAATCCATTTAGGTCCACTTTAGTCTTATTTGGTCCATCTAATCCAATTTAGTGATGCTTTGGGATGAGAAGTTTGTGTACAAAGAGGAGTAGTTTCATTGATAATTATGTCACATTCTTAGCTTACGTAATGTTTGTAGGTTGTTGGTAAAATTATATTTTTCTTATGTTGTTAATGTCTTGATTTTTTTTGTTAATATAAGTGATGAATTTACTTATATCTAGTAGTTACTTTCTCTTTAGGTTATTTAAGATTTATAGATAATGAACTATTTGTAAAGAGCACTAGAAACCATAGTTTTCAAACCCGGACCGTTCAAAGAACCGAAAAAGGAGAGGTTCAAGGTTTTTAAGGTCAAACCGAGGTTCAACTAAGGTCAAACCGTGATGATGTCAAAATTGATTTAATATTAGTTAAAATACAAATAAATATATTAAATGTGTAAAAATATAGAAATTTACGCTTAAAAAAAATATAAAGCAATTAAAACAACTTTCAAAATAATTTTCATTATTTTTATAAAGTAAGTAGAAAATAATAAATATAAACAAGCTTTAAAAAATTATGTTTCTTAATCTTTCAAATAAAAAGCATTTTAATTTAAAATAAAATCATTTTTAATATAAATTTATCAATTTCATATTCATATTTATTGATGTAAAAGCATAATCATAGAACAAAAATAAATTTAGAAAAATAATATTAAGTAAATAGTGATAAAATTATTTGCATACTATTAATCTTTTAAAATTAAAAAAAATATAATATAAATTTCAAGGCTGACACAAGAAGTCCAACTAGTTTAGTGGTTGTTGTGTTGGACAGAGGGTTTAAATGAGTTGGAGGTTGTGTTCTATACTTGATGAATGTGTTTTTCCCTATTTATTTCAAGACCCCTTTTCAATTGCTAAAGAACCGGGTTGTGGCATGGGTAACCGGGTCGAACCGTCCGGTTTGGTCTGGATTTGATAGCCTTGCTAGAAACAAATTTCAACTACACATTACATTATTTACAAAAATATTGCCTTACATAATATTTGAATATAAAATGTATTATGTTTCCTTGAAAAAGCTTAATTTAGAAAAGGACAAAGTATAACAAACTAGTTGTAGCCTAAGGCTACAAACTACTCTAATTAATGGACATGTATAAAAAATAGCACGTGCATTGCACATGATTACTTAGGTAATCTTAACCTAACTAACCTTAGTTAACTATACCGCCTATTAAAAAAAAAAAAAAACTTAAAAACCTATTACCTATACGTATACTCTCTCTCTCTCTCTCTCTCTCTCTCTTGACTTCTTTGTAAGCTATAACCCAAAAACCTAGCTCCCACCGATCACCCGAGGCCTTCTTCTCCCTCTACTTTCGGTCACCCCAAACCATCCTCTCTCCACCGCTGGCCTACCCAACCACCAGGCCACCCATTCTCGGCAGCTCAAAGTCACCTCTTGTACGTTGCTTTATAAATTCCCCTTTTTTCCTTGATAACTATGATTCCTTCAATAATTGAAAAGGATTTGCTAGCTGTTTTTTTTTTAATTATTATTATTAGTTTTAAAGTTCTGTGGAGGGTTCAATCTGATTCCTCATTAGGTCTCACTTTCTTCAATTTGGTCAAGAATGATTTAAGTCTTAAAGCCACTATCCAGAATTACTATATTATTGTTCATATTCTGACTTGGTCTAGAAAATTTTATAAAGCCACGGACTTGTTTGAATTGATAGAAATGGTTGAGGTTGTTTCACCGATGATGGTGATGTATTTGAAAGTTTGGTTTTGTGCTATGAAAAGTGTAATTAAGATCCAGTTGTCTTTGATATGCTTATTAAGGATTATGTGAAGGCCAACTGTTAGGAACCTAGAGGTTCCTAATGGAGATGAGTATGAATTGTAGGAGAACTGATGGGAATTGTAGGAAAATTGACTTAATTTGAGATAGTCACACTCCATAAAGAAAGAAAGAGATTAAGAGAGAAAGATGCACTAAGCAATGGTTTATTCTTCATTGATCTCTCATGTGGAATTGCAATAATGTATTTATAGGAGACTAGCTCTAATGTCATTGGTCCACATGACTCAAGATAATTGGCTAGTTAATTCAACGTGTACTTTACAAATTAAGCCATGTGTTAAATGAGTTCCATGTGCTCAAATCCTAACTAACTCATCATAATCTTAAGGTGTTGTTGTGAAATAACACCTTCATGAGGAGAAACCGGCCATTAACCCAATATTCCAAAGCATCTTAAAGATTGAACACACCAACTATTTCCAAGCACTTTCTCGCAAAGTTTTCTTTCTGGAACATATTTTGAGAATACCTACAGTACCAAGTATCATGAGGAATTCTTGGCAGAGGGCCACACTCTATATGTAAGGCACTTAAGCATCCATCATAGCATAAAAGATCCCTTCCATCAAATGCTACATGATTACATACATTGGTTGGATCATGTAGTGGAGCAATCTTGAAAGATGGACTAAAGAACTCATCAATATGGAAAGTTGAATTAACATTCATTCCATATATAATCACCGACTCATGCATTGGACCAATCATGATGTTGAAAACATTGCCATCAAAATGCGAAGTTGTAACTGACCCATATTCATTCATTGAAAGTCTAATATCACTCTTGAAAAGAATATCACGATACATTTGATCACACTTGATACAACAAATATGATCCATATTTATTGTGCCTTCATAAGCAATGAATTCAAAGGGCTCAGAGTTGTATTGTGTCAATGGATGCACTAAACCTATACCATGCACAACTAAGCTTTCCATGGATGTATTAGATTGATTGCCCTGTACACAAAGGGACTACACAAGAACAATGTGTTCTTTATCCACACCAACAACAATAGGTTCTTGCATTGTAGATTCTTGGTTCATCATCACCTTCTTCGTTGGTTTTTTGGATTGAACTTCAAGGCCAGTGTGTACATGGATATCATCATCCACTTTAACACAGAAATCAATGTCCCGACTTGTAACAATAGCATAGATTCTTGGAACTTGATTTGTTCTTTGAGTTCCATTGCATCAAGAGATTGTAACTTCTCTTTCGTCATGTTTTCAACATCCTCTTACAATCTTGAGAGCTCTTCTTTCATGACCTTTTTAGATTTAACCAAAGCCTTGACATTCTTTGAAACTTCATTCACCATTTGTTGTAAGTCCTTTAAAATTTCTTGTTGGTCATATTTACCCGTGTCAAGATTGACAGCTCTGATGCCAAATGTTAGGAAGGTTCCTAATGGTGATGGGTATGAATTGTTAGGATCTAATGGTGATTGATGGGAATTGTAGGAAAATTGACTTAATTCGAAATAGTTACCCTCCATAGAAAAAGAAATAGATTAAGAGAGAAAGAAATAGATTAAGAGTGAAAGATGCACTAAGCAATGGTTTATTCTTCATTGATCTCTCATGTTGAATTTCAATTGAAGTGTAAACTAATTAGTGCATTGGTGCATCTCTCTCTCTCCCTCTTAATCTCTATTTCTCTAAGGAGGGTGACTACTTTGAATTAAGTTAATTTCCTTACAATTCCCATCAATCCTCTTATAATTCATTTTGATCCCTAATAGGAACTACCAAATTCCTAACATTTGGTATCAAAGCAAGATTTTAGGACTTTTAGGAGGTTTGTGGAGGTTGGTTTTGTCCCTAGTGTAGTTGCTTGCAATTTTTGTTTGAATGGGTTGGTGAAGCTCAGATGTGTTGATTAGTGTTGGGAGGTATATGAAGAGGGATTGGGGGTGCTGGAGATTTTTTGGTTTTGTTTGAGAGAAACAAAGAATACGGATAGGTATAAATTTTTATTTTTTATTTTTTAATAGGTGGTGTAGTTAACTAAGGTTAATTGGATAAAGTTTACTGAAGTAATCATGTGTAGTGCACATGCAATTTTTTACATATGTCAATTTATTAGAGCAGTTTGTAGCCTTAGGCTACAATTGGTTTTATAGTTAAATTTTGTTCTTTAGAAAATTTAATTTATTTTTCATCAAAAAACTATACTTTATTAGAAAATAATCACATCATTTTAATAAGAGTTTGATATTAACACTTATAAGTCTTCTTTGTTATTTTTTATTTTTCACTTAACAAAAAAGCTAATTATCAAATTTTTTATAGGCGTAAATGTACTTTTAGTTCCTATATTTTGGCTTTTTTTCATTTTAGTCCTACATTTTAATTTTACTACTTTTAGTTGTTAAATCAATTAACGCGTTCTATTTTGGTCCTTTCTGTTAGCCCACTAATGAAAATTGCTTAGGTAGCAAACTGAGTGCATTGTTGACACATTAAATGCTGACGTGGCCAATTAAAAAATAATAAAAAATTTTAATTAGCTTTTAAAAAAATTCTGTGTCAGCTTCTAAATAAATAAAAATTTATTAATCAATTTTAACGAAATTAAAAAAGAAAAAAGAAAATTAAAAACAAGAAAATACATCAATTCAGATCTTATTCATTTTGAACAAAAACACACAAGAACACAATCACAGATTTAAACATCAACAAAAGAATATAAAGCACAAACCTAGAACCAAACACAAAAAACACAAACTCAACATAGAACATAAAGCACAAACTTAGATCACAAACACAAAGAACACAATTACACAATCCACCCAAACCTAGACTACACCTTCGCCATTTCCTTCCTCAAAGCCCAAGCTCACTCCCTCAACCTCCAAACACAAACTTTCCATTTCACTCTCTATATCTTCCCTCTCAGTCCTCCCTGCTCAAGATCCTCTCATCTTTGCTCAAGATCTCTCGCCTTCTCACCTTGCTGCCAATCTCCACAGCCATCACTGCCGACCTCCACATCCTTCGCCTCCGACCTCCCACGCTAGGTCTCTCATTTCTTCTCTCTTTGTCACTCTCTATCTCTTCGCTCTCCTCCCTACTCAAGATCTCTTGCTGCTAACCTTCACAGCCCTTGGCGCCGACCTCCATAGCCTTCATTGCCGACCTTCAGATGTCTTAATCGAGTCATGGGTGTGAGATTTGGAATGGGTTTTGATGTGTGGGTTTTGGGTCATTGATTGATTGGTTGAGTTGGGATTTTGGGCTGGTGGTGGTGTCGTGGTTATAGCAGTGGTTGGTTGAGTTTTGGGCCGGCGATGTTTATGGCTGTAGTGGGCGGCGGTGATTATGGTTGTAGTGGGCTGGCGGTGTTTGTAGAAGATTTTGAGTGTTCTCTCTCTCTCTCTCTCTCGTTGAGGTTTTTGGATTTAGAATTTGTTGGAGATCTAGTGATTGTAGTTTGTGGTGGTTGATTTGCTGTTGGTGGTGATTTGCCATTGTCGTTGCCGTTGGTGGTTAGTTTATTACGGTTTTGAGTTAATATATTATTTATGCCGTGAAATGGAGAGTTTGTGTTTGGAGGTTGAGGGAGTGAGCTTGGGATTTGAGGAAGGAAATGACGAAGGTGTAGTTTGGGTTTGGGTGGGCTGTGTAATTGTGTTCTTTGTGTTTGTGATCTGAGTTTGTGATTTATGTTCTATGTTGAGTTCGTATTTGGTTCCAGGTTTGTACTTTATGTTCTTGTGTTGATGTTTAAATCTGTGATTGTGTTCTTGTTCAAAATAAATTAGATCTGAATTGATGTATTTTATTATTTTTAATTTTTTTTTCTTTTTTAATTTCGTTAAAATTGATTAATAATTTTTTTATATTTAGAAGCTAACATGGCATTTTTTTAAATGCTAATTAATTTTTTTTTAATTGGCCATGTCAGCATTTAATGTGCTAGCAATGCACTCAGTTTGCCACCTAAGCAATTTCTGTTAGTGGGCTAGCGGAAAGGACAAAAACGGAACGCATTAATTGATTTAGGAACTAAAAGTGGTAAAATTAAAATGTAGGGACTAAAATGAAAAAAAAAACCAAAATGTAGAGACTAAAAGTGCATTTACACATTTTTTATATGCATTTAGCAAGTCTTTTTTATTTTATTTTTATTTTTTTAGAGAGAGTTTCAACTTATGTCGTTTGTTTTTGATGATAGCTTTTTATCATTAAATCAAGATACCAATCAATTTTTGGTATAGGCGAGGATTGAATCTCAAATATCTTATTCAACCATAAATACTTTAGTAAGTTCATAACTAATAAAAAGAATATAATATAAAAATAGTAAGATAAAAATAAACTTATCTTAGTTATAAGCCACCCATATTTCTCTATTGGCCAAATCCTCCATGATACAATTTTGAGAGAAGATAGCCTAACTTGTGCTTCCCTTAACCCCCAAAGAAAAAAACCCCACAAGCTTTAATGACAAACTTGTTTCCTTAGAGAACAAAACTCTCCTTCTTAGCAGGGACAAAAACACTTCTACTGCCGTAGGGAAGGAGAGAGAGCTCACTCACCTAGCAACAGAGAGACCCTAAATTAACATATCAAGTTCATTTTTGTGCTCTATTAGTTTGTAAGAGAGTAAGATAAAAATAAACTTATCTTAGTTATAAGAGACCCATATTTCTCTATTGGCCAAAACGGTTACGAGGCTTGTGCAATAAGTCAAGCCTCCGAGGATTCACACTAGCAAATGTGAAATGAGAACTATGAACAAATCTTAGCCCCCCGTCACGTTTTATGATATACAAGTGGGAAAATACAATGAAGATAATAATTAAACACCGAATTGCTTGTTGTGGGATAGTAAATGAAATAAGGGAGATGACAAGAGATTGGTGAGAGGAGGCGAGAAAGGGCACTTGGAGATTGGCGGGTTGCACTTGATTTTAAGGTTCTTTTGCAGGTGGTAGCTGGTCGTAGTAGGCTTTTTGATAGATTCAACAGATTTATTAGTCCTTTAGAAATTGAGGTAATCTAGTTGACCTGATTTGTTTTGGCTTGTTTATAAAGGGAATGATGCCTACTGGACTTGCTAAATGTGTGCGGTCACCAAAAAAAGCAACAGTTGGCACTTATTTTTTTGGGTGAAATTAGCAATGGCCGAAAAACACAACTTACTCAATAGATATAAGGGAGTTTCATGTGTGTTTTTAGGCCCATGTATACTGTTTTTCATGGGCTCATAGGTTTGTACGAATTCCCCCCAAAAAGGAAAAAAAGTTCCCAACCCCATTTGCAGGATGTTCAAAAACTTGATAAGTGAGGCAAAAAAAAAAAAACATTTTATTCAACAGGTGATGAGACTTTTCGTGTAACTCAAATTTTACGTATGTCTCCTTTATTTTCCTTTAATATTGACATTTTGTAATATAAAAGTCTTTAATTTTAGGTGCATTTAAGGCATAAGGTTATAAAAATATATCAGTAAATCTTTTCAACAAAATAATTTTTTTTCCCAAAAAATAAAGTCATAAACATTTATTTTGAGAGAGTTAAAAATACCAAAATACAATGATACATTAAGCTTGACATTCTTCAAAATTTTTTTGAGAGAATTAAAAATTCTAAGCATATTTACAAGGCCCCTTATGACCCCTCTTACTAGAGTAATTCTTAGATACTTTTAGAGCACACTCCTTTGATTGACATGTGAGCCTCTGTCCCTACTTATAGTCATGGAAGAAATTACTAAGTCCACTTAGAGGACTATTGAGATGGTCTTTCCAACTAATAAATGATGTCACTTATGCTAACGTGTGGGTTAATTTCCTAATTAGCACAAAGAAAAAAAAAATCATCCAATGACGTCACATTTACATAAATGGCAACGTTTCATAGGTTTAAAAAGACTAGAGAAGACCACCTCAACCATCTTCTAGTAAATCTAATAATCTTTCCTACTTCTGGGCTAAGAGAAGATGACTGAAATGCCCTTTTATATAGTATTTACTTATTTATTTTATTTTTAATCCCAATATCTAAGGGTCTCTCACGTGGTAAGCAGAATCTTTCGTTTTATATTAGATAGTTAAAACTTTCCAAAAGTCTAAAATAACGGAAGCATTCGACTCCACAGAGTCTCTGCTTCCGAACCCAAAAAAAAAAAAAAAAAACAAAGCAATGGCGGCGATCCGGTGGTGCGCGGTGGTGTCAGCCGTGATTCTGTTTTCTCTTCTAATTTCTCCATCAACGGCGATCTACTGCGACGAAGACGATTGCTATGATCTCCTCGGGTCAGAGCTACAACTACCAAAAAAAAAAAAAAACTCCTCTCTGTTTCCCAATTTACCCTTCCCATTTTCTCGATTTTACTTCCTTACTAACCTAATCTTCGCCTGTATCTGTATGTAGGGTTACGCAGAGTGCTAATGCTTCGGAAATCAAGAAAGCTTACTATAAGCTCTCACTCAAGCAGTGAGTTTCCATAATTTTCTTTTTAATTTTGTTTAAAAAAAAAAAAAAAAACTTATTTAATTTTGTTTGTTTAATTTTGTGGTTTAAAATTCAGCCACCCGGATAAGAACCCGGATCCCGAATCGAAGAAACTGTTTGTGAAAATTGCCAATGCATATGAGGTAATTTTGGATCTTGGATGATTTGTTTGATGAATTTGTAATTTAGATTGTAAATGCTGAAACTTTTTTTTATTATTCATTGTTGTAGATTTTGAAGGACGAGGATACGCGAGCCCAATATGATTATGCAATTGAACATCCTGAGGAGGTAAAACATAAAAAAAAAAGTCGAAATTTACTTAGCTTTGTAATGCTGAAATGGACCATTATTGTTGTTAGGATTTGGTATGCAATAAAAGTGGTGTTGTGGTGAGGTTGTGTTAGTGAAAGTGATTTTGCATTAATCACGACTTGTGTCCTTAGGAAGTTGTGAGATTCGCCTTAGGAATGAATTGGGTGCTGGGTTGTTTTGTGAATCGGGATGTGGAATTGCATGCTTGGTTCTTATGAATAATAACTCTGGAAGATCAGTAGAATTAGTTGCATTGGTGCAGATCGCGTTCTCTTAGTAAGTGACTTAGCGGTAGAATTGCATGTTTTTGTAGGCATTGTCGTTGTATACTTGGGAACAACTGTGTGCTAGGTGGGGGCGGAACTAGAGTTTTATGAATCAGGGGCCAAAATAATAACAAATATAAAATTGAACCAATTTAATAGTGTCATACAAAATATATGAAGAGTTTGGAGGGCTAACCATATTTCTTTTGAAAAGTTTATGTAAATTTAGGGGTAAAAATCTAATATTTGAGAAGTTTGGGGGGGCTCAACCATACAGAACCCATTGAAGTGGTTGTGTCCCTGGTGCTAGATCATTTTGTGAATTGGATTTTGAACGGAGCATGAGAAATGCGTGCTTGGTTTTTATGAATAGTAAAGCCTGAGAAATGGATTGAATTATTCCTGCAACATTGGGGATAGGTTGTAGATAGATTATCAGCATAGTGGTTGATTTACTTAGTCATACATGTAGTCTGTAGCTTAGTGTGGTCATACTCTATCCATGGAGGTCAATGGTACTTTAAGTTATAATCTTATAAATTGCTGCCAGAGGATCCTTAAAAATTGCTGAAGTGTAAGGGAGTTGGCATACTTAATTTAGTGTTAGGACCTTCTCCCTAATTAACATGTCTCTCTTTCTCTATGAGTTAATTGAATATCTGTGTGATGCAATGGTCGTCTTAAAATTAGTCAAGGAACTGACTCAATGTGTTGTCTGTTGGTTTACAATTCTGTGTAGACTTTTGTAGCAAGTCACTTTGATTTTTCAAAGACTATTTCTGGTACAAATTGTTTTCTGGTTATCAAAGATGTCCACTGTATAAGCATCTCTCTTCCTCTCAACTTGTAGTGTGCATGAACAGTTTGAGTTTCCCACAATTAGAATATAAGAATTATTGAAGTTTTACATATTTATATAAAAAACTATAACTGTCATCGTTTTTGATTTTCAGGTATTTTACAATGCAGCTCGTTACTATCAGGCATATTATGGTCACAAAACAGTGAGTACTTTCTTTATTTATTCTTTTGGTATCTGAGTGTTCTGCCTGGTTTAAAACCAAATGTGATAGTAGAGAGATTAAGGTGTACAATTCATTCAAATTATTCTCAAATTGGTTTATGCATCCACTTGCTAGGATACTCGTGCTGTCCTTATTGGCCTTCTTCTAGTTCTCTCAGCATTTCAGTATCTCAACCAGTGGACAAGGTATAATCAGGTACTGTGATATATCAAGTATTAAAACGTTATACTACTTATCAAAAAGAAAGTATTGAAACATTATATCATATGCATCTTAATGTGAGATTGTTTGATGGGTTTTGATGAATGTTGATAGGCTAGAATTGCTAACAAAACTTGAACTAACCTGAAGTTAATACATCATTACATTGTAATACAAGGATGATGTTACTTGTCTAGAGTTCTACAAAAGCTTTTATTCTTGTCTGTACTGAACTATACTGCTAGCAGTGGTAATGGTCACCATTTGGATTTAAAAGTAGAATCTTTTTTATTTAAAAAAGAGGCCGTAGAATAAGAACATTTCCTATACTGCAGGATATTTGCTATTTTGCTTGGATTTCTCCAATGTTTTTTTATGTTTAATAATATCTCATAGAAAAGGCTCAGAGTAGTCCTCTGATATTCTTTTACATAACTCTTCTAGTTCTTGTTCTAGGCTATTGAAATGGTCAAGAAGACACCTGCTTACAAAAATAAATTACGAGCCTTGGAACTTGAACGCAGTGGAGGAACAACAAATAAGAAGAAGAGTAACAAGCAGATGAACAAGTATGAACTTATATCAAAAGCTTTTTGTCTGTCATAAAAGATTCCGTAGATGTCATTTCTTGTATTGACAATTGTCCATCAATGTGGACACTTTATCCTTTCAAACTCTCCCATGCTCCTTTTTAGAATTACTTTTTTGGCTAATCCCTATTATTGGGCTTTCTATTCTATAATTTTCAAACTACGGTTAAAACAAGGTGAGTTTTGTTCTTATAGCAGGAAATTGGAAGAAGATTTCAGTAAAGAACTTGATCTGCAGATAAAAGGAGCTGAAATGCCCTCGGTCTGGGAGCTTGTTGGTGTCCGTTTTGTACTTCTACCTTACACTATTGGAAAGGTTGTGCCAATGTTGTCATTCAAAAATATCAGCAACTCTGATTGTGTATTATTCAAGCATAATGACAATGGCTATATTTTCTTGTTGATCTATTTCTCTGGTGGTGTTTCTGCAATTAGTATTTGACTTGATGCTGATCTTAGCCTAAGAGTTATGGAACATGAATACTGATGACTATTTTTTTTTCCCAATCCAGCTATTATTATGGTCAGGTTGTTGGTTCTGGAGATACAAGGTGAAGAAAGCTCCATATTCGTGGGAAGATGCCTCCTACCTGACACAAAGATCCCTTGGAGCTTCTCTAGATGCGTGGAGAACTGTTGGTAAGTTGATTTTAATTCATTTAACCTTATAATGGATCAGGTGAATTTTGTTGGGTTAGTTGGTGGAGCTTGATTTTTAGATCATATAATGCATGACATTCTTTGCTGGGCATAGGATTAAAAACTTAATTACAAGATCTCGTGGTTATATCATCCAATTAGATGAATTTATCAAACATCTATACCATCTATCATTTGTTTTCCTTTGACCTTGCACACTGAGCTTTTGGCCACAGCTTTTGGAAGGTTGCTAAACTAATCAAAACCTTTGCATTCTATCTATG
The DNA here is from genome assembly GCA_014183005.1 of Castanea mollissima. Lineage (NCBI taxonomy): Eukaryota > Viridiplantae > Streptophyta > Magnoliopsida > Fagales > Fagaceae > Castanea > Castanea mollissima. The sequence continues at coordinate 60,746,611 of JACAVU010000002.1, read as the reverse complement.
GAAATGGTTAAGAGTTGGGATTTCCAGACTTCATGCATGCGTAAACTCCTGTACTTGTGTGGTCTAGAGGTTCCTCATAAGTTAAAAAGAGTATTATTATTATTATTTTTTGATCTCGCTAAAAGTGTATTGCTAATTAATACTTGGTGTGTTTATTAGATGATGCCACAAAGGAAGATCTTGTTTATAGACGTTTATGGGAGAAGCCCAACTTGGAGAGCTACATGTCTGAGATGCGGAAAGAATCAAAGCGCAGACGATGAAAGATTTTGAGGCCATATATTATACTCATGACACAATTTTGATAGAAGTAAACCTATACAAAATCACCCACAACTGTACTAAGATATGAGAACCGTGGGTTGGTTTATAGGAATATGGCAAGAGTAGGATTATTGTTGCAAACCGCCAAATTACCAACGTGTGTATGCCTTGAAATATGAAGTCTAGACTCTGGAGGTGAGCTTATATGATTGGTTTGTGGGTCAATACTATAGGCCTTGAAGTAGAGTTTTTCAGACCGGTCTTAACTCGGAGGCCTTGGGGACTTCTGTGGTTTTTGCTGTTGTTTTTGTTTTTGTTTTTATATGTATGACCCCCCAAACTAATAATTTCTCAAGTAATTTTAGAAGGAAGAGAGGAGTCCCATAAGCAGTTGTAGAACTCGAAATCATTTAATTTCTTTGACAGGCACGTCTAAATTTATTGTACTGGATAAAATAAAGCGACATGGTATTGATCTCAAATTCTGTATTCCGGATTTCCTTCAAGCATTTATTATGGTGGTGCCTTATTCTATTTTTGGATATATTGACAATTGGGGTGGAGATATTTGAACAAGAATTTTGTCACACCATTTAATTGTATCTCAATTTTGGGTTGGTAAGATTTGAACTTGGATTTCGTTACGTTTTAAGGTTTTAACCAAACTACACTTATGTTGTATCTCAATTGTGGTTTATTAGGGAGCCATCAATTAAAAAACATATCCTACTGCACGATAAATTAAGTGAGAAAGCAATTGATCTGAACAAAATTCTTAGAAGAAAAATTCTACTGTTGGTGTTGGTTTTGAAGAAAAAGAGGGTCTAATTTATATTAACTTGCATTTTTAATCGTTCCAAACATATAAAAAAAATGCGAGGATGAGATTGGAAATTGGCAATACGTTGTACGTATTGATAACACAATACACAGCCAAAAGAAAGTTTTAGTGAAGTGCTTAAAGTCTATTAAGAACTTGCCTTTCTTTGGGCTTTTTTTTTTTTGTAGAAACCTTTCTTTGGGCTTTACAACTTATTGTTATAGAGAATTGGATTAATGCTGCATAGGAGGTGATGTTAAAGTCTGTATTGACAGTGGTGAACTAGTTGACTGGTTTATTAGTAATATTATTTGTAATTTTCTTGAATTAAGCAAAATTTTTTCCAAGGTAAGTTTAGTTGGATTAGGAAAAATTTTAATTTTGAAGCCCACACTATTGTCAAACTTGCTGTTAGGCATAAGAGCCATTTTTGTTGCTATAAAATTGAAGGTTATCAAAAATAAAAATAAAAATAAAAATAAGAAAAGGAAAAGGAAAAAGAAAAAGAAAGAAAAGAAAAAGAAAAGAAAAGAAATCATGAAAACGGTGCGTATAGTAGAGTAAGTCTTATTATGTCCACTGCAGAGTGAGAGTCATTTGCTCCTTCTGGATTCTTGAAATTCTCTACTCAGTCTAACACTGTTCCAATTTGCAAAGCCCTTTCTTGTTCCATTGTCTTTGCTCACTCTAATGCAACCAAATCATCATCATCAATGCCTCAATCTCAGGTCCTTCTCTATTCTTCTCTTTCAATTTCAACAACTAACAACTAACAACATATTATCTATCTATCTCATTCAACATTTCCTATTATTTATTTATATTCTGGTTTTATAGATTGGATATTTGGTTCCGCTAACTCAAAATCTAGACCAAGAAGACACTTCAATCCCAAAGCTCTCTCTCTCCAAAGGCCCAAATGTCATTGGCCGCCACAATGTTCCCATTTCAGACAAGAGGCTCAGCCGCAAGCACCTCACTCTAACCGTTTCCTCCACCGCCTCCGCCAATTTGTTTGTGGTAACTAAATAAATCCTCTATGTAAAAAGTAAGAAACCCATCTCCAAAAGCCTATGATTATTGCATTTTGTGGGTTTGTTTTGTAGGAGGGTTCGAATCCCATTGTGGTTAACTCTGGGAATAAGAGAAAGAAGCTGTATTCTCAAGAAAGCACTACCATTGTTGATGGTGATGTTGTGGAGCTTATTCCTGGGCATCATTTTTTCAAGTATGTGACATGGGCTGGTGACAAAGGAGAGGAACCAAGTTTAAAGAGGTCGCGTCAAACATTTGATCATGTAGCTTTGACAACAAAGTCGCAGGTGGGTGTCGTTAAATTTGTTTTTTCTGTTTAAAATTTTTTGTCTTTAAAATAGAAAGAGGAAAAAAAAAAAATGATGTAGAGAGAGTTGAAGCAAGAGAATTAGTCTACCTTGGAAGGCCCAATACTATGTTGAATTGTGTGTTACAATGAACCCAATGAAGGATATGTCATATGAATAGGAATACAATAGGCTTAGTATTTCAAAAATGATATAGTGCCAAATGCTCTAGAATCTAAAGGTTTTTGATTAAGTAGGACCTAAATTGAGTACATAAAATGTTAGTTTAGTTAAAGTAAAAACAAAGATGGAGGGGCTATAAAACTCAATGGACAAGAGATACCAAAGAGCGAAAGCTTTTGATATCTTGGATCAATAATTCATAAAGATGGAGAGATTAAGTAGGATTTGAATCATAAAATGAGAGAATGATCGATGAAGTTGAGAAATGTATTAGGAGTATTGTGTTAACGAATAATACCCATTAATTTAAAGGGAAATTTTCTAATATTGTTATTAGACCAACTATGCTCTATGTTAGTGAATGTTGGACCGTTAAGAATCAACATATTCATAAAATGAGTGTAGATTAAATGAGAATGTTGAGATGAATAAGTGGAAATATACAAAAAGATAAGTTTAAAAATGGGGAAATTCCCTTAAAGATAGGGGTGGCCCCTATTGATGAAAAGATGAGGAGAGTCACTTGAGATGGTTTCTTCATGTACAATGAAGAGCGATTAATGCACTAGTGCGAAAAAATGAGTTGCTTCAAGTTGAGGGAACGAAAAAAAAAAGAAAGGAAGAGGAAGACCACAAATAACATTAGTAAAAGTAATAAAAATGGACATGTCAATTAAGGAAGTAATAGAGAGTATGATTTTGGATAGAATAAAATGATGGAAGATATACTTATGGCCAATCTTGACTAAAACGTTGAGTATCCATAGCCAACCCTAAAAACTTTGGGACTAAGAATTAGTTGTTAATGTACAATGGCTTAGTATGGTAACCCTAAAACCATGGTAGCCCACGGTATTACAAAAATACAGTAAACCATGGTCTATGTTATTTATGGTAATATTCTGACATATATTGATATTCTAACATTTGTTTTGTTTGATACCTGCATTTAGTTCATGCTTTGTATGTTAAGAAAAAATTGGTTAACAGGTTGAACTCTGTTATGGGAAAGTTGCTTCATTTTACTGTTTAATCTGATTTGTATAGGATGTGTTGAAAAAAAAAAGCTTAGGACAAGGGAGTGGTATGGAGGTTGAAGATTCTGGGAAGTACAATTCTAAGGGAGAGAGTAGGGAGGAGGCTATCTGTAATTTTCGTGTTTCTAATGATAAGTTACCTTGGGCATTTCGACTTTTGCGAGTGAGAGAGCTGCCAGCTTGGTCAAATACCTCTTGTGTTTCTATTGGGGATGTGATTCAGGTATTAGCACTGTAAATTTTAATGATGCTTTCTTGCCCCGCTTTATTCTGTAAACTTTATTAAGTTTAATGTTGTTATTGTCCGTTGAGATTGATGTTACTTGTAACACTTTAAAGGACATAATAGATTGTCTATAAGATTGGTATATTCATTATACAGAGCGTAGGAGAAATGGAGTAGCTGATTGTTAAATTGCTTAGTTTTCTTTGTTTTAATCATTTAATTGCTTGTTTTTCTGGTAGGGGGATGTTCTTGTTGCAATCCTTTCAAATTATATGGTAGACATCGATTGGTTGTTACCAGGTAAGTTCTATTCACTTTGGTTCTCATCCTTGGTTTAGTTCCAACTTCCTCTCTGTATGAGCTGGATGGGTTCAACAGCTTTGACTAACAAAAACCAGTTGAGAAGTAGGTATATAAATTCATATAAGCTGAATATGGAAATAATGAGTGCATTTTTATGTTCAAAGATTGCTGCAGTTACTTTCTCTTGCTGTTTATGAGTTTTTTATGAGTATATGTTCTGCTTCTTTGGGTTTCTCACTGCTTGTTACATTGTCCTAATGGATGTATTTCCAATATATTTTTTTTGATTAGTAAAGGATGTATTTCCAATATTATGAATGATCTATGCTTTTAGATCCTCCATTCTTTGAATTAATGTGATGCTTTAATTGCATTTTTAACTGTCATCCGATCTTTGCGCAGTATTTTAAATCCTTATGCCATTATGGGTATAGTTCCTTTTGTAACGTTGGCATGACCCATAGTCGTCAGTTTGCGATTTGCTTGAAACTGATGCATTCTTAACATTATATAGTGATGCCTTATTATTATTGGATTCCTTTTCTTGATGTAGCATGTCCAACACTTGCAAAAACTCCTCACGTGTTGGTTCTTCATGGGGAAGGTGATGGCACATTGGATCACATGAAGGTTTTCCTTTGTTCTATTAATGCAAATTTCATTATACATTGAAGGTTTAATTTGGGGACATGGACAGTAATATTAGTATTTTTGACTTTTGTTTAGAGAAAGAAGCCGGCAAATTGGATTCTGCATAAACCCCCCTTACCTATTTCATTTGGGACACACCATTCGAAGGCCGTGCTTCTTGTATACCCTCGGGGAGTGAGGATTATTGTACATACAGCAAATTTAATATATGTAGATTGGAACAACAAAAGCCAAGGTTTGTGGATGCAAGATTTCCCCTGGAAAGATCAAAATAGTCCAAGCAAAAGATGTGGATTTGAAAATGACTTGATTGATTATCTCAGTGCCTTGAAGGTGATAATACACAAAGCATGTTATGTGGAAGATGTAGTCCTAATGGCTGTGTTTGCTTTCTTGATCAAATGTTTTAATATTTCTTCAGTTGTATTAGATAATATTGCCCTGGAAGTGATGCCATGAACCCCTTTTTATATTCATACATCATGGGCATTTTTTTAAATATATCTGAACTGTTTGAAGTGTTAAGCTTTCTTCTGATTGGTTGAACTTTCATTGATTTCTTGCTTTGGGGGATTGTACTTGTTACTGATCTCAGCTTATGCTCTTTCAAAAACTTGTTGCTTAGCTAAGTACTTTTACTGTTTTCAATTTTATTTTTTTCCCCTACTAACCCATAAAATCGGAATGTAGGCTTACCTGTGAGAGATTGTGGATAAATGGAGATTGATTGAGATTTTTGTTGCTTCAAATTTTATACTCTTTATATATTCTACTATCCAGATTAAGCGTAATAACCTTGCTTTTTTCTTTTGATTGATTGTTTGTAGTGGCCTGAATTCTCTGTTAAATTACCAGCACTTGGAAACTTCAATATCAATCCAGCTTTCTTCAAGAAGTTTGATTATAGTGATGCAGCGGTATTAGTTTTCTTTCCCTTAGTTTTTCAGTTTTTTTCCTTTTCTAAAAAGGCATTCATTTCTGTTAGGAGGATATAACGTTAGAATAGTGTCTATTTGTATGTAGCATGCCATAAAATGGGGCACATATGAAACTACTTGAACAATTTTCAGGTCAGATTGATTGCTTCTGTCCCCGGATATCATACTGGTACCAATTTGAAGAAGTGGGGTCATATGAAGCTACGAACTGTCCTCCAGGAATGCACTTTTGATAAAGATTTTAAAAATTCCCCACTTGCTTATCAGGTATAATTGGAAATCTTTTTGACTGCTATGATGGTCAAATGGTAGTTGATGGTGGATGTAAATGCTAATTGCTTTATGTTAGTAAGTGAAGAAATAAAATAATATATCATTCCATTTATTTAAGTTTCTTTCATTTGGTTTCTCTCTGTATTATTCTGTTCTGTCTGGACCTAGTATTTTCACCTGTTCTGCTGAACCTTTTACGTGCATAATATTTGCAATGGATCTTTTGACAATGGTATGGAGTAATAGTGGTGATTGGTTTCTGGAATGTATCTTTCGCAATTGAAAAGCTTAGCATTATGAATGTCATCCATTTTTTGAGGAATTTTTCTGATTGTACTGTGTCACTGCAGTTCTCTTCCCTTGGTTCTTTGGATGAGAAGTGGCTGGCTGAGCTGACTTACTCAATGTCATCAGGCTTCTCAGAAGATAAAACACCTCTTGGTCTTGGACAACCACGTATTATATGGCCCACTGTGGAAGATGTCAGATGCTCTTTAGAGGTACTACTGAGTAGGTCTTTCCAGCAGATCTTTTGACCGCACCTTGAAATACTTGCCAGATTATAGTTGTCTTCCTCAAACTTTACCAGGTTTTGGACATTGGCTATTGTTGATCATTTGGTTGACCCGGCTTTTTAGGTAGCGGGTGTCATGCTTATAGCTAGAAGACTTGACACCTTTATGAAAATCAATTCTGAAAATGTTAAAACAACTTCCTTAGTGGAGGTAAGGGTTGACTGTAGATAAAAATAACTGGTCATTAAAGTTTTAGTAAAATCTTATAAAACCATCCTAGGATGCTGACACAGAAATGTGAGTGAGGTGACAATTCCGTTTAAGCGAAAAAACTCTGAATTTCTTTTTTGAGTGATTCGTCTCCCTTTAGCAATATTGTGAATTGTGTTATTTACCCAAAAACAACAGTGAATTGGTTTACCTACAATGTACTTGTCAGACCACAGTTTAAAGATATAGTAACAAAGAAGCAACATGTCCTTGAAATGAAATATTAGCTAGAATGAGAATATTAAGATTAATAACTGAAAAATTGAAGAAAAGATATGATATGAAATGATGAAATTCATTTAAAGATAGGGGTGACTCTTATTGATGAAAAGATGAGGAGTAGTCACTTGAGATGATTTGATCATGTGTAAAGAAGACCAATTAATGAACTCACAAAGACTGAGTCAAGTTGACAATTTCATTTCAAGAAATAACTAACTAGTAGAAATGAAGTAGCCTCAAGTTTCTCATGTCAATTTGAGAGTATGCAATCCATATTAGATTATTCTATCTATCCACTGCTTACATTTTAATACTTTTGAGTGTGATTTTATTCATTTATTTATTTTGTTGTTTCTATCTTTCCCAGGGTTATGCAGCTGGCAATGCCATTCCAAGTCCACTAAAGAATGTGGAGAAAGAATTCTTGAAGAAGTATTGGGCAAAGTGGAAGGCAAGCCACACTGGTCGCTGGTATGTATATCTCATCACTAGAGACAGTTCAGACCATCAAAATGCTACTTAAGGTTGTATTTTTTAATTGAAAGTCTAGTAGAATGATACTTTTGTCAATTGCTGTATTAACTTGTATTCTGTTATTCAAACCCATTTGCTAAAATGATAACAAAAAACAAAATCATATTTTTCATGTTTGTTATCTTAGACATGTTCTATTATCTGATACAACAACTCATAGTATTTAGTGTTCCTACTTTGTATTAGAAAACATTAGCCCTCACCATTTACTTTTTTGTTTCTTTTAAGTATTTTTAATGACTAACTTACAATCATTCTTTTCAATACAACTCATAGTATTTAGTGTTCCTACTTTGTATTAGAAAACATTAGCCTTCACCATTTACTTTTTTGTTTCTTTGAAGTATTTTTAATGACTAACTTACAATCATTCTTTTCAATGTTCCAGTCGTGCAATGCCACATATAAAGACATTCACCCGGTATAATGATCAGAAACTCGCGTAAGAATTCATGTTTTGCCTATTTTTGTGCCTGTTTTTATATTTTAAGCATCAATTGTGAACCTATAGTTTTCTGCAACAGTTGGTTGTTGTTGACTTCATCAAATCTTAGCAAAGCTGCCTGGGGAGCTCTCCAGAAAAATAATTCTCAGTTGATGATCCGTTCTTATGAGGCATGTATATCAATAATATCACCATCTGAAATATTAGAATTGAGATAAACATGTAAAGTTTATACTGAATATGAACAACTTCATTTTAAAACTCACCTGTCCCAATCTGTTTACCTTTGGAATAAAACTCATAATCCTATGGGGTAGCACAATCAGCTAGAAAACATGCCTCATGAAGTAGGAGTCAGCAGTTCAAATCTTCTCTTCCCCCTCGGGCCAAAGCTTTGAAAAATGTGTATATAACAAATCATTGAATCTTTTCTTACTCTTTGCTCCAACTGAAGGGTTGACATTGTAATTCTATGGTTTCCTGTGTGTGATCCTTTCAGCTGGGAGTGCTATTTTTGCCATCTTCTTTTGAAAGATATGGTTCTGGATTTTCTTGTACAAGTAATGGGGATATAAAGGAGGTAATGGCTATATCCTGGCTTGTGAGTCTTTTAGTCATCTGAATATTTAAACCTGTTGTATCACATTCTGATGATTATTGAAAGAAGAAACATAGCCAAAAGAAAATTTCTGTGAGTTTCAGGATAAATGCAGATCATTAGAAAAGTCTGAATTACGGAGAACGAAACTAGTGACTCTGACATGGCAAGGAAGCAGAAATTCAGACTCTTCATCTGATGTAATTGCATTACCTGTGCCTTACGAACTCCCTCCTCAACCATATACTTCTGAAGGTATGCTCTGCCCCTCAGCCATTGTTGTGCTTATGCGGGTCTCATCTAACTTTATTGCCTCTGCAGATGTACCCTGGTCTTGGGATAGGAGATATACCAAGAAAGATGTTTATGGTCAAGTTTGGCCACGACAAGTACAGCTTTATACTTTCCAAGATTCCTGACATTCTTAATGTATATATACTGAAATTCCTTCATTACTGGGTGCTCCTATATTTCTTCACATATTTTCTTTATTGTGAATATTAAATGTGGTCTAGTTGCATGCCTTTGCACTGTATTAGATGAATATTTTTGAATATTTCAAAAGCATGATTTGACGAATTGTAAGAACATGATTTGATGCATAGATCCATGAGCATAGAAGAACATGATTTGTAAGCTGCAAAACTTGGTCAGAGTTATTTTAAAAATTACAAGTGATCTCAACAGAGTGCACTTAGGTCTTGTCTAAGTTCTCAGTAAGGAGTGGTCAATGAAGCGTGGATGCTTTATTGTAGAAATTGCAAAGGTCCTTATGTGTGGTTTAAAATTCCCAGGGTATTTCTATTATATGTCCACTACTATCAGGAAAACTAATGTCAAATTGCCCAACACAATAGGATAGAAGTGGATTAAGTGACTAGTTTGTTTTTTTGTGGTTGTATTGCTGACAAAGAACCTACAATGATGGGCTTGGTCTACCATATGAGCATGAACGAAAATTATGTTTGATTTGATGAGCTTAGCTAGTTACTTGTTCCTCATATGGCTGATCAACCACACCAGCACTTGTCTGACTCGGAGCCACCCAATCTAAAATCTGTCGGCTCCGAAAGTTGTTTTGGTCAACAATGGGTTAAAATCAACAAAACCCAATCATATCAGGTTGAACATCGACTTCTCCATGTGGAAATTCAACAAACTTGACCCGTCTAAAGAGCATTTCCCAATTCCATGCATTCCCCGTCATTGTCAGGCCATCATTCTTGTTCGGCTTGATCTTTGTACGAGCATCAACAGAGATCTTGGGATCTCCGTCATCTCATGGTGATACCACCTAATTCTCTAGCCCTCTCGTCAAGATGCCACCTAGATCAGTAGCATTTCAAGACGATGCATAGATTTTTGTTTGGACCATCAATTCCTATTTGATCGAGACGATCCATTGATTTGAGTATTGTACCATCGATTTAAGCTATTACTGGATTGGTTAATAACTTCCATGACCATGGTCGATTGCAGTTTGAAATTCTTCAAACTTCTTGTGATCAAGTCTATCCATAGGTTGACACTAAGCCTAAAAGCTTGATCGACCCTTTGATCACCCCTAGTTATCCAATTATGCAAAAATTAATCCACGTCTTTGCAGCCTTGGAAGCATACCTTCATGCCCATGGTAGCAAATGTAGCCTTTGTGTCCTCACTATTAGCTTCAAGCTCTCAATTCAAAATTAGTTTGATTCAGCTTTATGTTTTTGGGCATTTTGAAAACTTGTTTTTATAAGAGTTTTGCAATTATAGCTTTAAGGGTGCAACCTAAAAACGCATAAAATCACAATGGTGGGGTCATTAAGTGCGATTTTGAAAACTTATCAAACACTAAAATATGCGTTTACAAAATACAATTGTGTTTTTTCCGCGAAAAAACAAAATCAAAGTGGCCACTCAATATATCTAGCACTGCATCAAGTTATCAATTTTTCTGATTCTTAAAACAAAAATGAATGTTAAAATTTTTTCTGAAACTCATAGGCCCCTAGAGTGATGAGGTATGTTTAATGCCTCCATTAGATGAGATTCAATACGTGCCATCCAAGATTTTTTTGTTAAGCAGCCTGTTAGATTAGAAAGTTTCAATGACATTCTTTCTTCTCTTCCAAACTAAATCCGAACCTTTCAAAGAGAATCAGCATGTGAATTAAATGAGAATCAGAATGCAGCTATCTCGACTTCTTTTTTGAGAAGGAATTCTAACCTATGACGTCCACTCCTGATAATAGATTTTTATTATCAGAATCTTGCATCAATAATTAGAGACTGTTGATCTAATTAGAACTCACATGCATCTTGGCTCTTAGTTAGACAATATGTGATACTATTGCTGAAAGGGGAATCAAAACCAACTATTAGTTAGACAATATCAAATACTATTACTGAAAGGGGAATCAAAACTAACTATCACGAAGATTTTACTGGAACAGAAAAAGAGAGAAAATCGAAGGAGAATTCTGTGCATTATTTCCTCAGAGAATAGTTACAGTGCACACAACAGAAATGAGGAGCTAAAAGCCTAAACCCACCTACAATCCCTATTTATACGAGCTAAATCTTTTTTGTATATATATAGCAAATTAACTACCTCAGCTATTTGCATGTAACAGAACCGTAACAGACTCCAATTACAACAAATTCCATTATCTACATTTACAATGCATTTTCACAAATCCACAAAACAGACCCACCTATACCTATCTTTATTTCTTGATCTCTCATTCTTTCTAATCCAACAATGGATGTGATTTTCGAGCCCCAAAGAGGAAGACCATTCTCAATTGAAGTGGGTTTCTTTGATACTATCTTAGAGATCAAAGAAAAGGTCAAAAAATACCAAGGCATACCCGTGTCCAAACAAACCTTAATCTTCAATGGCAATGTCCTCAAAGACGACATCAACGTTGAACACACCGAAATCCTCCAAAACTCACACATTCAACTCATGATCGCCGCCTCAGAATCCGACAAATCTCCCGAGAACTCATTGTCGGCCTCCAAGAAAATCCAGCTCAACGTGAAAATCCCCACGTACAAAATGCATGTTCCTCTAGAAATGGAGGTAACCGACACGGTTGGAAAGTTGAAGGAAAAGATTCAAGAAATGGAGGCTGTCCCAGTTAACCGTTTGATGATACATTCATGTGGTGCAGAGTTACAAGACCATAGGTCTTTATGTGAATGTGAAATTTCGGAGAATTCGGATATTGATGTCAGTTTTAGGCCTTCCCCAACAGCAGCTTCACCGGCTGCAATGGCAGCATTGTCCCCGTCACCGGGGCTGGGGCCAACGACGTTGTTGGGGTCGAAGAAATTGAAGCTGCTGGTATTGCCGAAATGCGGGACGAAGAAGATTCCGGTGGAGATGAATGCATCTGATAATGTTGGGGAATTGAGGAAGGAGCTGCAGAAGTTGCAAGAAAAGCTACAGTTTAGTCTCCCACAGGAGGGTTATTTCTTCATTTACAAGCAGAATGTGATGGATGATGATAGGTCCTTTCGGTGGCACCATGTTGGGCAAGGTGACACAATAGAGGTCTTCAATGGGAGTGTCACCGGTGGTTCGTAAGTATGTTTTTGCTCTAATGTTATGCGCAAGATTAATTTGTTGGGAATTGGATAGTTGGGGGATAGGAATTTTGACATGTTGATATCTTTGTTGAAAGCACCAAAATATAAGTTGAGGTACATGGTTCTTTACATTTATCATGCCTATTTTTGTTTTTGTTTGTTTCTTTAACTTTAGAATAGATATCTTTATTAATAACACCGAAATACAAGTTGAGATATACAATTCTTTACTTTTATAATGCCTACTTTATGTAGAAGATTTTGATTTGGTTTCAAGTATTTTTCCAGGACATTGTTCATTGACTCATTGCATTGTTTGTGCACTTTTCATAATAACTGTGAGTAAATACTAAATATGCCGTCCAATCATTTGTTACTGGTCAATAATATTTCAGCACATTACTCCATGCAATCCATTTGTCTCATATTCATTATCATATAAACAGTTAAAAAAAATAATTTGCAATTTTTTTTTTTCAAAAAAAGAAATTATTTGCAAATGATTTTGGTCAATGACATACATAACTCAGATGCTTAACATCATTTTGATAGATACGCCATTCACATAAATGATAATGTGATACAAGAAATACTTCTTCACATAAAAAAAAAGAAAAAAGAAGAACAATAAGAAGAAGAAGAAGAAAACACTTCTATCACCACTTTTACCATTATAGTTGATTGATATTAAATCAATTTTTAGTTGTGATTTCAAGAAAAATACACGACAAATTAATGAAGGAGATGATGTGTCCTATATTGCTTCTTCTTCATTCACTTAGCCAAAAATAAAAGTATGTATTATCTCATATACATTATTATAAGTTAAAATGAATTTATTTTTGTTTATTCAAAATATACTATACATAATTACATATAATATATGGAAATTAAATCTAATCATTGAAATTATATAGAAAAATACTAATAGATAAAAATAAAATGCAAGATTATAGTAAAAATATGAAATTATTGATGCTGAGTATAAATACTAGAAAAACATGGAACTTGAAGTGTCCATTTGGTTAGAGCTTTTTAGGCCAAAATCACGTTGGTAGTTTCAAATTGCTATTTTTAAGCATTTGATAAAATTTTGAAATTGTGCTTTTCAGTCGTAAGCGTTTTTTTTTTTTTTTTTTTGTGTGCATTGTATCTCTTGAACAGCAATGATGAATTCTCACTTTTTCAAAAAGCCCAAAATAAAAGAGTCAAACCAAAATCACCCAAAATGTTTCACTCCCTATTTCGCCATTTCGGGCCCAATCCAAAACCCACAACAATTATCATGGGGGTGTGTGACCAAGGCAAGAGACGGTTGGATACTTGGTATGCTGGTATTCATTTTTGTATAAGACCAATCCAAATCCAGCCATTCAATTCTTATGTACAGGACGGATAATCAATCGAGCCTAGAGTGGGAACTTTAAAAGTGTTATTTGTGCACCACCGAGAGAGGTGGGCTAGCAGTCTTGGTGTGAACGCGGGAGAAGCAGGTCCTTTGTTCAAGTCCTAATGGGTGAACTGTGGGATTTTGCTTGCAACTAGCTTAAGCTTCTAGCTTTCTCATGGGGCTAGGGTGAAGTTTGTAGTTACCCTTGACCACAATAGTTATAACTCAATCTAACATTCTTTAGCAGAGGGTGTTCCTATGATCACACTCAGGGGGTGAGTCACAAGGGTCGCACCACTCCCCTTTTTCAGACCATAAAAAAAAGTGTTATTTGTGCTAGGATTATCTTGAACTGTCAATAGGGCCATGTCAAATTTGTCAAATCTGTACAAACACATAAATCTGAGACCAAAAAACAAAAGGAAAAAAAGAAAGAAAGAAAAAAAATATTCTGACCATCTCAAGAAATAAATTTAGCTTAACTCATGCCAACTGCATGTTTTATATTTGCTTACTGATCACAGAAATAGTAAGAAACTTAGAATAACAATAAGACCCATGCAAAGTTGGGTTCTCTCACAATTTAACAATAGTTCTGTATGTGAAGTTAATTGGAATTCCATTGAATAGGTCTTTCATTTTTCTTTATTTTTTCATACTTCTATGTCCATTGTGATTTTATTTTGTGCAACCATCATTAGAATTGGGATTTGCATGAAAAGAATATATTCAACATGCTAATAACATTGTAACTATGGATCCCCACTTATGGCATGATTGATAGTAGGTTTAAAAGCTAACAACAAATCTGCATTCTCCAAATTTTATTTTTTTATTTTTTGAACGTAAAGATAGAATTTTATTCAAAAGCTATTTGTATTGTTATTACAAAGACATCCTCCAGGACATACTAGTGGGAGGTACGTGGGCCTATGCATGCAGTTCCAAAGTCCAAATTTTTTGTCTCATCTTCCTACTACAATATATACTCTACAAATAAAAATATATCACATATCTATCTATTTTATTGAATGTTAAATTTATAGCTTTTATTATGTCAATTTTTTAAAATAAATAAATAAATAATCTATAATATTTAGACAATTAAAATAATAAAATGTATAAATTTATTATTTAATAAAATAAATAAGCATATAACATATTTTTATTATAATAAAAAATGTGGTAGAAGGAGTGGAACTGAAGATTTAAACTCCCAACTGCATGTTACCCAACCAAAGCAAATACAATTATTGTCATGTGCAGCCTTTAAAGAAAAGCACTTTAGCCTTACAATACGAGTCACGGACTTCAGCACTTTCTTTTGGCTATGCTTCTCAGTCCGGTCCAGTCATTGGCATAGTCTCTGGTAATCTTGCAACAGGTTCATCGCTCCTCTCAAGATGTCACGAGGCTAAGTTTGCTTTTTGTCAAAGAGCCACCTATTTCTTGCATTCCAAATGGACCATAATACCATAGCCCAAACCTCCAGTTATTTGGTCGAGAGCACAACCATTAATTCTCGCGCCAGTACATAGAAGTCCTCCGCCCCTAAGCTACGTTTCTGTAGTTTGCCTGGCACTAGCGCCCATACATTCCTAGCCATAGGACGGCTCCAAATTGCATGGGCCACCGTCTCCTCATGTTGCTAGCATATTCCACAAGCTGGGTCCACTGGCACCTTTCTTCGGCAGAGGTTTACGCGGGTAGGGAGTATATCAGAGCATGCCCTCCAAGCAAAGTTTCAAACCTTAGGAGGTATGTACAACTGCCTATCACTTCGAGTTGATGAATGCTCCCCTTGTTCCTGTTGTTGCTGACGGACAGTGACTTGGTAAGTCGTTTTAACGGAGAATATGCCTTTGTGTGTGTGTCCCTGAGGTTGATCCGTTGTATATCCTCTACAGTAGAGTGCATGAAGGTCGTGTGGAGAACCTGAGTGTGCCACTGCTTTGTGCTTGGGTCAAAGAGGTCACTCACTCTCAAGTTCATGTTTGCATTCGGTTGGAATTTTGGGGGGTGGGGTAGTCATCTGTGATCATCAAGTTTTATGCTTCTCACGTCACCCACCCTCCAAACTATTGCTGCTCTAATCAACTCCCTGGCTTCTAACAAACTACGCCATACAAAAGATGGGTTGGAGCCCAAGCCAACCTCTATGAACGAGCAAGTAGGAAAATAGTGGGCTTTGTATACTCTGAAAATAGTGAGTGGCTTCCTTGGATCAACCGGTATGCTTGTTTGGCTAGCATAACAAGATTGAAGGCATGAATATCTCTAAACCCCATTCCACCTCTACCTTTTGGATTGAACAACTTACTCCACTTGATCCAGTGAATTGTTTTCTCATCTTGAGTTTGGCCCCACCAATATTTTGCTAGAGCTGAATTTATATCATCACAAACTGTTTTTGGGATTTTAAACATGCTCATGGAGTATGTTCAGATAGTTTGTGCTACCATCTTGATTAGGACCTCCCTCCCTGCTTTGGAAATATTTTTTTCCTTCCATCCCATCACTTTTTTTTCTACTCGCTCCTGCACTTCCCTAAAAGTGCTTACCTTGGACTTGCCTCCCACCATTGGTAATCCAAGATACTTCTCACAGCTTATTATGATTTGAACACCTAGCATGTTCCGAAAAGCTAGCTTTACCGGTTGCTTTGTGTTTGGGCTGAAGAAGAGTGTTGTTTTTTTCATATTGATAGCTTGACCCGATGCTCTCTCATACATTGCTAGTATATGCATCAAGTTTTGACATTCCTCAGTTGTTGCCTCACAAAATAGTAAGTTATCATCGACAAACAGTAAGTGTGAAACTCTTACCCCTCCATGGCATGACACCACTCCTTTCAAGAGATTTCTATCAACGACCCGGCGTATTAGAGAGGAGAGCCCTTCTACGCATATTAGGATTAGATAAGGAGACAATGGGTTCCCTTGCTTGATTCCATGGGTCGGTGTGATGAGGCCTCTTGATTCACCATTTATGAGGGTTAAGTATGATGTGGTGCGCACAATTTCCATAGCAAGGTTGACCCATTGGTCAGGTAGGCCAATCTTTTGCATCATCCTTTGGAGAAACTCCCACTCCACTCTGTCATATGCCTTGCTGATGTCAAGTTTCACCGCCATGTGTCTCTTTTTTTCCTTTGGCCCTGTTTCTCATATGCTAAAGCATTTCAAAAGCAACTGTAGTATTATCTGTAATGATTCTACCAGGCACAAAAGTACTTTGTGAGTCAAAAATTACATTGGGTAGTATTGGTTTAAGGCGATTGGCCAACACCTTAGATATAATCCGTGATATAACATTACCCAAGCTAATGGGACAGAATTCTATAATGTATTCTAGCTCTTTTTTTTTTTTGGGATTAGTACAATATGTGTATAGTTCATTTTTCTTAAATATACTCCTAAGTGTAAAACAGATAATACAGCAGTAGTTACATCATGCCCTACAATATGCCAGAATTTTGAAAAAAGATAGGTGACATATCATCGAGACTCGGTGCTTTGGATGGGTGCATCTGGAATAGTGCTATTTTTACTTCGTCCACTGTGTAGGGGTGAAGCAAGTCTTGGGCCATGTCCTCCGTCACCACCTTGTCCACAAAATCAGTCACCTCCTCCATGTCTAGTGAATTGGAAGAAGTGAAGAGCTCTTTGTAGTACTCCTCTACTATGGTAGCTATCTTTTCCTCATCTATGTGCCATTGCCCTTCCTTATCATACAAACCTCCAATATTATTCTTCTTTCGTCTTTGGCTCGCTTTAGGTGGAAGAATTTTGTATTTTTATCTTTCGTTGGTAGCCAATAGATCTTGATCTTTGCCTCCAAAATACTTCTTCATGGTGTAGGAGTTCATTTATCTCCCTTTTTACTTGTTGTATTCTCTCCACATTCCTACCATACCCTGCCTCCTTCAATGCATTCAGTTCTCCTTGTTTTGCTTCCAACCAATTTCTAGTGTTTCCAAAGGTAGTGCTACTCCATGCAATGAGATCCATTCTACACCTTTTAATTTTTTTCAAATAGACAATACATGGGGCTGCCTGTTGGCCGTTGATGATTCCATGAATTTCTGATAACGGATTCACAATTTTATTTTGATAATAAAGGGATAGCATTTTCCTCCATATTGAGACTTGGCATATTAATTGTATCTTATATTTCTCTAGTTAAATTTGAGGTCAAACCAACTTCACATATCTATACTATGTCCCTTCCGGATTCTCACCTTCAAATTTCTCGGCCAGTATGCATTTTTGCCCTCTATAAACTTCTTGTTATGATAAATATGTGTGATAGTTAAATTTCATTTTATTTTGTTATTTAATTACTATTACTCTCTGTGCTTGAATTTTTCATGCTTTAAAGTGTGTTTTCTAAAATCTTATGGTATTATTAATTATATATACTAAAAAATGAATTGGTTGGTGTTTTGCAGACTATGGTAATCAATGTTTTATATGGCGAATTCTGCTATCTTGATGAAATTCCACGTAATGCAAAAATCGTTGACATAAAACTGAAGGTCGAGAAAAAAGTTTATGTCCCATGGGTTAGGCTAGACCTAGCCTATAATGGACAGTTGCCATAAGATGAATTGACTGTAAAGGATTATAAAATTCCACCTGGAGCCAAGCTCCAACTTAGTTCAGTAATTCGAGTTTCGATCAGCTGTATAGCTTAAGGGTGAAGGAATCCATTAACGTTGGCTACTTGCAGGAGATGCTTCATACAAGTATGGCATTGATGTTGAAAATGAGAGACCCAAATTTTAAGATGGTCATAAACTTGATGATCGTGCTCTACTGTGTGCTTCCAAAATTTGTGATGGATCTACGCTATTTCTTGGGATTTAGGGGTCTTGGTATATGATACTATAATAACAGTACAAATAAATGAATGAAGCATATGATTAAATATTTATATAGGGAATAATATTTTTATTATAGGGAATAAAGTTTTTATTATATAATATTAAAATCCAGTAGTTTCTTTAAGTTGAAATAAGGGATTTAATTCAGTTAGCTCAACTAGTAAAGTCTTTAATAATTAAATAAAAGATCTGGAGATCAATTGGTGTCTTAGTTTGATGATAAAAAACTATTATCAGAAGCAAATGCCATAAATTAAAACTATCTCAAAAAATAAGGAATCTAACCACCAATGGTTTATTATACGATGGTTAAAAATGTAATAAACACATTACTACATTAACGGTTAGTTTTTTGATATATCTAAATAACCTACTATCAAAGGTCAAGATACTTATAATTCAGTGGTAATACTTGATTCTCGTATTAGGAAGAACCTAGGTTTAAATTCAAATTTCCCAGCCAAAAAAAAAACAAGTTAGATAACGTACTTTGAGACATAAGTCGGACTACATGGATCATAATTAATCTATGGAGTAACTGTAAATCTACCAATCCAAATCCAAATAATTAATGTATAACAAAAGTAATCAATCAGATTTAGTGTAGGAACTTAAGTGTTATTTTGGCTAGGACTAGGTTGAACCATTGAAAAAGAAAAAGGCCTTACTCTTCAACTATTTTAAATGCGAAAAAGTAAATTATTCTGCCATCAACCAGTTCGAATAAACCCAACAAAAAACCAAACTTCATCCTAAACCTAGATAAAATCCTAGGCAAGCAAACAAAACTTACATGAATTCTTAACAAAGATTCAGTTTTTAATTAAGTTCAACAAACACCAAACTTCATCCAAAACCCAGATAAAATTCTAAGCAAACAAACAAAGAATTATTAACAAAGATTGAATTTTTAATCAAGCCCAGACTACTTCTGAACATAATCAATAATCAGACAAAGGATTGACTTCAAACCCATCAAACAGCTAAACAAACCAAGCCAATGTTTCCCAGAAACAAAAACAAAAAGGCTTTAATTTTAGGCAATTCTTCAAGGTCCCATTTGTACACAGCTTAAAGATGATATCAAGCTTAAGCATTTGTTCGATAAATCCTCCTCTTCAAATAGCATAGTACAAGCTCCTTGTCTGTTGGGCAAAACCGAAACCCAGGTGCCCTATTTCATCTCCTTGACGCAAGCATTTGGAGGCTGCTATTGAACGGTTGGGGTTGCCAGTATGGATTTCCCAGCTGGGCTTGGGGTTTTAGGTTTGGGGATTTTGATTAACAAAGACTGGCGATTTGGATTTCGATCGGGTTGTGTCAATTGAGGGAGTGAGGAATATTTTTATCCTTTCAAAAATTATTGTTATGTGTGTGAATCATTATGAGCCATGCGTACATATATATATTTTTAAATAAAATGGTTTAGTCTAAGCCAAATACAACGTTAGCATTCCGTTAGCAACGTAAGACATAAATTGATGGACTTAGATGGAATGCTAAAAAGTAGAATGTTTTATAAAGTTGAGGAATGAAATGCAAAGTCTTGAAAATTTAGGGGAAACAAATGAACTATTGTAAAAATTTAGAAATGAAAATGATATTTTACCCAAAAGAAAAAAAAGACAAAAGATAAAAATTTTCTAACCAAGTGATCAGAAAATACATCATTCTAAGAGCATCTGTAGCAGATGTTGCAAATATGCCAAATGCCAAATATTTGGCACATTGGGCATACTAAACACAAAAACGAAGCATTATCAAAGGTGTCAAATGTGCCATATTTATGTAACAGTGAAAAGTATCATTGCATTTTTGCTATGGTACAGACGGTGTGGCAAATGAGTTTATTATTATTTTTATTGACTTTTCTCTCTCCTCTCAGTTATTTAATTGATTTTTTTTTCTCTCTCCTTACAATTTGTCTCTCACTCTCTCTCTCTCTCCCTCTTCAGATCAGATCAACTCCTCCCTCAACCTCAAACGTCTCTCTTTCTTTGCACCTTAAATCAAACCCAAAAATCTTCCCTGCCGATCTCGGTCTTGATCTCGCCTCTGTTAGCTCCTCCCTGTCGATCTCGATCTCGCCGCCTCACTTTCCAGTCCTCGCAGCCTCATGCTCCAACGCTCGCCATCGATATCCACAGCTCTCACCGCCGACCTTTAGATCGTTGTTTGAGTTTGGGTCTGTTTGAGTTTTTTTCCCCCCCCCCCCCTCTTTTTTTTGAAGTTTTTGGATTTGGAAATTGCTGGTGTTGTCGGTGTTATTATTGTTGATGTTGTTGGTTTGTTGGTATTGCTGCTGTGGATGCTGTTGCTGTTGTTGATCGGCGTTGATGTAGTTGCAGTCGTTGATGATAATAGGTAGAGATAATATATTATTTTATTGTGTAGTAAATATTAATTTAATGTATAGAATGAAATTTTACAACATCTGATAAATGAGATAGAATAAGAGAGTAAAACTCTCTCTCTAAAGTAGACAGAATAACAGCTTGACGTAGTATAAGTTGTTGTTGCCACAATTTAACAACATTTGCGTTAAGTCCTCGAAAACTTATCGAATGTGGCCTTTTTTTTGTTCTCCTATACTGTTGTTTCCATTGTGATATTATTTTGTGTGATCATATTGTGATCAGTTGGGACAAATTTTGCATAGAATGATGTCACTCAACATACTGATTACATTGCAGTAACCTCACCCTTATGGCATGTGATTATTATTTAAAACTTTATTCCCCAGCGCATTGCAAACACTAATCTCTTTTTCCCCTTACCATGCATTAGAGCATCCACATTCATTTTTTCTAATTCTATCCTATTTTACCATCTAAAAAGCTACTTTATCATTTATACAATACCATTCTCCATTACACCCAACATTCAAACTTCTATGTTACTATTCTACTCATTAAAATAATATATTTACGCATTAAAATATATACCCAACAAAATTTGCTCTCGGAGAAACTCTGTTCCAAAACCACTTCAAAGAAACAAAAAAATTGCCACTTCAACTCTCCCAGAGAAACAAAAAAACTAGCAAATCACTTCAACTATCTGCAGAAACACACCAAGAGAAAAAACAACTTCAAACCCACGAGGAAATCACTTCAAACCCACCACGCCGACTCGCCGATCTCCACAAGCCACCGATCAGCAACCCAAGCCACCAATTAGCAAACCCAGGCCACCGATCAGCAAACCCAGACCACCGATCGGAAACTCAGGCCCCCGATCAGAAACCCACACCACCGATTTGAAACCCAAGCCGTCGAAAATGCGTATCACCGATTTGAAATCCACGCCGCCGATTTAAAACCCACGCCATCACCGCCACGCCTTCGTCGGACCTTGCTTCGGTGAACAGCGAGTCAAGAGAGTGAGAGAGGGTAATGAGAAAAGAGAGAGGCTTGATGTGAAAGAGCTGAAAGAGCTGCGGAAATGGGGGAGATGAATTGGCATGGCGAGAGAGAGAGGATGACAAAGAAGTGCTTGGTGTGATGAAAGACCCAGCGATGGAGAGACGGATCAAGTGTAGTGAACGGAGACACAGAGATAAGAGACTGGAGAGAGAGAGATGACAGATATTTGCAATAAACTATTAATATAAAAAAATACCATTGAGCTACAGTGCAATTCTATGTTTAGAATTGCACTGTAGCTCCATGGTATTTTTTTTTCCAATTGTTCCAGAACCCAACATTCAATGGAGCTCACTTTTGGGCTTCAGTTGTATATTACTGTAGAATTTGGCATTGAGAAGAAGTTTAGCCCATTCAATGCTGATGCTCTAAGAATCGGGCCCTTACCCTTCTTGTCTAGAAATATTTTTACTTTATGAGTAGAGTTTATTATAAGCACTCTGTTTCACACATATTTACACAATTACACACGAGAAAAAACTAAAATCATAATTTAAAATCACAATTTCTAAGTTGAAAATCGTTGTGACTTTTTTCAGATTTTTATTATAAATTTTTTTGTGTACTCAGAAATTTTATGATATGAAAATTATCTATGGCAGTTAATTTCCTAATTTTTTTAGATTAATACTATTACTAATGTTCTGAGCCTGAGTGTCGGAATGATACTTTTTGGACAAAATTTCACAAGATATAACTAAGTCAAAAAAATTTCAGGTAGCAATCTTGAAAAATTCTTGTGAATTTTTGTAATAGTGAAGGTTTTTGTAAAAAATTGAATTTGGAAACACTATTTATAAATAATGGGTATGATCATTCAATAGGCACCTCTGAAGAGTTACCTTGGCTGATTCAAATAATTAGAAATCCTTTCATAGCTCTTACTAGCTGTTTGAGACAAGTTTCTTTCAAAATTATGCAGAAACTGTTTCTTCCCTGGGCTCGTTCAAGCGGGCCTTAGAGCATCCACATCAGTGTATCTAAAATCATGTATAATGCAAATTTTTTTCAATTTTACACATTTTGAGCTACATCAGTAGAGCTAAAATTGGCTAAAATAGTGTAAACCCATCCCCGAGCTACAGTACCGTGTAAATATACACGGTTACTGTAGCTCGTTTATACAATATTTTATGATTTTCCTTCGCTCCTTTTTTTTCTCTCTCTGATCCGTTTGCAACAGACTCATCCTCTCATCTTTTTCTCAACACAGAGTATACAGATATAAACTTTGCTAAAAAAAAAAAAAAAAACAGACATACACAAACAAACATGGATCGATGCTTGACTGGTCGGAGCTCGTGGGTCTTGCCGTTGATCGGAGCTGGCGGACGCTGGATCGGAGCTGGCGGATCGGCGACCGGAGCTCGCGGATCGGCGATCAGAGCTCGCGGATCGCGATCGGAACTCGAGGATCGGCGATCAGAGCTCGCGGATCGCCGATCGGAGCTCGCGGATCGCCGAACCGAGAGCTCCGATCACCGATCGGAGCGATTCGCAAGCTCTGATCGCCGATCCGAGAGCGATCGCGATCGGCGATCGGAGCTCGCGGATCGCCGATCCGAGAGCTCCGATCGGATCGCGAGCTCCGATCGCTCCGGATCGCCGATCGGAGCTCGCGGATGGTGATCTGAGCTCGCCGATCGGACTCGCGGACGCTGATCTGAGGTGTGATCCGAGAGGTAGTTGATGGAGATGGAGATGGAGAGGGAGAGGGAGAGGAGAGGGAGACTCTGAGAGATGGGTTTGGAGAGAGAGAGCAAAAGTGAGAAATGAGCTGGGAGAGAGAGAGCGGTAATTTAAGAGTCAGTTGCGTAAAATAATAAAATATTAAAGAAAATTAATTATTTAATTAAAAAGGATGATAGGATAGATGAACTGATGTGGAAGTTTTGTAAAATTAAACGTGTAAAATAGAAAAGTGGGTTTTTAGTGTAAAAGTGAAGGTGTAAAATAGAGGATCTGGTGTGGATGCTCTTACGCTACGCTTTGAGGGGGCTTTAATGAGCCGCTTAAGTAGCCATTAGGTGCGCCTCAAGTGGATGTCTATTCGGCTTGTCTCATCTTGAAGTAAGTGCCAAGTTGCACTCTCTATTTGTCGGTTGGCATTTAAATAGTGCTGTTAGAACTAAACGTACACAAGGCCCGCTCTAGAGGAGAAAATTTACCTCGCATCAGATGCATATCATACCATCTCGCTTGAGAGGGCTTAGGTCTTGCTTGAGTGGCTCACACATATTTGTGGGGGCCTACTCTTATGCAAGAGGAAAGATACATAAACCGATGCATATAATATCATCTTGCTTGGAATAGCTTAATCTTTGCTCGAATGGCCCACTAAAACTGAATTTTATCTAAAAATTTTCTCCATTTCGTTTATTTTCCAAAAAATACTTATGTTTTTATTTTTATTTTTAAACGAACCTGGAATTCCAAAAAACTGAAAAACACTTGCTCATGTTTCAACCATATTGTTTATATCTATATATACAACAGCAAATCGTGTTTAGGGTACAAATTTTTTCCCATCACATGGCAGACCATTCAAACGAGACAAAACAGCCATTCCAAAACTTCATGATTAATTTAAAATTATAAGTTTATAACCTGATTCAATTTTGGGTTATTGTATTTGTGCCACACGTGACACAGCCGACACTGCCCCTGAAATCAGTCTTCAATATCACTGAGTGGAGTGATCAGTCTTTATTTTCATCAAATCCGTTGACTTGAATTTTAATTTGAGTTGACGGTTGATATGGGTATTAAAAATTTATGTGAGAAAAAGTTAGATGTTATTTTGGTTTACGCGTGGGCTGGCTGCCACTGCTGAGCTGCCCCTGCCTGCTGGCATGTCAATCACTCAATCTTATTTATAAATACTGACGTGTCAGTTTCAAAAGATGGCCACTTTATGGTTTACTCAGTTCTACTCTCTATGAGATTAGCCGTGAAAACCAATGGATCTTTCTCATTTTGATTCTCAGGGTTGAATGAAAAGACTTGATTACCACTACCCGTGCAGCCCAAGAGGTCCTTAACACCTGACAATGGTGCAGAAAATGTTGGAGTCCAAGAGTCAACAAGACCATATTCACTCATCACCCGAATGCGGCACACCTCAACCAATTCAGCTTCATCATGGTGTGACTTAAATAAAAAGATATAAGAGCATCAACAGTGAAGCTGAAAATTTAACTTTTTAGCTTCATCAAAAATTATTTTATGTATTTTATTTATTTACTTTACAAAATATGTTACAGTAGTGGATCTATTTTAGCTTTTAACACAATAAAATAATATAAACATCACAATAAAATAATATATCCACTATAATAAAATAATATATTCATTACAATAAACAACCATTACAACTACTCGCAACCGCTACCATCGACTCTTTCACCGCCACCGCAATCGCTACCGCCACCGCTACCGCTGCCACCATCGCCGCCGCTACCGCTGCCGCCGCCGCCGCCGCCGCCGTAGAAACTGTGTAGGATGTGGTTCTTTTTACAAACTTCATTTTGGTTCTTTTTTTAGTAATATCATGGTTATGAAATCCATATTAGATTTTTAAAACTCAAAGAAAATGATTTGATTGAACAGGGTAACTTGAACGTAAATGCTTAATTTAACAGTAGCTTAAAGAAAACCACACAATAAATTCCTGCAAACAGAAAAATTTCAATACATTTCATCACAAATACATTCAGTCCATTCATGGATGATCTGAATTAAAAGCCAAAAAGAAATGTAAAGTACCCTGCACACAGAAAATTCCCAATACATTTTGTCCAATACAAATACGTTCTGTCAATACATCCATGTTCAATTGACTTGAAGTGAAACAGAGAGGTGGGTCTGAGCTGAGGTGGTTGATCGGCGTGGGTTTGAGCTAAGAGGGCTGATCGGCGGTGAGCTTGAGAGAGTTTTAAGAGAGTTGAGTGCTTGGACGGCGTGGGTCTGAGGCTGAGAGGGTTGATCGGTGTGGGTCGGTGTGGGTCTCAGTTGATCGGCAGTGGGTCTTACCAGGTGGAACGGTGACGTTGAAGACAGCAAGGGCCGGCGGCGGCGAGCTTGAGAGAGTTGAGAGCTTGGACGGCGTGGGCTGAGGGTTGATCGGCGGTGAACTTGAGAGAGTTGAGACGGCATCGGCATGGGTCTCAGCTGATCGGCGTGGGTCTCAGCTGATCGGTGTCGGCGATGGTGAGCTTCAGAGAGTGATTGTGAAGAGAAAGAGAGAGGAGAGAGTGAAATGGAGAGATTTGGGTTCCGGAGTGACTGAAGAGAAAGGGTAGCGTTAAATGGAAAATGGAGAAGAGCTGATCTATCATTTTTTAATCCATGCCTGAATAAATTTTTTTTTTTTTTTTATAACTTTCAGCTACAGTGCTCATGTATTGATACATGAGCACTGTAGCGCAAAGCTAAAATTTTTTAGCTTTGCCTCCACTGCTGCAGGTGGGTTTTTGGGGTTTGAGTGGAGCTAAAATAGCAATATAGCTATTTAGCTCCACTGCTGTGGATGTTCTAAATAGCAAACTCACTCGTCCAAAATTTATTGATGACATTATTAGTAGTTGAACACACTATATAATAAGTTTTGGTTGATTTTGAATTGCATAATTTGAATTTCATTTGATTGGCTAATGAAATTTATTTTAAGGGAAATCCTTCTTTTAAAAAAAAGAAATAAAATAAAACTGGCAATTGTTGAGGAGGAGAAGGGGAACAATAATTTGTGATATTTGTTGAAAGTTAAAAAAGATTTGGGTTTTAAGGGTAATTTATATTTAGTTTCAATAATATTTCACCAATTAAATATAGTTTGTAGAAATTTGTACAACCGATTAATGAAGTAGAATGAAAAAGAAGTTTTTTAGTAACATATAATATATATTGTGCAATAGGTTAAGAAGTTCCTTACTTTTATGTTTATATGGTATTGTTAAATGTTCATTTTTAATTAATTAGCAAGTGGTGTTTAAAATATGTATCACAATAGCGAAAACAATATTATCAAAATTGCAAGAAAAGCCATTTTAATACCTTCAAATGTCTTATTATTATTATTATTATTATTATTATTATTATTATTATGAGATAACAAAATCAAATGATCATTAAAATTTTACAAATGTAAATTTTTCGTTATTTATTTGACCTTGTATTATAGAACATAATTACTCCAAAATATAAAAGTCTAGGCCGAACTAATTTTCTATATGTTTAATAATTAAAGCTTAACATTGATAGTACCACTACAATTGAACATTTCCGTGTGTAAGCATGGGTTACATGCTAGTTTAGAATAATATATGTGCTTAGATATAAATGGTTTTGATTTTAGAGGGGGAAAATGTCCTTACTTTAAATTCTTTTTAAAAAACCCATGACTAGCGAGGGTTAATGTTGAGATAAAATAAAAATCTCAATGTGTGAGGGCTACCTTGGTCACTCTTATGTGTGATCCATGGGATGTCTACTAGTATCTTGTCGTTAAAAGAAATTTTTCAAAAGTCAAGTTGAAAAAAATGGATTTTAAACAAAATTTTAAAGGATGTATATTGGATTTTTTGGTCAAGGTTGTCAAAGTTTTTCCTTAGGGGATAGGTATAGAGGGGGCTCAACATAATTTGGGGTTTAAGACGAAAATTCATGTGAAGCATTTTATATGTAACTATTAATTAAATAAAATTATTTAATACTAATCAAATCAAGGTTAATTTGATGCAATATTAAAGACTTAATTTGAAGAATAATACCAACTAAACTATTTCATATGGAGAATTTAATATCATAGGTGAACCATAAGTTTTAATAAAAAGAAATAAAAATAAATGTCAATTAAAAAAAGATACTTTATTTTGGATATATGATAGTGTATAGTTAAGTAAAATTGTAATCTAATTTTTAATTTTCTTTCTTGTTTTTGAGAGAGAGAGAGAGAGAGAGATTAATCTATGATTGGTGATTTAGTCATCTGTGTAAATTTTTTTTGAAACATTTTTGGGTTTCAATTAGGTTAGGTTGCTATTGGTCTTGTATTTTGGAAGTCTTGATAGAAATGAAAAGGAAAAATGCATTAATGATACTAAAAAATGTTCACAATATAATATGAAAATGATTAAGATCGATAAACTTCAACAATCTAATTATGAATGCTTAATTTTTTTTTTGATAGGTAATATGTCAATTTGTAATCCAATAGTAAATTTGTTTTATCCTTAGGCAGCGTTTGGATCCGGTGTTTACTGGGTGTTTCCACGTTTTGCGTTTGGATGATTGTGGGACCCAATGCTACAGTGGCACAAAATAAACACAAGAAAACACTGGATGAAAAACTTCTCTACGCATCGTTTCATTAAAAGGAAACGCGTCTGCAACTATTATTCATGGACTTTTAGCATCCTAGGAAACGTGTTGCATTGTACTAACACACTGTGAACAAAGACTCCTGACATCAAACTCAGTTCATGTCTTATCCATCAAGTTGGCAACCCACAAAAGTAGAAACACAAAACGGTACGTTCTCTTTGAAGGAAAAATTCTGGTTTTGTATCTCATACAAAACACATAGCGGAACCAACAGACAAGGATCTATTTCATTCATGATTGATAACGTGCATTATGTAAATTTCAAAATTTAAGAACAAGACAGTGTACCTTGGTATGGAAAAATTCAAAACAAAGATTAGAAGCACTTGGGAACACTTTTAATCTTCACTACAATTCCACTTTACGCTCAAGATGTGTGGTTTCTCAATTAGATTTCAAGGGAGAATGAAAGTGTGTCTCACACTCTCTCACACACCGTTTCTTATTTCACTCTAATAAAAATTCTTTATGTTTCTCCATTTATAACTAACTGATTATCTAATTGGGCTGGCCTATTGAGTCTTTCCAATTGGGTTTTAGTACGTGGCTTGGAGTGGGACCAAAAGGGACCAATAAGACATTAGCTCCAATGGGCCTTGGGCTTTTCCGTCAACTCTTGACAAGTCCAAAGTTACTATTAATTATATTTAATACTACTATATAATAATAATTGCACTCTAGGCCTTATTAATAAATTATATCCCAAGACTTTATTATACATGCAACCCCTTCATAAAATATTTGTAGCAACACAAAGTTATAATTGTATACTGCCACTTTGTAAATTACTACATCTTATCCTTGAGTATCCGGTTTAATCCTTTAAAGTTATTCATTATATATTTATGAAATCCAATTTCATAAATATATACTTTAGTAATTTCTTACTAAAGTGGTTAGACCTAACTCTTTGAATAACTGAACCCATTAAATTTATCTCAAGGGAATATTTTATATCTCCATCAAGAAACTATGAATTCCATCTTGAGAATATATGTTCCATCAATACTAAATGTGACTGCCCAACATACTGAGATTTTGGCCGTCGCTTTAGATCTCACTCCTGATATATCAAAGCAACCTATACCTCATGATCAGGTCCATTATTCTCTCAGGATTAAGAGTTCATACAAATAGAAGTCGTGAGATTTATTATTCATTTGACAGTCGTTAGGAGAATAATAAGTCTCACAGCGGTCTTGTTCAATATGTCTTAACTCTTAAAACATATCAACATATCAACTAAAAGTCTCCACTTCCATGATCAAGACAAATCATCTTAGTTGATACGTTATAGTCTTCGCAGATGAAATACCCAATTTCATCACTGACTACGAACTATAAATTCTGAGTTTACAAAGAACTTGTGATTTACATCTTCTGTGACTTTTCACATAAATCATATACAATGCATCTCATGGAGTATATGATAATGTCCTATATTCATGTTACCATTATTTTAGATAATAATAAAACAATTTTATCAATCACAATATTAAGTCATACATCATGTCATATATAATATCATACATAGCATTATACAATAGGATTTAAGAGCACTAATCCTAACAATCTCCCATTTGCCCTAAAGACTATTGTGCACTAATCTAACTCTCATTGTTTCTAAATGTGACTCGAAAGTCCTTTGAGGCAAGGTTTTGGTAAAAAGATCTACTAGATTATTTGCACTTTCAATCTTTGCTACCACAACATCTCCACGAGCAACAATGTCTCGAATGATGTGGTACTTCCTTTCAATGTGCTTTCCTTTCTTGTGATTTCTTGGATCTTTGGATTGTGCAACCGCTCCACTATTGTCACAAAACAATGTGATGGGAACTTGCTCCATTCTCACAATACCAAGATCAGAAAGGATTTATTGAGCCAAACAGCCTCCTTTGTTGCTTCACAAGCAGCAACGTAATCGGCTTCCATGGTGGAGTCCGCAATACAAGATTGCTTAACACTCCTCCAACTTATGACTCCACCTCCCAAGGTGAAAACACATCCTGAAGTGGATTTTCTGAAATCTAGATATGATTGAAAATCTGAATCTGTATAGCCAATGGGAATCAAATCCTTACTATGGTAAACAAGTATATAATCTCTCGTTCTCCTAAGATACTTGAGAATATGCTTTACAGTTTGCCAATGTTTTGGTCCTGCATTTGATTGATATCGGCTGACCATGCCAACTGAATAACAAATATCTGGTACAAAACATGACATACATGAGACTTCCCACTGCAAAAGCATAAGGAACTTGTCTCATCATATTTTCTTCCTCTTGAGTCTTAGGCCTTTGGTCATCAGACAGAGAAACTCCATGTCTAAAAGGAAGCAATCCTTTCTTGGAGTTTTGCATACTAAACCGTTCTAAAAGCTTATCTATATATCCAGTTTGTGATAAGCCTAATATCTTATTCTTACGATCTCGCCAAAGCTTGATCCCTAGAATCAAGTTAGCCTCATCCAAGTCTTTCATATCAAATTGGCTTGACAACCAAACTTTAACCGATGACATTACCCCTACATCATTCCCAATGAGTAGAATATCATCAACATAAAGTACTAGGAACATTACTACTTTGTCTCGATGTCTTTTGTACACACATGATTCATCAAGATTTTGTTAAAATCAAATGACTTGATTGCTTGATCAAATATGATGTTCCATGACTTAGATGCTTGTTTAAGTCCATAAATGGACCTATTCAACTTGCATACTATATGCTCTTGGTTCTTTGCTATGAAACCTTCTAGTTGCAACATGTATATTTCTTCTTCAAAATTGCCATTAAGAAATGCAGTCTTGACATTCATTTGCCAAATCTCATAATCATAATGAGCAGCAATAGATAAGAGAATTCTAATAGACTTAAGCATGGCTACTGGCGAAAAAGTTTCATCATAATCAATACCTTCTTTTTTAATATACCCTTTCGCTACTAGCCTTACTTTAAAGGTTTCAACCTTTCCATTTATCCCTCTCTTCCTCTTGTAAACCCATTTGCAACCAACAGGCTTAATGCCGTTAGACGCCTTTACAAGATCCTATACATGATTGGAATACACAAAATCCAATTCAGATTTCATAGCTTGGATCTAATGATGTGCATCTATATCATTTATTGCTTCATCATAAGTGTAAGGATCCGATTCAGCCTCTTTTGAGATAAACTCATAAGTTTCTCCTAAACCTGCGAATCTTATAGGAGGTCGAACAATTCTCCCACTACGACGAGACACCTATGTACTAGATATCTCATGAGTAGTATCTTGTGGTGTATCTAATACAGCCACATCATCCCTAGTTTCATTCATTAGTTATTCAACTACAAGTTCATTCATTTAAGCTAAGACAACTTTACTTCTAGGAGTAAAATTATTCATATAGTCATTTTCCAAGAATTTGACATTTGTGCTAACAAACACTTTATTATCCTTATGACCATAGAATAAACCTCCAACTGTTCCTTTTGGATACCCTACAAAAAATACCACTTCTGTTTTAGACTGTAACTTGTTAGACTTTCCTTTCAACACATGTGTTGGACAACCGCAAATGTGGAAATGTCTCATACTAGATTTACGCCAATTCCACAACTCTACAGGTGTTTTAGGAATAGACTTTGAAGGTACTAAATTCAGAAGATACATTGCAGTATTTAAGGCATATCCCCAAAAAGAAATTGGTAGAGTCGAATAACTCAACATGGACCTAACCATATCTAAAAGAGTCCTATTCATTCTTCTGCTACACCATTTTGTTATGGAGTTCCAGGTGCAGTCAACTGGGATATAATCTCATTTTCAGTCAAGTAATCCTTGAAATCACCAAGAAGGTATTTGCCACTTTGATCAGATCGAATGGCCTTTATGTGTTTACCCAATTGATTCTCAACTTCAGCCCTAAACTCTTTAAACTTTTCAAAGGTTTCGGACTTCCGTTTCATTAGGTATACATAACCAAATCTAGAGTAATCATCAGTGAAAGTAATGAAATACTCATAGCCACCTCTTGCTTGGATTGACATAGGACCATATACATCTGAATGTACTAGTTCTAGCAAATCTTGGGCTCTTCTATCCTTTGCATCAAAAGATCGTTTGGTCATCTTACCTTCCAAACAAGATTCGCAAATTGGAAAGCCATCAAAGTCCATGGGCTGTAAAAGTCCATCTTTGATTAGTCTTTGAATCCTACTTGAATTGATATGATCTAAACGCAAGTGCCACAGATATGCATCACTAGTAGAAGGAAACTTTCTCTTTAATGATTTTATATGAGAGCTATAATCTAATTCAGAATTGTATAATTCATGCTTATCAGGAGTTAAAATATAAAGACTATCCACAATATTGTCAGAACAGATAAACACTTTATCATTCTTTATTACAACATTGTCTTTCAGGACAACAAAATACCATGTTTACCTAAGTAAGTTGCAGAAATTAAATTCCTACGAACATTAGGTACATACAAACAGTTTTCCAATATTAAAACTCTAGACTTAAAACACAAATCAAACACTCCAACAACTTCAACCGGAATCTTGCTCCCATCAGCCAAAGTAAGAAATAATTCTCCCTCATTCAACTTTCTGGTCTCCTGGAACCCTTGCAAAGAATTACAGATATGATTAGTACAACCTGAATCCACACACCAGGAATCTATTGGATTCTATACCAAACATATTTTAAGAAGAAATGAACTTTTCATACCCTTATTCTTAGCAGCCTTGAATGTTGGACAATTCATCTTCCAATGTCCTTTCTCACCATAATAGAAACACTTTTCTTTAGTTTTCTTTCCTTTGTTGGCAACCCCTAAGGCAATTTGTTTACCATCTTTCTTAGTGAAGTCCTTCTTCTTCTTCTTCTTCTTCTTCTTCTTACCCTTGCCTTTCGACTTAGGTTGAGAAGTAGAAACTTCACCCACATTGGCTTCAACACTAGAAGTACCAAGGATGCCTTCCGCCGCCACTAACTCATTCATTAATTCAGACAAAGAATAAATCTTTTTGTTCATATTATAATTGAGTCTGAATTCCTTGAATGATTCTGGTAGTGACTGGAGTATCATATCCACTTGGGATTCTCCATCAATGTCGGCACCTGAAACTTCTAATGTGTTTAGATTAGCAATCATCCTAAGATAATGCTCTCTCACTGAACTTCCTGCAGCCATTTTGGTATTATAAATTTGCCTCATGGTTTCTTGCCTTACAGAGCGGCATTGCTCACCAAACATCTCCTTCAGACTATGCATTATGTCCGAAGCAAATTCTACATCCTGCATTTGATGCTGTAGAACATTTGAGATAGATGCTAAGATATAACACTTGACCATTTCATTAGATTACTACCAACGATCATATCGTTGTTTTTCCTCAAGAGGAGCATCTAATGAAGGAAAGGTAGGACATAGTTGAATAAGCACAAATTTGTGCTCTTCAGCAGTAAGAACAATGTCCAGATTTCTTTTTCAGTCAACATAGTTGGATTCAGTCAGTTTGTTTTGGTTAAGAATAGAAACAAGTGGGCTAAATGATGCCATGATAAAATCTGAAAATAATAAACATGAATATAATAAATAAACTAAACATTATCAATTTAGCATATAATATGGAACCTTAATAAAACCATAAAACAATATATGCAACGACAACCCAATCTCATATTCAATATCCCTCAGCATAGAGTGAACATAAAATACTATGATTGATTGAGAACTATTCTCATTATTAGTGTTATCATGATAACTCTTATCAAACACTAATAATATGCCGTTTTACATTTAGCCTCTAAGTAATAATAGTAAGAACTCAGCATAGAGGATGCTATAATACTTAGTCTAGTGTATGCCATTGTCTAGAATCATGTGTAACCACATTTCATTCCTTTAACAGGCTTATTTTGTGGTACCATGATAAAACACCCCCCGCATGGAATGCAAAACTCGAAGCTAAGACAAGGTGTTTATCAAACCACTATAAACTAGGAAATTCAATCTTGTAGGACCATAAAATAAATACTCTCCGCATAGAATGCTAAGCTCGAGACAAAGATAAAGTATATATTTCACACTACTATGAACCAATAATGGAGGCCCTGAGATCCAACCCTTGTATTTCTCTCCCACTAGATATTTTAAAATAAAGGCTTTTAAGGTCAAGAACCATAATAATGCTAGACACGTGAAAAAAAATATAATCCTAATCTCATTAGGAATAAATTTCATTAAACTAGCATTAACATATATAAATATATATAACGTAAAAAAAACTCTTATTACATACAAAAATTCATATTATATTAATATACAAATTAATATACATAATATATAATTACTACATTATATATATATAACATATGAATTACATGAATTATTTATATACCGTTTGCATGCAAGTTGGCCATCAAATACTATAATGTACGGATTCTATAAAACAAATAGAATCCTTTATATATGCATGCAAGTGGGCTATATTCATGCAAGACAAATAAATCCTAGAATAACCAAGCCATGCATCAAACTCAAGCCATGCATCAATTCCAAGCTGTGAAATAACATTCAAACGGTGCAAGAGAAAAGTCCAAATAGTGCATGCATTTAACAGTTACAAAACAGTTATTTCATAAATCAATAACTGTATCTAAGCAACCATAAAGACACGGCACTATTCACTTGATCTTGTTAGCATCATTCAAGCGCAGGACATTTCTATGCAATCCCATATTCTTCCATTAATGGTTATTGAATCAATGACCAATCCATGCACATGTAGAACAATATATCACATATATTTATCAATGCACATAAGATTTATGGAACAATATCTTTATGCAGAAATTTGAAAACACAAAGATAACGGTTTTCTTAAATTCTAAAATTCAATCACACACTATACAATCATGATATGAAAACCTGACTCTGATACCAATTGAAGGAAAAATTTTGGTTTTGTGTCTTATACAAAACACATAGCAGAAGCAACAAATAAGTATCTATTTCATTCATGATTGATAACGTGCACTATGTAAATTTCAGAATTGAAGAACAAGATAGCGTACCTTAGTGTGGCGAAATTTAAAACAAAGATTAGAAACCCTTGGGAACACTTTTAATCTTCACTCCAATGCTACTTTACGCTCAAGATGTGTGGTCTCTTAATAAAATTTCAAGGGAGAATGAAAGTGTGTCTTACACTCTCTCACACACCGTTTCTTATTTCACTCTAATAAAAATTCTATATGTTTTTCCATTTATAACTAAGTGATTATCTAATTGGGTTGGCCTATTGAGCCTTTCCAATTGGGCTTTAGTGTGTGGCTTGGAGTGGTACCAAAAGGGACCAATAAGACACTAGCTTCAATGGGCCTTGGGCTTTTCCGTCAACTCTTGACAAGTCCAAAGTTACCATTAATTATATTTAATACCGCTATATAAATATAATTGCACTCTAGGTCTTATTAATAAATTATATCCCAAGACTTTATTATACATGCAACCCCTTCATAAAATATTCGTAGCAATACAAAGTCATAAATGTAGACTGCCACTTTATAAATTACTACATCTTATCCTTGAGTACCCGGTTTAATCCTTTAAAGTTATTCATTATCTATTTATGAAATCCAATTTCATAAATATATACTTTAGTAATTTCTTACTAAAGTGGTTAGGCCTAACTCTCTGAATAACTGAACCTATTAAACTTATCTCAAGGGAATATTTTATATCTCCATCAAGAGACTAAATATGAATTCCATCTTGAAAATATATGTTCCATCAACACTAAATGTGGTTGCCCAACATACTAAGGTTTTGGCCGTCACTTTAAATCTCACTCCTGATATATCAAAGCAACCTACATCTCATGATCATGTCCATTTATCTCTCAGGATTAAGAGTTCATGCAGATAAAAGTCGTGAGATTTATTATTCATTTGACAGTCATTAGGAGAATAATAAATCTCACAGCGGTCCTGTTCAATATGTCTTAACTCTTAAAACATATCAACATATCAACTAGAAGTCTCCACTTCCATGATCAAGACAAATCATCTTAGTTGATACGTTATAGTCTTCGTAGATGAAATGCCCAATTTCATCACTGACTACAAACTATAAATTCTGAGTTTACAAAGAACTTGTGATTTACATTTTCTGTGATTTTTCACATAAATCACATACAATGCATCTCATGGACTACATGATAATGTCCCATATTCATGTTACCATTATTTTAAATAATAATAAAACAGTTTTATCAATCACAATATTAAGTCATACATCATGTCATACATAGCATCATACAATAGGATTTAAGGGCACTAATCCTAACACTCTCCAATGGTTGTTTTCTCATTCTACCCTTTCTTCCTCTCAATCATTTTGGCAGAGATATCTTCAATTTTCTTCAATGCTCCATCCTCTTCGTCTTCAATGAATTGCACTTACCCACCAACCAATAACCCATCAAAACAAAGGAAATAGAGCAAACCCATTACAAGGAACAAATGAACCCCTATGTTCTTCCTTCACTCCAACTCAGCTTTTCTCTGCTTGGGACGTCATTGCCGCCACTGTGGGTCTCAACATTCACGGGTAATTTCTGTCTAACTTCTCATTCTTTCTGATCTGTTGGTGTGTGGTTATATTGTTTTTCATGAGGATTCAATTTTGTGATTTTGTGTTTAACGTTTGTGTGTGCTTTTTGTATTTTCCATGACACTAGTATGTGGGTTTATCTCTCCTTTGTGTAATTTTGTGTGTTTCTCTTCCTGACAATAGTATTTTTATTTAATTTCCCTAAAATCATTGGTATTTTGTAGTTCAATTACTAATATTACACAAGGCAATTTGAATTAGGGTTTCCCTTGTCTGAACAAGGATTAGGGTTTCCCGAACATTATCCCCATTGCTTATCAACCTTTAACAATTGAATGTGTTTTCAGAGATATGAACAGGACTGATTGAGTCTAGTCTAGTATCCCCTGATTCTCCCCACATTGGGAAAGTTGGTAGGTTAGGGAGCAACATTTTTTATTTTTTATTTATTGGAAGACAAGCTTCCAGTTTGAGAACAAGGGGTTGAGAAGTTGTTTTGAGTATCCTTTTGTGATTTTATTGGCTTTTGTGTTGATGTCTGGTTGTAGAAACAACTTCTACATTGGTGGGAACTTTGGGGGTTATTTTCCCTTCAGGAAGTGGTACTAGTATATGAATATTTGATTTGCCATATGTTGTCTGGTAACATTGGAACCTAAAATCTACTCTGATTATGTTCCTTTCAACACCAGTTCAAAGGTGCAAGCTAATGACATTCGTAACCTAAAATCTACTCTGATTGTGAGTTTACTTTGCATTTTTCATGTGGACATGCGTAACTGATTATCATATGCATACGAACTGTTTGTTGAAATGCATCTGTGAGTATAGAAGGAAGTTGTAGCAAAAATGGGTAAGGGAAAATTGAAGGACGGTGGTAATGAGGCCAGAACTGGGTGGAAAGATAGTAAGGCACAAAAAGCTTTTTGCGATTTGAGTGCTGCTCAAGTCCTAGATGGCAAGAGGCATGGAGGATTTTTGAGAAGGGAAGGGGTTAATGCAATGATTGAGCAGTTGGATGAAATGGGAAAAGTAGTGACTCACACACAGTTCAAAAACAAATGAGATCATTTGAGAAAACAGTGGAAGAATTGGAAGGGGTGTTTGACCATGACATTGGGTTGGGTGTTGAACCTATAACTGGGATCCTTGAGGCCAGTGATGAGTGGTGGACTCAAGAGGTTCAGGTTAGTTCACTTTACATAATTGTCAAAAACCCAACTGTCTACAACTATATTGTGTTCTAACTACCGGTTGTCCACATGTAGGCATGTCCCAAGGCATTAACCTATAAAAAAAAAACCTTTGCCGAATGTTCAGTCCATGGAAATCATGTTTGAAGGCACTTGTGCAATGGGAAAAAATGCATTTTGCCTGAGTGGTGAAATACCAAAGGAATGCACTAAAGGGTTTGGGGACTCCACTAACAGCAAAGAATTTGTTGACCCCGAATGTGAACCCTCTGCCAATGTTGACCCAAAGGAGGTTGAAGGCCCATCATCATCAAGGGCAACACCGACAGTGAATAAGGGGAAAGGCTCTGCAAGCGGTGTCTCCCTTTTCAGGGGAATTTGCAAGAAACCAAGAAAAAATGGCTTAATTGTGCAAGAGTTGTCTGACTCTTTTAAGAGCATCTCAGATGTTATTGTTGAGAGTAAAAGTGTAAGTACTCGTACACCATTTGCTTCCGCAGCAGCTACTGAGATGCAAGCAATTATGGACATAATGTTGAGTCTTCCTGGGTTGCAAGTGAGTGATCGCCTTCATATGTTACACTTGCTTGTTCGTGAATAACCCAGGTGGTAGGAACATGTTTGCAACTAATGTTAAGAAGAAGGAGGTCTAGCTGATGTGGCTAGAGATGCAGTACACCATGAACCGTTAGTGACATTTTGCTTTATAGGAAAGGGGCTTGTCTACAGCCTGGGTTGCTTTGTCCTTGGTGTTGTACCTATTGCACTCTTTAGAAAAATATAAAACCTTAAGGATTAATTATTTCTTGTTGTACCTGTTGCACTCTTCTTTTTTTTTTTTTTTTTTTAATGGGTACAAACTATATGCTTACCATGTGTATGTAAGACAATGGTTACTACCTAATCTAGTGTATGCTTAACTGTTCCTTTTTCTTTTGCTACTATCTATAATTGTCATCTATAATTAATTGTTCCTTTTTCAACTTGCTGGGTAAAGCGAAACTGCTTTTAGAAGGCATTTGACAAAGCCAAAGCCATTGAGAAGTTTCCTCATGTAGATGTGTTGCTGTTTCTTTTTTTATTAATAAAAGCTGCCAAATATTTGTTTATTGCTTAATACTTTAATATCAATGATTACAATGGTTTCGATAATGGGTGGGCATTAGAACCCCCCATACCTAAAGATCCAACAGCCAACTTGGGGGGTTCTACTTGTTCCATGGTTGGAGTTTATTCGTTAGAGCTTATAACTAATGCTGAAAACAGTGAAAATGAGCTATAACTAATAAGCTCTAACTATTTCAGCATTAATCAAATTCCAATTCAGCATCTGATTAATGCTGAAATGGTTAAAGCTTATTAGTTAGAGCTCATTTTCACTATTGTAATAAAGTTTGGTTGTGAGAAAGCATAGAATTCTCTAACATGGGTTGTGTAATGCTAAAATGGTTGCCAAGATTGTCTCAATTGCTACTTTGCCTTCAGACTGTGAGTAATGTTTAGAGTTTATGCATTTCACTACCCCTGTGAGTTGTGACACAACATTTTTGGTGTGGAGAATGCATTTGACTTGGCTCTTCATTTTAGTTTTTAATGGCCAGCTAAGATTTTAAAGACATTGTTCAGCTTCCTAAAACCTCCAGCTGGTAAGTTGTTGTTTGATGGCATTTTCATGCTTTAGGTGGTCAATGTGTCAGTCTAGGCTATAAGTTTCATAGGTATGCTTGCTAGTTCTTGATGTGTGGTTCATGTAGATCTCTGTCTCTCTCTTTGGTTTTTGTTTTTTTTTTTTTTTGGTTTTTGTAGGTGTATGTCTTGTGATTAGATGATTTGTTTTAAGGTGAGGGGTAACTGCAGTGGCCATTGACTTTCTGTGTGTGTGTGAAACAGTTACATGTGTGTTTATTCAGTAGGTGTAAGATTGTTATTATTATTATTATTATTATTATTATTTTTGTATGAACATTGAAAGGGGGGTGTTTTATTTTTATTATTTCAAAGTAATTACTGAAGAATGACACATTATCTTACTTAGATAAATTACATTGATAAATCCAAAAAACGCAAGTACTTTTTTTTTGAATTGCATCAAATTGAGCACTGGGGTGGTGGGGTTCTGCATTGTGCAGTGAAAGTTTAGCAGGATTTGGTGGTAGTTGAGGATAACTGAAATATGCCTGCCACAAGTCAGTGCTCATTAGCTTGGATTCTTTGTCAATCTTGGCCTGATTAAGGCCTTTTTCGTTGCCAATTAAAAAAAAAAAAAATGAGGCTGCTATATTCACTGGTTTCTATCTTTCTGATGCATAGATTTTCATGTTTGAATGTAGAAAAATTTTGGATTAATGGCCTCTCTTTTTATCATTTGATTTTTTATCTGTGATTATAGTTTTATGGGGTAGATAATTTGTTAATTTGCTGTATTAGTTTTGTGTGCTATTTTAATGGGGTAGATAATGTGATTATATTGGTTGAATCCATTACAGTATTAGCTTATAGTTTTGTGTGCTATTGCATGTTTTGCTTAGGATTAATCCCTGATCTCAACTAAACAATGATATCTTTTCAATTAGGATTCAACCAGTATCCTTGCTGAAGACCTAGCTGCCACTCCCCTCCTAACTGACCCCCAGTTGACAGCAGCCCGTACTTACACCAAGATGCCTTTGGCTTTTTAGTGCTTAGAAAATGTACACCTGAATTGGGAAAAGGAGAATTTCCAACATCTGCTTCTATTATAGCTTTATTATAAAACAGTGCCAATCAAGAAATCTGTTGGATGAAGGAGTTGTCCTCACCTTCCACAATCACCTATCAAATCCCATATCCTAACCCCAATTCAGTGCCCATAGCATTGACTAGGGTGCCTTACTTACTAGCACACTAGTTCATGAACCCAGTTAATATTACAATGCATTGTCTAGGTCATTAAAGTACCTTTCATAGAAACCTTATAGGCTGTACCCAGTGACTTTTAGAGAACTTAGTTGTTGGTTTTGCGGGAAGCTTAAGGTAAGCAATATTTGTGCTAGTGCTGGGGGTTTCCCAAAAAATGTTTTCACTATCCAACTATGGTTATAATGAACAAATATTTATATTTATGTAATCTGCCAATTTCTTACTCTCTAAATATTTATGCTAGTGTTGAACCTTTTAGTTTGTTTAAGTTCTTAACTGCTAATGATCATTTCCTTGAAGTTGTAAGTCAAGTGAGGTCTTAGGTTGTTCAACATGACTCAGTCCAGTTACATTGACTCCTGAATAATCCTAGTTGGTCTCAACAGAACAAGTTGGACTGACTCAGACTTCATTGGTGTAGGTAAAAGTTGACTGCACTAGTTCCCAGTTAATAGAAGGATGGATTTGATAAAAACGACTCATCTGATTCCCAGCATCAGTGAGTTTCTATACTTTCAAGGAAATATGTGAATATACCATTTGTTATGTGCAATTAAATTCGGGAACATATGCATGGACGCAGACTTCGAGATAAGCGACGACATTGTACTCGCAGCATATATAGCTGGGTGTGTAAGTGTCGTAGCTTACGTGGACAACTATATGAGCAAAGTACCAATGCATACGAATATACAGATAGGGTATGAATGGGTATAGTAAGGTATGTGGTCTGAGGACCATGCATGACTAAGTTTCTGTTTGATATTTAGAAATCGTGAATTGAGGTGTTAATTTCCCCAAAGTAGAAGGTCTAAGGACCCGACATAATTCAGGTTGTGTTTAACAAACAATAGGATATCAATTCCCACAAGGTATGTGGTCCGAGGACCATGCATGACCAAGTTTCTGTTTGATATTTAGAAATAGTGAACTGAAGTGTTAATTTCCCCAAAGTAGAAGGTTTAAGAACTTGACATAACTAAGGTTCTGTTTAACAAACAATTGGATATCAATTTCTACAAGGTATGTGGTCCGAGGACTATGCATGGCCAAGTTTCTATTTGATATTTAGAAATAGTGAATTGAAGTATTAATTTTCCCAAAGTAGAAGGTCTGAAGACCAGACATAACTAAGGTTCTGTTTAACAAACAATAGAATATCAATTTCCACAAGGTATGTGGTCTGAGGACCATGCATGATTAAATTTCTGTTTGATATTTAGAAATAGTGAATTAAGGTGTTAATTTCCCCAAAGTAGAAGGTCTGAGGACCCGACATAACTAAGATTCTGTTTAACAAACAATAGGATATCAATTTCCACAAGGTATGTGGTCTGAGGACCATGCATGACTAAGTTTCTGGTTGATATTTAGAAATAGTGAATTGAGGTGTTAATTTCCCCAAAGTAGAAGGTCTAAGGACCTGACATAATTAAGGTTGTGTTTAACAAACAATAGGATATCAATTCTCACAAGGTATGTGGTCCGAGGACCATGCATGACCAAGTTTCTGTTTGATACTTAGAAATAGTGAATTGAAATGTTAATTTTCCCAAAATAGAAGGTCTGAGGACCCGACATAACTAAGGTTGTGTTTAACAAACAATAGGATATCAATTTCCACAAGGTATGTGGTCCGAGGACCATGCATGACCAAGTTTCTGTTTGATATTTAGAAATAGTGAATTGAAGTGTTAATTTTTCCAAAGTAGAAGATCTGAGGACCCAACATAACTAAGGTTCTGTTTAACAAACAATAGGATATCAATTCCCACAAGGTATGTGGTCCGAGGACCATGCATGACCAAGTTTCTGTTTGATATTTAGAAATAGTGAATTGAAGTGTTAATTTCTCCAAAGTAGAAGATTTGAGGACCTGACATAACTAAGGTTCTGTTTAACAAACAATTGGATATCAATTTCTAAAAGGTATTTGGTCCGAGGATTATGCATGACCAAGTTTCTGTTTGATATTTAGAAATAGTGAATTGAAGTATTAATTTTCCCAAAGTAGAAGGTCTGAGGACCCAACATAACTATGATTCTGTTTAACAAATAATAGGATATCAATTTTCACAAGGTATGTGATCTGAGGACCATGCATGACTAAGTTTCTGTTTGATATTTAGAAATCATGAATTGAGGTGTTAATTTCCCCAAAGTAGAAGGTCTAAGGACCCGACTAATTAAGGTTGTGTTTAACAAACAATAGGATATCAATTCCCACAAGGTATGTGGTCCGAGGACCATGCATGACTAAGTTTCTGTTTGATATTTAGAAATTGTGAACTGAAGTGTTAATTTTCCCAAAGTAGAACGTTTAAGGACCTGACATAACTAAGGTTCTGTTTAACAAACAATTGGATATCAATTTCTACAAGGTATGTGGTCCGAGGACTATGCATGGCAAAGTTTCTGTTTGATATTTAGAAATAGTGAATTGAAGTATTAATTTTCCCAAAGTAGAAGGTCTGAAGGCCTGACATAACTAAGGTTTTGTTTAACAAACAATATGATATCAATTTCCACAAGGTATGTGGTTTGAGGACCATGCATGACTAAGTTTCTGTTTGATATTTAAAAATAGTGAATTAAGGTATTAATTTCCCCAAAGTAGAAGGTCTGAGGACCCGACATAACTAAGGTTCTGTTTAACAAACAATAGGATATCAATTTCCACAAGGTATGTGGTCTGAGGACCATGCATGACTAAGTTTCTGTTTGATATTTAGAAATAGTGAATTGAGGTGTTAATTTCCCTAAAGTAGAAGGTCTGAGGACCCGACATAATTAAGGTTGTGTTTAACAAACAATAGGATATCAATTCTCACAAGGTATGTGGTCCGAGGACCATGCATGACCAAGTTTCTGTTTGATACTTAGAAATAGTGAATTGAAATGTTAATTTTTCCAAAGTAGAAGGTCTGAGGACCCGACATAACTAAGGTTGTGTTTAACAAACAATAGGATATCAATTTCCACAAGGTATGTGGTCCGAGGACCATGCATGACCAAGTTTCTGTTTGATATTTAGAAATAGTGAATTGAAGTGTTAATTTTTCCAAAGTAGAAGATCTGAGGACCTGACATAGCTAAGGTTCTGTTTAACAAACAATATGATATCAATTCCCACAAGGTATGTGGTCCGAGGACCATGCATGACCAAGTTTCTGTTTGATATTTAGAAATAGTGAATTGAAGTGTTAATTTCCCCAAAGTAGAAGGTTTGAGGACCTGACATAACTAAGGTTCTGTTTAACAAACAATTGGATATCAATTTCTACAAGGTATGTGGTCCGAGGACTATGCATGAACAAGTTTCTGTTTGATATTTAGAAATAGTGAATTGAAGTATTAATTTTTCCAAAGTAGAAGGTTTGAGGACTCGACATAACTAAGGTTCTGTTTAACAAACAATAGAATATCAATTTTCACAAGGTATGTGGTCTAAGGACCATGCATGACTAAATTTCTGTTTCATATTTAGAAATAGTGAATTGAGGTGTTAATTTCCTGGAAGTAGAAGGTCTGAGGACCCGACATAATTAAGGTTGTGTTTAACAAATAATAGGATATCAATTCTCACAAGGTATGTGGTCCGAGGACTATGCATGACCAAGTTTCTGTTTGATACTTAGAAATAGTGAAGTGAAATGTT
This sequence comes from Castanea mollissima, assembly GCA_014183005.1. NCBI lineage: Eukaryota > Viridiplantae > Streptophyta > Magnoliopsida > Fagales > Fagaceae > Castanea > Castanea mollissima. Next base: position 60,701,984 of record JACAVU010000002.1, on the reverse strand, counting down.
AATTTTTCCAAAGTTGAAGGTCTAAGGACTTGACATAACTAAGGTTGTGTTTAACAAACAATAGGATATCAATTTCCACAAGATATGTAGTCCGAGGACCATGCATGACCAAGTTTCTGTTTGATATTTAGAAATAGTGAATTGAAGTGTTAATTTCTCCAAAGTAGAAGATCTGAGGAACCGACATAACTAAGGTTCTGTTTAACAAACAATAGGATATCAATTTTCACAATGTATGTGGTCCGAGGACCATGCATGTGGTCCGAAGACCATGCATTACCAAGTTTCTGTTTGATATTTAAAAATAAGTAAATCGAACTATATAATGATAATTTGAAGAGCGAACAACAAAAATGCTTTTTATTAATAATAATACCTTCGTAGGTTGTTCACATTCCGAGGGCGTTGTACAATTTTTTCATTTAGATCAGCTAAGCGATATGACCCTATGCCCGCTACAGAGATGATCCGATATGGCCCTTCCCAATTTGGTGCTAGTTTTCCCCATGCTGGATTTTTGGCTGTACCCATGACTTTCCTCAACACCAAATCCCCAGGCGCTAGTGCCCTCAGCTTCACATGAGCATCATATCCTCGTTTGAGCCTCTGCTGATAATAAGCCATTTGGACCATGGCGGCCTCTCGCCGTTTCTCAACCAGATCTAGGCTTCTTTCCAGGAGGCCATCATTATTTCTCGTGCTGAAAGAACTCGTCCTTAATGTGGGAAACCCAGATTCCAAAGGTATTACTGCCTCGACCTCGTAGGTCATGAAGAAGGGTGTTTCTCCCGTGGATCTTTGCAGCGTAGTTCGATATATCCACAAAACGTGTGGCAATTCCTCCACCCATCTACCCTTTGCATTGTCCAGCCTCTTCTTAAATCCACTGACTATAACTTTGTTAATGGCCTCGGCCTGCCCATTTTCCTGAGGATAAGCTGGAGTGGAGTATCTATTTGTGATTCCCAAGTCATTACAGTATTTTCTAAAAGCTCTATTATCAAATTGCACGCCATTGTCTGAAATAAGTGTATGAGGTACCCCAAATCTAGTGATAATGTTCTTCCAGATAAATTTCTTGGAGTCCACATCCCTAATATTTGACAGGGGCTCAGCTTCGACCCACTTGGTGAAGTAATTAGTTCTCATGAGTAGCCACCTTTTGTTTCCCACAGCCGTCGGAAAAGGCCCAACTATATCCAGTCCCCATTGAGCGAATGACCAAGGACTAGACAAAGGACTAAGGACTCCACCAGGATGATGAATATTAAGAGCAAACCTTTGGCATTGGTCATATTTTCTTGCGTAGTCCTGAGCCTCTCTCTGCATATTGGGCCACCAATATCCCCGAGTCAGAGCTCTATGGGCTAAGGATCTCCCCCCAGTATGGCTTCCACAAATTCTCTCATGCAATTTTCCAAAAGTGTCTCCGTCGCTTCAGGATATACACACAGCAGGTATGGTCTGGTAAAGGAGCATTTATACAACTTTTGATCCTCGGACAACCAGAATCGAGGCGCTTTTCAATGAATTTTATCTGCTTCAAACTTCTCCTCGGGCTGAATATCGGTTTTTAGAAAAGAAACCACAGGGTCCATCCAACTAGGTCCAGGCCTTATCAGATGGATGTGGGCGGCACCTATGGTAGTTAAAGTATGTTTCAACAAGTCTTTGACGAGGATAATCCTAGGCAAACATTGAGCTGAGTACGTCGCCAAAGTGGCCAACGAGTCCGCATGCGTGTTTCCACTTCTAGAAACATGCAAAAGGATGAAAGAATCAAACTCGCATTGTAAACATTTGACCTGGGTCAGGTACTCTTGCATTCTTGGATCCCTAGCCTCCATGGTCCCCTTCATTTGGCCCACAACTAATTGAGAATCCAAGGACATATGAACTGCCTTTCTCCCCATTCTTTGTACCATATCTATACCAACTAAGACAGCTTCGTACTCAGCCTTGTTATTAGTGGCCGAGAACGCTAATCTCAATGATTTCTTAAAGGTAATTCCCTCAGGGAATACCAAAACGAGTCCAACGCCATATCCTCTCTGGTTTGCTGCCCCATCAACAAACACTTTCCAAATCGGAGGCCTTTTGCCTGTGATCGTGCCAACTGATTTTCATCCATGTGTGATTCCTTCGCAGTTTCTTCTAACGATGGTTTGGCGAATTTTGCCACCAAATCAGTGAGAACTTAGCCCTTCACCGAGGTGCGCGACATATATTTGATATCGAAAGCTCCCAGAATAGTTCCCCACTTGGCTACCCTCCCCGAGTAGTCAGTACTTCGCAATACTGACTTGAGAGGCAGTTGAGTCAAAACCACGACGGTGTGAGAATGAAAGTAGTGAGGAAGCTTTCATGTAGCATGGACTACGGCAAGAATCGCCTTCTCCAAAGGTAAATAACGTACCTCAGCTTCATTTAAAAATTTGCTAACATAATAAACCGTTCTTTGTACCCCACTGTCGTCCTTTATCAGAACCAGGCTGACTGCATGGATAGCTAAAGCTAGGTATGCAAACAGGATTTCATCGACCTCCGGTCGAGACATGATGGGTGGCCGGGAAAGATATTCCTTAGGTTGCTGAAAAGTTGAAGCACACTCCTCGGACTATTGGAATCCTTTCCATTTATTTAACAATTGGAAAAAAGGCTTACACCTTTTAGTGGACCGAGAGATAAATCTGCTGAGAGCAGCAGTCATCTTGGTCAATTTCTGAACTTCCTTCATATTTCAAGGTGGTTACAGGCCCTAAATGGCTCTAACTTGTGCCGAGTTTACCTCTATTCCTCTATGAGTCACCATGTAGCCTAGGAACTTTTCGGAGCCCACCCCAAAAGAACAGTTTGAGGTGTTAAGGCGCAGCTTGTACTTCCTAAGTGTTTGAAAAGTGTTGTCCAAATCTTTCACATGCATAGGTATTGTCTTACTCTTCACTACCATATCATCAACATATACTTCAATGGTCTTCCCAAGCTGCGATTTGAACATCCTGGTCATCATCCTTTGGTAAGTAGCCCCTGCATTTTTCAAACCAAATGGCATCACTTTATAGTGATAATTCCCCGTAAGAGTAATGAAGGCAATCTTCTCCTGATCACCCAATGCCAATGGTATTTGGTGATAACCTTGGAAGACATCTAAAAAACTCATCTAAGGATGCCCGACCGTAGCATCCACTAGCTGATCGATGCGAGGCATCAGGAACGAGTCTTTTGGGCAGGCTTTGTTCAGGTCTGTGAAGTCCACACATACTTTCCACTTTCCGCTCTTCTTTTTTACTACGACTGGTGCGCCAACCATTCTGGGTAGAAAACTTCTTTAATAGCCCCAACCATTTTGAGCTTGAGCACCTCTTCCTTGACGGCCTCAGCATGCTCTTTCGAAGAATGCCGAGGTGGTTGCCTTTTGGAACAACAACAGGGTTGAAATTCAAATGATGGCAAATGAAACTTGGGTCAACCCCCGGAGCCTCATAGGGGTCCCAAGCAAAAACATCGGTATTGTTTTTCAAAAACATCACCAATTCCATCTTCTCTTATTGTGGCAACCGTATCCCAACTTGAAAGAACCTTTCGGGGTCATCATTTATGAAAAACCTTTCCAAATCTTCACACGTGGCCTTCTTTGCTGTCACCGTACTGGGCGCATCTAGAGTTGTTAATTGCTATAAGTTTGCCACAGCTGAGGCTGAGGACTCTGATTTGGCTTGATGCAGCACAGCGGCCGATATGCATTGCCTTACTACTGATTGGCTACCAGGAATTTCTTCAATGAATCCACCCGAGGGAAATTTTACTTTAACATGTAAAGTCGAGGAGACAGCACCCAAAGCATGTAGCCAAGGCCTAGCAACGATGGCCGTGTATGGAGAATATGCATCAACCACAAAGAAATCCACATTGACCGTTTCCTAGCCAGACTGTATGGGCAATCGAATCTGTCCCTTTGGTATAACAGCCTTCCCTTCAAAACTTGTCAACGACGAGTCATAGGGAGTGAGATCCTCCAGCCCTAACTTAAGCCCCTTGAATAAGTCAGGGTACATAATATCTACACCGCTACCTTGATCGATCATCACCTTCTTGACGTCATAATTCCCTATCCTTAATGTGACCATTAGAATATCGTCGTGTGGTTGAATAGTCCCAACTTTATCTTCATCAGAGAATCCCAAAATAGGCGTACTCCCTTTGATCCTCTTCGGCCTCGAGCTAGACTCCTCGGCCTGGGAATGTGACACCGCTATCACCCTTGTGGGACAGGAACCAGTCCTTCCCGATGCAGCTAAGATGACATTAATCGTTCCCAAAGGCGGCCGAGATGAGTTTTTCTTCTGATTATTTAAACCCGAACGATTTCCTTATCCGTTGTGTTGATACAAGTGCTAATTCAATTTTCCCTCGTCAAAAAGTTGCTCTAAATAGTTCCAAAGGGTCCGAAAATTCTCGGTGGTATGACCCACATCCTGTTGATACTGGCAAAAAAGGTTCTGATTCTGTTTTGTAAGGTCCCCCGCCATCTTATTGGGCCATTTGAAGTAGGGTTCCTTATGGACTTTCTCCAGCAGTTGGTGCACTGGTTCTCAGAATACGGTATTAACTACTTAAGGGTTGGCTGAACTAGATTGCCTAGAGAAATCTCTCCTCGGCTTATTGTTATGGTACCTATCCAATCTGAAATCCCTTCTCTCCTGCGCGATATTCTTATCCTTACCCTTACCTTGTAGTTGATCTTCCTCAACCCTTTTGTAGTCGTCAATGCGATCAATGCGGCGACGTACACTTCGCACGGGCTTTTTGGTCAGAGGTTTCCTTAAATCATGATCAGTTGGGAGGCCCACTTTGAAAGTGTTAATCACCATTTCATCAAAATCTCCATCGATTTCGTTAAACATTTCCCAATACTTGTCAGAATATGCTTTCAAAGTCTCACCCTCCATGGCTATAGTTAACAATGAGTCCAAAGGCCGAGGGACTCTGTTGCATGTAATGAATTGAGATGCGAATGCCCTGGTGAGTTCCCTAAATGAATCGACAGACCCCGGCTTTAGTTTGTTAAACCATCTCATAGCAACAGGTCCCAGGCTAGAGGGAAAGACTTTGCACATCAAGGCTTCGTTCTAAGAATGTACCGCCATGCTCTGATTAAAATGGTTCACGTGTTCGACTGGGTCTATCCTGCCATTATAGATGGTGAAAGTGGGCTGAGTGAACTGCCGGGGGAGCCTTCCCTTCTCGATCATGCGTGAGAAGGGGGACTTGGAGAGTTGGTGCAACGCTTGGCTCATAGCATCGTTCCCCAAGCCCTTGGAGGGAAACTTCTTATGCTTACGACTTGGAAGCTCATCCTTCTCGTAAAAGGAGGTTTCACTAGGGGAAGTCTTGGACGTTGGACTATAACTACTTCCCCGTGACCCCCAAGAGGAAGGATTAGACGGAGGAGAAGCCCGCCTTCGTCTGACACGGCGTAAATTTTTCTTAAGGTGATCAATCTCCCTCTGCATGGCCTCAGCATCATCCTCATGAGTGGCCCTGCTCCCACCACGCGAGTGGCTTGCATTTGGGTGTGGTGTATGCACACTTCGTTCTCAATCCCTCTGACGCTCAAGACACTTAAAATGATCTTCGCCATCACATTTCAATTCCTTTCAACACTTGATTTTCCACAGACGATGCCAATTGTAAGTGCACAATTTGTACCTGGACCTAAAACGAGTGATGGGCTTAGGCCCAAAAAGCCTTATATAATGAAATTTGTTGAGTATAGGTTTGAAACCTAGGTTAGGGATATTGGAAAGTTAATGAATAGGTTAGAATGCCGCAGTCTATGCAAGTAATAGATGAACGTGACAAAAAACCCTCCTCGAACGTAAGCCGAGGACAATTTGTATAGCCTTTCTTTCTCTAAGCAAAAGATTACAATTTTTAGTTTCAAAAAAAGAGAGCCCCCCTTCTTCTTTCCTCTCTCGTCTTCTTATATCCATTTTCTTCTTCCCTGTTTCATCCACGTGTAACACAAATCTTCCTTCTAGATACTTGTCCCATCCACCACCTTCTTAAAGTCTTCAAATAATAGCTGGAAGACTGAATACTGCTGTTCAGAGGTTATTTCCCCATTAATGCGGCCAGGGAGGTAGATGCAGGGCCTTTAATGCGGTGGTAGCAGCTTTTTCCTTTGATATTTCTCTCACGTTCTTACTTCTAACAGGTGTTTGGATCATGCCTTTACCCAACAGACCTTTCAGAATTCAGTCTCTAAGCCCTTTAGCAAGTCCTATGGCCTTTACTGGGCCTGTCTGAGGAGATACTCCACCTTGGACTACTCTTTGGACCATTATAGTGCGGACTAACCTGTGAGCCCAGAAGACTCTGATTAAATAGACCTATACCAACTAACCAGGTCCAAGGCCCAAACGTGCCTTTAAGCATTTTTACCCCCCATTGGGCAAATATGGTATTTCTTGTCATTATTAATCAAAACATTTGAAAGTTTAGGGGGCACCTGCCCCCTGCCTCTACCCTTGATAACAGGTAATCAATTCCGATTTGTCACATAATATAATTGTGGTAAAACTTGTGATTTTTTATATGGTACTAGAATTACTCCACAAGCAGACATTCTAAATCATAGTGTAATATGCTAATTAATAACGGTTACTATCACCCTTCCACCAAGTAAGTCTCATAGAAGAACAAAATGTCAGTTGAGCTATAGTTCATTTGTCTAGTTATTATGTATTTGTTGATTGCAAACTTATTTATTTGATTCTCCAATGAATAAAGAATAATATATATATATATTATATTATTATTATATTATTATTATTATTAGACTAAAGGATCTCTTAAAAATTTTCCGACAAGTATTATACTAATTTTCTAGATCTAGAATAACAAAAACGTCGTTAATCCTCTCTAGAGGAATAAGAATGGAATTTAACTTGGTTTAGAATACTTTTGAAGTTCTTAAAATATTATCATTCTACTGTGAAATGAGTGGATTAAAATTGTTGCCTTATGGACATTTAAATGTTAAATATCATTGATTTGATATCTATTAGAAAATGATGTGACAAAATCCAATCAAATCATTTAAAATGTGTTTATTTGTTTATACCCCTTAAAACAGATTGTTTAACTTAATATATTAGTCAAGTGATTACTTAAGTTAATTATTCAGATCTAGGTTAAACAATAATAAATCATATCGTGCAAAGTAGCGAAAAGTAAATAATACCACAATATGATTACCTAAGAAAACAAGTGAAACTAATAGTTTCAAGGTAAAAACCTGGAGAGGATTTGACTTAACTATCTTCAAGGTAAAACAAATCTACTATAAAGAATCGAAATTTTTATAATAAGATTTAACCTTAAATCTATTGCTACCTCTAGTAGTAACTTACTGACACAACCATATGCAGGCTTTGAATCCACAGACTTTTTCTCTCTTGGATTTGCTTTGCAAAAACACCCACATTTATGACTTTGAGATCCCACTCAAAGGTATAGCAACACAAACTCTTAAGTTTATGACTCCAAGACCACCCTTGAAGGTTTAGATCATCAGTAGTTGTTGACTTTGTTGTAGCAAATTTAGATGTACCGGATGTAATGATATGAAAATCATTTCTGATAGTGACTTTGAAAGAGAAAGGTACAATACATTTTAGATCTCACAAGAGCACCTCCAAAGTCTCTACAAAACGTGCCCTGAAACCCTAATCACTTAATGGGCTTAATGAGCAGATGGGCTTCGTTAAAATTCTGCAAGATCCGTGTTTCGATTGGTCGAAACTGTCTTTCAATCGGTTGAACCTGACATGTTTTGAATTCTTCTTTATGCAGCTTGTATGTTCTTATTTTCTGACTTGTAACACATTCAGCATTTTCTAATCAAACCTATTGATCTAGGAATCTATATTTAGACAAGTTTATGCTAACGGTTTGCCAATTATTCTAATCGTGTTCATCCATTTTGTGAGGTCTAAACTTTTAGAACCTAACAAAATGGATGAACACGATTTTAAGATGTTAAATCCTTGCTCGGTCACATGCGATGCAAAACTTTTGCACCTTTTTCCCAAAAAAGGATAATAAGTATACATTTAGCCAAAAAAGAAAAGCATAATAATTATACTTGCCTTTTGTCATGTCGGTGGCTCGAGTTGGTTTGCTTGGTAGGATAAAAAAGTTGAATGATATAAAATAGAGGAGGATAGAAAAGATTTAGTTTTCTTTCAATGTGTGTTTGATTAGAGGGATGAAAAAATAAAAGGATGAAGGATAGAAAATGTAGTTTATATAAATTTACTATTATGTCTGTAGGGATGATAAATCCGATATTATGTGTGTATGAGCTTATTGGGCCAGAGGCCCAATTCGAAGACATTAATTGATCTAAGGATGGGGAGATATTGACCTAAGAGGCCGCGTTGGTGAATAAAGAGGTTAAGTCTGATCAAGATCATCCCGAAAGGTGGTCCGAAGGGGAATCCTTCCTCAGCTAAATAAAGCCGAGGTAGGAAAGTGTTGCCCACCATCCAAAAGCAATGTTCTAAAAGATCCTGTAAGTAAGGATATGCATGGTGGACGTAGAAGATAGGAAGAAGGGCTATGAAATATCCAAGATAAAGCTGCTACCACCATATTAAATGTTCTGTAGCTGACTTTTTGGCCGCATTAATGGGGAAGTGATGCCTGAGCATCAGAGTTCAGCCTTACGGCTACTTCCAAAGATTTCAAGGAAGGGCTGATGGGACAAATATCCAAACCAGTAATCTGATTGATGCGTGAAGGATGTAGAGAGGAAGAAGGATGATATAAAAGGAGAGGGAGACATTCAGGAAAGGGGATCGAGAGAAATAAAGAAAACAATATAGACTGGATATTTTTGTAATCTTCCTTTAAGAAGAAAGAAATAAAAGAACTAGCTCCTCGACTTGAGTCCAAGGATAGTTTTTCATCATACAAACTAGTCCATCAATATTGTTTTGTAATCTTGAGCCACTACTGTTGTTAACTAAGCCCATAAGAAACTAGATCTAGAATCCACCACTCTCTACAAATTTATTGTATTGAGCTCTTTGGGCCTATACTCTTTCTACTATTGGGCTTAAGTATAAATTGCAACCATACAATGTCTTTAGTACATAATATGTAAAATATAATTTCTTTGTACTCATTAAAGAAGAAGAAAATATTAACTATTAATAATTAAAATTAATAAAATAACATTATATATAATGTAATATGTTAATTAATATTATTTTTATTCATTATATTATTTTCCTTTATTAATATATATAATATAATATATTATATATGATATATTAGTTACTAGAAAAAAAAAAACTTGCAAATAAAGAAAAAAACTGGAGCTGCACATGTTGTTTGATACTTTGACTGTTTCACGTGGTTGTGGTTGTGCAGATTGAAGAAACAAAAGAGATGCAATTAGGAGTGAGATATCAAATGTATTTCACATGCTAGAAGAGTGTAAATGAGACTTAATTTGAGACAATATGGTAATTGGACAAGCAACAAACTTTTCATCCTTGTTTTCTCTCCATTTTAGAGAGAAAAATTTTGTGTGGGTCCAGGTGAAAAATGTTTGGGCCCACCCAAAAAATTTTTCCTTCCTTTTTTATCAAATAACACACAAACTTATTTTCTCTCCTATTTTCTTTTAATTATTTTTCATCAATTCTATTCCATCTCCAATCAAACAGATTCCTATGATAGTCAGGGACTCATTGACTTGGCTTGACTTGTGTGCGTATCTTTATCTTTTTTTTTTTTTTTAATACTAAAATATATGTATATCTTTCTTTAATGCAAGTGAAGTTTTGTATTCTTCCAATTTCCTTAGAGAAATTTCTCATAGATGCCGCTAGTGGACGGCGGCCTAAGTTTGAGTTATAGAATTTATTTGTGTTGCCTGTGTGATTTTATTTTTCTATTTTTTTTATTTTGCATAAACCTACTATTATTAATTTGGTTCAAGCCTGGTTTTTGCATACCCGAACTCGACCTTCAGGCCAAGACCCGCAACCCGAACCCGGCCTGATTATTAATTGGATTTTTTTTTCCAGGGCCCAGACCCGTCCCGCCCGGCCCCGCAGGCCCCGTTTATCTTCTTAGGCCCAAATCTGGCCCAACAAAAAAACAATTTTAAGCCCATTAAGATTTTTTGCCTAGAAACAATTGTTCATCATGCATTTACTAATAATAGAAAAATCATCAAATTTGATCAGTTTGTGATAGGCCAAAAACGTATTGACCCTTTGTGATGGATTAAGTTGATTAATTAGCCAAGTTATTAATTAATCAAGTTAACATGCAAAGTGCGTGGTAGCACAAACAAATCACCAATTAAACTAAGTATGTAGTAGAAAATAAATGACACGGTGATTTGTTTACAAATGGGAAAAACCTATACAGAAAAAACCCCACCAGGTGATTTTAAGGTCACCACTCCCAAAATTTCACTATTATCACAACAAGCGGTTACAAGTAAAGGAATCTCAAGTACCTTACCAACCTACAGTTGAACCCTTTCCCCAATACCTAATTAGACTTGTTCTGTAGTAACAATTTCTCATTTTTAATGCATGGCTCCCAAGTACGTGACTAACCAATTTGATGCGCGGATCCCAGTACACGGCTTGCTCCTTTGCACGAATCCTAGTACATGACTTACTCCACAGTAACCCTTTGATTGTTGTAGTTGATTTGCAACAGCTTCACATAGAAACACCAATAAGATCTTCAATGTTGGTGCAAGAAACTTTGCTTGGTTACAAAACCCAAAGGCGTACAAGAAACGTAGCAAGAACTCTTTCTTCTGTAGAAGGAGGCTAAGGTTTCAAAAAAAAACCTAATGAAGCTTTCTAGGGTTAGGTTTTTCTTTTTCCACCTCCTTTAAATAGGAGCTTTAGTGGGCTCTCCTATATTCCAAATAGATTTACACAAACATTGGGTTTTCCTAGTCCAATAAGAATTATACAAACCCATAAACAAATAGCCTTTTAGAGTAAACACGTTGCTGGCTATAATTTGAAACCCGTAAGCTCAAGGAGGTATCGAAATCTGCAGTTTGCACTTTTCTTGAGTAATCTTCATGTCTTCAATTTAACCACTTATAATGACCATCTTGAACCTACTTAAATTTACTCAAATACAAGTAAAGTGGGTTTTGTCAAAAGATATGCCAATTACATAAAAATATATCCCCAACAATCTCCTCCTTTGGCAATCCATGACAAAACCATAAGAGTACATTGAATGTCCTAGAATACATTCTACTCAAGATTACAGAATAAATAAACCTAGTCTAAAAGATCTAAACCTTGGAAGTTGCTACAAGAAGAAGGTTCGGAATCTTGACTTGCCTTTAACCTGTCTTTCTTGAAAGGCACTAAAAAAAACACATCAAAGTACTATGTGGAAAATAATGACAAGTTAAATAAACAAGAAACATGTGTATAAAAAGAGAAAAGAAACAACACATGTGAGACAAAGAGTGAAACACATACATCATCACATATACCACTTGATAAGCATCATGTATGTAAAAATGGTTACAAAACCAAAAGATACACAACACAAAAATATATCAATATCAATGTGTATCAAACTAACTCTCCCCCTAAGTTAGTTGCATTAAAAACTTTCCTCCCTTTAAAATGAAGTTCTCCCCCTAAGTCTATTACTCTCCCTGAGGAATGACATTCAATGATCAAATTTCTCCCCCTTTTTGACACGATTGTCAAAGGGCATAAAAAGCCAAAAGACATCACCGAAGATAGACAGAAAATAGATATAGAGGGAATGAGGAGAACAAGGAACCATAGACCTGCAAGGAAAAAAAAAAAAAAACAAGATGCTATGGACACAAAGGAAAAAAAAAATGCAAAACAAACAAAAATGAAATGCATGCAAGGGTATCTCAATCTATTGAGAGGTGTCGAGACATCTATCGAGGGAGGTGTCGAGAAAAACATCGACAATAGATAGAGCTATCAAGAAGGTGTCGAGAACCAAGCACAGACATAAGAAAAGAAGCTCGATTGATCCACCAAGTGTTGAGAAGCTATCGAGAGGCCAAGATGTTTCTCGATTAATCCAGAAAGTGTTGAGAAGCTGTTAAGATTGCGATAAGAAAAAGGTAAGAAGCTCAACAGACAGCCAGGTATCGAGGAGGTGTCAAGCCAGCTTTTAAAAGCAGTTTTTCGAGAAGATAAAAATACAGACATGAATGCAATCACACATGCAGCTCAACCCATGATCCAATCAACATATTAGACTCTCAAAATTATCTCTCAATAACAAAGAGTTAAGCATTGAGCTCCCAAAAACACACACACACACACATACTAAACAAGTCGAACCGATTTTATATTTCAAAAACAAGTCAAGACAGTTTAGTGAGTATACATCAACACATGTAAACCTTGTAATGGCCAAATCACATTGTACCTGCATATGTATCAAAAATAGCAAAGAATTTTGCGTGTTGTGTGTGAAAAACATCGCAAGATTGCACAAGTGTCTCAATGTTATGACGATTTGAGATATGAGAAAATCACCTTAACTCACACACAATCATAACTGTTTGATGGGGACTATCACCTTTGAGGTACATCCTATAATTCCCACATCTCCTAGAAAACACGCTTGCAATCATATTTAAAGCATTTTTGATCCTTTTGTTTTTATTTTCTTTGCATATTTTCTTTTTATTAAGCAAATTAGGCATGGGTATACAAAGAAGAGGAAAGAAGTACCCAATTATGTTAAGCCTTTTGACATTGCATTTTTGCTATGTCGAAGCATACAGATGTCATATCATGATTGACGGATAACAGTTGCGAGATGGTTATTTATGCCTTTCTCTTAGGATTTTCTAGTTCTACCCATCAAAAAAAGTGATACGAGTGTTAAGATCAAGAGATCACTTAACCTTACTCATCACAAACAAAGAGTCACAAAGCTCATTTGCTTAGTTATGCATAGAGAATGCTCATCTAAGCTACAAGAGATATAAAGTTTAGAAAACTTTGTTTCATTGGCCATTTTAAGGTTCACAAGAACCGATGTACATAAACACATTATTTTTGTATTTTTCAATTTTTTTTTTAAAATTTTGAAAAAAAAAATAAAAGCTAAACAATCAAACAAAAACAGACAAACGGTCATGAAAGCATGAAAGAAATATGCATATGCCTAACAGCAAGAAAAAAATGTAGATACAAGAAAGCATGATTTCAAACAGATAAAAAATCAAGCAAGAAAGTCCTACTTTAAATAGAAAGAATTAAAGCAGAGGACAAACAGAAATGACAATTAAGTCTTAGGATCCTTCCTCATCCACACAGCACGAGTCTTTGGCCGTGAAGATAAAAAAGCACGTGTCCTAGTATGACTACTAAAGGACATATAGGAATTAGAATTTCCCTGAAATTGAGTTAAAAAGCTCAAAGCTTTTAATAACTCACCAAAAATAGGTATAGAGCCTTTAGACAAAGGATGAGACCTATTGGACACTCGCTTATGAGGAAACAACTGGAAACAATTAGACCGAGTGTGACCGGAAGCACCACAATGGTGACAAACATGAGTAGTTTTAGAGCTACTCAGCTTCCTAGAAGGAGGTCTAACCTTAGAGGTTGACAGAGACCTCAACTTCGGACAATTTGGCCTAATATAACCAACAATATGACAATGATGACAAGTGGGGACAAATTTAGAATTTTTATTCAACCTAGGAGGAGTGTTAGACATAGGTTTAGAAACTTCAATATTAACATCAGATTGTTTACCTTTGTCTATCTTAGCAATATTAGCCTTCAACTCTTCATTATTTCTTTAAAATTGGGGAATATAAAAATCTTTTTCTTTTGAGTTAGGCTCAACAACAAGTTTGGCACAAGTTAATTTTTCAACTTCAGTTTTAAATTCAACTAGTTGCTCTTCCAAACTCTTAATTTTGTCCACCTGAGATGAAATTTGATTTTTAAAATTCTCATTCAAATTATTGGTTTCATCCAATTTTGCAATCAAATCATCTTTTTCAAGTTTGACCTTTTTAAAATTAGCTTTTAATTTTGTAGAACCTTCAAGAGATTTCATACAAAAATTATAAAGCTTACAATAGGCATCTTGAATATCATTATCATCATTCAACACAAGATCATGCAAATCAAAACAATCAAGAGTTTCCATGACAACAGGGGTCAATGGATCACACAACAATAATTAAAACCTAATCAGAGTGTGCCTGCTCTTATACCACTTGATAGGTCAAAAACGCATTCACCCCTTGTGATGGATTAAGTTGATTAATTAGCCAAGTTATTAATTTATCAAGTTAACATGCAAAGCGCATGGTAGCATAAACAAATCACCAATTAAACTAAGTATGTATCGGAAAATAAATGACATGATGATTTGTTTACGAATGGGTAAAACTTACACGATAAAAACCTCACCGGGTGATTTTAAGGTCACCACTCTCAAAATTCCACTATTATCACAACAAACGGTTACAAGTAAAGGAATCCCAAGTACCTTACCAACTTACAGCTGAACCCTTACCCCAATACCCAATTAGACTTGTTCTATAGTGACAATTTCTCATTTTCAATGAACGGCTCCTAAGTATGTGACTAACCAATTTGATGCGCGGATTCTAGTACACGGCTTACTCCTTTGCACGAATCCCAGTACGTGACTAACTCCATAGCAACCCTTTGATTGTTGTAGTTGATTTGCAACAGTTTCACATAGAAACACCAATAAGATCTTCAATGTTGGTGCAAAACACTTTGCTTGGTTACAAAACCCAAAGGCGTACAAAAAACATAGCAAGAACTCTTTCTTCTGTAGAAGGAGATTAGGGTTTCAAAAAGAAAACCTAATGAAACTCTCTAGGGTTAGGTTTTTCTTTTTCCACCTCCTTTAAATAGGAGCTTTAATGGGCTCTCCTATTACAAATAGATTTATACAAACCTTGGGCTTTCCTAGTTCAATAAGAATTATACAAACCCATAAACAAATAGTCTTTTAGAGTAAAAACGTTGCTGGTTATAATCTGAAACCCGTAAGCTCGATCGATCAAGACATCTATCGAGCGTTAATGAATCTCGACAGATCGAGCTTCTGTCGAGGAGGTATCGAGATCTACAGTTTGCACTTTTCTTGAGCAGTTCTTGAGTAATCTTTATGTCTTCAATTTAACCACTTGTAATAACCATCTTGAACGTACTTAGATTTACTCAAATACTAGTAAAATGCGTTTTGCCAAAGGATATGCCAATTACATAAAAATATGTCCCCAATAGTTTGGATTCATAAAATGCAACACCCATCTACTAGACTACTATCTCTAAACCAACAATAAATTATGAAACACTTCAACATAGTGGCTGTTCAACAACAATGTGACTATCTGAAAACACATTTCATAGCAACCTCAACAAATGAAACCCAGATCAACGGATCCCAACAATGCTCCTTGACACAAACAAAGAAAATTATCTGAATCATGCCATTAAAGAATCTAATCCTCCCTTTTTCAAGGTAACTTTACACCAATGTAAATAACAAATATCCAACCAACTCTTGCCAGAATCTCCTGCCAGAAATTTCCTATTACTAAAAAAAAAGAAAAAAAAGAAAAGGAATGAGAGGCACTGAGGCCTGGCTGTGTGTTGAGGCATTGAGGCGTGAGGGCGTGATGAGGCATGTCTGAGGGCCTGAGGCGTGGCTGCATGATGAGGCGTGAAGGGCTGAGAGCATGAGGGGCTGAGGGCGTGAGGACTCAGGAGCATTGACTAAGGCAGTGAGACGTGAAAATGGAATGAGAGGTGGCTGGGTCAGTGAGTAGTGACTTAGGGTTTCATTGCTACAATGATATATATATATATATATAAGAGGGGGTTTTAGTAATCTCACCTATCCGGGTTGGGTTTTGGGTTTTTTTATAAAACCCGGACTAGACCTGGACCAGCTTCGGGTTTTTTTTTTTTTTAACCCAACCCTATTCTTTATCGGGCCGGGTAAAATTTGGCCTATTAGGGTTGGACCAGGCAGGGTTCTGCGGGTCGGATCTAAATTGCCATCCCTATGTGTGACAATGGCTATCAAGAAGTGAGAGCTGGTGTCTTTTTCTTAGGTGCTAGGCTTATTGATTAAGTAGTATAGGTTTTTGGCTTTTACCTTATGTGAGTGGTACAGATTGATTATTGTGGCAATGCTTCTTTGTTTTTTCTTTTCTCATATCAAGAGGGGCAAGACCTTAAAGAGTTAAATTTGTTTTATTTAAAAGTCATTTTTTGAGGAGCCGGGGGGGCCCTTGCCCCCCTCCCCCCCCCCCTGGCTCCGCCCCTGATTAGAGCCATGGGTTATTTGTTAGGATTAATGGCCTATTTCAATTTGCTGTTGGGTTATTTGTTGAAGTAACTGTTAGAATCTATTAGGTTGTGTGGTTTATTAAGATGAAGAAATGTTTTTGTCAATACCATATTTAATCCACCTCTATAATTTCCCAAAAAAATTACTGTCTCAACCCCATAACTGGATTACAACTTTTTAATACGCACTAGAGAGACATTGATAATGAAATTAATTTGACCTAATTGGACGACCAAAGCACAAACTAGAAAGCTTACCTTAGCTGGAACCTGCAGCCTTTGGTTGGGCTAAACCCTATTTAGTTGGGCTAGGTTTTGAGTTAGCTAAAGATTTGACCAATTGGATCAAACTAATCACCATTGAGATAAGGGTGAGACTCCTTTTAAGACGACTGCTCATGGGCCTCGATCACGCAAATGATGGGTAAGATGTCATGAAATCATTAAAAAATTTGGCATAGGCACTAAAGTTGTTTTTCTAACTTTACTATATTTGACCTAATTCCCTAACTTGGAATTACTGTGCAATCTTTCTGGTGACACTAAGAACACTCGAATCAAAGATCGGAAAAGCAGTAAATCAATTGCATCAAAAGGCACATGCAGTAAATCAATTGCATCAAAAGGCACATGCAGTAAATCAATTGCATCAAAAGGCACATCTGAAATTAGTGGAAATGAAAACCACAAAAATTATTCTGTAAATAAGCAAGAATGAGGGCTCCTACACCTAACATGTCATGTCTTATTCACACACAAAACCTTAATCTTCTTCTTCTTACATGGCCTAACATCCATTTCCTCCCCCATTTTCTTTCTTCCATTCATATTTCACTTTCATCCACTACTACACGTCACATGATGTCCCATGCAAACCAAATGCACGAACAAACCTTTTTTTTTTTTTTTTTTTTCACTAAACGATGCCTGATAATAATACCTATGAGAGACGGCACCCCCGACTCATTGATGATTTGTTTGGGCCAAACACGTGTTTTGATTTTTCGTTTTCCACAAGCAAGCTGGTCTTCCACTAGCGTCAGCTTTTTACGATTACAAAAGAAGAACCATCTTGCTCTGCAAAGATGATAAGAAAGTACGACTAGATGTAGTTTTCGAATCTATCAAATAAAAAAAATTATTAACATCCTAGAATTTTTATTTAAATCCTCTTTACTCTGATTTCTTAAATTCCTTGTTCAGTCAAAATTTTGTGTTTTATCCTTCCATTGACAAGAGGAAAGAGAGGTGAACATGAATCAATTATCAAACTCTCTCTCTCTCTCTCAACGTGTAACTTGGAATACGTTCCCAATTTATGTGCGGAGAGACATAATAACTTATGAAAAAATGGACTTAGATTCCATTTTTCATCTTCCTTACAGTGCTACAATATTTTTAGTCTTATTTTTGTCTGGGATTTAATGACATTTTTGCAAAGTTTGTTCATATTCCAAAAATAAAATAAATAAATAAGACTAGGGACCAAATTGATACGGTATTGAAATGTTAAGGACCAAATTGACATAATTGAAAAGTTAGAGATCAAATTAAAATATAGTGTATAAATTAGGGACCAAATACTTAGTTTACCAAAAAAAAAAAAAAAAAGCCAAAAATACATTTTTGGTCCTTATTGTAAAGTTTTAAAAGTTTAGAACAATTGGCAAACCGTGAATACAAAATTTTTTAGGTATAGATCATAGAATCTATAGGATTTATTAGACATTGCTCAAGGTGTTATAAGTCAGAACACAAAAACATACAAGCTGCAGAAAGAAGAATTCGAAACATGCCAGGTTCGACATCGAGATTATGGTTCAACTAATCGAGATGTGAATTCTGTAGATATTAATTTCGGCCCAAGAGTCTATAAGCCCATTAAGTGATTAGGGTTTCAGATTTATTTCACATAGTATTTAAAGGAAACTTTAAGACACGTTTTGCGATGACTTTGGAGGTGCTCTTATGTGATTTAAAAGGTGCTATGCCTTCTCCTTTCAAAGTCACTACCGGAAATCATTCTCATACCATTAGAACCGGTGAATCTAAAGTTGTTACAACAAGATCATACATAGCTGATGACTTTGGAGGTACTCTTGTGAGATCTAAAAGGTGCTGTGCCTTCTCCTTTCAAAGTCACTACCAGAAATCATTCTCGTACCATTAGAACTGGTGAATCTAAAGTTGCTACAACAAGATCATACATAGCTGATGATTTAAACCTTCAAGGGTGGTCTTGAAGTCACAAACTAGAGAGTTTATGTTGCTAAACCTTTGAGTGAGATCTCAAAGTCACAAATGTAGGTGTTTGTGTAAAGCAAATTCAAGATAATTGCACAAATTACTCATTGAATAATTAATGTTTAATTATCTAGCTAATTAGGTGTATGCACCCCTGTCATAAAATGTAGTCCTAACCAATCAAATTATGACACATCATTAATCTCAAATTGATTATAATTATAACCAATTGGAATCAATTGTTCATAATCACATATAGTTGGACTCAATTTGTGATAGTGCATCTCGGCCATTAAAACTTGATTTGATGATAACTTTCAATCTTATGGTCCGATTAGGGCTTATGACTAGTCTATTGATCGTTACAACATCAAGATCGTTTTGGTGTAATAAGATTAAGGATCTAATGACTAGAATTAAAATGAATATTTTCAAGGCAAAATTACCCTTTTACCCTCTATGTGAGGTTAAATGCAGGTTGTAAAATGGGGTGCCAACAAGATCTTTGATCCTTATTGTCATGGATAATTTTAAGTGTCTTACTGCTTTTGGCTGTGATGATTTGAATAAAAATAGCACTAATGTATATGTTGATTTCATTGATGCTTGTGAAACTCTCCTTAAGGAATTTTTTAAATCTATGAAAATTGCTAAGAAATTCAAGGATGAGTTAAAAATGGCTAATCTTGAAAAAAAGGAATTGATTGTGAGATTAGATGAATCTTATAAAAATATTGAATTTTTAAGAAATCAATTTTCGTCTCAAGATGAAAAGATGAAAAGTTTGGAACAAAAGTTAGTTGAGTCTGAAGCTAAACTGGAAAAATTCTTTAGTACGAAACTTGCTTTTGATAACAAATGTGCTTCTGTTTTTGTTCCTCTTAAGCTTAAAGATGAAAAAGTTTATATGCCTCATTTCAAGAGAAATCGTAAGGAAAAAACTTATTTTGCTAGGTTAGCAAAGATAAAAGTTTTGATGTAGGTGCTGAAGTTTCTAAACCTAAGTCTAAACCTACTACTAGAGTGCAAAAGAAATATGTTTTGTGCCTATCTGTCATCTTTGTGGTGTTGCTGGTCACTTTAGATCAAATTGTTCTTTGTTGAGGCAAAAATCAAAACTTGTGATTAGATCTATCTCTAGGAGTACTGATTTTCCAAAATTTGTTTCTATTTGTCACTTTTGTGGTATCACTAGTCACATTTGTCCTAACTGTCATAAATTAAAATTTAAGCATTCTGTATTTTAGTCTAGGATATGTGATGATATTTCTCTAGCCATAAGTCCTATTTTTCTAGCCATAAGTCCTAATAAATTTTTTTCATATGCTTTTGAAAAATTTAAGCTCGACGGCTTGTAAAAGGAAATTGCAGGATACGTGTGTGGAGGAGTAAAAAAGAGGGGGAAAAAAGAAGAAGGAAATATGGATAAAAAAAATTAAGGGAAAAATAAAATAAAGGATAAGAAATTAAAATTGAGAAATGCTATCACAATATTTTCACAATACTTTCATAATAAATCTTAAGTTTATTATTAGCTAATATTGGTAAGAAAAAAAAAATTTAGAAAGAGAAAAAAATAATTGTAATAGTATGTTCAAATTAAAATCAGTATTAATTATCACAATATTTTCACAATAAATCTTAAGTGATAGGTTATTATTAGCTAATATTGGTGAGAAAAAAATAATTTTTTTAGAAAGAGAAAAAAATAATTGTAATAGTAAGTTCAAATTAAAATCAGTATAAATTATCACAATATTTTCACAATAAATCTTAAGTGGGAGGATATTATTGACTAATATTGGTGAGAAAAAATAATTTTTTTAGAAAGAGAAAAAAATAATTGTAATAATACGTTCAAATTAAAATCAGTATAAATTATCACAATATTTTCACAATAAATCTTAAGTGGGAGGATATTATTGACTAATATTGGTGAGAAAAAATAATTTTTTTAGAAAGAGAAAAAAATAATTGTAATAATACGTTCAAATTAAAATCAGTATCAATTATCACAATACTTTCATAATAAATCTTAAGTAGTAGGTTATTATTAGCTAATATTAGTGAGAAGAAAATAATTTCACAATATTGATTTAAGTATAAAATAAACTCCTTTATATATACATTGTCCTTTTTGGTAATTTACCACTCAAATCATCATTTTTATAAGCACTAGCAAAACACTCAGTTTTTTCAAAAAATAATTTTTAATAGTTTTTACTAAACACTTAGCTTTTACAAAAAACTTAATTTCATACCGCACTTTTTGAAACCCACACTTTTTCAAAAAGTCTAGTTTCAAAAAGCTAAACCAAACTCACCTTATATTTCACTGCCTAATGCATCCCGGCCTTCCACTTATGTGATTTCTGACCTTTCTTTTAGATACCTATCACAGCAGAGCATGCTAGAAAAAGTAGAAGGTGCTGCTAGCTAGCGGAACACTGTTCAAGGATCTTTTCCTCGTTAATGCATCCAGATCAGTAGGTGTAGTGCATTCAATGTAGTGGTGATGTGTGGAGCAGTATGAAGCTTTGGGATATTTGTCTTGCACCACTTCTACCAGAAGCTTTCCCTTCCACTCACACAGAGAGAGAAACATTGTACCTTAGGTGGGCCTCCTCAGGTTCTTTGGTTACTCACACATTCACACATGTAAGAAATCCTCGGGTCACCAATATGTCTCCTCAGAATACGCCATGCCCCCTAATTTGCTACCTTGGGCTCCTACTTCCTACAAATATTAAATATAACTGTATTAAATTCAGTTTACTATATATATAAATATATTTAAAATATTGAGAAATGCTATGTTTTCAATATTTTTACAATAGTTTCGGAACAAATCTTACTTTTAGTAATTGCTCACTTTGAATTAGTTGTTGGAAATTTTTTAATTAAAAGATTTTTTTGAGAAAAAAAGAAAAGAAAAATTCCTTGTAAAGCCTTAATATAAAAATTAAATAGGCTTTCATCAACAAAATAAAAAAAATGAAATATATTTGACAGTAAAATAATTAAAATAATTAAAATAATTTTTGTTGAGTTCTTTTTCTCTTACAAAAATAAATTGATTCTTCCCTAAAAATATTGATTATTTTATTATAAAAAATAAAATAAAATGCTAATATAAGCCTATAAATATTCCAACTGGCCTAACTCAGTAACCCAGCCCACTAAAGACAAGATAGGATTGTCCTGAATAGAGTCATGGGTTGGGTGTGACTTGTTGACCGGTTTATTTTCTATTATACTCAACCCATTGGGCCCAAGGACTAAGTAAAAAAGAGTAGAGCCCATTGCCTACACCTACTTTGACTCTAATGTTTCATACTGAATAAAATGGTTTGAGAAAGGGAATTTATGATTTATTATTATAGTAAAATATTTTGCAAGTCGAAAATAAAGAAAAATAAAATTGAACATGACATTTGTATTGAATCTATAATTTTAAAGCACCGTGGCAGTGCTACACAATTGAAAGTACTTGATATGAATGCCATTTATCCTACATCAACCGTTACATTAGCGACTAAAATGAAGAAAGAAATATAATATTTGAAACTTTTAAGAATAAGAGAGAAAATTTTAACCTACGTTTGTTTCATTGAGCCCTTCAAGGAGAGGGTGGATACTTGTCAAAGCTACTAGACATGCTTAGTGGTGCCATCTCCACCATAATCCTTTGCTTTTTGCCAATTATATATATATAAAAAAAAAAGGCAAAATGGAAAATAATTAGTAATTGTTATATATGTGTGTGTATATATATGTGTGTGTACACACTTCCCACACATAATAAACGGCAAATGCTAACAGTTTGAGCCTTGAAGAACTTTTTTATATTTTTTGGCTAAATAGTTCGAAGGACTTACAAGTCAACTTATTGTTTATTTTTTGTACTATTTGCGAGTCCAACATGGGTTACGTATTTATTTTATTTAATTTTTTTTCTTATTTTTCTCATTATTTGTGGGTTCAATATGAATCACTTACTTATTTTATTTAATTTCTTTTAGCTACAATATTTTTAACAAAAAATTTTCAGCAAAAAATTGAATAACCAGTTCCCAAAGGGACTGGGTTTGGGTTGAAAGGATCAACTGGTATTTGGTTTAAAAGCTAAATAAAATAAGCTAATTGTTTTATGAGTATAGTTAACGGGTTCTTTCAAGGTATTAGTTAATGAATTATTTTTTTGATACTAATTTTATGGGATATATAAAAATTTGAAATTTTTTCTTTTTTCTTTTGTCATAAAAAAATATTTTTAAAAATAATTTATAAAACAATGTCGTTAGAATATGTGTTAACTTTTCTCTTGTATTATTACTATAAGTACGGTAGAAAAAAAGAAAGAAAAAAAGAATGGAACTGCAATAAGAAAATTTGGGGACAAAAATATAGTGAGAGATTTGCAAACATTATTTGTCCATAACTTTTTGACCAAAAAACAGTACCAACAGTGTGAAGAAAGCTACCTTTTGCTGGAAATAAATGTGCATTTGGATTGTGAGGATCAGCTTGGCATTTGAGTATTTGTCTTAAATTTTCTATTATTTTTAGTATTTGCTAGTCCCATCATGTGACTCTCGTGACAAACAAACTAATTTCCATAAAAAAACGTAGCTTGATTTTTTACACACTACTGTTTGAGAGTCCCACTCTATTTTTTCTTACGGAATTTTTTTATTGCAGGTCTTACACTATTAAGGCTAAGGAAATCCTAAGAGCATTAGCATCAGATGTTGTATAAGTATGCTATTTTCATACATCAAAATGCATACTTTATTATTTTGACACATCATTTTACAATTCACCTTACATCACATCTTTTATTTCTCAATTTTATAAATTAAAATAATATATAAAAATATTAAATAACATTAAAAAACTGTCAATATATTTCTTTATATGTGCTATTCGAAATACCCATATCTCGAAAAGGCACAAACAAACCAGTTAACATGAATTGTCACAGCTAACTTTAGAATTAGTTGTAATGGAGGAAAACTTTTGCATTTACAAACCTCATGGATGGAGGGAGATGGGAAGAGTCTCCTGTCATTCCAAACAAATCCTCAGTTTCCAGTCATTACTCATATCATACTAATCAAAGTATTAACCTATGGAATTGAAAGAATTCTATAATACATTGAATCTCTCTCTCTCTCTCTCTCTCTCTCTCTCTGTGGGAGAGGGTATGCAATTTTAACATAAGACACATGACAAACTCTACTCAACATCCATAATCACACAAATGTTTATGTTTATATATAAAGTATAATATAAACAAACATAATAAAATGTGTGAAATGTAACTGATGTTTAGATACTTAATTTCATTGACATTTTTAACATTTTTAAAAATATTCTCAATAAGAAAAATATAGAACATGTATTGCCCCAAACTTAACCAATAACGGAGTCAAGATTTGACATCAAGGGTGGGCAAAAGTTATATACGCTATGAGCGTGCATTTGAATATGTATACATGTATATTAATTTTTATTTTTTATGAGAATGTCTATGTATGTTACTTGATGTGAAAAAGAAATTCATGATATATAATTCAATAAGACCTACATAATAATAGCACATATATTCACTATATTTTGTTCCTCAATAAAGAACTTTTTGCATGAATAAGTTTTCTTTCAACTTTTTTTTGTCAAAGTCAAAATCCCATTTATAAATAGAAATATTTTTAATAGTTAAATAAGTACTAAATACAACTTATGTAAATTTATGTTCTTGTGGAATTATCTCAAAATTTAATTGCTTATGAAATAGTATTTTATGAAGGAGAACAAATTATAACATAAATAATTTGAGGCACTATTAGTTTTTTTTTTTTTTTTTTTGGATTGGAACTATTAGTTTTTTCTATTTGCATGTATATCACTTTTGAAAGATGAAAATTGTAAGTGCACAATTTGTATCCAAACCCAAAACGAGTGATGGGCTCAGGTCCAAAGAGCCTTATACAATGAGATTTATAGAGTATGGGTTTGAAATTTAGGTTAGGGATATTGGAAAGTTGATAAACAGGCTAGAATGCCGTAGTCTATGCAAGTAATAGATGAATGTGACAAAAAACCCTCATCGGATGTAAGCCAAGGACAATTTGTATAGCTTTTCTTTCTCTAAGCAAAAGATTACAATTTTTTGTTTTCAAAAAAGAGATCCTCCCTCCGACCCTAAGCTTCCCATTCTGGAGCCTAAAAAGAAGAGGAAAAATGAGGCCGAGGAGGCAAATGCGGAGAGGCAGAAGAAACTAAAATAGCAACAACAACAACATAAAACAGAAAACTGGCAAAGGTAAGGGACGTGCCTCTTCAGTGGAAAGTGGGGAGAACCGTGACCTGGCTGAGGTACGCTGTACACCTACACCGGCCAACTGGTCTCTCGAACTGAAGCTGGATGGGGCACCAATCTCTTGCCAATCCAGCATCAGGGCGTTCTAGTAAGGTCACGCTCATCACCTGGCTGAGGCTTTGGAACGACCTCTTCTCCTGCCAAAGGACATGGATGCCCTGGACAAGATGAACCAACCGCATCTTTTTCTCTCGCTCAAAAGGGACTTGGCTTTGGTGAGTGTCTCGGTTTTACCCCCACTTTACTGCTTTCACTACATTTTAACGAAAAAAGCGTTCTCATGTACTTTGAATTTGCTTTAACAATAATGCATTTATTTTAATATTTTAACGTATGCCATTCAAGAAGTCTTTGCTGCCGAGAAGTGGGTGGAAGACTCTCGGAAGAAAGCTGCAGCTGAACTTGAGGTCAGGCAGGAGACCGAGAAGTCCCTAGGCTAAGCTTTTGCGCAGAACGAGAACCTAACCACGGAGCTGGCAGAGCAGAAGAGGGAGAGGGACGGTGTCATGGCCAGCTTGAAGACGGTGAGAACCTAGGTGGAGGGGCAACGCAAGCTTCTGCGTCAGAAGGACTAGGACTTGTCCAAAGCCTAGCAAGAAAACTTCGACCTGAAGAAGGAGCTTTCTAGAATGAGGAAGGAGGCTCGTACCTTCAAGGACAGCATGGAGGCCATGAAGAAGGTTGCTTACAAAGAATGGGTGGAGGCGACAGAAAATCAGCTAACAGAGGAGTTTGCCAAGCTATGCTGGGAGTACTGCTAGCAAGTGTGGGCAGAAGCTCTAAATGTGGCAGGGATTCTTACAACCTCTGAGTTGAGGAAACCCAAGAACATTTGGCTTCCGCAGGACATCTAGGTGCTTAAAGAGCTTCCTCCTATCGCACCTACCCTTGAGACGATGCCTTCAACGCATCCATCCATGACTCCGTTGCCCATTCCAACTCCTAAAGAACCTACTGGTTTTGACAAAGAGAAGCAACAAGGAGACGGAGCCAAGAAGCCTATGAGCCAGAATGCCGAACCCAATGAACAGAGGAGGACAGCAAATCAAGCGAAACAATTTCAGACCTCATTCGAAGTAGAGCTAAAATGAACAGAGGAGGACAGCAAATCAAAAGAGGCTGTCAGCACTTCTGAGCAGGACCCCCTTTTTAAGGCTTAAGGCTCAGGCCACTTAGGATCCCTTTTTTCCTTTCTGATGTAACAATTTTTGTATTAGGGCTTTTGTTTTGAGTGTACATCTTAAAAGTAATTAATGAGAAACTTGAATGGTTTGATCTTCCTCTAACTTCCAACCTTTAGTACAAAAATACTAATTCGCTTCTTTTTAGCACAAAAATTGAATGAATGGAACAATTAACTCCACCTCCTAATACATAGTAAAGTCTGTACAACATTTCAATTAGCCATAACTTCGAACAAAAGTACATACACTTAGCATATACTTGTAAATCATGCCTCAAGACCATAATATATGTAATACAGCAATACACAATCTAAAATTTAATTTAGGATTCAGTTTGGGGCATAAAGTAATCCATCAAACTTACTGTGGCTCATCAACGTATCAACACTCATGTGGTATGGTTTCTGCTAATTTTTCCAAAGTAGAGGGTCCGAGGACCCGACATAACTAAGGTTTTATTTAACAGTCAATAGGATATCAATTTCCACAAGGTATGTGGTCCGAGGACCATGCATGACCAAGTTTTTGTTTGACACTTAGCAGTAGCAAACTGAAATGTTAATTTTTCCAAAGTAGAAGGTCCGAGAACCTGACATAACTAAGGTTTTGTTTAATAATCAATAAGATATCAATTTTCACGAGGTATGTGGTCCGACGACCATGCATGACCAAGTTTCTATTTAATAGTTAGAAATAGTGAATTGAAATGTTAATTTTCCAAAAGTAGAAGGTCTGAGGACCGACATAACTAAGGTTCTGTTTAACAAACAATAGGATATTAATTTCCACAAGGCATGTGGTCCGAGGACCATGCATAACCAAGTTTCTGTTTGACACTTAGAAATAGTGAATTGAAATGTTAATTTCCCTAAAGTAAAAGGTCTGAGGACCCGACATAACTAAGGTTCTATTTAACAAACAATAGGATATCAATTTTCACAAGGCATGTGGTCCGAGGACCATGCATGACCAAGTTTCTGTTTGATACTTAGAAATAGTGAATTGAAATGTTAATTTCCCCAAAGTAGAAGGTTTAAGGACCCAACATAACTAAGGTTCTGTTTAACAAACAATAAGATATCAATTTTCACAACGCATGTGGTCCGAGGATCATGCATGACCAAGTTTCTGTTTGATACTTAGAAATAAGTAAATTGAACTGGATAATGATAATTTGGACAACGAACGACAAAAATGCTTTCTATTAATAATAATACCTGCGTAGGTTGTCTACATTCCAAGGGTGTTGTACAATTTTTTCATCTAGATCAGCTAAGCGATATGACCCTGTTCCCGCTACAAAAGTGATCCGATATGGTCCTTCCCAATTTAGTGCTAGCCTTCCCCACACTGGATTTTTGGAAGTACCTAAGACTTTCCTCAACACCAAATCCCCAGGCGCTAGTGGCCTTAGCTTCACATGAGCATCATATCCTTGTTTAAGCTTCTGCTGATAGTAAGCCATTTGGACCATGGCGGCCTCTCGTTGTTCCTTAACCAGATCCAGGCTTTTTTCCAGGAGGCCATCGTTATTTCCCGGGTTAAAAGAACTCATCCTTAATGTGGGAAACCCAGATTCTAAAGGTATCACCGCCTCGGCCCTGTAAGTCATGGAAAATGGTGTTTCTCTAGTGGATCTTCGCGGCGTAGTCCAATATGTCCACAAAACGTGTGGCAATTCCTCTACCCATGTACCCTTTGCGTCATCCAGCCTCTTCTTAATTCCACTGACTATAACTTTGTTAACGGCCTCGGCCTACCCATTTTCCGGAGGATAAGCTGGAGTGGAGTATCTATTTGTGATGCCCAGGTCACTACAGTATTTCTTGAAAGCTTTACTATCAAATTGCACGCCATTATCTGAAATAAGTGTATGAGGTACCCCAAATCTAGTGATAATGTTCTTCTAGATAAATTTCTTGGAGTCCATATCCCTAATATTTGATAGGGGCTCAGCTTTGACCCACTTGGTGAAGTAATCAGTTCCCACGAGTAGCCACCTTTTGTTTTCCACAGCCTTCGGAAAAGGCCCAACTATATCCAGTCCCCATTGAGCGAATGGTTAAGGACTAGACAAAGTATTAAGGACTCCACCAGGCTGATGAATATTGGGAGCAAAACCTTTGGCATTGGCACATTTTCTTGCGTAATCCTGAGCCTCTCTCTGCATATTAGGCCACTAATATCCCTGAGTCAGAACTCTATGGGCTAAGGATCTCTCCCTAGAATGGCTTCCACAAATTCCCTCGTGCAATTCCTCCAAAAGTGCCTCTGTTGCTTCAGGATGTACACACAGCAGGTATGGTCTGGAAAAAGAGCATTTATACAACTTCTGATCCTCAGACAACCAAAATTGAGGCGCTTTTCGGTGAATTTTATCTGCTTCAAACTTCTCCTCGGGCAGAATATCGCTTTTTAGAAAAGAAACCACGGGGTCCATCCAACTAGGTCCGGGCTTTATCAGATGGATATGGGTGGCACCTATGGTAGTTAAAGTCGATTTCAACAAGTCTTCAACAAGGATAATCCTAGGCAAACATTGAGCCGAGGACATCGCCAAAGTGGCCAATGAGTTTGCATGCGTGTTTCCACTTCTAGAAACATGCGAAAGGATGAAAGAATCAAACTTGGATTGTAAACATTTGACCTGGGTCAGGTACTCTTAAATTCTTTGATCCCTAGCTTCCATAGTCTCCGTCACTTGGCCCACAACTAATTGAGAATCCGAGGACATACGAACTGCCTTTCCCCCCATTCTCCGTACCATATCCATACCAACTAAGACAGCTTCGTACTTAGCCTCGTTATTAGTGGCCAAGAACGTTAATCTCAATGATTTCTCAAAGGTAATTCCCTCAAGGGATACTAAAACGAGTCCAACGCCAGATCCCCTCTAGTTTGCTGCCTCATCAACATACACTTTCCAAATCGGAGGCCCTTTACTTATGATCATGCCAACTGATTTTTCATTCATGTGCGATTCCTTCGTAATTTCTTCTAACGATGGTTTGGCAAATTCTGCCACCAAATTAGCGAGAACCTAGCCCTTCACCAAGATGCGCGGCATATATTTGATATTGAAAGCTCTCAGAATAGTTCCCCACTTGGCTACTCTCCTCGAGTAGTCAGCACTTCGAAATACTAACTTGAAAGGCAGTTGAGTCAAAACCATGACGGTGTGAGATTGAAAGTAGTAAGGAAGCTTTCGTGTAGCATGAACTACGACAAGAATTGTCTTCTCCAAAGGTAAATAACACACCTCAGCTTTATTCAAAGATTTACTGACATAATAAATCGGTCTTTGTACCCCACCATCGTCCCTTATCAGAACCAGGCTGATTGCATGGATAGCTACAGCTAGGTTTGCAAACAGGATTTCATGGACCTCCGATCGAGACATGATGGGTGGCCGGGAAAGGTATTCCTTAAGTTGCTAAAAAGCTAAAGCACACTCCTCGAACCATTGGAATCCTTTCCATTTATTTAACAATTGGAAAAAATGACTACACCTATCAGCAGACCGAGAGATAAATCTGCTGAGAGCAATAGTCATCCCGGTCAATTTTTGAACTTCCTTCGGATTCTGAGGTGGTTGCAGGCCCTGAATGGCTCTGACCTGTGCCGGGTTTACCTTTATTTCTCTATGAGTCACCATGTAGCCTAGGAACTTTCCAGAGCTCACCCCAAAAGAACACTTTGAGGCGTTAAGGCGCAGCTTGTACTTCCTAAGTGTTTGAAAAGTGTCGTCCAAATCTTTCACATGCATAGGTATTGTCTTACTCTTCACTACCAAATCATCCACATATACCTCAATGGTCTTCCCAAGCTGCGATTTGAACATCCTGGTCATCATCCTTTGGTAAGTAGCCCCTGCATTTTTTAAACCGAATGGCATCACTTTATAGTGATAATTTCCCGTAGGAGGGAAATTTTACTTTAACATGTAAAGTTGAGGAGACAGCACCCAAAACATGCAGCCAAGGCCTGACGACAATGGCCGTGTATGGAGAATATACGTCCACCATAATGAAATCCACATTGACCGTTTCCTAGCCAAACTGTACAGGCAATCGAATCTGTCCCTTTGGTATAACAGCCTTCCCTTCAAAACTTATCAACGGCGAGTCATAGGGAGTGAGATCCTCTAGCCGTAATTTAAGCCCCTTGAATAAGTCAAGATACATAATATCCGCACCGCTACCTTGATCGACCATCACCCTCTTAACGTCATAATTCCCTATCCTCAATGTGACCACCAGGGCATCGCCGTGTGGTTGAATAGTCCCAACCTTATCTTCATCGGAGAATCCCAAAATAGGCGTACTCCCTTTGATCCTCTTTGGCCTCTAGCCAGACTCTTTGGCCTAGGAATGTGACACCGCCATCACCCTTGTGGGACAGGAACCGGTCCTGCTCGGTGCAGCGAAGATGACATTAATCGTTCCCAAGGGCGGCCGAGATGAGTTGTTCTTCTGATTATTTGAACCAGAACGATTTCCTTGTCCGTTGGGTTGATACAGGTGTTGCTTCAATTTTCCCTCACTAACAAGCTGCTTTAAATGGTTCCAAAGGGTCCGATGGTTCGATAATTCTCGGTGGTATGACCCACATCCTGATGATACTGGCAAAAAAGGTTTTGATTCCATTTCGTAGGGTCCCTCGCCATCTTACTGGGCCACTTGAAGTAGGGTTCCTTATGGACTTTCTCCAGCAGTTGGTGCACTAGTTCTCGGAATACGGTATTAATTACTTGAAGAGTGGCTGAACCAGATTGTCCAGACAAATCTCTCCTCGGCTTATTGTTATGGTACCTATCCGACCTGAAACCCCTTCTCCCCTGTGGGATAACCTTCGCCTTACCCTTACCTTGTTGTTGATCTTCCTCAACCCCTTTGAACTCATCAATGCGATCCATGAGGCGACGTACACTTCGTACGGGCTTTTTGGTCAGAGATTTCCTTAAATCATGATCAGTTGGGAGGCCCACTTTGAAAGTGTTAATCGCCACTTTATCAAAATCTCCGTTGATTTCATTAAACATTTCCTAGTACCTGTCAGAATATGCTTTCAAAGTCTCACCCTCCCTTATGGCCATAGATAACAATGAGTCCAAAGGCCGAGGGACTATGTTGCATGTAATGAATCGAGACGTGAATGCCCTGGTGAGTTCCATGAAAGAATCGATAGACCCCGACTTTAGTCCGTTAAACCATCTTGTAGCAACAGGTCCCGGGCTAGAGGGAAAGACTTTGCACATCAAGGCTTCGTTCTGAGAATGTACAGCCATCCTCTAATTAAAGTGGCTCATGTGTTCGACTGGGTCTGTCCTGCCATTATAAATGGTGAAGGTCGGCTGAGTGAACCACCGTGGAAGCCTTCCCTTCTCGACCCTGCGTGAAAAGGGGGACTTGGAGAGTTGGTGCAACGCTTGGCTCATAGCATTGTTCCTCAGGCCCCTGGAAGGAAACTTCTTATGCTTACGACTTGGAAGTTCATCCTTCTTGTAAGAGGAGGTTTCGCTAGGGGGAGTCCTAGACCTTGGACTGTAACTGCTTTCCCGTGACCCCCCAGAGGAAGGATTAGATGGAGGTGAAGCCCGCCTTCGTCTGACACGGAACAACTTTTTCTTGAGGTGGTCAATCTCCCTTTGCATGGCCTCAGCATCATCCTCATGAGTGGCCCTGCTCCCACCATACGAGTAGCTTGCATCAGGGTGTGGTGTATGCACACTTCCTTTTCGATCCCTCCGACGCTCGAGACGCTCAAAATGATCTTCGCACTGGGAACCCTAAGACTCTGCATGACGCGAACCTAAGCCTGCCATCACGTTTCAATTCCTTTCAACACTCGATTTCCCACAGACAGCGCCAATTGTAAGTGCACAATTTGTACCCGGACCTAAAATGAGTGATGGGCTCAAACCCAAAGAGCCTTATACAATGAGATTTGTAGAGTATGAGTTTGAAGCCTAGGTTATGGATATTGGAAAGTTGATAAACAGGCTAGAATGCCACAATCTATGCAAGTAATAGATGAATGTGACAAAAAACCCTCCTCGGACGTAAGCCGAGGACAATTTGTATAGCTTTTCTTTCTCTAAGTAAAAGATTACAATTTTTAGTTTCCAAAAAAGAGATTCCCCCCTTCTTTCCTCTCTAGTCTTCTTATATCCTTCTTCTTCTTCCCTGTTTCATCCACGTATAACACAGATCTTCCTTCCAGATACTTCATTCATCATTGTAGACGACTAAATTTCTTAGTTCGAAATAGATCAAACAAGTAAAATAGTTTCACAAATACGAATTTGTATTGATAAATGTGTGGTACAATTCTTTGTAATTACAAAAGAGTGATCCTCTGATTCGATTTCCTTGAAAGATTTATTGATTGGAATTGTGGTAATGTGATTTTGATTTGAACATAAGATATTCTTCAATTTGGCTGAGGAATGGATCAAAGATCTTTTAAACGGAATTACAATGAATCTCTGGCTACGAGCTTGTTAGAAATTCTCTGTTCTTCGCGTCTTCGTGTTTGAAGGTTTGTGGTAGAAATTCTTTGGGGCTTTGGAGGCTTGAATCCGTAGAGCTTCACTAATTTGTGGTTTGTTGGGGTTTCTGGAGGCTTTTGAGCTTGATTCCAGTGAACTTTGAGATCTAGACGAGTAGTTTGGATGATTTTACTTCGAATGTTGTTTGTATTTGAGGTTGAAGTTCTTGAAATTCTTGGAGGCTTTGGGGTTTGATCCTGGCAGAGCTTCTGGGTTTCTGAACTCAAGATATCTTCTTCCTTCTCTTTGTGTGTCCGTCTTCGTCTGTGTGTCCTCCTAAATGTCTTAAGAAGGTTTCTATTTATAGGAGTTTAGGGGTGGGTGAGCGACACGTGGCGGAGTCTGATTGGTGACACATGTCACCACCTAATTGGTCCACTTATGTCATCGCTTACACGTGCGGAGCTGCTTATGTCATTGCTTACACCTGCTGATACAGTTTCATGCCTTTATTTCAATGACACTTGGCAAATTTCTATTGGTTTTTGAATAGTGATGGAAAAACCTAACAGCAGTACGTGGCGCTTTGTAATTGGTTGTATTTTGTGGACTTGGTAGTTCGAGGAGATACTCCACCTCGGACAACTCCTCGAACCATTATAGTGCGGACTGACCTATAGGCTTAGAAGACTCTGATTGAACAGACTTATACCAACTAACCAGGCTCAAGGCCCAAACATTCATTTAAGCATTTTTACCCCCCACAAAAATAATTTGTTTTTGTTTGTTAAAATCTCCTCTTTTTTTTTTTTTTTTTTTTCTTCACTTAAAGACATTGATAGACATAGGATATTTTTTTTTCATTTTTTTAAAGAATTTTGGCATATAAAAAATATAACATTATATTAATTATAATTAAGATTAAAATTAATATTATTTTAATAATATTTTGTTTGGCCCATTGGCCATATAAAAGGAAGCTAAAGACCCTTCTCAAGATTATTTTAACCTTATTGATATTAGGGAAAAGCTAACAAATATTCTAGAAATGTGATAAAAACAAATAATTTTTTTAGTAGCTTTTTTTATGTTTCCCATAAAAGTAATTTCAAAACTTTGTTAAAATGGTGAACAAATAAATGTCCTAAGAGCACCCATTAATTAAAGCCTTTAAATTAATATTCTTAGACACATTGCACTGAAGGAGAGAGAGAGAGACAGAGAGAGAAAGAGAGAGAGAGAGAGAGAGTTAGCACTATGAGAGTACAACTTAGCTTTCAAAGAATCTAATACCTAGTAGTCACAAAATTGTTAATATTATTCTTGGAGTTCAAATCAAGTTCTCTTCTTGTACTCTACAGATTTATGACTGATAAGAAAACAAGAAAATCAAACTCTCGCAAGGTAAATGGCAAAGTTAGGATCGATATCTATTAATTGCCATTTTTTTCTTGGTGGGCTAAAGGCAATTGCCTGTTGTGATCCGAACACCGTAGTAAAATATAATTCGGTTGTATTGGATAAAAGTTGATTAACAGGGATAAAAATATGTTATGCATGATAAGATCGTACCTCTAATTCTTGCAGGGATAATATTTTTATGATCTCCACATTGATTTCTTTGATATATTGGTTATAGATGTCCTCCCAATTCCAATTTCAAATATACCACTACAAGAAATCTGGGTTTAGGCGACGTTTGTAAAACGTCACTAAAAACCCAAAAAACGTCACTATAGACACAAATAGTCTATAGCGACGTTTGTTTTTTGCGACGTTCAAAAACGTCGCAATAGAGCAGTCACTATAGGTTTATTGCGATGTTTCAAAAAACATCGCCATATGTTACTCTTCAGTGGCGTTCAAAAACTTTTAGTGACGTTTTCTAAAACGTCACTAAATAATATACCATTTTCGTATGTAATGTAGGAAAATACATTTAGCGACATTTCAAAAACGTCGCAAAAGCTGCTAATTATTTTTAAAAAAAAATTAAAAATGCTATATAAACCTACTTAAAATTCAACAATAACTAATACAAGCTTGTAATATATCAAATGTACCTACTAATCATCAATATTCCACAATAACACATTAACCATAGATATATATATATATATATATATATATATATATATATATATATATATATATTTGTATAATACCAATACATGTATCACTTTAACTAAGTGAGTTGGTTGCCTAAGATTAATTGTAGCTATTAAATTAAGTTTCTTAGTTAGTTAAAAACCCATTAATATATATGTTTGGAACATAGTCTATTTTGCAATCCTATTGTTCATCCCCTACCACTACTAGGAAGTATAATATTGAAAAACAAATACTAACACTCTAAAGAAATACTTACAATGATTCAGCCCTGATCCTCAAGTCTTTTGCCCAAGAAGCCAAATCTGAATAAGAGAATTTTCTACCAATTTCCAACCAAAATAGAAAAAACCAAAAATTAGTACTAAACTCCATAACCCATTAAAGAAAAACCAAATCAAAGCAAACCCATAAGCCAAAAAAAAATACTTACACTCTAAAGAAACTTGAACAACAAAGAAAAGATGTGTGGTGGTCCTAGAGAAAATGGGTCACAAAGAAAAACTAGGAAAAAAGAACAAAGAAAAGAAGGGGACAATCAATAGTGAGCCTAAGAAAGAAAAGAGTGGGACACGGAGTGAGTTAATGGAAAGAAAGAAAAAAAAAGTGTAGGCCAAAAAAAAAAAAAAAAGAGGGAAAAAAAGTGTGGGAACTTGAAAGTCAAAAGTTTAAAACATATAGCGACGTTTTCGAAACGTCGCTATAGAGTATTTGAAAGTGTTTCCTTCAATCAATATAGCGCGTTTTTTTTTCCCACCAACAGGTGGAGACCATTTGCTGTCATCACTATAGTGACGTTTTCGAAACGTCGCTATAGAGTGTTTGAAAGTGTTTGCTTTAATCAATATTGCGCCCCCTTTTTTCCCCACCAAGAGGTGGAGACCATTTGCTGTAATCACTATAGCGACGTTTCGAAAACGTCGCTATAGAGTATTTCTTTTTTAGACACATGCTAAGTATATTTTCTTTAATCACTATAGCGACGTTTTAATAAAACGTCGCTATACACGAGATATGCGTTGCTAAAACTATACTTCTTGCGACGTTTTAAGAAACGTTGGTATTGTTTTGAGCTACAGCAACGTTTTTTAAAAAACGTCGCTAAAATCTCAATCTTTAGTGGCGTTTTTAGAAAACGTCACAGTATGCCACTTATAGTGGCAAATTTAAAAATGTCACTAAAAAAAACGCCGTCTAAACCCAGATTTCTTGTAGTGTACCTTGACTACTAAATATCACACATAGACTCGAATCCTTTATTGAACTTAAAAAATAATAATAACAACAATAAGAGATCGGAGATTACGTGCAAGGATAAAAATAATATATAGGAAAAAATATATATAAAGTTAAGAAGTGGCCACCCAACCATTATCAACTAATTCATACGTGAAGTGTGAACAATGATAGTCGTTATCATAATCAGTCACTAGAAATGAATAAAAGATTTGAATTTTAGGAAACTTGAGATTTTTGTTTTGGTAAACCTGAAGCAATTATAGGACTACGCAAAGGCAAGAGATTTGCATTTTGGAAACTTGAAGAACTACAAATTATAGGATTGGACTACCCGAATGAGAAAACGATTAATGTTAATTAAAGGAAACCCAAAGAAATTGTTAACAAAATTACCTGAAGGACCCTTTGAAACATTCGTTACAAGGTTTTTGAGAGTAGTAACTGTCAGAAACTTTTTAAGAAATCCTTTTTTTTTTTTTTTTTTTTTTTTTACAGGACCCTCTCGAAATAAATGAATTTTAAATTTTAAGAGATCCTTAATAATAGCATAATTTAATTTTTTTTTTTAGAGATCCATAATAATAGCAAACAAAATAAATGATTATATAAATTACTTCAATTTTTAGTTTCATAATTAGTAATCGGCTACCATAAAATATGGATCTCTTAAATTAAATATGTACTAGCAATATAAAATTCACATAGTAGATTGAACAAATGTGTATATATATATATATATATTTTAAAGGAAATGTGTATATATTTATTTAGCCTACAATGTAAAATTAACCTATTTTTAACCTTAAACTATATTGTGTTCGTACTTCTTAAAATTCTACCATTTCATGGTATACCATCCAATCGAGACGAGATACACCACATTAAACTTCATGTGTAAATATAAAACTAATAGTTGAGGATTTTGTGGTGTCTCTATCTGTAGCCCATCCACTGAATCACACAAAAATAGTAATTGACTATCATAACTCTTTCTCTAAAGAAATCGGTAAAAAGATAAACCATTGAAACACTTTAAGGAAGCAATGACATGGATAAAGAAAACAGATT
The DNA here is from genome assembly GCA_014183005.1 of Castanea mollissima. NCBI lineage: Eukaryota > Viridiplantae > Streptophyta > Magnoliopsida > Fagales > Fagaceae > Castanea > Castanea mollissima. The sequence goes on along the minus strand of JACAVU010000002.1, from coordinate 60,664,844 downwards.
ATATTAAGGAAATATCAGAACATCAAACGCTAGTCAAACCAAATACACAACTTGTTAATTATATTTGCTAATAACTATACAACACGTTATGATACAAAAACCACACTGATAAACGTTTATCATACAGACGCAAATAGAAATGTGCATATGAGAAATCACACAATATCGCACGAGCAACACTGTTCTCCATCTCAAAGGGCTGGTAGATCTCCCTTCATCCATAACAAGCTCTGAGAGTTTTCTCTTCTCTTCACTGAGCCTGAGCTTCCCACACCACCTCTTCCCATCCACAGGTGGTCTCCTCCCCCTCCGGGCTCTATCAAGGTCAGCGTAGATGCAGCTTATATATACAGTTCCAAGTCTGCATCGACTCTATCCTCGATGGCTCTAACTGCCGTGTTTGGTCCATCTCCTCCTAAGTTTCAAACATATCCATGTCTTAGCTGAGTCTTTTATGTCCTGTTTTTTTCTTTAGGTGAAAAATAAAGCTATGACTATGCTGCCCACACAGCAGCAAAGATCACATTAGATTCTAATTGTTCTTGTTTAATCTTTCCGGGCAATCAATCCCCTACGTACGTTAGCCACTGTTTGCAAGGAAGATGCCTTGGCCACTTCTATTTTTGTTTTTGTTTTTGTTTTGTTTTTTTGTTTTCCATCCTTTGATGAATTGAAGATGACGTTGTTAGGACTTAAGATCTCAGTGTGACCCAGCGTGTAAATGGACCTTTATGAGTCTGTAAAAAAAAAAAAATACCATCACCAATGCCCTAGCTATTTGATCTATACATGTGACCCATTTTAAAGAAAAAGGATTGCAATGGCTAAATGAAAACCACCATCCTAGATTTGTCTTTTAAATAGAATAAAAAAAAGAGAATTTTTTTTTTGGGCCTGTGAATAGAGAATCATCCTTCGGTCAAAATATGAAAAAGTAAACTATCACCGTGTATAAACAAGTAATGTCTTTTTCCACCATTTCTTAAAGACATGTGTGAGTCTAACAGAACGAACCCCGAATGGGTTATGCAACGTTGCAAGAATTGCACGTGCTGTATGTGTTGTGCTAGTTCTCTTGCTTGATTGTCTTACTTATTTGCTTGAGTAGAATTGTTTAGTTGTTAGGTGATAAATTTTATCAATATTAATAGGATTCCTAAGAGGAGATACGATAGTATTTGACCAGTTGTTATTTCCTTTTATCATTAATTAGTTGCTATTTTATTTTATCAAGCATTATATTCTTATCCAATCGATCGAGGAATTGAATAAAGTATAGTAAGCATAATTATAAGACTCTCTTTCTATCACTGACTCACGTATTAATATAATCACCTCAAATTCGACCACCTTTCCTTTATAAAGTCTAAAACTCTCTTAAGGTGATATACATTTGTATTTATATTTATACTATTTACATCTATCTATTTTTGTATTTGTATCAATTTATATATGTTGGAAATATTTTTGTGAATAAACAAGTTTTGATACATTAAATAATATTCCAAATAATTAGCAAGAACATAAAATAAAAAGAGTTTAGAACGATCTCACATTGGTATAGAATTACGTTGCGAAAACATTGATCTTAAAAGTTGATTCATGCCACCCGGAGTAAAACTCAGTGTAACTGGTTCTCTTGGCTAAACAACCCCCTAGAATAATTAGACTATAGCGTCAATTTTCGTGATAGACACATTTTCACTCGCAAAGGTTCAAGAACAACCCTTTATTGCTTTTCCTTAGAACAAATATAAATTATAGAAAAATATGTGGAAGAGAAAGAAAATAGAAATTATGTATTTTAAAATATAGAGTAAGAGAAAGAGAATAGAAATTTTGTATTTGTAAATAGAGAGTAATAGAAAATACTTACAGGAGAGTGTTTAGTGATGGGTACTATATAGGCTACTCATGACAATAATAGCCTATAGTTATTGGTTATTAACTACCCATAAAAACTCAATGGCTAGATATAAGTCCTCACTACATCCCTCAAAGTATAGACACTCCCCCTAACAAAAATCTCCTATGTACTAACTCTCCCCCTAAATATATGACTACTTTCATCCCAAAACTACTCCCCCTTTTTGTCACGAATGACAAAGGGTAAGTAACTCAAGCAGTCATCTCATCTTCGTTGGAAGAGCTAGCATCCTCATCCTCAGTATCATCACCATCAAAGTCACCATCATCATCCTTGTCCTCAGAAGCCTCTGGAGAAAGAGAGGGAGACTCGACGAAGCCACCAAGGCGAGCTTGTCGTCGTGTAATACGACCGACATGGGTGTTCACCTGGCACAACTCATTGCTGAGAGTGTCAAGGCGAGCATCCATGCCCTGAAGCTGCACCATGATCGTATCAAGAGTCACACCAACCGTAGAAGAGGAAAGTAGATGTGGACGGAGCTGAAGAAGCCGGAGGTGTCACCGTCTCAGTTCGTGTCTGCCTCGGTCGAAGCTGTGCCTCGCTCCGTTTAACGGTAGTAGCATCTATGACACACATAACAGACAAGTGATCTGACTCAAGATAGGAGACAGAAAAATGGCGAATGATTCGCGTGATAGCTGAAGAAAAAATGAGCTTATCAAGGGTCGTTGTTTCCCTATAGACATTTATAAGGGATAGAATAAAGTGAGAAGGGAAGTTAATAGAAATGTGCTCTAAGAGGGATAACAAAAATCGAGCACAAGGCTCTGTGATAGAGTCATAGTGAGACAATGGATGGAGAACAAATGTCATCACCATGTTAAGGAATCTTGGATGGTGGTTTGACGGTCACCCCAAGAAGAAGGTGTCTCACAACATAGAGAGATGAGTTCGTCTTTAGACACAGTCTTAAGATGAGCACAGCTGGGGTAGTTAGGATGCGCTACCCTAGGGACATGTAGCACCTCAGATATAAGATTCAGAGTGACTACGATGCACGTGCCTCAAACCCGATTGATAAAATGAGGTACAAAACAGTTAAATCCATGCATATTAGAGTAAAACTCCTATATGATGGTGGAAGGGTACGTGACTGGGATGCCACACAGTGACTCCCAACCCTTACTATAGATGATAATGGGAAGGTCAGTATCGAAAAAGTCTAATAGGATGACTTGACGTTCTGAATGAATGCCTCGTCGGTAAAAGTTCTCTAAAAAGTCCTTACGGGCTTTATCATCACGAAACCTAACATATGAAGGAGTAGGATCAGAGGAAAATGCCCCGGAACGAAGAGGGTTCCGAAACGGAGCAGATTTTCGCTTAGGTGCCATAGAGCAACTAACGAAAGAAAGGAGAGAGAGAAAAAAATCATAGAAAAGCACTAACGTAGATCAATATCAAAATAAAGATAGATGAAGGTACGCATGCATGGAAAATACATGAACATGTGACATGCAATAGTAAAAACATCATAGGCTCAGCCCAATCCAATCCTACCAGCACACGTGTAATCAACACATATAACACACATCTAAAATGCATGAAACATTGTTATAATACAAATGTGATGCAATGCATGAACAATTAGGATCATTTAAACAAAACCCATCCCAGAACTTTCACAAAAACTTAGGTCAAAATGCATGAAATATATGATAAAGAGATAGAAATGAGATCATACCAGTGAAGAATGTAAGGAAAAGACCGAAGATTGAGTGGGGAAGATGAAGAGGTTGAGTGAGAAGTGTTTGGGAGAGAGAGAAGTGATTTTCTGTCGAGAGAGATCAGAGTGAAATGAGAGAAAATTGCGTTGAAGGTTTTATATAAGGATCCATAATTCTCGACAGATAAAGAGGCATCGAGAGGTGTCGAGGTTTAAAGTTCAACGGATATAGCTATCGAGAAGTTATCCAGAGGTGTCCACAGCAAAAGGGGCTCAATGGATCGAGATGCTATTGAGCATCTATCGAGGAGATAGAAACTTTCTCGATGAATTGAGAAGCTGTCGACACACACACACATACACACACTAAACAAGTCTAACCAATTCTATATTTCAAAAACAAGTCAAGACAGTTTAGTGAGCATACATTTACACATGTATACCTTGTGATGGTTAAATCACATTGTACTTGCACATGTATCAAAAGTAGCAAAGAGTATTGCGTGTTGTGTGTGAAAAATATCACAAGATTGCATGAGCGTCTACATGTTATGACGATTTGAGATATGAGCAAATCCATTTAATTTACACGCAATCATAACTGCTTGATGGGGACTATCACCTTCAAGGTACATCTTATAACTCTTACATCTCCTAGAAGACACGCTTGCAATCATATATAAAGCATTTTGATTCTTTTTGCTTTGATTTTTCTTTGCATATTTTTCTTTTATTAAGCATATCATGTATGGGCATATAAGAGAAAGAAAAGAAATACCCAATTATGTTAACCTTTTGACATTGCACTTTTGCTATTCTGAAGCATACAAATGTCATTTCATGATTGGCGGGCAACAGTGGTAAGATGGTTATTTATGCCTTTCTCTTAGGATTTTTTAGTCATTCCCATCAAAAAGAGCGATATGAGTGTTAAGTACAAGAGATTACTTAATCTTACTCATCACAAACACGAGCCATAAAGCTCACTTACTTAGTTGTGCATAGAGATTCTCATCTAAGCTATAAGAGATACAAAGTTTAGAAAACTTTGTTTCATTGGCCATTCAAGGTACACAAGTACCAATGTACACAAACACACACTGTTTTTGTATTTTTCTTGTTAGGACATATGCGATTCATGTTAGGAACATACGTCAACATTTTATGTAATTGACTAATCCTTTGACAAAACACATTTTACTTGTAATTGAGTAGATCTAGGATGTGTTTAATGCTTCAAGAAACAAGATTTCAAGTTCAAGTATTAAAGCCATGCAAGTCTGTCCAAGAATCAAGTGAAGAAGTGTTGTTCATTAAAGCTTGATAGCTAGTATCTATCGAGGTTTAAAAAGTTGTTTAAGCCTGAGGCTTGACAGCTGCTCGATAGATAGGGTACCTGTCGAGGTTTTATGAAAAATAAATTTTCAGTTTTGATTTTCATTCAATCCATGAATGTATGTTTGAGTTTTCTTTTCTCACAACCCTAAATATATATATAAGAATTATTTTAAGGGGCGTTATAGGTGGCACAAGAGCACAATTGCACAAGTGTGAAGTAAAGTGTGACCGAAAACCTAGTTTGCTCTAGTTCATCTTGAAGAAGCTACTGTATTTGTACACCTTAGGGTTTTGTAACCAAGTGCTTCTTGATCTTCATTGTTGATGAAGTTAAGAACTTTGCAGCCAACATTCTTCTTTCTCAAGTTGGTGAGTGAGTTATGTACTGGGATTTGTGCAAAGGAGTTAGTCACGTATTGGGATTCGTGCAATGGAATAAGCTGTGTACTAGGATCCGTGCATCGATTGGTTAGTCACGTACTGGGAGCCGTGCATTGAAAATGAGAGATTATTACTACAGAACAAGTCCAATTGTGTATTGGGGTAAGGGCTCAGCTGTAGGTTGGTATAAGGTACTAGGATTCTTTTACTTGTAACCGCTTGTTGTGATAATAGTGAATTCTCGGGAGTGGTGACCTTAAAATCTCCCGATGGGGTTTTTGCCTCGGAGGTTTTTCCCATTCGTAAACAAATCACTGTGTCAATTTTATTTTTTGCTGCATTATATTTTAGTTGGTGATTTGTTTGTGTTGCCACGTACATTGCATGTTAATTTGATTAATTAATAAATTTGGGTAATTAATCAATTAATTAATCACAATGGGTCAATACATTCTTGGCCTATCATTTTTTATTTTTCAATTTTTTTAAAAAATTTTATGAAAAAAATAAAATAAAACAAAACTGAAAACAAACAAACAAAAACATGTTAAGCAAAACAATGCATAAAAATTGGACTGGCTCAAAACAATAAAGCAAAATATATAAGTAATGCAAACACAAAAATAGAGGGAGAGAGAGAAAAGTGACTAAATCACTTAGAGTCTTTTTCCTTCCACACCTTGGAAGAACCTTTCCTTTTAGTGAACCCTTGAACTGGCGGAGAATGGGAAGAATTGCAACCATTTAAGTTCGAAAGGAACATGAGGGCTTTGATAAGATCTCCAAGAGGAGCAAGAAAGGATGAGAATTGACTCTGGTTTCCTAAAGAGATCATACTATTGCTCTATTGGGTGGCTAGCCACTTATAGCAATTAGGTCGAGTATGTCCAGCTACTGCACAGTGATGACAAAGATGCTACTTCTTTTATTTAGACTTTTGAGCATTACTCTTCTTAGCCCTAGGGTTTTTAGTTTCTTTCTTAGTAAGCTTAGGGGGTGCTTTTACGATAGATTTACCCTTGTCTATGTTCTCTCTAGCTAACACATTTTTGACATCATTGTTCTCAGATTCAACATTATTAGTAGGAGAAACGAAAATAGTAGTACTAGAGGAAGCAGAATTAGGAGAAGAGGAATCATACCCTAAACCAGTTCAATCAGAAGCAGATTTCTGAAGGCTAAGCATCTCATCAAGCTTTGCACTTGAAGACCTCTCCAGCTGAGCTCTGACTTGAAATAGCTTTGCTTCAAGCTTCTTGGTCTTCTTAGCCAAGAAATTATTCTCAAACCTCAGTGCTCAAATAGTTTGATTGGCTTTATAAAACTTTGTGGAGATTTTTTCTCGTTCAAACTCCACATTACTGAGCTTCTTGGTGGCCAATCTATACAACTTTTCATGCTTTTCCGAGACCTTGTATAATCTTGCATAGGTTATGTGGATATCATCTTGTTCATCCATCTTTTCAAACTTAGAATCTGCCAAGTCCTCTTCTTCATCCACATCTCCTACAATCCCCTTAGTAGGATTGAAAATGGTAATAAAGGCATTTAGGATTCCGTCATCTGCCAAGTCCAAAGCCTTGACACCCGAAACACTTGGGTCCTGAGGGAACAGTGTACTGACCGCCATCCCTAGCATCCTTCTTCCCTTTGTCTTGGCTCTTAGACTGAGAAGAACTAAATTGCCTACGGTCCTTGTCAAAGCCCTTCGCATTAGCATTTTTCATGAACTTCTTGAATTGCCTAGTAATTTAGGACTTCATCTTAGAATCTTCATTGTCTGAAGACTCATCTGTGTCACTGCTTTTAGCCTTCAATGCCATGCTCTTACCCTTACTCGATTTCCCAATCCTTGTCAAACCCAACTCATAGGTCTGCAAATTGACAACCAACTTTGTCAAAGGAATTTTGTTGATGTCCTTTGATTCCTTAATAGCGATGATCTTGGCATGAAATCTCTCGGGTAGAGATCTGAGTACTTTTCTCACAATCTTGGGTTCGGGAATATTTTCCCCAAGATTAGAGGCTGAGTTCACCATGCCCTTAAGCTTGGCATAGAACTCATCAAACGACTCATCCTCGTTCATCTTGATCTCTTCAAAGCTTGTAGTGAGCCTCTGAAGCTTTGAATCCTTCACAGCCTTTGTTCCCTCATAGGTTGTCTGGAGAATGGTCCAAACTTCTTTCGTAGTTTCAGTGGAGGATATCTTCTTGAACTCCTCATTTGTGACCACACTAAATAAAGCATTCAATGCCTGGCTGTTGAAGTTTGCCACCTTGATCTTAGTATCATCTCAATCGGCCGGCACTTCCTTTGGCTTGGTCCAGCCTATCTCCACAGTTTGCCACACTTTCTCATCTACAGACTGCAAGAAAGCTTTCATGCATTCTTTCCAGTATGCATAGTTAGTACCATCAAAGAAAGGAGGTACAATGAGTGACTGTCCTTTATCCATGACAAAAGGGATCAATGGATCACACAGCAAAGATTAAACCCTAATTAGAGTGCGCCTGCTCTGATACCACTTGATAGGCTAAGAATGTATTGACCCCTTGTGATAAATTAACCAATTAATTAGCCAAGTTTATTAATTAATCAGATTAACATATAACATACGTGGCAGCACAAACAAATCACCAACTAAAATAGAATGCAACAGAAAATAAAGTTGACACGGTGATTTGTTTACAAATGGGGAAAACCCCTAAGGCAAAAAGCCCACAGGGTGATTTTAAGGTCACCACTCCCGAGAATCACTAATATCACAACAAGCGGTTACAAGTAAAGGAATCTCGGTACCTTATACCAACCTACGGTTGAACCCTTACCCTAATACCCAATTGGATTTGTTCTGTAGTGACAATCTCTCCTTTTTAATGCACGACTCCCAGTACGTGACTAACCGATAGATGCGCAGATCCTAGTACGCGACTTATCACCAACTTGAGAAGGATGTTGGCTGCAAAGTTCTTCAATTCATCACATGATGAAGATCATGAAACTCCTTGGTCACAAAACCCTACGGTGTACAAACACAGCAGCTTCTTCGAGAGAAAGATGAGCTAAGGCATATGTCTCCAGTTCGCAATATGCTTGTGAAAAACTTTTGCATTGATGTGCATCAACTGTAACGGCCCTTAAAACAATCCTTATATATGTTTAGGGTTATGAGAAAAGAAAGCCCATACATCTATTCACGGATTAGATGAAAATTAGAACTAGAAAACTAACTTTCTTAAATCTTGATAGATACCCTATCTATCGACCAATTATCGAGAATCGGGCTAGAACAGCTTTTTAAACCTCAGTAGATACTAGCTGTCGATCTTTAAAATCCAGCACTTCATCACTTGATTCTTGGATAGACTTGCATGGCTTTAACACTTGAAATTGAAACCTTATTCCTTAAAGCACTAAACACATCCTATATCTACCAAATTACAAGTAAAGTGCATTTTGTCAAAAGATTAGCCAATACATGATGACATATGTTGCTAACATGAATCACATTTGTCCTAACGCATAATTCTCGGCAGATACAGCTTGTGTCGAGAAATTTTCTATCTTTAGCAGTAATTCTTGATAGAAAGAATTTTGTCGAGACTTCTGTCGAGCTTTAATGAGCAACACATTCTTCACTTGTTTCTTGGTCAGATTTGCATGGCTTCAATACTTAACTTGAACACTTGTTTCTTGAAGTACTAAACCTATCCTAGATCTACCTAATTACAAGTAAAGTGCGTTTTGTCAAAGAATTAGCCAATTACATCAAATATGACCCTAACAATCTCCTTCTTTGGCAATCTGTGACAAAACCACAACAAACAAATGAATCATGAGAGAAGTCTTAAATCAATAAACTCAAACCACTTGTTGAAATACAAAATAAATCTAACCCTAAAATAAACTCTTGAAAAACTTTGCAAGAAGAAAGTTCATGGCATGGTAGACTTTCACAACCTGTCTTTCTGAAACACTTAAACAAAACTCATCAAGGTATCTTGTGTGAAACAGAAATAAAGATTGCATTCATATAGAAACATGTGTATAATAAGAGAAAAGAACCTCATCATCATCATCATATATATATATATATATATGAAAAAATAAAATACAATGTGTGCCAATAAATGGTCACAAGGCCGATGTACAAGAGGCTAATGTAGAAGAAAGAAAAGAAAAGTACATAAGAACCTCACTACATCCCTAAAAAACTATACACACTCCCCTTAGCAAAAAATTTCCTATGCTAACTCTCCCCCTAAATACAATACTACTCTCAATCCCAAAACTACTCCCCATTTTTGTCACGAATGACAAAGGGCAAGTTATTGAGAGGTCATCATCTTGTCATCACTAAAAGAGCTAGCATTCTCATCCTTATCACCACCAGCATCATCATCCTCATCAGTCGAAGCCTCTAAAGAAGGATATAGAGAAGGAGCGAAACCACCAAGGCAAGACTGTTGATAGGCAATACGACCGACTCAGGTGTTTATCTGACACATCTCATCGATGAGATAGTCAAGATGAGCACCAAAGTCAGCCTCCATCCGCTAAAGCTGTACCATGATTGCCTTCAAGGTGACACCAGCTGCCGAAGAAGAAGGAACAGAGGTGGAAGGAGCTGAGAAGGAGGGAGGAACAAGATCAGAGGAAGAAGATGACCTGGAACCTAGAAGAGGATTCCGAGTCAGAGTGGATTTACGCCCTTTGGGTGCCATGGCATAGTCTATCCAAGAGAGAGAGAGAGAGAGAGAGAGAGAGAGTACAACACATCACAACACAAACTAATAAATGAAAGAAAGGATATGTATGCATGAAATATGCATGAACATGTGACATGCAAAATTTAAAGGCATCATGGGTAAAAAACCAATCCAAACGCACCATAACACAAACAACAATAATCAAACACACATTTAAAATGCACGAAACATTGTTATAATGCAATGAGAATGAAATGCATGAGCATATAAAATTAAATCAACCACACCTAACACAAAAATTTCACAAAAATCTCAAAAACCCTAAATTTTTTTCAAAAACCCAAAATCTAGGTCTAAAATGCATGAATGCCTGTAAAATGAGGGTTTAACCAGAGGATTAAGGCTTGATCTAGGTCTTAATATGAAAGGGTGAGGAGATTTGAGTGAAAAGAGAGTTTTTGGGGCAAGAGAAAAAAGTTTATGTCGAGAGAGAATGAGAAAAGTGAGATTTGATATCGCGCTCAGCCTTTAAAAATAAAACGTAGCGCGATGGATCGAGGATTCTATCGAGGATCTGTCTAGCACTAAATCTCAATAGAAATGAATCTGTCGAGGTGCTGTCGAGGATCTGTTGACGGTAAAACAAAGAGCTCGATGGATCGAGAATCTGTCAAGCATCTATTGAGAAGACTGAGAGCAAAGAATTTTGGCTCGATGGATTGAAGAAGTTGTTGAGATTCTATCGAGAAGAAACCCAAAAATCTCATGGATTAAGAATTTGTCAAGATGCTATTGAGAAGGGAGAGAGCATAGGAATTTTTCTTGATGGATCGAGGATCTGTCGAGGTTTATATCGAGGCTGAAGAAAGAAATCTTGATAGAAATGAATCTGTCGAGGATTTGTTGAGAAGTTGTCGAGCTTGAAGAAAATGAGTTTTTTCATGGAGGAAAAACACATAAAGATGAATGCAACAAGCAAGCTACTCAGCCAAAGATCCAATCAACATGTTGAGCTCTCAACAACATCTCTCAAAAACATCTCTCAACATATATTCAAAGCATTCATAGATCCAAAACACACATAAATAGTAAACAAATCTAATTAATTTTATATTTCAAAAACAAGTTAAGATAGTTTAGTGAGCATATATCAACACATGTATTCCTTGTAATGGCTAAATCACATTGTACTTGCACATGTATCAAAAGTAGCAAAGAATTAGCGTGTTGTGTGTGAGAACATAGCAAGAGTGCATAAGTGTCTCATATTATGAAGATTTGAGATATGAGAAATCAAATACACTCACACACAATTATAATTGCTTGATGGGGACTGTCACCTTCGAGGAATATCCTATAACTCCCACGTCTCCTAGAAACACGCTTGCAATCATTTTTAAAAGCATTTTGATTCTTTTTACTTTTATTTTTCTTTACATATTTTTCTTTTTAAGCATAGCATTGCATGGGCATATAAGAGAGAGAAAAGCAATAACCATTTATGTAAGCTTAAACATCCCAATTTTGCTGTGCCTAAGCACACAGATGTTATACATGATTAGCGGGCTTTAGTGGTGAGATGGTTATTTATGCCTTTCTCTTAGGATTTTCTTGTCCTTCCCATCAAAAAGAGTGATATGAGTATGAGATATAAGAGACAATCTTAATCATACTCATCACAAACATGAGCCACAAAGCTCACTTGCTTAGTTGTGCATCGAGATGCTCATGCATTAAGATGCTCATCTAAGCTATAAGAGATATAAAGTTAAGAAAATTTTATTTCAATGGCCATCCAAGGTACACAAGTACTAATATACGCAAACACAGTTTTTTTATTTTTCAATTTTTTTTTTTTAATTTTTATGAAAAGCAAAATAAAACAAACTAAAAAACAACCAAACAAAAACATAAAGAAACACACAAAGTATAAAACTAAACTAACTCAAAAGCAAGGAAAGCAAAACAAACAAGTAATGCAAAAACATAAAGGGAGAGAAAGAGAAAAGAGTGACTGAATCACTTTGAGCCATTTTCCTTTCACACCTTGGAAGAACCGTTCCTTTGTGGGAACCTTTAATCCTGAGGGAAGTGGGAAGAATTGAAACCGTTCAAGTTCAAAAGGAACATGAAGGCCTTGAGAAGATCTCCTAGAGGAGCAAGAGAGGATGTAAACTGATTCTAATTTCCAGACGAGAGCACACTGTTGCTTTTTTGAGTGGCTAAATACTTATAGGAACTTGGATGAGTGTGTCTTGAAGCTCCATAGTGATGACAAAAATGTGGCTTCTTTTGTTTAGACTTTTTGTTGTTTCCTTCTTATTCCAAGGGTTTCTAGTCTCTTTCTTTTTAACCTTAAGGGGTGCTCCTAGAATAGATTTTTCCTTATCTAAGTTCTCACTAGCTATTTCAGTTTTAGATTCATTGTTCTCAGAATTAACATTATTAATAGGTGAGACAAACACAGTTGTACTAGATGAGACAATATTAGGAGAAGAGAAATCATACCCAAATTGGTTTTGTTAGAAGCAGCTTTCTGAAAACTTAGCATCTCATTGAGTTTTGCATTGGAAGTCCTCTCCATTTGAGCTCTGACTTGAAATAGCTCCGCCTCAAGCTTCTTGGTCTTTTCAGCCAATAAATTTTTCTCAAATCGCAGTACTTCAATGGTTTGATTGGCTTCATCAACCTTGGTAGAGAGCTCCTCTCGATCTAGTTCCACATCACTCAGCTTTTTGGTGGCCAGCCTATACAGTTTCTCATGCTTCTCAAAAATTTTGTACAACTTAGCATAGGCTGTATGGATGTCATCTTGTTCATCCATTTTCTTTAACTTAGATTCCACCAAGTCCTCTTTTTCATCCACTACTTCTATGATCCTTCTGTAGGATCCACTGTGGCAATGAAAGCACTCAAGATTCCCTCGTCATCACTGTCTTCTAATTCAATCTCAGGCTCGGTATTACTCAAGGTAGAAGCAAGAGCCTTACTTTTCCCAATTGACTTGAGATAAGTTGGACATTCTTGTTTCATGTGTCCAAACCCGTGACATTCGAAGCACTTTGGTCTGGAGGGAACAATGTGCTGACTACCATCCTTGGCATCCTTCTTCCTTTTGTCTTGACTATTGAATTATGAAGAACTGGATTGCTTGCGGTCCTTATCGAAACCTTTCACATTGGCATTCTTTATGAACTTCTTGAACTGCTTAATGATGTAGGACTTCATCTTGGAATCTTCATCATCTGAAGACTCATCAGTCTTATTAGTTTTGGCCTTTAGTGCCATGTTCTTACTTTTGCTTCCTTTCCCAAGTCTAGTCAAACCCAATTCATAGGTTTGTAAGTCGCCAATCAGCTCAGACAAAGGAATTTTATCAATGCCCTTTGATTCTTCAATGGCAATGGTCTTAGCACGGAATCTCTTAGGTAGAGATTTGAGCACCTTCCTGACAATCTTGGGTTCGGGAATCTGTTCTCCAAGATTGAAGGTTGAGTTGACTATGTCCTTCAGCTTGGCATAAAACTCATCAAACGACTCATCCTTCTCCAACTTAATCTCTTCAAAGCTCGTAGTAAGCCTTTGGAGATTAGAATCTTTGACGGCTTTAGTTCCTTCGTAGGTAGTCTGAAGAATGGTCCATGCTTCCGTTACAGTTTCAGACGAGGATATTTTCTTAGACTCCTCATTCGTGACTGCACTGAATGTGGTGTTCAATACTCTGCTGTTGAAGTTTGCCGCTTTGATCTTTGCATCATCCCAATCAGTCGACGCTTCCTTTGGCTTAGTCCAGCCAATCTCCACAGCTTATCACCCTTTCCCATTTAAAGATTGCAAGAAAGCTCTCATGCGTACTTTCTAGTATGCATAGTTAGTGCCATCAAACAAAGGAGGTATAATAAGAGAATTTCCTCTATCCATGACAAACGGGGATTAATGGATTATACAGCAAATATTAAAACCTAATTATAGTATGTCTGCTCTAATACAACTTGTTGAGTTAAAATGAATTGATCCCTTGCAAATTAATTAATTACCCAAGTTAATTAATTAGTCAAATTACATGCAATATCATGGTAGCACAAACAAATCACTAAATCACTAAATGCAGTGGTAATTAAATTTGACACAGGTGATTTATTTACAAATGGAAAAAACCACTAAGGCAAAACTCCACTGAGTGAATTTAAGGTCACCACTCCCGAGAATCTACTATTATCAATCACAAGCAGTTACAAGTATAAGGAATCTTACCAAACCCTTTGGCCTATCCCGAAATACCAACCTACAGTTGAACCCTTACCCGAATACCCAATTGGACTTGTATTGTAGCAAAAATATCTCCGTTCAATGCTCGAATCTCAGAATATGACTTACCAATGATTCACAGATCCTAGTACGTGATTAACACACCAATTTGAGGAAGATGTTGGTTGTAAAGTTCTTTAGTTCATCAACAATGAAGATCAAAGCTCCTTGGTCACAAGACCCTTGGCATAAAGTTGCAATAACTTCTACAGAGAATATGATGAACTAGAGCAATTTCTGCCTCCAGTCACACAATGCAAGAATTATTCTTTTTCATCACTTTTGCATCACTTGTGACGGCCCTTAAAATAATGCTTATATATGTTTAGAGTTGTGAGAAAAGAAATCCTACACAAATACTCAAGGATATGTGTGTAATCAGATCTGAAAAGTCTGATTTCGTAATTCTCGACAGATACAACTTATGTTGAGCTTTAGTAGTAATTCTTGATAGAAAGGATTTTGTCAAGATTTTTGTCGAGCTTTAATGAGTAACACATTCTTTACTTGTTTCTTGGTCAGATTTGCATGGCTTCAATACTTAACTTGAACACTTGTTTCTTGAAGTACTAAATCCATCCTAAATCTACCCAATTACAAGTAAAGTGCATTTTGTCAAAGGATTAGCCAATTACATCAAATATGACCATAGCACATCGCTATCATTTAGACCTAGCTTCACCAACTATTTGATAATCTTTATTGTATATTCATGATCTAGTAAGAGTCTTGGAGCAAAAGCCACCAAATAGGCATAGTATTTAGACAACTTAGTTGCCACAATGTAGTCATTGTTTTCCCTTTGTTGGTTGACATGATGATGAATCGAGCTTGCAAAGACTAGTGGCTATATGCCAAACCATGATAACATTCATTTGTGTCTCAAGTTTGCATGCCTAAGGTAGTTCACTCTCAACTCCATCTTGCTGCAAAGAATCTACCACATTTGTCAATCACTGGCCACCGGTCTTTAGTGAATTTATAATTGTTTTCTTCACTTCCACTGGCAATATGGTGTGAGAACTTTGCTTTTGACTTTTACTCTAAACTAGTATGTAACCCGTCCTTACGCACAAGAATGATGAATTGTAGTAATGTTATTTATGTTAGTTTTGGTTATTAAATATATAGAACATTAGAAAACCAGGACATTTGGTTACATCAAGTTTCTCATTACACTGTTGTTATGTATATAATTTTGAAAATGACTAATGGAAACTACATATGTTGGGTTCTAAGACTTTAGGTTTAAATGTATTAGAACTTCATTTTGTAATGTTGGCAAACCATGATCAAAACGTTTAGTCTTGTTTTTAGACTTGCACAAAGTATGTTTGTGTGTAAAGTTGGAATCAAGTGCACTGCAGGATTTACTGTGTAAATCTGCCTAGCTTGATTAATCGAAAATTATACTCGATTGATCGAAACTCGTGTAGATTGTTTTTCTGCAGAATTTTCCAACTCAACCCAAGCCCGGTTTGATGTGTAGGGTTTTATGTTTTGCCCTAGGTATAAAAGGATAAACCCTAGCCACGTTTTAAATGTTATTGTTGCAGTTGTTGTTTATGTGTGTATGTGAATCTCTTGTGAGATCTAGATGTATTTGTCTTGTTAGGGTTTGTGCCCTAAAATCCAATTTATTGACATGTCATAATTAATTAAATTATTTAATTATATAAGATTATTTATAAATTAATTAATGAGACATTATCATAGTCTATGAGATGCATTGTATGTGATTTATGTGATTTAGTCACAGAAGATGTAAGTCACAAGTTCCTTGTAAACTCAAAATGTAGTTCGTAGTCGATGATGAAATTGGGCGTTTCATCTGCAAAGACTATAACACATCAATTAAGATGATTTGTTTTGATCATGGAGGTGGAGACTTCTAGTTTATGTGTCTTAAGAGTTAAGAAATATTGAACTAGAATGCTGTGGAATTAATTATTCAATCAACAACTGTTACTCGAATAATTAATCTCTCGACTTCTAATTTCATAGACTCTCAATTTTGAGAGGGTAGTGAACCTGATTATGAAATGTAAGTTACTTTGATATATCGGGAGTGAGATCTAATATTCATGGTCAAAACCTCAGTATGTTGGGTAACCACACGTAGTGTTGAGAGAACACATATTCTCAAGATGGAATCCATAATCTCTTTTGTAGAGACACAAAATATCCCCTTGAGATAAGTTTAATGGGAACCGGTTGTTCAGAGCACCCACTTTAGTAAGGAATTGCTAAAGCTTATATTTATTGAAATTGGATTTCAATAAATGTGAATAACTAAAAGATTAAACCGGGTACTTAAGGATAAAATAGTTGTTTACAAAGTGACAGTTTATTATGACTTTGTTCACTATGAATATTTCATGGAAGGGTCAAATGATATTATTAGAGTCTTGGGATATAATTTATTAATAAGGCCTAGAGTGCAATTATATTTATATAGTGGTATTAAATATAATTAATGGTAACTTTGAACTTGTCAAGAGTTGACAGAAAAGCCCAAGACCCATTGGAGCTAGAGTCTTATTTGTTCCCTTTGGTCCCATCTCAAGCCACAAATTAAAGCCCAATCGGATAGGCTCAAAAGGCTAACCCACTTAGATAATTAGATTTTATTTAATAAGAGTTATTAAATAAAGTAACTATCAAGGTAGTTAGAACATACGTATGATGAAAAGAAAAAAAAAAAAAACAGTTTTTCTCTAGTAGGAAAAGAAGAATGATTTTTCTTAGAGAATCATCATACATGAAAACTGATTAAGAGACCACACATTTTGGGCACCATGTGGAATTGAGATGAAGATTAAAGGTATTCTTAAGTCTTGGTTTTCAATTTTACTGCATCAAGGTACGCTTTCTATTCTTTATTCTAAAATTCAAGGTTATATGTTATCTCTCATGAATGAAGTAGATTTGTTATTGTTGCTTCCCCTGTGTGTTTTGTATGAGATGCAAAACTAGGTTTTCCAACATGCCTTCACATATACTTAGGATTATCAAGAATCAAGATTATGTCAAGAACTTGATGATCATTCAGTTGATGCATTAAGAGCTTAAAGATACATAAGCAGGAGTGCTTGTACTTACTGAGAATCTAAGAAAGAAGTAGTTTGTGGACTCGGAGCTATCACGTGGTCATGGTAGTAAGTTTCCTGCTTGAGGGAGCAATAGGATGTTAATGGTCTAAGTCGCTATTGTATAAACTTCAATTCTTTCATAGTGGATTCGTTTTACCTTGAGGATAGTTAGGTTAAATCCTCCCTAGGTTTTTTACCGGTTTGGTTTTCTTGGGTCATCATATTGTTGTGTTATTTATTTTTCCGCTACTTTACATGATATGATTTATATGTGTTAATCTAAATCTGTATAATTTACCTAAGTTAATCACGTGGCTAAATAACTAGGTTAATCTGGTTGTGTTTAAGGGGTATTAAAACTGTACAAGTGGTATTAGAGCGGGTTAGCTCTTGTTTTTAGGTTTCTTGACCTAGAGTTGATCCTTGATTCCTGTTGTCATGGATAATTTTAAGTGTCTTACTGTTTTTCATTGTGATGATTTGAATAAAAAGGACATTATTGTTTTTGTTGATCTTTTTAATACTTGTTAAACTCTTCGTAAGAAATTATCTAAATCTTTGAAAATTGCTAAGAAATTTAAAAAATAGTTAAAATTGGCTAATCTTGAAAAAGAGGAATTGATTGTGAGATTAGATGAATCTAATAAAAAGAATGAATTTTTGAGAAATCAAATTTCCTCTCAAGATGAGAAGATGAAAAGCTTGGAACAAAAGTTAGTTGAATCTAAAGTTAAAATTGAAAATTTGACTAGTAGCAAGCCTACTGTTGATAACAGAAGTGTTTCTACTTCTCTTGAGCCTAAAGTTGAAAAAGTTTATATCTCTCCTTTCAAGAGGAATAATAAAGAAAAGACTTATTTTGCTAGGTTAGACAAAGGTAAAACTTCTGATGTAGACGCTGAAGTTTCTAAATCTATATCTAAACCTACTGTTAAAGAGCATAAGAAATCTGTTTTTGTGCCTACCTGTCACCTTTGTGGTGTTGTTGGTCATATTAGACAAATTGTTCTTTGTTGAGGCAAAAACCAAAATCTGAGACTAAATTTTCTGTTAGGAATACTGATGTTCCTAAATTTATTCCTGTTAGTCACTTTTGTGGTGTCTTCGATCACATTCGTCCTAATTGTCATAAATTGAAATTTAAACATTCTGTATTTCAACCTAGGATATGTGATGGTATTTCTCCTGCCATAAGTCCAAATAAATTGTTTCATATTCTTTTAAAAAATTTCAGCTTGCTAACTTGTGAAACGAATTTGTAGGATTTCAGTCTTTCTCAGAAGATTGGTGTAATCCCTCAAATACACTCAACTTCTCATGGATTTTCACCTACAAAGCTGAAGACTCGTGCTATCTGGGTGAGAAAAGATTCTCTAAGGTGAGTGTTGTTTACTTGGCCTTGATTTAATTCTTTCAATTAATTGGGGACATATTTTCTTTTAGTTTTGGGTTGTTTTATTTTCTTAGGTTGTTTTATTTTAAAAAAAAATCCAAAAACATTGAAAATTTTCAAAAAGACAAAAATATTTTATTTTGTATCTTGTTTTATTTGTTTTAAGGATTACATGAGTTATAATATTTCTCTCTTGATTTAGAACATGCTTAATTGTGGAGAAACTTGAATAGTATGTGTTATATAAGTGCTAAGCTATTTCTAATTTTGTATAAGTATATACTAGTTTGTACATGTACTCAAGGGTTAATTAAGAAATTGATATTTCTTGTTTGTGTGCCCTCTATAGCTTAGTTAAGCACTATCATGCATAACTTTGCATTGTTCATTTAGCATAATGTGTGCTTTTAGTTTTAGTCATAATTTTTTTTTTTTTTGAAACCAAAAAGATTTTTATTTATTTTGTATTACACATCATGGATATGTAATTGAGGTTGGCCCTAATATCTTTACAAAACATGTTTATGAACCTTGTTTAGCTTGGATGAGCTTATTTTTCTGTACTTTACTAGTTTTGGCTTTGTAGTGCGTGTTGTGTGGGAGATATTTATAGTTTTTGATCATTTGATCTTAATCTTGAAGTTACATGTCTTTGATTGTCGGACTTGAACATGTTGAGAAAGACATAAATAACCATCTCACCACTGTTCCCAATCATAAACACCTTAGTGCATATCATAAGATTTTGTGCTCGAGAAAGTGTAGCACATGTACAAAAAGAACATAAGGTGTAGCCTCAGTTTAAATGCTAAAATTGGTGTGTACATTATTGGGCTATAATAAATTCACAATGAAATAAAATTGGTGTGTACATTATCTTGACTATTCTAGTAATTTCCATATCAAATAAAATTGGTGTGTACATAATGAGGCAAATCAAGAAACTTACATGATTGCAAGCTTTTATTCTAGGAGATGTGAGAGTTATATGATGTAACTCTTTAAGTGATAGTCTCTTTCAAATTTATGTGATGAATTTTGTAGAAATTGTGATTGATTACTATCTACATATCATCTCATATGTATCTCAAGCTTTTGCTACTTGCACACACAACACAAATTAGTCCTTGCTAAGCTTTGTACATGAAATTGTTTGCGAATCTAGTTTGGCCATCCAAGATTATGTTTTCCATGGTGTTTGATGCAAAATATTTTTAAGGGTTGGCAAAAATAATGTTTTTGATGATAAAAAACTTTGTTTTGAAGTTCTGGGTTGAAAACTCATGTTTTTGAAAAACTTTTAAATTCATTCTCATGCATTTCATCCATGAAATAACTTGGTTTGAGTGGTTTCTGCAAAATCTTTTGTTGTTTTTCAAAAAATTATGTTTTCCAGAATTTTGATCGATCGAGGGTGTTTTTCGACCGATCGAAAATGCGTTAAAAGTTTTGGTTAGCTTCTGCCTGACTCGATTGATATTCGATTGATGCTCGATCGATCGAAATTGAAAAAAAAAAAATAGTTTTTAAGTATTTGACCAAAATTTGTTTTCTTGCATCATTTATGTTTAGGATTCACATGCATTGCATTTTTTTTATCCATCTTACAGTTTTGCAGCCATATCTTTCATTGTTTTCACACATAACATGAATGCATTTTGCTAATTGGGTACTCAACTTGATTTAAAAATTGATTGATTAATTTTTGAGTCCTTTGTACATTTTAGTATATCATATTTTTTATGTGTGAACTGTAGAAAATATTTTTCTTAAGAGATATGGTGGATAATAATGTGCAATTATTTTCTTTACTCATGCAACTGTTTATGGGTCACAGAGTGCCAAGTTTGCATTTATTGAAGGAGATAATATTTTTCTTCATGTGTATCCTTAACTTAGTTTTTTTTTTTTTTTTTTTTAGTTTGGTTTGTGTCTTTTTATTTTTCCCCACCTCCTAAGTTTTCCCCAAAACTGTTCTTCCCAAAACATGTTTTGTTTTTTCTATTTTTATAGGGGGAGAAAAGTTTTTTTTTTTAACCTGAGTTGTTGCTCTTCATATGGGGAGTTGCCTCTATTCTCTATAGAGCTGAATTCATTTGTTTCCTTGATTCTCTATTTTCTCTTGACTTTTGTTGCGTATGTTTTCTATTTACTCTTTGTTTGAGTTGTCTTTGTCAATACGTGACAAAGAGGGGGAGATTTAGATGAAATATGTGAATATGTGTGGAAAATACAAGTATGTTTTGTTTAGGGGGAGTTGAAATTGTTTTTGAAAGGGGGAGAAAATAAAATTCTTTGATGTATCTAACTTAGGGGGATAGTTAGGTTGCATATTTGTTGATTTACTGTTTTTATGTCTTTCTTTTCACACATGCGTTTATGTGTTTGTTAAGTATTACAAGAATGTACGGGTTGATTTAGTCATGCTGCTGTATACACTTGCAACTGATAGAGAGTAGTTGGATTGAATTTGTTTTTGTTGGGAAGTGTTTTGTAATGGGCTGCTTTTGTAACTTTGAGTACTTTGTTTAATTTGTGTTTTGTCATAGATTGCCAAAGGGGGAGTTTGTTGGGTTCTAAGACTTTAGGTTTAAATGTATTAGAACTTCATTTTGTAATGTTGGCAAACTATGATCAAAACGTATAGTCTTGTTTTTAGACTTGCTCAAAGTATGTTTGTGTGTAAAGTTGGAATTGAGTGCACTGCAGGATTTACTGTGTAAATCTGCCTGGCTCGATCGATCAAAAATTAGACTCGATCGATCGAAGCTCGTGCAGATTATTTTTCTGTAGAATTTTTCAACTCAGCCCAAGCCCGATTTGACGTATAGGCTTTATGTTTTGCCCTAGGTATAAAAAGGTAAACCCTAGCCACGTTTTAAATGTTGTTGTTGCATTTGTTGTGTATGCTGTGTATGTGAATCTCTTGTGAGATCTAAAGGTGTTTGCCTTCACATATACTTAGGGTTATCAAGAATGAAGATTATGTTAAGAACTTGATGATCATTCAGTTGCTGCATTAAGAGCTTAAAGATACAAAAGCGGGAGTGCTTGTACTTATTGAGAATCTAAGAAAGAAGTAGACTGTGGACTTGGAGCTGTCACGTGGTCGTGGTAGTAAGTTTCCTACTCGAGGTAGCAATAGGATGTTAGTGGTCTAAGTCACTATTGTGTCAACTTCAATTCTTTCATAGTGGATTCGTTTTACCTTGAGGATAGCAAGGTTAAATCCTCCCTAGGTTTTTTACTCGTTTGGTTTTCCTGGTTCATCATATTGTTGTGTTATTTTTTTTTTTCGCTGCTTTACATGATATGATTTATATGTGTTAACCTAGATCTGTATAATTTACCTAAGTTAATCACGTGGCTAAATAACTAGGTTAATCTAGTTGTGTTTAAGGGGTCTAAAACCGTACAACATATTTAATATCAATTCACCGTCATTGTCTGTGAAATTCTACTAATTAAATACAATACAATATAAAAGAATAAATTGGTTCAATAATCTCATAAATTGAATGGGAATCGGTGCATTGAATCATTTAGCTCAATTACAGTTTGTTATGTTTAAGATCTTCACATACAAAATATCTAAATAGAAACTGTATAAAAAATATACTCATTAGTTTAGAAAAAAAAAAAATAACAACAAAAATCTAAAGAATTTTATTTGTATGCAAAGTTTTACAAGCACTGATGCAGGTCTATTTTATGCTATATTGTGCAATTTTTTTTTCACATTTTTGCATTTTGCACCCACTGGTGCGAATGCTCTAATGAGCTCAAGATTTCTTAACCATTGAAGTCCATTGGCAAAGAAGATGTGATATGTTGTGTAGAAGAGATCATAAGGAAATGCGAACTCTACTTCAATAACTCAAAATGCTCTTTCATGATCATCACCTTCTTTTGAAAGTAGCCCGTCTCAAACAAACTTCCATGTCTTCAGCTAGGATCTTTCAGAGAATGGATATTTAGCAAATCTATGGCAGAGAAGCCTATACAATGCATATGAAAGGCAAATATCCTTGAGTCGCCCGTATGGATCTCTAGCGGAGCTTAAGCGTCTCCCATTGCATTGCCAGATCAAATCTGATGAATCGAAAAATGATTCGTCCAAACAACTATAAATGGACATTAATGTTGATTTATGTGCACCAGTAACTGACGGAACCTCCAATAGGTTTTGTAACCGATGATCATTAAATATGGCCAATTTAATCCACTGATACGTTATAAAGGCAATAAAAGCCCAATTAATGACGTAATGAAAACAGGTTACAAGGTCCAGCTCCTATAAAAGGAATCAAACAAATGAAGGAAAGGTACATACAAAAAACACTCTGAAAACCTAAAAGAAGTTCTGATTATCCATTATTAGCTGTCATTCTAACTTTATCATCGGAGAGTTTTAAGGAAACACCCCACTAGTGTTTTCTCCACCAAAATCCCCCTTTTGTTTTGTAGGCATCCAAAAAAGATGATTGGCCTTGTTAGACGAACAACATACTGACAATTTCAGGCATCATCAATATCAATGGTAACGACTACCGACTTCAAGATCTATAGTCTCCAACCGCATTTGGTAGTGTGGTGCTTTTAACTTTTACCTTTGCCTTCTTTTTCTCTTTCACCAAATACTTTTAGCCTTTCATGCAAGTAGGATTTGCTTTATCTTCATTGATCTTATCTTCCATGAAGTCTACAATCACTTTGGTGTTTCTTGCTAAACCATATGATCTGCTAGCCATGGTCAAAGCTTTACTTCTTGTTACTATTCTAAAAAAAGAGGACAAAAGGCAGTACCAATAAACTATTAGCAGGATGAAACTTAAGTAACTGCAAGGCCACCCAAAAATATAGAACCAAAAGTTGCAAGTTTTATATCTTCCAATTCTCACTGTCTTCAAGGCTGTAGGCGGAGATAAAATCAGTGCTATCATGGAAAATAACCAAATACATCTCCCAGAATGTAAAAATTCATAACCGTATTTTGACGGCTTCATTAGGCCCGTGGTGTGATTTATCAGGTATGTAGACGAAAGATAAGATGACCATATCAAATATTTGAGCTTCAACTGCAGCTACGACACCTCCATGAACCAAAGACTGTTAGAAATTAAGGCTCTTAGGAGCATTACAAAAGGATATATACTACAATATCCCGTATTGTTTTGCAAGATTCTTCACCCACACAATAACTGAAATTCTCAAGCACCATTTTGTTAGTGCCTCCCAGTACACTCGTAATACACAAAATATATGAATGGATACTTGTAGAACCCCTACATTCTTAAATTAACAAGCTGAAGAGCGAGGGAGATAGTGTGAGAGACCTCGCCTGAGAGTGCTCCTCAAAAAGAGAGAGATTTTTGGAGTGCTTTTAAAGGCACCTTTCTTTTTGGGTAAGTGGTATGGAGTTGCCGCTTATTTTTTATGTATAGAAAATAAGAAAAACTAAATACAGATTTATATGACTGAATGTTCCATTCATTGATTGAATAAATAAAAATACAAGTTCGAAAATTTGAACTTTACATGGCTTTGGGTCCTAGTTAAAATCTTACAAATATACATGCCTTTTTGTCCTAGTTACAATCTACCCAAAATAAAAATAAAGATAAAGCTAAGTCTACTTAATCAAAAATCTAAATCTGGAGGCTAGGTTACGGAATAGGAAGGTGTTAGGCACCCATTCCACCCAGATAGAGTCTGGTCTTCTAGACTCTTGCGACAAATGTACCATTTTATGCATGTCATAAATGATATGTTGAAAATGTGAAATAAACTAAACAACACAAACCATTTATGAATGTATCCTTTTTTGTTTAAAAATTCAGATATGTTTTAATGATTAGAAAAATATTGATTTTGATTTATATAAAAAATCAAATCTATTTCATATATGTAAAAAGAATGGTTTTTGAAGAGAAAATTCAGATCTGTTTCTTAAGAGATAAAAAAAAGTGGTTTTAAGTTTTCTAAAAGATCGGATCTGTTTTGATGATGACAAAATAAATGGTTTTTATAACAGAAAAATTATATCTGTTTTTGTATTTGAAGAAAGATATATATATATATATATATATATATATATATATATATATATATATATATTATGGAGACGATCTCATTCATAAAATTATTTCATGTTATATAATTCAACAAAACAAACAACAAATAACAATTCATGATCTCTTTCTTTATTTCAAAAATCTGCATGTATTAAAAAAAATCAGATATGTATCTAAAAAGATACAAAATCCGTTTTTATCTTAAGGAAAATTCAGATCTACATCTAACGGAGATGTAGATCCATTTTGTTTTGAAGAGAAATTCAGATCTACATCTAAGAAGATGTAAATCCGTTTTATTTTGAAGAAAAACTAGTTTATTACACGCATGTTTCTAAAACCAAGAAACAGATTATAGTCACAATAAAAGAATCTAGAACATGTTTTGATAATCTAAATTAACAAATCAAAACATGAATATTTAGAAACAAGAAAGCATGCGTCATCATGATTAGAGAAACATTAAGAACAAAAGGGTTAGAAAGCAACCTCTTGCATGAGCACTCTTTTACTTGAGAGGATGTTTTAGAATTCAAAGAAACTTATTCAGTTCTCTTCGAAACCTAAAAACCCTAATTCTTGTAGCAAATCTCAGAGAGGATCAACTAGTATCAGCACTCTTTAAGTCTTAAAACATATGCCTCTCAGAGTGTAAAAAAAAGGTGATGAATTATGAGGTTCAGTCTCTAGTTATAGAGGCCAAAATTCTCTAAAAAATAGGCAGGGACGATTAGGATGTGAATCTGGACTCATCCTTTTATGAAATAGTTGAAATGGGTGTGCATTATCATCACCCAAAGGCCGTTGGGCCAAAGCCCACATGATGGCAATTCGACACTTTCAAAGTGCCGAATTGGCTCTTGGATTCCAAACTCACTTTCGTGTTCGAGTGCCATTTGGATTCCCTTTTTAGGGTTTTTTGACTGATCCTTGTATCTAGATGTATTTTCATCCTCCGTCCATGATTTTTTTTTTTTTTTATCTCTTTTCTAGATAGTTCAAGCTTTTTTAAGAACAATTATCTTGTGGATAAATCTTGATAAAGTTTAGATTATCCACAATTTTATTGTTATCCAATCATCCCTTTTATTTCTATACATGCATCTCTATCTTAAACACTAATTATCAACCAATCACAAAATTATTTAATTAATTTTAATTGTTTGACCAATCAGAATTAATTTAAATTAATTGTGTGTGGTAGACTTTTCCTAGACAATGCATATGAACCATGCAAACTTAATCATGCGATATCTTTCGATTTGATGGTCCGATTTAGAAATTGGAAACACTGTTGCTACCGTTAGAATCTCAAAATCATTTTCATGATATGTAATGAATGATAGGATGCATGAAATGCAAAGACAAAATGATGTATGTAATGCAAGAACAGAATGATGCATGTGATGCAATTATGATATTATTTTTTTTGGGTACATTGATGGTCATTCAAGTCATTCTCCTTTATTAAATCATGGGTGCAAAATCAAGTGTCTATAGATAGGCATCTGTTGCTTATCAAAAAAGAAGATAGACATCTGTTCTTCAAAGACGTGCGAGAAAAGTGTAAATGAATATTTATTGTACTAATTGTAAGAAAAATGCTAAAAGATTACAAATTTTACTATAAAAATTAATGTGACGGTGAATGGGATGAGTATCACTTTTACCCATAGATATTAAACAAATATTTGAATTAATTTTTATATGATTGATAACACACCATTTTATATAATTTATACAGTAAAATTTATAATATCTCTAGTATTTAAATATCATTTCTTACATAAAATTTCGAGAACTGTACATTGTACACCTGCCAACCCCCCTCCCCTCAAAAGAGGAATACTATCATATCACCTTTATAGTACTTACTGGTTGAAGAGTAAACGAATATTTGCCATGAACATTTTTGGCGTGTTGGTTACTCCCTAGTAAAGTACTTGAGGGGTGGAGGTAAAGGAAGATGTTCGATATGCCGCATTTGCAATTCATAGATATTCTAACCACACTATTATAAAAAAAAAAGTAAATGAATATTTATTTACTCAATTTAAGAAAATACTAAAATCAATACAAATTTTACCATTAAAAGCTTAAAAATTAATATGATAATGAATGTAATTACTATTAGTTGAACCCATATTGAATGAATGTTTGGAATAGTTTTTATTTAATTGATAATACACCAATGTATAAGATTTATATAGAAAATTTTGAAATATTCTTAACATCTAGATATAAATATATTTTATTACCAAAATCTCAAGTTACTATACACCGTACGTCTGCCAAAATTTGTTTTTAAAAGATAAAAATTGTTACACATATGTTGTTTCATACACATGAAAAAAGCAACTAAAATTGTGACTTACTTTGAAATCATGACACGAAGTCACACTTTTAGTTCCTTTTTCAAGTGTGTAATTGTGCGCATCACAAAGTATATGTACTAAATACTACTCTTTTTAAAACTCTCTTTTCTTCTCTTCCACTCGCTCTCTCATTTGTTATTACTTTACTCTCTCTCTCTCTCCAACACTTACTTTAAATCTTATCTTATCACCTTTATAATACTTACTTTTCTTGGTTGAAGAGTTAATGAATATTTAGTGTGCTCAATTTTAGAAAATGTTGAAATCATTACAAATTTTACTATTAAAAACTTAAAAATTAATATGATAATGAATGTAATTAGTATCACTTCAACTTTTATTAAATTAATGTCGGAATTAATTTTTATTTGATTGATGAGACAACAATATATAATATTTATTTTGTAAAATTTGTAATATTCCAAACATCTAAATATGAATATATTTTCTTACCAAAATCTCAAGTTGCTTTGCATCATACACTTGCCAACAAATTCTTCTTCTTCTTTTTAAAGATAAAAGATGTTACACGTATGTTGTTACACACAAATCAACTAAAATTGTGACTTGAAATCACAATTTTTACTTTGAAATCATAACTTGAAATCATAGTTTCAATTTCTTTTTCAAGTGTATGTAACAAAGTGTGTAATAAACATACTCTTCTTTTTTTAAACTTTCATTTCTTCTCTTCCACTTATTCTCTCATTCGTTATTACTTTACTCTCTCTCTCTCTCTCTCTCGCTCTCTCTCCCAGATAAATCTTTTCTTATCACCTTTATAATACTTTAAATCTTATCTTATCACCTTTCTAATACTCAATTTTCTTGGTTGAAGAGTGAATGAATATTTATTGTGCTCAATTTTAGAAAATGTTAAAACCATTACAAATTTTACTATAAAAACTCTAAAATTAATATGATAATGAATGTAAGTAGTATCACTTCAACTTTTATTAAATGGATGTTTGAATTCATTTTTATTTGATTGATGAGACAGCAATATATAAGATATATGTAGTAAATTTTGTAATATTCCAAACATCTAAATATGAATATATTTTCTTTCCAAAATCACAAGTTGCTTTATGTTGTACGCTTGCCAACAATTTCTTCTTCCTCTCTTTTGTAAAGATAAAAGATGTTACACATATGTTGTTACCGGCACATCAACTTGAAGTCATAGTTTTAATTTCTTTTTCAAGTGCATGTAATAAAGTGTGCGTAATAAATAGATTCTTATTTATTTTAAACTCTCATTTCTTCTCTTCCATGCATTCTCTCAGTCTTTATAACTTTACTCTCTCTCTCTCTTTCTCTCTCTCTCAATGAATATTTATTATATTAGATATAAGAAAAATGTTAAAATTATTACAAATTTTACTATAAAAAATTAAAAATTAATATAATAATGAATGTGGTATATATTACTTCAGCACATA
The DNA here is from genome assembly GCA_014183005.1 of Castanea mollissima. NCBI lineage: Eukaryota > Viridiplantae > Streptophyta > Magnoliopsida > Fagales > Fagaceae > Castanea > Castanea mollissima. The sequence goes on along the minus strand of JACAVU010000002.1, from coordinate 60,636,135 downwards.
CTAAATGACAGTGCAAATTAATTTTTATTTGATTGATATTATATTAATTTATAAAACTTATACAATAAAATTTGAAATATTCCAAACATCTAAATATAAATACATTTTCTTAGGGCTTTATTAGCAATTCACCAAAAAAAATTCTCTCTATTTTTGGATAAGAACTTACTTTAACTACTTTTCTTTTCCACCCACTTTTAGCCAACTTGCTACCCATGCTTTAAATCTCAAGTTGTATATGGTACACTTGCCAACAACTTTTCTTTTTAACTCTCTTTTCGTATCTTCCACTCATTCTCTCGTTCTTTATAACTTTCTCTTTATTATTTTTTCTTTCTAACAAAAATTGTGTTAGACCGTGAGCTGTGTCATTCCACCTCAAAACCAATTGGTGATGAGGAAGACACTAAAATCTTTTATAGCATTTGACATCACACCATGTGAGCCTGTTTTTAGAGTGATTGTAGGGAGTCAAATTGTGGTCCCCCCAACAATCCCTCCTCACAACAACACTCCTGTGTCCTGAACCCTTGACCTTGGCTCTGATACCAAATGAAAGCTCACTTAGTGTATAAAACACTTGGGAATGTTTAGACCCCCAAATTCAAATTTTCCAATACAAGCTTATATTCAAACAATATATGTGTGGAATGATAAATATAAGCTATACTCAAATATGCAAACTACTCTAAGCTACATTTTAATCACAAATCAATAGTAATTAAAAACAAAGAGTAAGGGATAGAGAGAAGCAAATGCAAGATAACACCGGCACGTGTTATTGAAGAGGAAACTGAAGAACTTGGTGAAAAACCTCTCTGCTGCTCTCCAAGCTGTAAAATGATCCACTAGAAAATCATTTGGGATATATGAATAGCAATAGACCCTCCAAGCCTAATCTACCTAATGCACCTAAGCCCTCCAAGCTTCTTGCTCCAATAGGGTTACGCCTAACCTTGTCTTTTCTAGCTTATCAAATCCCGTAATTAGCCCATTGCATTAACCAATATGAATTGGTTCTCTCTTGAACTACTTCTCAAACACCAAGAACCTTCTCACTATTATGAATTTGGTGAGGTAAGGATTTGGCTTAAGATCCTCTCATGGGTATGAAAATGGAGAGGGTGAGAGTAGAATAAATTGGAGAATCAAATGTGTAAGATTGTGGATAAGTCAATGTTGTTTTTCTCTAGGGTTTCTCTCTCAAAATTCTCTCTGGAAACCCTGTACATTTTGTAGGTACAAGGGTATTTATAGTAGGGTATGAGATGGAATGTTAAAAGTCGGTTTTCAGCAAAATGGGGTGCACTGGTGAGTCTTTCGCGACTGGAATGAGTCGCGAGTTCCAGTCTAATGGCCAGATTGTACTTTTTGTCCTGTAGTGATCCAGCTGTCCTGACCCTTCAACTTCCTGCATGCTCCACACGTGTGTCACATTCTCGCGAGTCACTACTCTCGAGTTGCCTCTTGATGCACACACTTGATCAATTCTTCACACTTTCTCACACACAACCCTTACATTATTCTCATCTAAATACAGGGTTTCTAAATGCTGAATTACAAGCAAATTTGACACGGAATAATGCCAACACATAGTTGAATAAATTCAACTTTACAAATTGAGAGAGAAATAGATTTGGGGAAATATCTATATTATTCTCTTTAATTAGAAAAACTAATTACAAGCATGTTTATATACCCAAATTACAGAACACCAAGAGTAACAACTAAGTAGTTACAATATTAAACAAACTAACTAACCAAATTAACAACTAAGACTAATCACAATGGGACAGTTGTACAAGTAGCCTCACGTGACAAGCATGTGACTTCATTTAAGTAAAAACAATTAAGCTTTACGATATGTGCAGTAACAAATACAGCAGTAATAGAATAGTAGATTAAGCTACTGTCGTTTACACTAAGAGTACTTCAAACCAGTCTTCAAAACATGCACTGTTCTTCCTTCTCTTCTTCTAATCTTTGATACCCCCTTAAGATGGACAGTGGCGGCATGTATATTGATCACACCCATCTTGGCAAGGAATGTTCTAAACTAATTTACACCTAAAGCCTTTGTTAATAAATCTGTCAATTGAGACTATGTTCTAACATGAAGGAGTAAGATGATTCTAGATTGTACATTTTCTGATTTTCTTTTGCCACATGACAATCAATCTCTATATTCTTGGTATGCTTGTAAAACACTGGGTTAGCACCAATGTGAAGAGCCGCTTGGCTATCAGTGAATAATATATAGAGTTGATTGACTATGAGAAACACCTAAATCTTAGAGTAGAGCAAAAAGCCATGGACTTCACAGACTGCAATTGCCATGGACCAATACTTTGTCTTGGCTAAAAGATCTGGAAATAGTTTGTTGTTTCTTAGACTTCAACGAAATCAATGAATCACCTAAGAAGGTGCAATATCTAGTGACTAATCTTCATAAATCTGGACACAATGCCCAATCGAAGTCTACCAAAATTTTCCATCTCAACCTATTATATTCTATTCTATCTGCTTTGCAAGAACAGCACCCCTTTCAATAATTTCTTCAGTTCCTACATGATCATCTTTGCCTAAATTGAACATCTTTTCGCCAATACTGTTGTTGGATGCCTTGAGTTTATACCTGGCTTCTTCAACTACCTTATCAAAAATAATTTCTGTGGTATATACATGATCAGGTAAAAGTCTTGGAGCAAAAGCTACCAAATAGGCACAATATTTAGACAACATAGATGCCACAATGAAGTTGTTGCTTTCCCTTCGTTGGTTGACTTGTTCCCCTGTGGCAATTACTTGTGATGATAAATTAAGCTCACAAAGAGTGGTAGCTATATGCCAGACCATGATAACATGCATATGTGTGTCTCAAGTCTACATGCCCAAGAGAGTTGGTTCTCAACCTCGTTTCACTGCAGAGAAGTTACCCCATTTGTCATTCGCTGCCCATTGGTCTTTAGTGAATGAAAATTGGCTTTCTTCACTTCCATAGGCAAGGTGCTTTAAGCAGGGCCGGCCCTAGACATTTTGGGGCCTTAGACGAGAACTAAAAATGGGGCATTTTTTATACCTATATATTAATTAAATTAATGTTTATTTAATATTTTTATATTATAATATATTTCATTTAAAATCTATTTTTTTTGCCTTTTGAGATGCAAATTGACTAATTAAATTTTTGTATTCAAGTTCTTCTAACATCTCATTTTCAATCGATAATATAACTAATCCATTTAATCTTTCTTGGGACATTGTCGATCTTAGATATGATTTTATTAATTTTAATTTTGAAAAACTTCTTTCTGCAGAAGCTATTGTAACAAGTATTATTAGTAAAATCCCATAAGCAATGCATGTATTTCGAAATGAATCTAATCTTTTTATATAATGTAGTATGTCAATTGGATTATAATCTTTTATTTCTAAAATTTCTTTCAAAATGTTTAACTCTAAAAATAAATCTAAATCATCAATATCATAATAAAAATCATGTTTGAGAAACTTTTCAAGTTTAAGACAGTATTTTTTTAAAGTATCATTATCCAGTGACTTCAATTTTGTAAAGTTAAATAGAAAACCAAAAAAATCTTCATATATTTGAAATTGTTTAAATCTATTCTCACTTGAACTAATTGCTTTATCAACGATATATAAGAAATAATCATTGTCTCTAATTGGACCTCTTTTTACTAATAAATCTCTTAATTTTGTGTCAATATTTTTCCAATTACCTGGATCATAAATATTTGAAGGAATATAATTCAACATGTCATTATTATTTTCATTTTCTTCTAGTTGAACATCATTACGGTGAACTTATTCATTTGTGACATTTTCATTATTATTTTTATTTTCTTCTAGTTGAACATCATTATGGTGAACTTGTTCATTTGTGACATTTTCATGATTATTTTCATTTTTTTCTAAATTATTTTGAAGTTCATTATCAAGATTTGTTGTATTGCAAAATTGAACATCATTGTTATCTTGCAATTGTATCATTTCATTATCGCCTAACTCTTTTTGGGAAATTTCTTGCTCATTTATGATATTTTCATCTAAATTTTGTATTATATGTTGTTTATTACTAATAAAAAATTTATCCATTAATCCTTTTTAAGACTCAATTAATTTTTCTTTTCTTAAGTTTTTCATATCCAAATGCATATATTCTAGTAGACATTTCTAATCAAACAATATATTTATAAAGACTAAAATAAAAAATAACTTTCAAGTGTAGAGCAAATGAGAAATAGATCCTGATTTATATAGTGTGTGGGCCTTATTTGTAAATGTTGGGCTGGGCCACCTCCTACTGCACTAAGCCCAAAGTTTTCTGGATCAGGGAGTTGGGTCCGGTCCAATAGCAACCCTCCTTGGTGCGGCTTATGCGCAAACGATGAGTCCAAGTCCTTGGGAAGATGCTGCAAAGTGGGCTTGTTCCTTGTTTCTGCCGCAAAAGGAACTTTTCTCCAGTTTCTGCCGCAAGTCTGACTTTTCTACTGTGTAGTAAAACTATTTGTCTGCTATAAAGCCTTCTGCTGTGCAATAAAGCTTTCTGCTGTAAAGCCTTCTGCTGTGCAATAGAGCCGTCTGCTATAAAGCCTTCTGCTGCACAATAGAGTTGTCTGCTATGAAGTAAAGCTTTCTGCTGTTTTAATAAAGTTTTCTGCTATGCAATAGAGCTGTCTGCTGTAAAGCTGTCTACTGTGCAATAGAGCTGTCTGCTGTGCAATAAAGCTGTCTACTGAGCATTAAAGCTGTCTGCTGTGAAGATGTCTGTTGTAAAGCTGTCTGCTGTGCAATAGAGCCTTATGAAATATGAATGACCACTCTTCGTTTTTTACTGCAAAAATATTTTTCTACTTCCTGTACGTAAACAAATCTAAAACCCAAAGAAAATACCAATCAAGCAAGTGTTAGCTAACATGGGTTAGCATATTCTCAAGTATATACATACATACATTCATATACATACTCGTACGTATACACAGAATGTGAAAAACAAAATATATGTATATATATACTTGTGGCAGGATCATAGGTCCAAAATAAAACACGTAACAACAAATATAGAAGAAGGCTTCGGCAGGAAAGGTTTAGATAACACGGTAAATACAATAAAAAGGAGCTACAATAGAATAACTAGTACAGCAAGTAAAAAAATACCACAGCAGGACAACTGATGCGGCAAACATGATAAAAAACGTGTTACAACAGGATAATTAAATACAACAGATAAAAGTTTTAATGAGTGAAATTAAATATATTTGTGATCAAAATCAAATATTGAGTCTTCCCATGGAATAAGTAAACCAAGAAGGAACCTAAACCCCAAATTGAACAACCTTGTTATAGGCTCCTGCCATAAGCTTTTGTCATCAATGTTGTGCAGTTTGGAGAATAGGCCTAAATTGCTACTAGCTATCATTTTTTGGAGACTTCAAAGAGTGGGTTTGCTAAGAGGGAGGGAAAAGATGGTCTATTGATGCATGCCCCTATTCCTGCCGCGTTTTCTCTCTTCTTTTTACCACTTTCTTTCTTTCTCTCCGTTCTTTTTTTACTCTTAGTTTCCTTACTACTCTCTTACCGTATTTAAATGTGAATGTATATGGCATCCTATGTTCAATCTAATAGGAAGCTTCTAAGGTAAAAATGGAAGTAGTAGCTCAGGCAGATAATTATGGTTCTTGCTTATTTATGGGTAGATTATTTGTCCACTGATTGGAAGTTATGTGGTGTAATTCTCATTACCTTGGCTTTTTGACTATTTAGTATGTTTCTTTACCACCATTTAGGCCCTCATACTACTGAATGTTGAAATTGGGGTTTAGAAAATTTTAAGAACCAATGACTAGCCTTGCTTGTTGACTTGGTCAAGTAATTGTTGTAAAGCTTGGTAGATGCTTTACAGATGTTTGTTGCCTTCGTTTATGACTTGTAATTCTCTTTTATGCTTGTTTGGCAATGGGGGAGTATTTTATTATGGATCATGTCATTAATAAAATTGCAGAAGGAACCAAATATTCTTGGGTAAATTGCAAATCACCACCTAAAGTTTAAAGCTGATTGGATTTTACACCCTAATGTTTCAGAAACTTGATTTTACACTCTAAAGTTTACTTCTGTTAGCAATTCGCCCCCCATGGTTAGTTTTTGCTGTTAACTGACACATCATTATGCTGGCATGTTTTATTTTTGCCAAATCAACCCAAAACTACATAGTTTCAATTCAAAATAAACGGTAGCTAAACCCAAATAGACCTTTAGCTCACCCATACCCCATGAACCCAAACCTCTCTAACCCAAACCCTCGGCTTATACTGAACCCAAATAGACCTTTAGCTCACCTCATGAACCCAAGTGGCGGCGGTGAAAAATCCAGGCGATGGTGATGGTGGCGAAGAACTCAAACCTCTCTCTTTGCTTCATATCTTGGTCACTCCCAATAAGGTGTGTAAATATTCAATCATATATGTGTTGATTTTTTCAATGACATTTTGGGCTGTGGTTTTTGGGTTTTCCATATTGGCTATTAAAATTGAATTCCTACTATTTGGGAAGATATTATTTGTATATATGGGTGGTAAATTATTTGAAATTATGAAGTCCCTGTGATAGTTTATAATTATGTAAGGTAGGTGTTTGTGAAAATTTGTGTGCCAATTCTGTAGTAGTGACTGAACAGTTAAAGCAGTGAAGCTTGAATCATTAATTATTTAAACAAAAACATGTGCTGCCACCTTTAGTTTATTGCTAAAGGAGCTTGAAGAAATAAAGAACATTGAATTTAGAGAATATAAACTAGGAAGCATATTGGTCAACAATATGATTAGAATTTGCAACTGCCACTACAAATTATTTTTTAAATGGTTGATGTTTGTAAGGATGTATAGTTCTTGTGAACTAACAACAGAGGTTTTAGGTCCAAGAAAAGGAATTTATGAAATTATGATATCTTGCCCAGCATTAGCTATTGATACTGCTATTAACCAAAACAGAATAAGAGTTTTTCCAAATACAGTTGAGGATGTATTTGAGATTTAAGAATGCTGGTATGTTGGAATATTGGTTCCTTGAATGGGCTAGAAAACAACGAAATTACATGCGCGATGTCAAGGCTTATCACACCATAATTGAATCTTTGGCAAAGATTAGGCAATATTAGATCATGTGGGATCTTGTGAATACTATGAGGAACAAGAACATGCTTGGTGTTGAGATATTTTGCATTATAATTTGAAATCCTAGGCTCCGAAGGTGGAGGCACTGGAGGGGCAGTTTGAGTTGAGTATGTTATAATGGAAAATACTTTTTGGTAAAAATGTAAAGTTTTGAACTTTGATATTTGATTTGGCTCTATTGTACTTCTATTTGATGATGCATTGACAATTTTGCATATTTAGCATGTAGTAATTATGAGAAAATTTTCATGATACATAATCAAATCTTGCATTGTTGTTTGACTACTTGTGTTATATCTCATCTTTAATAACTGTAACTGGTTAAAAATAATTTTTTTTTTTTTTTGAGGAAGTAGAATTTATCTAATCCAGATCTAATAACTGTTCTCTCTATTTTTCAGGTCAACCTTGATTTGCATTGTTTTGTACTAATCCAGAATTATTTTGGAGGCAGTTAGCGATCATAAGGTGAAATGTAAATTAAAGTTTCCAGCAATCGTCAAGATAGAGCAAAGCAAATTAACCCCGGATTATTATGAAAGGCTAACAAGTTGGGAGATACAATTGTGCTATTAGAGAAGGATAATAATTGTTGAAATTAATTGTGTTCATCAAAGGCAGGAGATGAGACTACTTTTTTGCCTTGCATTAAGTTGGTTTGTTTTTGTGGGGGTCATTCTAGTGATAGAAAAAGGCCAAGGAAAGAACTTGTATTTAGTATAGGTGAATTGTAGTTTAGTCATTGTGAAAGATTGTAATGACAATCAGTTTGAGAGAGTAAATAGTTTCTTATCTTGTTTAATGTAATGACAATTGTAATAGCCACTTGTTTTATTATGTTGTATTGGAAATTGAAATGCATTTCTTGCAATGAATTTTGGCTCTTAATTTTGTCTATTAATGTTATATTGTTTATTATAATGGAAATTAGTTTAAGGTTATTAAATGTGGCTTTTGCTCCTGTTTAAGTCAAGCTCAACAATAATCATCCTTATAATTTGTAAATGCATTGATGCACCTTTCATGACCATAGTTGGGACTGCTTGTACCTAATAAATTCTAGCTCAAACCATACCAAACTTATGCATTGCATGCGCCAGACCCAGAAATGAAGAAAAAACTCTATGCATGTGAACAGTACCATTTCCTTATGGTGATAGTTACAGCACATGGAAAATTCAGTTATAAAGAAATATGATTAAGTAATGCAGAAAAATTAAGTTTATCACTTAGCTGCTAATGTAGAAATATGATTGGAATATTAAGTAACTGATGGACTTTAACTTGGTATTGAGTAGTTAAATTGGTTTAGGTTCAAATGCATAGAGATTCTTCAATACCCAACACTGCCATACTGTTTTTTCTACTCATGTCCAATATCACTATCATATAACTTGATTGGAAAGCTTTACAAAACAATGACTAGCAAATTTTGCCAAACCAGAGTTCCTAATAATAAAAAGTCCTAAGACCAACACAAAATAGGTTACTTTTGTCTAGTAACACCATCAAATAAGCTTATGGGCAGCCTTACAAAAGTAAACACAAAAGGTTCTAACAATAAAAGGACCTAATGATAAAAGGTCCTACAAACTACTAACTCCAGATCCACTTCCGATTCCGATGCCTTTTCCAGCTCCAGTTCTTTTTCCATATTTACCAACTCCACTGCTTCTGGCAACTCGTCTTTGGGATGAGACCTGTAATAATAGAATATAGATACACTGGACCATATGGTAAGCACATAACAAAATCAATGACCAAATTTCTGCCAATATTCAAATAACAAGCGTAATTACTATAGAAATTCAGCCACATTTGTAATACCAAGAGTACCAATTTACTTCCTAGTTTATATTCTCTAAATTCAATGTTATTTATTTCTTCAAGCTCCTTTAGCAATAAACTAAAGGTGGCAACACGTATTTTTGTTTAAATAATTAATGATTCAAGCTTCACTGCTTTAACTATTCAGTCACTATTACAGAATTGGCACACACATTTTTACAAACACCTGCCTTACATAATTATAAACTATCATAGGGACTTCATAATTTCAAATAATTTACCACCCATATATACAAATAACATCTTCCCAAATAATATGAATTCAATTTTAATAGCCAACGTGAAAAACCCAAAAACCACAGCCCAAAATGTCATTGAAAAAATCAACAAGTATATGATTGAATATTTATACACCTCATTGGCAGTGACCAAGATATGAAGCAAAGAGAGAGGTCTAAGTTCTTTGCCACCATCACCATCGCCTGGATTCTTCACCATTGTCGCCACCTAGGTTCACGAGGTGAGTTGAAGGTCTATTTGGGTTCAGTCCAAGCCGAGGGGTTTAGGTTAGAGAGGTCTAGGTTCAAGGGGTATGGGTGAGCTGAAGATCTATTTGGGTTTAGCTACCATTTATTTTGAATTGATATGGCAAAAATAAAACATGTCAGCATGATAATGTGTCAGTTAACAACAAAAACTAACTGTGGGGGGTAAATTGCTAACGGAAGCAAACTTTAGGGTGTAAAATCAAGTTTCTAAAACATTGGGGTGTAAATTCCAGTCAATCCCAAACTTTAGGAATGTAATTTGCAATTTACCCAATATTCTTTATCCTAATCCTTCTGTATGCGGTCTTGTTGCTGTCTTTTATTGTGGCAATTTCGTTTGAATTTTTGTTGAAGCCAGCATCTTGCTCAGATTTTGGCTGCATCTTATTGTATTCATTATATTGTGTATGCTTCTTAATATAATTTTTGTTATCTTCAATCAAATGATGTTGCTAATTTCTAATTATTTTGTTTTGTTCAAACCCAAATATCATAATAAAATGAAGTTGTTGGTTGAACCTTCAAATCAACTGCAATCAAATGACACAAGTGGTAGTATTGCATGGGCACCGGACAATGTGTTTGCCAAAGTGATGGGTAAGGAGCACAAAGGCCATATTTGTGGGGTAGGATTTGGTCCAAGCCCAAGTGGCCAAAGTAGCAAGAGTGCTCTCATGGACCTTCAAATACGATCAAGTCAATCAAGGGACGATGAAGTTGCACAACTAAAGGCTTCCTTGGCTAAGATGCAGGAGAAATTGTCCTCTTTTGACGAAATGAAGGAAAGACTAAGCAAATTGAAAGAGATGGAGCAAAGAATGGCTCGCATGCTTCAACAAGTGCTACAAATAACTTCACAATGCAATTAGGTTGGCATTAATGATTTTGATTTTGGGGTTTCTAATGGTTAATTTGTGTTTTGTATTCAGATAGTAATAAGGTTTGTGTTGTTTTTTGAGCTTTCTTCCTAAGGTACATGATTTATACTTGCCAATTTTAAGGTAATATATAACTTAGTGAAGACTTTGGGCTAAATGGTTTGTTTGGGCTGTTGAAAAATATCAAAAGTGTGTTGATTAGCTCTTGGGCTGATTAGCACTTTGATTAGCATTAGATATTGGATAGTCATTAGTATTGCCACAGGACTTACTTCTTTGACATTTATAGCTAAGGTTGTGCCATTGCTAGTGCTGATTTTATTGGCATACTTGCTATACGAGACATTTCTAGTAGATCTTGTAAAGGGACTTGGAAGTACGTGATCATGGGAACCATTACTAGTACTGGTTTCTAATGTCATTGGCATAAATTGCATCCCTCAAATAATTTATACAATTGGGTTCTTGTATATGCCATTTGTATTGAAATTCTTCTATATTCTGATGTTGAATTAATTGAGTTAAGTAAAGGTGGAGGATGATGTCAACCAATGGGATGCTGTGTAATTGGCAAGTGCAAAATTTTTGTAGCTTAGCTTAGCTTTGTCAAACACTTGAATTGTTGAATTGTTGGGACATGAGCTAATTGCATTAGGCCTATGTTTTAGAAAACCTTTTTTATGAGATGATAGGAATGTAGGCCTCTGGCTTTTGCCTTCTCTTCTTTATTTGAGTATCTGCCACTGTAGACATTTTTGTTCATTTTTCATTTACCACTTGCATTGGCATTCAGTTTATGGATGCATGGTGATGATTTAAGCAGGGTTTGTTCTTTAGGTTGCATACTATTTTCAAAATCTGAGTTTCGCCCATTTATGTTCTTCCTTGTAGAAATTGAGTTTATACTTTAAGGTGTTTGATAGTTGTACTGTGATTTCCATATTGTAGTTACAGTCTGTAAAACTCCAAAGTTCCCTTGTAATGCTCGTGCATTAAGCAACTTTGGATGCCAATATTTGATATCGTTGTGTCATAATTATTGCCTTTTTTATTTTTTTATGTAGGACGTTTCTCCGATCCTACAATCCCCAACTCTCCAAAAATCATCAGCTGCATCCCATCAACCAGGCAGTTTATAAATTTTATGTTGAGGACATTGAGTGTACAAAGCACCACATTTGAACAAACACATTTTTTTCAAATGTTGAAAAGCTATTTTGAAACACTTTGAAACTTTGATTATGGTATTAGTTTAATTTAAGTGTTGAAGGATTTTCTATGTACAAAGGACCGCATCTTTCTATTGTTAATTTTATGATGATAGTTATAGACAATGTATGTAATATAATGTTGTGTACAAAGGACCAAATCTTTTCTTTTGTTAATATTTGATAATATACTTTGATGTTAATATTACGTTAGTTTGGAGACATTTGTGGTGTTGTTAATTAGTTACATTTGTGGCATTGTGTTAATTAGTAACAGGTTCTTTGTAACAAGTTTGTAAAAAAAAAATAGTGGTTTTAATACAAGCTGCGGAAAAAAACTCTATAGCGGCGGTCAAAAAGTGCCACTAAAGGCGCATATATTATAATTTAAATGATGCCCTACAGCGGTAGGAAAAAACGCCGCTAAAAGGTTTACACATATAGCGGCATTTCTCCTCGCTGCTAAAAATTCAATGAGCTCATTTTAATTGGTACCCTATAGCGGTGGGCATAACCCGCTGCTAAAAGTCAATTAACACAAATTCTAACAGAATATGGTGGTGGTTTTCTGCTCGCCGCAAAAAACCAAAAACACCACTCAAAAGTGCATTTATAGTGGCATTTCTTGTTACCGCCGCAATAGAGCTATTGCGGTAGTGCAAGACTGGCGGGTGGAACCACCGCAATAGCCCAAATGGACCTTTAGCGGCTGTTTTTTGGGCTTTCGCGGCAGTTTTGGCCCGCCGCAATAGTTCGGTTTTTTTGTATTGATTTTTTCATTCACTTACTTAGCCAAAAATAAAAGTATGTATTATCTCATATTTATCATTCTATGTTAAAATGAATTTATTTTGTTTATTCAAAATATAATATGCATGAATTCTACAAGAATCTATATAATATTTAAAAATTAGAGCATATCATTTATTATTATTATATTCCTGTTGAACCATATTAGCATACGATTTCAGTCTAATTCAGTCCATTGTAGCGATGCTTTGAGAGGTTTTTTTGTAATATAAATAATAAGTTTACTTACATTTGTTCGTATTTAAGTTATTCAAGACAAATAAAGAGTGAACCATTTATAAGGAGCATTAGAAAAGAAAATTTTCAACCACACATTATATTATTTACAAGATATCTTGTCTTATATAATAATTAAATATAAAATGCATTATGTCTTCTTGAAAAAAAAAAACATAATTTAAATACTTTCAAACAACAAATATATACACTTTAATTTAGAAAATCTAATATATATATTGTATCAAGTGTATATACTTTGTTAGAAAATACCCATTTCATTTTAAAAAGAGTTTAAAACTAATACTTATAAGTTACATACACGATTTTCATTTTTTTAGTTAACGAAATAAACAAATAGTTAAATTTTTATTTACGTATTACAAAAGTTTGCAACTAAGTCTAATCATTAAAATTATACTTCATACTTATGATATTTGACATGGTCAAGCTAATACTTTAATATTACATGTTTAGGAAAAAACAATTATATAAAGACCAAAGGATAGGCCATCTATTCTTCAAGAGAGAGAAATAGTGGGAAAAGGGACCTTCCAAATGACCACAACTCTGTTAGAGCATCTAGATACATAAATTGAATATGTCTTTTAGTTTTCTCTTAACTTTTCCATAAATTTTTTTATGGTAACTGTTGATTTGTTTAGACCCCTTAAAGCACAATTGGATTAACCTAGTTAACAAGCCAAGTTATTACTTAGTCCAAATTTCAGATTTAGGTTAACACAAGCACCTTTCAAATCTCACAAGAGATTCACACAAATAGCAATATGAGCAACCTTAAAAACGTGACTAGGGTTTGCCTTTTATACCTAGGGCAAAACATAAAACCCTATACATCATATGAGCTTAGGGATGAGTTGGAAATTCTGCAGAAAAAGAAAAAATTGGCACGACTTTGGATCGGTCGAGTCTAATTCTCGATCAATCGAGCTAGGCAGAAATGCATAGTAAATTCTGCAGTTAACTCGATTCCAACTTTACATAAATAACATACTTTGAGCAAGTCTAAACATAACTAGACACCTGTTTTGATTATAGTTTGCCAACAATACACATTAGAATTCTAATACATTAGTTCCTAAGTATTTAGAACCTAACAGTAACTTTCCTGAATGAATAACTATACTATATCTATGATTTTCTATACTATCGTTGCAACTGAACCAGTTCAGCCTCGCTTGCCTCCAAATTATTTAATTAAATAATTTTACAAGTAATTCACTTCCAAGTTTTGGGGCTACACCAAAAAAAATATGAGCAATGTTTATTACACTAATAATTTTGATTTAGTAACGATTTCGAACTTTGAAATTATAACTTCAAGTTACGATTTTAGTTATTTTTTTCAGTGTGTGTAACAACTTTTCCTAGCAAAAAAATTTGTTACATACTTACATAAAGAAGCTGATTGCATTAAGGCCGTGCTTGAAGAATGTCTCTAATAATATACATACATTCAAACTCTTGTAAAAACAATATTTCCACAACATTAAGAATTTTTGGATATGGTTTCTTGGTAAGTTTCTCGTGAGGAGCCTACGTTAAAGGTATGAAGTAATTAGAAAACAAACAGATCTCTCTCTCTCTCTCTCTCAATTAGCTTTTAAAAGAAGGCTTGAGGAAGCCAAATATACGTCAAACTGTCTCTCTCTCTCAATAGCTTAAAAAAGAAGGCTTGAGGAAGTCAAATATACAACTAATTCAATGAAAGATCATGTTTTCTTTAAAATACATCAGGGTACGTTTGAGATAATAAATAATAAAAAACAAATCTGTCTCTCTCAATTAGCTAAAAAAAGGAAGGCTTGAGGAAGTGAAATATACATCAATTTCAATCCAAGATAATGTTTTCTTTAAAGTACATCACGGTATGAGGTAATAAATAAAAAAACAAATTTGTCTCTCTCAATTAACTTAAAAAAAGAAGGCTTGATGAAGTCAAATATACATCAAATTCAATACAAGATCATGTTTTCTTTAATAATTTCCATAATGAGCACGTAGATATCTCTTTCCCACAACTACAGTATCTCTGTTGGTATTGTTTTTTTAAGAAAATGAAATTGTGGATTTTTTATGAAAAAAATTGAAAGTGCTTTAATGGGTTTTTTTGTTAAATATTTTGTTCATTTGTTGTTGTTTGGGCTATTTGTTCTGTTATTTAATTATTATTTTTTTATTATTTGGGCTATTTTTACTGTTATTTAGATTTATTTTTTATTTTTATTGTTCCTTCTTTTGGATTTAAGGGGTTAAAAATTATGTTTGGGAGGACAAAATTATTTTTATTGAACCCAAACTTTTAGGATTCTTGAGTCAGGGTGTTCAATATATATTTTTTCAAGACACACAAAACAAATTAGTTTTAATATATATATAAAACTTATTTTTTGCAAGTATAAATGTATGTTTTTTGCAAATCAAGGTGTGTGAATGACCAGGCTTGCATTTGGAGTCGGCAATGCTGGGCATAACCCAATATCACAACAATTTCACAATATTTCTAAATAGTCTACCCCACTTTGGACTGTTCTTCCTAGCGAGATCAGTTACTGCGAAAAACTCCAACAAGCACCGTAAGGAAGAAGAAATATCTCTCAAAACACTCCCCCCCCCCCCCCACCAAAAAAAAAGACTTGAAAGACTTTTTGGCCAATTAAGTCCTAATTTAGACTAAAACAATAATTATCCAACCTGTGTGGAGAATCTTTAAACTTTTGTTTATTTTCGAAAGTACATAGTATTTTTTTTTTAATGTAATTTTTTGTAAGTTTATGTTAAAGTATAACCGAAAAAAAAAAAAAAAAAAAAAGCTTATTGATAATAAAATAAAAAACAAAAAATTAGATTATTAGAAAAAAGAATTTTGAGACAAAAAGAAAAAAACTGTTCCAAATTACCATTTCTCTTTTATTACCAATTCTATTGCAATAACTTTTTTTTTCCTTTTATATCCAAATTTCGTTTTCAAAGGTTGTCAGTATTTTGCTTGTAGAAGAGGTTCTTGACTTGACTTGTAATTCGAGTCGATGAAGGTCATGGTGCGGCATGGCTTTGCATATGAATAATATATAGATTGAGACTTAGAGTTCGATTGAAAACAATTTATTTAACTAAAATTGAAAACTTTTTGCTGAAAGTAATGTAAATAAAACTAAAAATTAGCTGAAATAGTACAGTGAGACTCATGAAAACTATCACCTAAAGAGTTACCTCCAGTACTTTTTTAACTGGAGATCTTCTTTTATTTTAAATATACAACGATAAGTGGCAGTAGATTTTAATCTCCATCTTTTATTTAGTTAGTGTGTGATATGACAATTTTACATTAAAACAAAAAAATATTCAAGTTAAAAAGTATTAGAAGTAAGCTAAACTCATTTGAATATATATCATAATGGTTAGTACTATAGGGCTTTTTTTACAGAGTCGGTGGTGTAGTTGCCCCCTCTCGCCCCTACTAGCTTTGCCCATGATTCTAAGATTTGGGTGTTCCCTTCTCACCTATGAGTAGTAGGTCTTATCATCAATGTAATTAGTGTGATAAACTATTAAGTGCAACAATAAGATATCATTCTTAAACTATTGAATAATTTATTCTAAGAATTTGATTGTGTTTAAATATTTATTTTAAATATTTTAATTTAGTCACTCATTGGAGTTATTTTAGTTTGAAAGTAAAGTTTATTCCTAAACAAAAACTAAAATTGAAGGCTATGCTCCTTTAGTTGAGCTCAAGCTCATCACCAAGCTTGAACGTGTAATTTTGTTTGGTGATGAACTCGAATTTGAGCTTAACTCATGTATGAAATAAAATTAAATAAATATATCTAAAATTTTAATACTTGACTTGAGTTGGCTTTTTACAGCCCTAAGTGGTGTCAATGAGCTACAATGTTCTTGGCAGCATAATTCTATAATATGTTATAAAAATCAACTTATTCAACATTTAATACAATTAAAATATATATATATATATATATAGACACACACACAATTAACTTCTTCACAACTTTTTAGTTGTGATTTCAAGTAAAATACATTAAAAATTAATGAAGGAGATGGTTTTTCCTATATTTATTCATTCACTTACTTAGCCAAAAATAAAAGTATGTATTATCTCATATATTTTATTCTACGTTATAATGAATTTGTTTTCTTTATTTTCAAAATATAATATGCATGCATACATATTATATATGAGAATCTATATAATATTTAAAAATTAGAGCATATCATTTATTATTACTATATTCCTATTGAACCATATTAGCATGCGATTTAAGTCTAATTCAGTCTAGTATAGCAATACTTTGAGAGGAGATGTTTGTATAAAAAGAGGAGCTACTTCATTGACAACTATATGTTGTTGATAAAATTTTATATATATATATAATGTTTATTAAGGTCTTGTATATTTTTTTGTTATGTAAATATGGGTTTGCTTACATTTGCTTCATCTTTAGGCTATTCAAGATGAATAAAGAGTGAATCATTTATAAGGAGAATTAGGAAAAAAAAAAATTCAACCAAGCATTATATTATTTACAAAATATCTTGTCTTATATAATAATTGAATGTAAAATGCATTATGTCTTCTTAAAAAAAAAAGTACATAATTTAAATAATAGCAAATATATACAGTTTAATTTAGAAAATCGTGTGTCTGTGTATATATATATATATATATATATATATATATATATATATGCATCAAGTGTATATACTTTGTTAGAAAATACCCATTTCATTTTAACAAGAATTTAAGATTAATACTTATAAGTTACGTACAAGATTTTAATTTTTTATTTAACGAAATAAACAAATAGTTAAATTTTTACTTACGTGTTGCAAAAGTGTGTGACTAGTTAATCATTAAAATTATACTTCATACTTATGATATTTGAAATGGTCAAGCAAATACTTTAATGTTACACGTTTAGGAAAAAAATTTATAAAAAGACCAAAGGATAGGCCATCTATTCTTCAGGAGGGAGAAATAGTGGGAAGAAAAGGGACCTTCCAAATAACCACAACTCTGTTAGAGCATCCAGATACATAACTTGAATGTTTCTTTTACTTTTCTCCTAACTTTTCCATAATTGTTTTATACGGTAGCTTTCCCGAATGAATAACTATACTCTATCTATGTTTTTCTATACTACCCTTGCAACTGAACCAGTTCCGCCTAGCTTGTCTCCAAATTATTTAATTAAATAATTTGACAAGTAATTCACTTCCAAGTTTTGGGGCTACACCATTAAAAATATGAGTAATGTTTATTACACTAATAATTGTGATTTAGTTACAATTGCAAACTTTGAAATTATAACTTCAAGTTACAGTTTTAGTTATTTTTTTTAGTGTGTAACAACTTTTCCTAGCAAAAAATTTGTTACATACTTACATAGAGAAGCTGATTGCATTAAGGCCGTGCTTGAAGAATAGTGAGTCGATCGTAGAGCAGACAGATACTGGCTCACCTGGTGAACAGTATAGGAAATGTCTGGACGACTAATAGTAAGATAAACTAGGCTGCCAACTAAGCGTCTGTAAAGAGAGAGATTAGACAATGGTTTCCCCCCTGAGGGAGTCAGATGCGCATTAAGCTCGACTGGAGTGTCAATAGTCTTGCTATTAGTGAGTCCAGCTCTAGACAAGAGTTCAGAGGCATACTTGGCTTGAGTAATGTAAAGTCCATCTGTAGAATGAGTGATTTCAAGACCCAAGAAGTAGCTGAGATGTCCAAGATCTTTCATCTTAAACTGCTGACTGAGAAAATTCTTGAATTCTTGAATGCCACTAAGGTCATCACCAATTATGCTCATATCATCCACATACAGGAGAAGTAAAATAGTACATTTGTCAATGCAACGAAGAAATAAGGCAGAATCATAGTGACTGGCCATGTAACCCAAACGAGAGATGGTAGAGCTGAACTTGGCAAACCAAGCACGTGGAGCTTGTTTAAGGCCATAAAGTGCACGTCGAAGGTGACAAACCTTGTTTGATTCAACAGAGAGACCAGGAGGAGGTTGCATATAAACTTCTTCACTCAAATCCCCATTAAGTTATGCATTTTTGACATCCATCTAGAAAAAATCCCATTTACTGGCAGCAGCAACAGCTAAAAGGGCACGAACAGATGAGATACGAGCAACCGGAGCAAAGGTCTCTTCATAATCAATCCCATACTCTTGTGTAAAACCTTTTGCAACAATACGAGCTTTGTAGCGCTCAATGGACCCATCAGAGTCAGTCTTAATCTTGTAGATCCACTTACAACCAACCACAGATTTCCCAAGGGGGAGAGTGACCAAGTCCCAAGTATGGTTTTTAGATAATGCATCAAGTTCCTCTTTCATTGCAATCTGCCATAAAGGGTCAGTGGAAGCCTCACGATAGGTGTGAGGCTCGTGCAATGTAACAAGGGCAGTGTAACAATGATAGTCAAGTAAATGTGCAAGAATGGACCTTACTCGAGTTGAGTGACGAGGTGGAATGTCTTATACATGATCTTCAGGCGGAGCAGGAGCAGGGGAACCAAGATCAAGGTTGGGTAGCTCGTCTTCGACCTGTTCATCTTCCACATGTTCATTAAAAGGGGAACTAGGAAAGGGATCAAGGATTTCTGGTGGTTGGACAGAGAAGTTAATAAAAGAATCAGGAGCAGCTACAAGAGGATCAGGATTAGCTATAGGAGGGTCAGGAGCAGCTATAGAATGAATTTGCGTCTCATCTGGAAATAGATCTAAGACAGAAAAGGAAGATAAAGAAGCACGGAAGTGAGAGAGCTCGACAAAGAGGCGATGTTCCTAAAAGACAACATTACGGGAGACACGAAGACGATGAGAAATAGGATCATAACACCGATACCCCTTTTAAGTTTTGCCATAACCAAGAAAACAACAAAGTCTTGACCTAGGTTCAAGTTTGTTATGCCCACGTGGCTGAAGAAGAATGAAACAAGCAAAGCCGAATGAGCGTAGGTGGTGATAGTCTGGAGGTGACCCAAAAAGGCGCTCATATGGAGTTTGATTTTGGATGACAGAACTGGGAATGCGATTAATAGTATGAACAGCATGAAGAGAAGCTTCGCGCCAAAAAGGAGCAGGAACTTTGGCAGAGAGAAGGAGAGCACGAACAATGTCAAGAATATGATGAAGTTTTCGTTCGGCTCTACCATTTTGCTGAGAGGTACCTGGAAAAGTTAGTTGATGAACAGTGCCATAGGAATGCAAAACAGCCTGGAAAGCATATTGAGTGTACTCAAGAGCATTATAAGATCGAAAAATTTTGATACGTTTAGAAAATTGAGTTTCAACCATTTTTGCAAAATTAGAATACACTTGCAATAATTCAGAATGATGTTTCATATTAAAGATCCAGCTATAGCGAGAGTAATCATCAACAAAGACAACAAAATATCGAGATCCACCAATACTAGAGACAAAGGAATGTCCCCAAACATCAGAATGAATAAGGTTAAAGATATTAGTGGATATAGATTCACTAGAATTGAAAGGCAAAGCTGGTTGTTTCCTAATTGACATGAAACACAATCAAAATTTTCTGTAGACACTAAACCTAGCAAACCTCTAGAAGCCAATTGTTGTATATGGGAAGAAGATGCGTGACCAATTCGAGCATGCCAAAGAGCAAGAGAAGGAATAGAAGAAACTGCAGCAGCTGCAGCAATAGAAACAGGAGCAACAAGTGGAAGACGAAGGTTGTCCACGAGAAACACACGCCCAACTCTAGGACCGGTCCCTAGCTCCTGTCCCGTCCTTGGATCCTGCACAATACACCCAGAATAATCAAATATGATTCGATAACCCAACTCAGCTAATTGTCCCACAGAAAACAATTGTAAGAAAGGTCAGGAACATGAAAGACCCCAGAAACGGAGAGGTTGGAGGTTGAAACGGAACCTATATTATGACCAGACATTGTGGAACCATTTGCTGTGCGAATAGTAAGAGGGTGTGGTGCAGGTTTAAGTTCAGAAAATAAGGACGAGTGAGGTGTAATATGATTGCAACAAGCAGAATCCATAAGCCAAGAGGAAGGAGACATACCGGACAAAGCTGAGAGAGAAGAGGAATAAGATGCATTACCAACCATATGAATGGCATTGGCGATGATGTTTTTAAGGTCATCTGTGGTCATGGTGAAAGTGCGACTTAAAGACTTAGACTGTGCAAAGACGGGAGCCATTGGTTGGACACTCTCAATGTTAGCAATAGTGGCAGAAGAACCTGAAACAGCTGATTTATTGCGCTGAAAGCAAGTCTCAATGTTATGGCCAAAACATTTGCAAAAATTACAAAAGCGTTTACTAAATTGTTGGCGACGATTGTTGCAAAAGGAAGAAGATCTGTCCTTATTCTTCATTTAGAAGCAAAATATGCAAAAATGGATTGCAAAAATGAAATCTACGCGAAAAACTGGGTAAGGAGCACCTGGGCTGCAAAAAGTCAACTCTGCGAAAAAGTCAACGGTCAACGGTCAACAGAAGTCAACGGTCAATAGTCAGTGAACTATGACATGGTGGGTGACGTCAGCAACGCGCTGGAAGGTGACGTGGCAACTGACGTGGCAGGAAGACATGGCTAGGGCTGACGTCAGCAGGAGCAATCTAGCGCGTGAGGCGCGTGGAAGCGTGTGAAGGCTCTATTCGACGCGTGGCGGCGCATAGGAGCGTGACCTTCAGTGTAGAAACTTTGGGCGGCGCGTGAGGGCGCGTGGAGGCTCCGATGATTGTGAGGTTTTCACAAAAAGGTAGATCGGAGCAAGACGATCTTCGTGGTACCTTCGGAAAATTTTTCGGAGCAATATTCACGGCGGTGTCAAAAAGGGCAGTGGTCTTTGCAGTGTTCGAACTCCCCAACGGCGGCTACTACAGGTCCGGAACCTGAGGACGATGTCTGGAGGACTCGAAGGTTCAACGGCGAAAGGCTGTGACAGTTGTTGTGACAGCAGAAGCAATATTGAGAATGAAGTTACATCAATAAAGACAAGACTACTAAGAAAATGTCAGAGCAGTGGCTCTGATACCATGTTAGAAATACTGAATTCAATATTATTGTATTTCACACTGAAAGAATATACATGAGTGCCTTTATATAGTAGGCATATGAGTGCTATACAAGTAAACTAGTTTGGGCCTAAAGCCCACAACACTATACATGTTAACATGCTCCACGATCGACTCATTATGCTGCTGTTCTGCGCATTCTTCGGTACCTAAAGGGCACTCTCTTCCATGGTCATTTCTACTCTGCTCGGTCTCCTTTTGTTCTCCGTGCATTTTCTGATGCCGATTGGGCAGGAGATCCAACTGATCGCAGGTCCACCACTAGTTATTGCTTTCTTCTTAGTTCTTCTCTGATTTCTTGGCAAAGTAAGAAACAAACTCATGTGGCCCGTTCTAGTACTGAAGCAGAATATCGTGCCCTTGCTGATACCACATCTAAGCTTTTTTGGCTACGATGGCTTCTCAAAGACTTAGGTGTGTTTAAATCCTCTGCTACTCCTCTTTATTGTGACAACAAGAGTGTCATTCATATTGCTCACAATGATGTCTTCTATGAACGGACTAAACACATCAAGATCAATTGTCATTTTATCCGTTATCATCTTGTCCATGGTGCTCTCAAGCTAATTTCAATCTCCTCTACAGATCAACTTGCAGATATCTTCACCAAGTCACATCCTAAGGGACGCCTTCGCACTTTGGTTGACAACCTTAAATTGGTCTCACATCCACCTTGAGATTGAGGGGGACTGTTAACATGTATAGTGTTGTGGGCTTTAGGCCCAAACTAGTTTACTTGTATAGCACTCATATTTACTTGTGCAGCACTCATATTTACTTGTACTGCACTCATATGCCTACTATATAAAGGTACTCATATATATTCTTTCAGTGTGAAATACAATAATATTGAATTCAGTATTTCTAACAGTCTAATAAATACATACATTCAAACTCTTGTAAAAACAATATTTCCACGACATTACAAATTTTTGGATATGGTTTCTTGGTAAGTTTCTCGTGAGGAGCCTACGTTAATGGTATGAAGTAATGAAAAAACAAACAGATCTCTCTCTCTCTCTCTCTCTCTCAATTAGCTTAAAAAAGACGGCTTGAGGAAGTCAAACTCTCTCTCTCTCTCTCAATAGCTTAAAAAAAGAAGGCTTGAGGAAGTCAAATATACACCTAATTCAATGAAAGATCATGTTTTCTTTAAAATACATCAAGGTACGCTTGAGGTAATAAATAATAAAAAACAAATCTGTCTCTCTCAATTAGCTAAAGAAAAGAAGGCTTGAGGAAGTGAAATATACATCAATTTCAATCCAAGATAATGTTTTCTTTAGAGTACATCACGGTATGAGGTAATAAATAAAAAAACAAATTTGTCTCTCTCAATTAGCTTAGAAAAAGAAGACTTGATGAAGTCAAAAATACATCAAATTCAATCCAAGATCATGTTTTCTTTAATAATTTCCATAATGAGCACGTAGATGTCTCTTTCCCACAACTACAGTATTTTTGTTGGTATTGTTTTTTTTAAGAAAATGAAATTGTGGTTTTTTTATGAAAAAAATTGAAAGTGCTTTTATGGGTTTTTTTGATAAATATTTTGTTCATTTGTTGTTCTTTGGGCTATTTTTCGTTATTTAATTAATTTTTTTTTATTATTTGGGCTATTTTTACTGTTATTTAGATTAATTTTTTCTATTTATTGTTGTTTTATTTTTCCTATTTTTGGATTTAAGGGTTTAAAAATTATGTTTGGGAGGACAAAATTATTTTTATTGAACCCAAACTTTTAGGATTCTTGAGTCAGGGTGTTCAATATATATTTTTTCAAGACACACAAAACAAATTAGTTTTAATATATATATATATATATGTATAAAACTTATTTTTTGCAAGTATAAATGTATGTTCTTTGCAAATCAAGGTGTGTGAATAACCAGGCTGGTACTTGGAGTCGGCACTGCTGGGCATAACCCAATATCACAACAATTTCACAATATTTCTAAATTATCTACCCCACTTTGGACTGTTCTTCACAATATTTCTAAATAGTCTACCCCCACTTTGGACTGTTCTTCCTAGCGAGATCGGTTACTGCGAAAAACTCCCACAAGCACCGTAAGGAAGAAGAAATATCCCTCAAAACACACCCCCCCCCCCCCCCCCCCAAAAAAAAAAAAAAGACTTGGAATTAGGAAGGTGTGTTCCACTTCCACATGTCCTCTGTTATATCAGTGGCTGGGCTTTAGTGAAAGAATTTTTGGCCAATTAAGTCCTAATTTAGACTAAAACAATAATTATCCAACCTGTGTGGAGAATCTTTAAACTTTTGTTTATTTTCGGAAGTGCATAGTATTTTTTTTTTTTTTTAAATGTAATTTTTTGTAAGTTTATGTTAAAGTATAACCGGAAAAAAAAAAAAAAAAAAGCTTATTGATAATAAAATAAAAAACAAAAAATTAGATTATTAGAAAAAAGAATTTTGAGACAAAAAGAAAAAAACTGTACCAAATTACCATTTCTCTTGTATTACCATTTCTATTGCAAGAACTTTTTCTTTTTTTCCTTTTATATCCAAATTTCGTTTTCAAAGGTTGTCAAAGTATTTTGCTTGTAGAAGAGGTTCTTGACTTGACTTGTAATTTGAGTCGATGAAGTTCAAGGTGCGGCATGGCTTTGCATATGAATAATATATAGATTGAGACTTAGAGTTCGATTGAAAACAGCTTATTTAATTAAAATTGAAATTTTTTTGCTGAAAGTAATGTAGATAAAGCTAAAAGTTAACTGAAATAGTACAATAAAAGTCATGAAAACTATCACCTAAAGAGTTACCTCCAGTACTTTTTTAACTGGAGATCTTCTTTTATTTTAAATATACAACGATAAGTGGCAGTAGATTTTAATCTCTATCTTTTATTTAGTTAGTGTGTGATATGACAATTTTACATTAAAACAAAAAGATATTCAAGTTAAAAAGTATTAGAAGTAAGCTAAACTCATTTGAATATATATCATAATGGTTAGTGCTATACAGCTTTTTTTACAGAGTCGGTGGTGCAGTTGCCCCCTCTCGCCCCTACTAGCTTTGCCCATGATTCTAAGATTTGGGTGTTCCCTTCTCACCTATGAATAGTAGGTCTTATCATCAATGTAATTAGTGTGATAAACTATTAAGTGCAACAATAAGATATCATTCTTAAACTATTGAATAATTTATTCTAAGAATTTGGTTGTGTTTAAATATTTATTTTAAATATTTTAATTTAGTCACTCATTGGAGTTATTTTAGTTTGAAAGTAAAGTTTATTCCTAAACAAAAACTAAAATTGAAGGCTATGCTCCTTTAGTTGAGCTCAAGCTCATCACCAAGCTTGAACGTGTAATTTTGTTTGGTGATGAACTCGAATTTGAGCTTAACTCATGTATGAAATAAAATTAAATGAATATATCTAAAATTTTAATACTTGACTTGAGTTGGCTTTTTACAGCCCTAAGTGGTGTCAATGAGCTACAATGTTCTTGGCAACATAATTCTATAATATGTTATAAAAATCAACTTATTCAACATTTAATACAATTAGATATATATATTATAATATATATATATATATATATAATATATATATATATATATATATATATAGACACACACACAATTAACTTCTTCACAACTTTTTAGTTGTGATTTCAAGTAAAATACATTAAAAATTAATGAAGGAGATGGTTTTTCCTATATTTATTCATTCACTTACTTAGCCAAAAATAAAAGTATGTATTATCTCATATATTTTATTCTACGTTAAAATGAATTTGTTTTCTTTATTTTCAAAATATAATATGCATGCATACATATTATATATGAGAATCTATATAATATTTAAAAACTAGAGCATATCATTTATGATTACTATATTTCTATTGAACTATATTAGCATACGATTTTAGTCTAATTCAGTCCAGTATAGCAATACTTTGAGAGGAGATGTTTGTATAAAAAGAGGAGCTACTTCATTGACAACTATATGTTGTTGATAAAATTATATATAATGTTTATTAAGGTCTTGTATATTTTTTTGTAATATAAATATGAGTTTGCTTACATTTGCTTCATCTTTAGGCTATTCAAGATGAATAAAGAGTGAATCATTTATAAGGAGAATTAGGAAAAAAAAATTCAACCAAGCATTATATTATTTACAAAATATCTTGTCTTATATAATAATTGAATGTATAATGCATTATGTCTTCTTGAAAAAAAAGTACACAATTTAAATAATTTCAAATAGCAAATATATACAGTTTAATTTAGAAAATCGTGTGTCTGTATATATATATATATATATATTGCATCAAGTATATATACTTTGTTAGAAAATACCCAGTTCATTTTAACAAGAATTTAGGATTAATAGTACAAGATTTTAATTTTTTATTTAACGAAATAAACAAATAGTTAAATTTTTACTTACGTGTTGCAAAAGTGTGTGACTAGTTAAGTCTAATCATTAAAATTATACTTCATACTTATGATATTTGAAATGGTCAAGCAAATACTTTAATGTTACACGTTTAGGAAAAAAATTTATAAAAAGACCAAAGGATAGGCCATCTATTCTTCAGGAGGGAGAAATAGTGGGAAGAAAAGGGACCTTCCAAATAACCACAACTCTGTTAGAGCATCCAGATACATAACTTGAATGTTTCTTTTACTTTTCTCCTAACTTTTCCATAATTGTTTTATACGGTAGCTTTCCTGAATGAATAACTGTACTCTATCTATGTTTTTCTATACTACCGTTGCAACTGAACCAGTTCAGCCTAGCTTGTCTCCAAATTATTTAATTAAATAATTTGACAAGTAATTCACTTCCAAGTTTTGGGGCTCCAATAAAAATATGAGCAATGTTTATTACACTAATAATTGTGATTTAGTTACGATTGCAAACTTTGAAATTATAACTTCAAGTTAAAATTTTAGTTATTTTTTTTAGTGTGTAACAACTTTTCCTAGCAAAAAAATTTGTTACATACTTACATAGAGAAGCTGATTGCATTAAGGCCGTGCTTGAAGAATGTCTAATAAATACAAACATTCAAACTCTTTTAAAACAATATTTCCACACATTAAGATTACATTCCACGACATTAATTTTTGGATATGGTTTCTGGTAAGTTTCCGTGAGGAGCCTACGTTAATGGTATGAAGTAATGAAAAAACAAACAGATCTCTCTCTCTCTCTCTCTCTCTCTCTCTCAATTAGCTTAAAAAAAGAAGGCTTGAGGAAGTCAAATATACGTCAAACTCTCTCTCTCTCTCAATAGCTTAAAAAAAGAAGGCTTGAGGAAGTGAAATATACACCTAATTCAATGAAAGATCATGTTTTCTTTAAAATAAATCAAGGTACGTTTGAGGTAATAAATAATAAAAAACAAATCTGTCTCTCTCACTTAGCTAAAAAAAAGAAGGCTTGAGGAAGTGAAATATACATCAATTTCAATCCAAGATAATGTTTTCTTTAAAGTACATCACGGTATGAGGTAATAAATAAAAAAACAAATTTGTCTCTCTCAATTAGCTTAGAAAAAGAAGGCTTGATGAAGTCAAAAATACATCAAATTCAATCCAAGATCATGTTTTCTTTAAAAATTTCCATAATGAGCACGTAGATGTCTCTTTCCCACAACTACAGTATTTCTGTTGGTATAATTTTTTTTAAGAAAATGAAATTGTGGATTTTTTATGAAAAAAATTGAAAGTGCTTTAGTGGGTTTTTTTGTTAAATATTTTGTTCATTTGTTGTTCTTTGGGCTATTTTTTCTGTTATTTAATTAATTTTTGTTTTTATTATTTGGGCTATTTTTACTGTTATTTAGATTAATTTTTTATATTTATTGTTGTTTTATTTTTCCTATTTTTGGATTTAAGGGGTTAAAAATTATGTTTGGGAGGACAAAATTATTTTTATTGAACCCAAACTTTTAGGATTCTTGAGTCAGGGTGTTCAATATATATTTTTTCAAGACACACAAAACAAATTAGTTTTAATATATATATATATATATATAACTTATTTTTTTGCAAGTATAAATGTATGTTCTTTGCAAATCAAGGTGTGTGAATAACCAGGCTTGCATTTGGAGTCAGCACTGCTGGGCATAACCCAATATCACAACAATTTCACAATATTTCTAAAAAGTCTACCCCACTTTGGACTGTTCTTCCTAGCGAGATTAGTTAGTGCGAAAAACTCCTACAAGCACCGTAAGGTAGAAGAAATATCTCTCAAAACACACACACCCCCCCCCCCCCCCCCCCAACCGAAAAAAAAAAGAAAAAGACTTGGAATTAGGAAGGTGTGTTCCACTTCCACATGTCCTCTGTTATATCGATGGCTTGGCTTTAGTGAAAGACTTTTTGGCCAATTAAGTCCTAATTTAGAGTAAAAGAATAATTATCCAACCTGTGTGGAGAATCTGTAAACTTTTGTTTATTTTCGGAAGTGCATAGTATTTTTTTTTTTTTAAATGTAATTTTTTGTAAGTTTATGTTAAAGTATAACCGAAAAATAAAAAAATAGCTTATTGATAATAAAACAAAAACCAAAAAAATTAGATTATAAGAAAAAAGAATTTTGGGACAAAAAGAAAAAAACTGTACCAAATTACCATTTCTCTTTAATTACCATTTCTATTGCAAGAACTTTTTTTTTTTTTTCCCTTTTATATCCAAATTTCGTTTTCAATGGTTGTCAAAGTATTTTGCTTGTAAAAGAGGTTCTTTGACTTGACTTGTAATTCGAGTCGATGAAGGTCTAGGTGCGGCATGGCTTTGCAGATGAATAATATATAGATTGAGACTTAGAGTTCAATTGAAAACAACTTATTTAACTAAAATTGAAAACTTTTTTCTTAAAGTAATGTAGATAAAGCTAAAAATTAACTAATATAGTACAGTGAGACTCATGAATAGTTTTCATGAATAGACTCATAAAAACTATCACCTAAAGAGTTACCACTAGTACTTTTTTAACTGAAGATCTTCTTTTATTTTAAATATACAATGATAAGTGATAATAGATTTTAATCTCCATATTTTATTTAGTTAGTGAGTGATATGATAGTTTCATATTAAAACAAAAAGATATTCAAGTTAAAAAGCATTAGAAGTAAGCTAAACTCATTTGAATATATATCATAATGGTTACTACTATACGGCTTTTTTTACAGAGTCGGTGGGGCAGTTGCCCCCTCTCGCCCCCTACTAGCTTTGCCCATGTTTCTAAGATTTGGGCGTTCCCTTCTCACCTATAAATAGTAGGTCTTATCATGAATGTAATTAGTGTGATAAACTATTAAGTGCAACGATAATATATCATTCTTAAACTGTTGAATAATTTATTCTAGGAATTTGATTGTGATTAAATATTTATTTTAAATATTTTAATTTAGTCACTCATTTGAGTTATTTTAGTTTTCAAGTAAAGTTTATTCCTTAACAAAAACTAAAATTGAAGGCTATGCTCCTTTAGTTGAGCTCAAGCTCATCACCAAGTTTGAACGTGTAATTTTGTTTGGTGATGAACTCAGATTTGAGCTCAACTCATGTATGAAATAAAATAAAATGAATATATCTAAAATTTTAATACTTGACTTGAGTTGGCTTTTTACAGCCCTAAGAGGTGTCAATGAGCTACGATGTTCCTGGCAACATAATTCTATAATATGTTATAAAAATCAACTCATTCAACATTTAATACAATTAGAATATATATATATATATATATACACACACACACACAACTTCTCTCGCAACTTTTTGTGTTGTTTTCAAGTAAAAACATTAAATTAATGAAGGAGAGGGTGTTTCCTATATATTCATTCACTTACTTAGCAAAAATAAAAGTATGTATTATCTCATATATTTTATTCTACATTAAATGATTTGTTTGTTTTTATTTATCAAAATATAATCATGAATATATATATAGAGCTATATAATATTAAAATAGAGTATATCATTTATTATTATTCTATTTCATATATATTAATACAATTTAGAATCATAATTTGTCCACTGTAGCAATGCTTGGAGAGATGTTGTTATATAGGAGGAGGTTCTAATTGACAGTATGTTGTTATAATATATATAATAATATTAAGGCCTTGTTAATTTTTGTAATATAAATATAGTTTACTTACATTTGGCTTCATCTTTAAGATATTCAGAGATGATAAAGAGTGAATCATGGATAGAAATTAGAAAATTTTTCAACTATGCATTATATTTACAAAATATGTTCTTATATAATTGATGTAAAATGTATTATGTCCTCTTGAAAAAAAATTACATAATTTAAATAATGAAAATAGCAAATATAACAGTCATTTAGAAAGTCGTGTATATATATATATATATATTGGCATCAAGATATATACTTTGTAGAAATTACCCATTTCATCACAACAGAATTTAAGATTACTTATAAGTTACGTACAAATTTTAATTTTTTTAGTTAACGAAATAAACAAATAGTTAAATTTTTACTTACATGTTGCAAAAGTGTGTGACTAGTTAAGTCTAATCATTAAAATTATACTTCATACTTATTATATTTGAAATGGTCAAGCTAATACTTGAATGTTACGCGTTTAGGAAAAAAATTTATAAAAAGACCAAAGAATAGGCCATCTATTCTTCAAGAGGGAGAAACAGTGAGAAGAAAAGGGACCTTCCAAGTTCCAAATGACCACAACTCTGTTAGAGCATCCAGATACATACCTTTAATATTTCTTTTACTTTTCTCTTAACTTTTCCATAATTGTTTTTTACGGTAGCTTTCCTGAATGAATAACTGTACTCTATCTATGTTTTTCTATACTACCGTTGCAACTGAACCAGTTCAGCCTAGCTTGTCTCCAAATTATTTAATTAAATAATTCGACAAGTAATTCACTTCCAAGTTTTGGGGCTACACCAATAAAAATATGAGCAATGTTTATTACACTAATAATTGTGATTTAGTTACGATTTCAAACTTTGAAATTATAACTTCAAGTTATAATTTTAGTATTTTTTTTTTAGTGTGTAACAACTTTTCCTAGCAAAAAAATTTGTTACATACTTACATAGAGAAGCTGATTGCATTAAGGCCGTGCTTGAAGAATGTCTAATAAATACATACGTTCAAACTCTTGTAAAAACAATATTTCCACGACATTACAAATTATTGGATATGGTTTCTTGGTAAGTTTCTCGTGAGGAGCCTACGTTAAAGGTATGACGTAATGAAAAAACAAACAGATATCGCTCTCTCTCTCTCTCTCCTCTCTCTCTCTCTCAATAGCTTAGAAAAACGATGGCTTGAGGAAGTGAAATATACACCTAATTCAATTAAAGATCATGTTTTCTTTAAAATACATCAAGGTACGTTTGAGGTAATAAATAATAAAAAACAAATCTGTCTCTCTAAGTTA
Source organism: Castanea mollissima (assembly GCA_014183005.1). Lineage (NCBI taxonomy): Eukaryota > Viridiplantae > Streptophyta > Magnoliopsida > Fagales > Fagaceae > Castanea > Castanea mollissima. The sequence continues at coordinate 60,604,947 of JACAVU010000002.1, read as the reverse complement.
GCTTAAAAAAAGAAGGCTTGAGGAAGTGAAATATACATCAATTTCAATCCAAGATCATGTTTTCTTTAAAGTACATCACGGTATGAGGTAATAAATAAAAAAACAAATTTGTCTCTCTCAATTAGCTTAGAAAAAGAAGGCTTGATGAAGTCAAAAATACATCAAATTCAATCCAAGATCATGTTTTCTTTAATAATTTCCATAATGAGCACGTAGATGTCTCTTTCCCACAACTACAGTATTTCTTTTGGTATTGTTTTTTTAAGAAAATGAAATTGTGGAATTTTTAATGAAACAAATTGAAGGAGTTTTAATGGGTATTTTTGTTAAATATTTTGTTCATTTATTGTTGTTGGACTATTTTTGCTGTTATTTGATTAATTTTTTATTTTACTGTTTGAGCTATTTTTATTGTTATTTAGACTAATTTTTTTTTTTTTATTGTTTTTTTTTTCCTTTTTTTTTTTTTGGGGATGGGGTAAAAATATGTTTGGAGGACAAAAATTTTATTGAACCCAAACTTTTAGGATTCTCGAGTCGGGTGTTCATATATATTTTTCAAGACACACAAAACAAACTAGTTTTAAATATATATATATATATATATATATATATATATATATATATATATACTTATATTTTGCAAGTAAAATGAATCTTTGCAAATCAAGGTGTGTGAATAACTTGGCTTGCATTTGGAGTCGCCACTGCTAGGCATACCGAATGTCACAACAATTTCACAATATTTCTATATAAGCATGCTAACTCACACATGAACCATTCATAATAACTAATTTAAATTTTTTTGTATGCGAATTTAGAAATGTTTTGAAATTATTATTACATTTTGTATTCCTAGCATTACTCATAAAATAATCTTGTCTCTGCATATAACATTTTTGTATTTCAATTTCTATTCCTGTTAAGTTTTAAACCCCTAAAAAATACAATATGTTTAACCTAATTTATTAATTGAGTTGTTACTTAGGTCAATTGGAAAATCTATGTTAAATGTGTTAAGGACATATTTTATGTTGTTGGCTAATTTTTTGACAAAATGCATTTTACTTGTATTTAGGTAGATCTAGGATGTGTTTAATACTTTAAGAAACATGTTGTTGAAGTCTAATATTAAAGCCATAAAGATTGGACCAAGAAACAAGTGAAGAAAAGCTGTTCACTAAAGCTGGACAGATAGCTCGACAGTTGCTTGAAAAATAGCTATCTATCGGAGTTTAATGAGGCTCAACAGATACCATCTATCGAGGTATCTATCGAGGTTACAGAAATTTAGATTTTCTGATATGATTTTCGGCCCATGCTTATGTATTTGTATAGGATTTTTTTTTCCTCATAACCCTAGACATATATAAGGCTTATTTTAGAGGTCGTCACACAAAAGAATACAAGGAGAACATATGCAAAAGGTAACCGATGCCTTATTCTCTCTAAAAGAAGTTACTGCGTTTTTACGCTTTAGGGTTTTGTAACTAATTAGTACTTCTTGATCTTCATTGTTGATGAAGTGAAGAACTTTGCAGTCAACATTCTTCTTTCTCAAGTTGGTGAGTGAGCCACGTACTGGGATTCGTGCAAAGGAGTTAGTCACGTACTAAAATTCGTGCATCAAAGGGTAGCGTTCATATATTGAAGAGTTCAGAGGTTCTGAAGCAGTAAAAAGTTTCTGCTGTGAGTTCATTTTCGGAGATTGTAAAGCTTAAGGACAAAGGTTTTGTACTAGATCTGGAACTTTTCTTTACTATAGTGAATTACTTTTCGGGAAGGCTTCCCTCCAGGTTTTTTACTGTGAAACTAGTTTGTTTCATTGGTTTTATTGGGTCATCGTATCTTGTCTTATTTACTTTTCCGCTGCATTTATATTTGACATGATATTGATGTTTATTTGTTTTAACAAGTTTTATTCATAATAAATCTAATTAACAACTTGGGTTTAAAAAAGAATTTGAAAAAAGACTAGCTTATTGATAATAAAATAAAAACCAAAAAATTAGATTATTTGAAAAAAGAATTTTGAGACAAAAAGAAAAAAACTGTACCAAATTACCATTTTCCTTTTATTACCATTTCTATTGCAAGAACTTTTTTTTTCCTTTTATATCCAAATTTCGTTTACAAAGGTTGTCAAAGTATTTTGCTTGTAAAAGAGGTTATTGACTTGACTTGTAATTCGAGTCGATGAAGGACAAGGTGGGGCATGGCTTTGTATATGAATAATATATAGATTGAGACTTAGAGTTCGTTTGAAAACAATTTATTTAACTGAAATTGAAAATTTTTTGCTGAAAGTAATGTAGATAAAACTAAAAGTTAGCTGAAATAGTACAATAAAACTCATGAATAGTATTAAAAAATGCAATGAGACCCATGATTAGTAGTAAAAATAAGCTAAATAGTAACAAAACTAAGCTAAACAGTAAAAAATATGTCTTTTTCAGCCAATATTGAACGCAACTTTAGTGTGTTGTAGAGTTTTGGAGCAATTATGTTAGTTTTAATTGCTAAAGACACTACTTGTGTGATCAACGGCAAGAGCATGATCTTTCTAGCTCTAACAAACAACTAATAGTGGATTTGGTTCCTTCCTTTCTCAAATACAAATCTTTTGTACTATATTTTGTGTTTCACTTTAAGTTTTACCAATCACAATTTGTCATGTGTTTATTTTATTTTTTTTCTATTTTAAACTTTGATTATTTTATAAAAAAGTCAAACAAATACATAACAAGTTATGATTAATAAAACATAAAGTAAAATATAAAAAATAGTACACAAAATTTGTATTCTATTCTCTCTCCTAGGCTCTTAGCTAGGTGTCTCTCTAAAGTCGGCTGGAAAGTCAAAACAATTGAATTAGGTAAATTTTATTTTCCATATGCCTATACCTCGGTTTACCATGCGCACTGCGCGCGCACACACTAAAAAATAAATAAATAAATAAATAAAAAAAAAGTCACTCTCCTCTTTTGAAAAAGATTTTTATCTGCCCTCCTTTTTTCCCCCTATGTATACTAGTACTACACCACGATCTCTTCACCTCAGACTTCAGACTAGACTCGATCTCCGTTCTTTTTACTCTCTTTACTCTTCCGGCTCTTCTTTTTTATTATCCTGATTCCTGTTCTCACTTTTGTTTTTCTTTTTTAGTGGGAGGAACTCTAGCTACTCTAATAGAGTTGTGGCTACCTTAAGAGGTCCTTTTTCTTCCCATTATTTCCCCCTCTTGTCTTTTGAACAACAGATGGCATATATTACTCTCACTCTTCAGCCTGCTAATTTAAGAATGTAGGGCTTCTACAAATATCCATTCATATATTTTGGTATTAGGAGTGTACTGGAACAAAATGGTAGTTGGAAAAGATAACCTGGTTGTTAACAATGCCACTAATGCTCCAAATTGTGTGGTCAACAAACCTCTGGAAACGCTGAAGTATATTGAATCATATGTCCTTTTGACAACGCTCCTGGTAGCCTTTCTCACAGTGTTCGGATCATGGAGGCGTCGTAGCCACAGTTTGAAGCTCAAATATTCGATACGGGCATCTTATCTTTTGTCTACGTACCTGATAAACTACATCATGGGCCTGATGAAGTCAATAGAAATCCGTCATGAATTGTTTGCTATTTGGGCGACGTTTTTGATTGTGTTTCTTGGAAGCGCTGATTGCATCTCCGCCTACAGCCCTGCAGAAGCACCTCAGCCTATGGCATGTCAAAACCCTACGGAAACGCTATTGTATATTGAATCATATGTCCTTTTGACAACGCTCCTGATAGCCTTTCTTACAGTCTTCGGATCATGGAGGCGTCGAAGCCACAGTTTGAAGCTCAAATATTCGATATGGGCATCTTATCTTTTGTCTACATTCCTGATAAACTACACCATGGGCCTGATGAAGTCAGCAAAATTCCGTGATGAATTGTTTGCTGTTTGGGCGACGTTTTTGATTATTTTCCTTGGAAGTGCTGATTGCATCTCCGCCTACAGCCTTGAAGACAGTGAGAATCGGAAGAGATATAACTTGGAACTATTTGTTCAGTATTTTTGGCTAGGCTGGCTGATAGGTTTGTATGCTAACCAACCCAAATTTACGATAACGCTCTATCTCCTCTATGTTTTGTCTGTGAGAAGGACAGGAGGCAGAGCCGAAGCTTTGGAGTTAGCAAGCAAATCATATGGTTTGGTGAGAAACACCAAACTGGTTGCAGATTTCATGGAAGATGAGACCAATAAAGAAGGCGATGAAGCAGATCCTACTTGCATGAAAGGCTACAAGTATTTGGTGAAAGGCGAAAAGAAGGCAAAGGTGATAGTCAAAGCACCACACTATCATATGCAGATTGAAACTACAGATGATCATAAAGTCATTACCATTGATATGATCTGGCAATGCAAAGGGAGACTCTTAAGCTCCACCGGAGATCCAGACGGGCGACTCAAGGATATCTGCCTCTCCTACGCATTGTATAGGCTTCTCTGTCGTAGATTTGCAAAATATTCCTTCTCTGAAAGTTCCCAGCTGAAGACATGGGATTTTGTTCGTTATGGGCTTCTTTCCAAAGATGGTGATGATCATGAGAGAGCATTTAGAGTAATTGAGGTAGAGCTCGGATTTCTTTATGATCTCTTTTACACAAAATATCCCGTCTTTTTTGCCAGGGGATTTCCATTATCAAGAAATTTTGAGTTCATTATCGTCGTAATTGGTTGTTGGGTTGTGGCTCCTGTTCTAGCCAAGTACCAAGCAAGCAACGGTGATTCTGATTTACACCTCATGACAAGAAATGGACGTAACCTTGATGCTCTTCTCACAGGTGTAGTTTTAGTCGCTATGCTTTTCATGGAAGTTGTGCAATTTTTCGTTGTCAACTTCTCCGATTGGTCAAAGGTACAGTGGCTTTGCTATTATGTTGAAAAACCCTCGTGGCATAATAAATGCATGGAGATGATCATACGAGTTATATGTCATAGGAATTTGTTAAAACCTTGGGATAGAAAACTTGGCCAATATTCTCTTCTTGAATCTTTTAATTATAACCCTCCTGTATTGCTCTACAATTATTGGACTTCGCCTTATATAGATAAGCCGAGAAATGGTCTAAAACAAAGTGCTCACGTCACATTGCCAATGGAAGTGAAGAAAGCAATTATTCACTCTCTAAAGACCAATGGGCAGCGATTGACAAATGGGGCAGCTTCTCTGGAGCGAAACGGGGTTGAGAATGAACTCTCTTGGGCATGCAGACTTCAGACACAAACACATGTTATCTTAGTCTGGCACATTGCAACCAGTCTTTGCGAGCTCAATTTGTCAACACAAGTAATTGCCACAGGGGAACAGGTCAACCAACAAAGGGAAAGCAACGACTTTATTGTGGCAACTAAGTTATCTAAATATTGTGCTTATTTGGTGGCTTTTGCTCCAAGACTTTTACCTGATCATAAATATACTACAGAAATTATTTTTGATCAGGTAGTTGTTGAAGCCAGGTATAAACTCAAGGGATGTGAGAAAAGTATTTGCCAAAAGATGTTTACTTTTTGCAAAGACGATCGCGAGAAAAGAATTTCTGGAAAGATGTTCAATTTAGGCATAGAGGATGATGAAGGAATTGAAGAAATTATTGAAAAGGGTGCTGTTCTTGCGAAGCAGCTGATAGAAAAAATACAAGATAATGGGCTGAGATGGAAAATTCTAGCTGAGTTATGGGCAGAGATGATGTTGTTCGTGGCTCCCTCCAATGATGAAACTGCCCATGCAGAGCACCTAGCCATAGGAGGAGAGTTTGTGACTCACTTGTGGGCATTACTTTCTCATGCAGGCATACTCAAGCAAGACTCAGCTCAGGATGTCTAACCAGTCATGTGTTGGTCCTAGACTCCCAGTGTTTTCTCTTTCCTAGCTTGTTTGGTATTGAGTGATTTCTCATGCATTTCTATTTGTGTAATGTGTACTGTATTTGGTTTGCTACTTTGCTTAGTGTTTGTTGTTGTATTATTTCCTTTGATTTGTTGTCTTGAACCTTGTCGATCATTGCTTCGACAACGTGTTTTAATTTCAATAGTTGATCTGTTTACTGATTTCTGTAGTGGAGATATTTACTATTTTTGTGATTCAGTATGTGATTGCTCTTAAATTTAATGTGGGTGTGTCTGTCCTTGATTGGATCGATGGAGTGATGTGATTGGTAGGATTTTGCTTAATCTCTTACCGGATTGATCAATAATTTGCTTCTCCATGGCCGATTGTTGTTTGGAATTCTTCAAACTTCTTGTAATAGGGGCATTAAATCCAATCATTGAAATTATATAGAAAAATACTAATACATAAAATATAAAGTAAAAATGCAAGATTATAGTAAGAATATGAAATTATTGATGTTTAGTATAAATATCAGAAAACATGGAACTAGAAGTGTCCATTTGGTTAGAGCTTTTTAGGCGAAAATCACATTGGCAAATTCAAATCATTACTTTTAAGCATTTGGTAAAATTTTGAAAGTGTTTTTCAGTCTTATAAATACAAGTTTGTGCTTTTGCATTGTATTTCGTAAACAACAATGGCAACTGTTACTTTTTCAAAAAGTCCAAAATAAATGAGTTAAAACCAAACTCACCCGAAATGTACCCAAAAAGTTTCATTGTCGTTGTATTTTGCCATTTCGAGCCGATCCAAAACCCACAACAATAATTTTCATTGGCATGGGGGTGTGTGACCAAGGCACGAGACAGTTGGTTGGATACATGGATCACGTATAATGGCTCAATTCAAGACACATGTATTCATTTTTGTATAAGACCAATCCAAATCCAACCATTCAATTATTATGTACAAGACAGTCAATCGATAGAATCTAGAGTGGGAACCCTAAAAGTGTTATTTGTGCTAGGATTATCTTGAACCGTCAATAGGGCCATGTAAACTTCGTCAAATAATGTTGCTTAACGAATGCCAATTGCATGTTTTATATTTTCTTACTGATCATATATAAAAATAGTAAGAAACTTAGAATAACAACATGACCCATGCAAAGTTGGGTTTTCTCACAATTTTACAATACTCCTGTATGTGAAGTCAATAGAAATTCCACAATTTAACAACAAATCTTCTTTCTCCACAATTTTTATTTTTTATTTTTTGATAATAAAGGGATAGTATTTTCCACCATATTGAGACTTGGCATATTAATTGCATCTCTAGTTAAATTTGAGGTCAAACAAACTTCACATATCTTTTCCTTGGTCCATACAATAGACTATGTCCCTTCCGGATTCTCACCTTTAAATTTCTTGGCCTGTATGCATTCTTACCCTCTATAAACTTCTCGTTATGATAAATATGTGTGGTAGTTTAAATTCATTTTATTTTTTTTATTTAATTACTATTACTCTCCTTGCTTTAAATTTTCATGCTTTAAAGTGCTTTCTAAAATCTTATGATATTATTAATTGAAAGTTCAATTAGTATGAAAACACTAATGTTTGTTTAAACCCCCAATTTTAAATTACAGCTTGATTGCTTTTACTCTAACTTATTTAAGTGCGGAACAAGAGTAATGCAAGCACAATAAACCAATAACACTACTTGAAGCCATAAGCAAGTACAATGAGCAATAAATGTAAAATGTAAAGAGTATGGAAGAGAGATGCAAATGCAAAATAACATCGAGACGTGTTATTGAAGAGAAAACCGAAATACTCGGTGAAAAACCTTTCCACGGCCCTTTAAGTCGAAATCAATCAACTAGTGAATAAGTTAGAGTACATGAATATCAAAAAAGACCCTCCAAGCCTATTCTACCTAATGTACTTGAGCCCTCCAAGCTCCTGGTACCAACGGACTTCTCGGAGTCTTGTCTTCACTAGTTATTCAGATCCTACAATTTCGCCCAATTGCATTCACCACTCAATGGCTTATTCCAATGCTTGTCATAGGCACCAAAACTTCTCTCAACACTTGGAATGAGTGAGGTAAGTGTTTGGACTAAGAACCTCTCAAGTGACTAGAGGAAAACCAAGAGAATTTATGTAAATGCTTGTGGCTATGACAATCTCTAACTCTCAAGGTGTTTTGCTAGGGGTTTTCTCTCTAGAAAGGAGTCCTTACAATTTTGTGGGTAATGTGGTATATATAGTTTGTGTAAAGAATTAAGGAAAACACTCTTTATTTTTGCCAAATAAAGAGTTTCGCGGATACCTTAAAAGATGAACTTTCTCATGAAGTACTCGTGAAATGACAGGTTGGCATAACTCTTCAGCTTTTAATCATGTGCATTACACGTGACCTTTTTATGGGTACCTTTATTTGCGAGCTTCTTGTGAGCTAATCACGAAATTGCATTGATCTTCATTGCATGTTTGATTCTTCAACAATCTCTCACACTCATCTCTTACAATTAAACCCACATAAATAAAGGGAAATGATCAACTGAATTACAACCAAATTTGGCATGAAATTAAAGTCAACAAAAGCTAGTTGGAAATCACAACTTTACAATCTCCCCCTTTAGCTATTCCATGACAAAACCCCTAATTAATCAGATTTTATACTTAAACGTGAGTTTGGGAACATAAGCAAAACTCTTTCACACTTAATAGAAAAGAAAGAAAAAAAAACGATATTTTACCCAAAAGAAAAAAGAAAAAAGGTTTCTAACCAAGTGATCAGAAAATACATAATCCTAAAGATTTATGGTTGCTTTATTCATGCCATATTGCCAATTGTATCGTTTTGAAATTGCTCACTACACTTAAATGTACTAACTATTATATACTTTCGATGTATTAGATACTTTCTCCTTTGACATTCATGATGTGTCTATAATAAATAAATACGAGGGATTATTATGTCAATGTACTTTGAAAAGAAAAGAAAAAATCTCTCTAAACTAAACAGAATAACAGCTTGATGCAGTATAAGTTGTCGTTGCCACAATTTAACAACATTTGCGTTAAGTCCTCGAAAACTTATTGAATGTGGCCTTTTTTTTGTTCTCCAATACTGTTGTTTCCATTGTGATTTTATTTTGTGTGATCATATTGTGATCAATTGGGACAAATTTTGCATGGAATGTTGTCACTCAACATACTGATGATGTGATTGTTATTAAAAACTTTATTCTCCAGCGCATTGCAAATACTAATCTCTCCTTTTTCCCCTTACCATACATTATGGACAATCAGACCCTTACCCTTCTTGTCTAGAAATATTTTTATTTTATGAGTAGTGTTTATTATAAACACTTTGTTGCATACACATTATCATGATTTGAAGTCACAATTTTTAGGTTGTAAATCATCATGTCTGCTTTTTCAAATTTTTATTATTAATACTTTTGTAATAAAAAAAATTTATGTTATGAAAATTATCTATGGCAGTTAATTTCCTATTTTTTAAGAATAATACTATTACTAATGTTCTGAGCCTAAGTGTCGGAATGATACTTTTTGGACAAAATTTTACAAGATATAACTAAGCCAAAAAAATTTTAAAATTTTGAAAAAGTCTAGTGAATTTTGTAATGGTGAAGGTTTTTGTAGAAAGATTGAATATGGAAACACTATTTTATATATATATATATATCTAAAAACTGAATCGTAACATTTATTGTTACATTCTCATATTGCGCCACCTCATCTGCCATGTCATTAACTATATAATTATTCTTTTTCTTATTTAATTTTTATTCCTAAATTTTGTTGACGATATTAAATATATAAATATTTTTTTGAGAATATATTAAACATATATATAGATTGACTTTACACATTCATCTTAAGTGGTTTTAACTTCATATATAATTTTGTCTTTACACATTCATCTACTTTATTTTAGATGTTTATAACTAAGAAATAAAATTAATTAAGAATCTAAAGCCAAAAACAATATCTATATCTATCTATAATATTATATAATAATGGAAGCTTTTAAATAAATTTTACAAAGCTCTTTTTGTGCCATGTCATTAGCAGCCTTTATTATTATTACTCTGTTTAACCTTTTATATTCTTTAACCATTGTCTTCTTAGTTTAATTTTTCATCTTCTCCCATCATTGGCTTCTTAAATTTTTCATTTGATTTCCTTTATAAATTTTTAAAGTTTCTCCTTCATATCTTCATAAATTCTATGGTTTTACTTTTTTGAAGCTTTCATCTACTTTCACCTTTCCAACCTTTCATCTTCATAAATTCTACGGTTTCACTTTTTTCAACATTTCATCTCCTTCCTCTTCCTACTTTTTCTTATAAAGTTCTTTTACTTCATTTCCACCTCTCTCCCCTATCCCTTCCAAATTGTTCACTGCAAAAAGGTCACTTCTCTCTCTCTCTCTCTCTCTCTCTCTTCAATTTTGTCTCTTATAATTTTTTTATTGTTTCAACCACTTTTCTTCCCGCTAATGGTTCTTTTTGTTATTTTATTTGATTGTCACTTCACATTTGTTTCTCTTTTTGGAAAATTTGTATCGACTTTTATGCATATTTAGGTATTTTGGTATTCCAATCCTGATCAAATTTTTTTTATCCTTTTTTATTTCTTTAGTGGTCCAATTTGATGTTAAACTATGAGACTTTACTAAGTTTTGTTTATTTTTAAATCATTTTGGGTGAACAAAATTGTAGTTTTTGTAGAGCAAGTATTATTAATAATTGTATTAGAAATACTCTTGTAGAGAGGGAAAATTCCCGACCTATCACAAGCTGACACATCATACTACCAAAGTCCACAAAATACAACCAATCACAAAGCGCCACGTACTGCTGCTAGGTTTTTCCATCACTATTCAGAAACCAGTAGAAATTCGCCAAGTGTCATTGAAATGAAGGCATGAAACTGCATCAGCAGGTGTAAGCAATGACACAAGCAGCCTCGCACGTGTAAGCAGTGACACAAGCACTCAGCACGTGTAAGCGATGACATAAGCGGACCAATCAAGCTATCAAGTGTCACCAATCAAACTCCGCCACGTGTCGCTCACTTACCCCTAAACTCCTATAAATAGAAGCCTTCCTAAGACATTGGACACACAACACACAGAACAGAGAGAAGGAAGAAGATATCTTAAGTTCAGAAACCCAGAAGCTCTGCCGGAATCAAACTCCAAAGCCTTCAAGAATTTCAAGAACTTCAACAAATACAAATACAAACATTCGAAGCAAAATCATCCAAACTACTCGTTCAAATCTCAAAGTTCACTGGAATCAAGCTCAAAAGCCTCCAGAAACCTCATAAACCACAAATCGGTGAAGTTCTACTACGATTCAAGCCTCTAAAGCACCGAAGAATTTCCACCACAACCTCAAAACGCGAAGAACAACCGAAGAACACATGAAGAACACGAAGAACAAAGAATTTCTAACAAGCTCATAGCCAGAGATTCATTGTAATTCTGTTCAAAGATCTTCGATCCATTCCTCAGCTAAATTGAAGAATATCTTATGTTCAAATCAAAATCACATTACCACAATTCCAATCAACAAATCTTTTAAGGAGATCGAATCAGAGGATCACTCTTTATAATTGCAGAGAATTGTACCCCACATTTATCAATACAAATTCGTATTTGTGAAACTATTTTACTTGTTTGATTTATTTCGAACTAAGAAATTTAGTCGTCTACAAATTCTGGCACGCCCGGTGGGACATCTCTGCCTCTCATCTCTTTCTCCCTTCAAAAGAAAAGGAATTCGATCTGCTACTAGCTTCGATGGCTTCCAACAAGAATGCTCAAAAATCGGTGATGGATGCTTCCGTTACGGATGATTATGTCGGCCCAATCACTCGTAGCCGATCCAAAGCTCTTGATCAACTGCAACCCCAATCAGCCAAAGAAAGCAAGCTTCATAATATCATCTCTCTAGACTTTCTTGCAAAAAGAAAGCCACCACTAAGGATTCATCTGTCTCGAAGGATTTTGAGATCAATGATGAATCATCCTCGACAAAGACCTTTTCTATCAACTCTTCACCCGTGATGAGAAGCCTAAGGAACAAAATGCCTTTGACTCACCCTGTCTCATCGTTTTCTCCACATCCTAGAGGTCATGGTCCATGGTGATGATGACCAACACCTCTACTATGGAAGAAAGATGGCTGAAATGGAACAAAGGGTCACCCTTCTCACAAAAGCACTTGAAGATAAGGATGTCCAAATTGCAACCCTGATGAACACACTGGAAGTCCAAGATTCGGGTGAATCAAATCCAAACCTTGAGCACCCTCCCGGCTTTACCTTGAAGGAGAAAACGCTAGGGGTGATAAGGGAAAAGGAGGTGAAGGCACTTCTCAACAAGGACATTCCACCCCAATGGCCTCTATATCTGTACAACAACTGCAGGACATGATAACGAACACCATACGAGCACAATATGGAGGTTCTTCCACACATTCTCTCATGTATTCAAAACTTATACGAAGCGCATTGACAATATGAGAATGCCAAATGGGTATCACCCCCCAAGTTCTTGCATTCGATGGCAAGGGAACCCTAAGCAACACATTGCTCACTTTGTAGAAACCTGTGAGAACGCAGGGACTCAAGGAGGCCTCTTTGTAAAGCAGTTTGTTCGTTCACTAAAGGAAACGCCTTTGATTGGTATACAGACTTGGAACCTGAGTCGATTGATAGTTGGGATCAGTTGGAAAGGGAGTTCCTTAACCGGTTTTACAGCACGCGCTGCACGGTAAGCATGATGGAGCTTACCAATACTAAGCAGTGGAAAGATGAACCCGTTGTTGACTACATCAGTCGGTGGCGTTCTTTGAGTTTAGATTGTAAGGATAGACTATCTGAAATATCTGCTGTAGAAATGTGCATCCAAGGCATGCATTGGGGACTTCTGTACATCCTACAAGGGGTAAAACCCCGAACATTCGAAGAATTGGCAACTCGTGCGCACGACATGGAATTGAGTATTTCTTGCCATGAAAATATGAAACCTCCCGTACCTGAAGAGAAGAAAGAAAGGCGAGAAATAAGGAAAAATGACAGGAATATGAAAAGTAATGTCAAACACTCCATGAATGTCAACTCTACCCCAGTCAAAATTTCAACAGGAAATGTAAAGGCTAAGGAGAAGAGGCCTGAGGGAGGCCAACGACGCGAGACGCGTCGCTCATCACTCAAGGAATGGGAACAAAAGGTGTATCCTTTCCTTGACGCTGATATACCTGAAATGCTAGAACAACTTCTCAACTTGAAATTAATTGAATTGCCAAGATGCAAACGACCGGAAGAAATAGGAAAGGTTGATGACCCGAACTATTGTAAGTATCATCGCATCATAAGTCATCCAATCCAAAAATGCTTTGTTCTTAAAGAACTCATCATGAAGCTAGCCAAGGAAAGGAAAATCGACTTAGATGTTAATGATGTTGCTCAGTCAAACCTTGTAACATTTGCTTGTGAGTCGCCTAGTTGCAAGTCCCCGACTACTAGGCAGAGGGCGAATACCACATTCATCCGATTTGGCTCTTTGGAACCTGTTCAAGTTCAGCTCTCGCAAAAAGTATCTGATTATAACTCAAATGATGATGAAAAGTCAACAATGGATGAGGAAGAAGGTTGGACTTGGTTCTCGTAGAGATGGAAGAAGAGACGAGTATTCCCTCTTCATCTGATCACCCAAGAGTCCAGAAGATCACAAAACCAAAGTCAACCGCAGTCAAGAAGAAAGAATGATAAAAGGAAAGAAAGACTAAGAACGAAACGTGTGATGGTTTGGCCCAAACCCAAAAATTTCGAAGTCTTGTCACATTGGAAGAATTTTTTCCCATAAATTCTTTCAAAGCAAGTTAGTGGAGGCTGTTCACACGATCTCTCGTTGTGAAGTTGATGAAAACAAAAAGGTGTTGACCATGGTAGTTCAAATGAGGCTTTGTCGTCTTTAGAACACTCAAATCTCAGATTGATGAAGAGGAACCCTCGCAATCCTCCACCTTACCGAAGAAGGGATCATCCAAGCTCTTGAAGAGCCAAAGATTTACACTCCTTGTACCAATACACTTCAACAAACACAGGAATGTTTTGCGTGCTCTCCAGACTTGACTTTCACTGACGAGGATCTATTGTTAGGCCCTAAGCCTCACAATCGTCCACTTTAGTCTCTGGTTATGTTCGAACAAAAAATTGATCGCATTCTCATTGATGGAGGTTCAGCTATTAATATACTGCCGAAAATGACAATGAGACGACTTGGTCTTGCTATGGAGGAATTATCACATAGTCGCTTGGTCATACAAGTTTTAACCAAGGAGGACAACGGTCATCGGCATGATACACTTGGAGTTAATTATTGGAGAATTGACAAGCGATGTTTTGTTCCATGTCATTGATGCCAAGACTACAACATGTTGTTAGGACGTCCATGGATCCATGGGAACGGAATAGTGCCGTCAACTTTGCACCAATGTTTCAAGTATCTTCAAGGTGGAATAAAGAAAGTAAATGCTGACTTGAAGCCTTTTTCTGAAACTGAAGCTCACTTTGTCGACGCGAAATTTTATGTAGAGGATGATATCCCTAATGAAGTTCTCCCAGTTGAAGTCCCTCCATGAAAAGCAAGCAGGGCGAAAAGAAGCATGTTAAATCCATCACTAGAAAGGATATTCCTTCCCCAAAGGAAGATCCACGGTATGGGAATAACCAGTCTAGTGAGTTACCAGCAATTCAGAGAAAGCAGGTGAAAGTTCTACGCCTTCCAATAAGCCTCCATTCCTCCGTTATGTACCATGTCACGCCGCAAAAACGGACAATCACCATTCATGGAATGCCTTCAATCTACAATGGACATGCAAAGACCTCTACAAAGCTCACGATGAAGGATGTAGCCATATTGAAAGAAAATCATGTAATGCCTTTAACTTCATCCACCAATCCTCTGCCCTCAAAGACACTAAATGGATTCGTGAGGTCTTCACAAAGTCTGACAGAGCATGGTATTCTACCAAGTAAACAAACGAAAGAATGGTTGACCCAAAGGCATATACACTATTAGCCAAAGCAGGCTATGATTTCTCAAAACAAAGCGGCCTAGGGAAACTAATTCCAGAAGCCACCGGGAAAAGATGCACGCCTTAGTAAAACACCAGGAAAAATGAGACTTGAGGGGTTAAATTCTTGTCCCAAAGATCGGAATAGGTTATTCTCCAGAACCACCGGCTCAAATATGGATCAATAAAAGAAGCAATGCTTCAAGTTCCCAATACATAACAGTAGAGGTTGATGAAAGTCCGAATCAGAGAAAAGATCACTCTTCATCACGCATCTCAGTATTCGATCGCATTAAGGCTTCATCGTCACGAATTACAGTGTTCGACAGGTTAAATACGGCTTGCTTAACGCAAAGTCGGGACACTTTTGCGTGTGGATCAGTCTTTAATCGATTGGGGGCAACAAAAAAGCCCATTGATACTTGCTCTGAAAGTCTAATAAACTCTGAGGACCAAAAGGAGGAGAAAGCTATAAGGAGATACGTAGTAGTATTCCTTCACGCATGAAGCGTAACTTTATCTTGGATATCAGCACTGAAGAGCTCTCAAAGTCAAAAGGCGAACGATTGTACACACAAGTCAGTCACTCGTCCACAATGAAAAAATGAAGAAGTATCATCCTCGTTTCACATTACAGTAAAGAAGATACACTGTCAGATGATGAAGCCGCAAAGAATGAGGTCGATGAAGCTCCCCTGGCCTTGGAAGATGGAGTACAGGCTACAGTTGATGAACTTAAAGAGATCAATTTGGAACTACTGAAGAACCTCGACCAACTTTCATCAGTGCCCTCCTCACTCCTGCAGAAGAAGAAGGATACCTTTAGCTCTTGGTAGAACATAAAGATGTGTTTGCTTGGACTTACAAAGAAATGCCTGGGCTCAATCCAGTATTGCTTTACACCATTTGCAGTAAAGAAGGGCGTGCACCCAGTAAAACAAGCTCAAAGACGCTTTCGGCCGGAGTTTATCCCTCAAATAGAAACTGAGGTCAATAAGCTAATTGAGGCAGGCTTCATCCGTGAAGTACAGTATCCAGAGTGGATCGCTAATATCGTCCCTGTCAAAAAGAAGAATGGACAAATCCGGGTGTGCGTTGACTTCCGTGACTTAAACAATGCATGTCCAAAGGATGATTTTCCGTTGCCTATCACTAAGATCATGGTTGACGCCACTACTGGTCATGAAGCCTTATCTTTCATGGATGGCTCTTCTGGTTACAACCAAATTCGAATGAATCCTAAGGATGAAGAGTTCACAGCTTTTCGTACCCCTAAAGGTATTTATGTTACAAAGTGATGCCTTTTGGATTAAAGAACGCTGGTGCGACTTATCAACGAGCCATGCAAAAGATCTTTGATAATGAACTTCATAAGTACGTGGAGTGGTTTGTCGATGATCTGGTGGTTAAAACAAAAAGGAGGGAAGACCATCTGGTAGATTTGCGATCTGTGTTCAACCGCTTAAGAAAGTATCAGCTTAAAATGAACCCTCGCAAATGCGCTTTGGCGTAACATCCGGAAATTTCTTGGTTTCATTGTGAGGCACCGCAGTATTGAAATTGACCAATCCAAAATTGAAGCTATCCAGAAAATGCCAGAGCCCAAGAACTTGCGAGAACTTAGAGGCTTGCAAGGAAAACTAGCTTACATACGACGGTTTATTTCAAACTTGGCAGGACGATGTCAACCTTTCAATAGATTAATGAAAAAGGATGCACACTTTCAATGGGATGAGGCTTGTAGCAATGCTTTTGCACGCATCAAAAGATACTTGCTTAATCCTCCAGTTTTAGGTGCTCCTATCCCGGGAAAGCCTTTGGTGTTGTACATCGCAGCACAAGAAAGGTCTCTAGGTGCTCTTATGGCACAAGAAAATAAAGAAGGGAAAGAAAGAGCCCTTTATTATTTGAGTCGGACTCTCAACGGAGCTGAATTAAATTATTCTCCTATTGAAAAGATGTGCCTCGTTCTTTTCTTTGCCATAGACAAACTGAAACATTACATGCAAGCACATACGGTCCGTTTGATAGCAAAGGTGGACCCGATTAAATATGTCCTCTCCAGGCCAGTGGTTTCGGGTCGCATAGCTCGATGGGCAGTCTTGCTGCAACAATATGACCTTACATATGTTCCGCAAAAAGCCATCAAAGGACAAGTATTGGCAGATTTCTTAGCCGATCACCCAGTTCCATCTGATTGGGAGTTCTCTGATGATTTCCAGACAAGATGTGTTTTACATTGAAGTAATGCCACCATGGATGATGTTTTTCGATGGGGCTGCACGTCAAGAGGGAACGGGGGCAGGTGTGTGTTTGTTTCTCCACACGACAAATACTTCTATATTCATTCTCATTAAGCGAACTTTGCTCTAACAATGTAGCCGAATATCAAGCATTGATCATTGGTCTACAAATGGCCATTGAATTGGCATATCACACTCGAGATCTTTGGGGATTCCAAATTATTTATCAACGAAGTCTTGGAACAGTATGATGTCAAGAAAGAGGATCTTGTCCCTTATTGCAAATATGCGAAGAAGTTGCTCACAAATTTGAGGCAATTACATTGGAGCATATACCGAGGAAGGAGAATAGACAGGCTGATGCTTTAGCTAATTTGGCCACCACCTTAGCATTATCCCAAGAAGAGACCGCCAAGTTGCTGTTTCCCAAAGGTGGTGGTGCCTTCCGTGATTGAAGAAGAAAAAGAAGAAAACCAAGCCAACGTCATCTCTGTATGCCTTGTCGAAAAGGAAGATTGGCGACAAACAATCATTGAGTACCTTCAACATGGAAGACTCCCAGATGACGTACGTCACAAGACCGAAGTTCGGTGAAGGGCTGCTCGATTCATTTACTATAAAGAAACTCTCTTCCGCCGTTCATTTGATGGTTTGTTTCTCCGTTGCTTAGGAGAGGAAGAGGCTAAACAAGCCTTAGAAGAAGCTCATTCTGGAATATGCGGTGCACACCAATCAGGTCCTAAGTTACACTACAGGATCAAGCGAATGGGTTACTATTGGCCCACGATGGTGCAAGACTCCATGGAGTATGCTAAGAAGTGCGAAGCTTGTCAATATCATGCAAACTTCATCCATCAGCCACCAGAACCTCTACACCCAACTGTAGCTTCTTGGCCTTTTGATGCATGGGGACTTGACGCAATAGGACCATTACCAAAATCATCTGGTGGCCATTTGTACATCTTGGCTGCAACTGATTACTTCTCAAAATGGGCGGAAGCTGTGCCTCTTAGGGAAGTAAAGAAAGAGACGGTGGTCAATTTTATCCAAACTCACTTGATCTATCGGTATGGTGTCCCTCGATATATCATAACCGATAATGGCAAACCATTTCAGAATAGGTTGATGACAGAGTTGTGCGAGAAGTTTGCATTCAAACAGTACAATTCTTCTATGTACAATGCCCCAGCGAATGGATTGGCCGAAGCCTTTAACAAAACTCTTGGCAGTTTGTTAAAGAAAGTGGTATCCAAAACTAAGCGAGACTGGCATGAAAGAATTGGAGAAGCATTATGGGCATATCGAACAACATTTCGAACGCCTACTCAAGCGACCCCATATTCTCTCGTTTATGGAGTAGAAGCTATCCTGCCCTTAGAACGCCAGATCCCATCACTACGGATCACCATTCAAGAAGGGTTAACTGAAGAGGAAAATGCCAAGCTTAGGTTACAAGAGTTGGAGGCACTGGATGAGAAAAGGCTCGAGGCCCAACAACGCCTTGAGTGCTATCAAGCTCGTTTGTCAAGCGCATTCAATAAAAAAGTTAAACCACGATCATTCCAAGTTGGTGACTTAGTCCTCGCTGTTCGAAGACCTATCATCATGACTCATCGTACAGGCGGTAAGTTCACTTCTATGCTTGAAAATCAAGAACTGCTCCTCGGTAAGAGTTTAAACTACCCACTGCAGCACTACAAGGGTACATGATGTTTTCTCATTACCTTTGAAAGTGCACAAATAAGGAGAAATTAATCCCACTCTATGTCACCAATTGTGAGTGTGGCGTAGTGGTTGGATGTCCATGTCACCCTTGAGGCCAAGGTCTCGGGTTCGATTAGAGATGATACCCACTATTGCATAATTGGTACCCATGAAATGCCGTGGGGTGTAGGGCGAGGATTACACACGTGAGCCCTCCCTTTTTGTAAAAAAAAAAAACAAAGCAAAAAAAAAAAAAACAAAACAAAACAAAACAAAAACAAAGAAAAAAAAATCATCAAAAAAAAATTGTTTGGTTGAACTACGTAATGACTTGATCCCTCTCCGGGGTACGTAGGCAGCTTAGTACTTCTCACTAAGTTCAGTCACATAAGAAAAAAAGGACCGTCAGTCTAGCTTGAAGAGTTTGTCCAAAAGTCGTCAACATACTTTCAAGAACTCTTTGATCGGCAAGACGTCGCTTAAGATCAATCAATTGCTCATTATATGATGTTCAAAGACCATTGTGGTAGAAAGTGATAGCTGCAAAGAATTGGTGTCACTTAGCTTTCCTTGAAATAATGATAAGTTAATTATCGGTTGTGGAGTAAAATAAAATCTTCAAACTTCTGTTGCAAGGAATGGAGTCTGCGTGGCATTGCTCATCTTTTGTGGACATATTCCCACGTCTCTGAAGTATGCTTTGCATCACTTATCTCCTGGGGGCATCTTCTTGTACCTTGCAAGTCTAAGCTACATCATCTCTCTTCTAGGTTGTGCCACTTCACAACTCTGAAATTTGAACCACATCGTCTCCCTTCTGAGTGGTGTTGTTTCACATCATGTCTCTAAAATCTAGACAACGTCACCTTCCTCCAAACATCTGAAGTTGGTACTACATCATCTCTCCTCTAAAGGCATGTTTGTGCAATGTCAAAATCATGGCGGCATTCTTTTCATATCTTCAAGGTTTTGTTGAAATCTCTTTGCATTCTCAAAGTCTTGATGGGAGCTTCTTGAAACTTCAAGTTTCGTTACAAAAGTCGATATTAGTGCAACTTCGATGCGAATGAAGTGTTGACATTGCTTCATGGTAAAAATTAATATTAGCATGGCTTCGATGCAAATGAAGTGTCGGCGTAGCTTTATGGCAAAGATGAACGTCGACATGGCTTCGATGCAAATGAAGTATTAACGTAGCTTTATGGCAAAGATAAACGTTGACATGGTTTCTATGCAAATGGAGTGTTGACGTTACTTCATGACAAAAATGAATGTTGGCACGGCTTTGATGCGAAGGGAATGTTGACGTTACTTCATGGCAAAAATGGATGTCGGCACGGCTTCGGTGTAGATGAACTGTTAACGTGGCTTCATGGTGAAGATGAACGTTGGCACAGCTTTGATGCGAAGGAAGTGTTGACGTTGCTTCATGGTAAAGATGAACGTTGACATGGCTTCGGTGCAAATGAACTGTTGACATGGCTTCGTGGTGAAGATGAATGTTGGCACGGCTTTGATGCGAAGGAAGTGTTGACGTTGCTTCATGGTAAAGATGAACGTTGACATGGCTTCGGTGCAAATGAACTGTTGACATGGCTTCGTGGTGAAGATGAATGTTGGCACGGCTTTGATGCGAAGGAAGTGTTGACGTTGCTTCATGATAAAAATGGATGTCGGCATGGCTTCGGTGCAAATGAAGTGTTGGCGTAGCTTCATGGCAAAGATGAACGTTGACATGGCTTCGGTGCAAATGAACTGTTGACATGGCTTCGTGGTGAAGATGAATGTTGGCACGACTTTGATGCGAAGGAAGTGTTGACGTTGCTTCATGGTAAAAATGAACGTCGGCATGGCTTCGGTGCAAATGAAGTGTTGGCGTAGCTACGTGGCAAAGATGAACGTTGACATGGCTTCTATGCAAATGGAGTGTTGACACGACTTCACGACAAAAATGAAGTGTTGGCGTAGCTTCATGGCAAAGATGAACGTTGACATGGCTTCGGTGCAAATGGAATGTTGACACGACTTCATGTTGGCACGGCTTTGATGTGAAGCAAGTGTTGACGTTACTTCATGGCAAAAATGAATGTTGGCATGGCTTCTGTGCAAATGAAGTGTTGACGTAGCTTCATGGGCGATAGCATTATTGCCTAGCTGAATATCCTTATGGAAACGTCGTGGCAAAGACGAATATCACTAAAAGATTGTTGATGCAAGAAAAGAACGTAACAACATGAAGGCATACATTCTTGCAACGTTGCTATCAATGAAATACAAAGTCGCCAAATGAAAGCAAACACTTCTATGAGAACGTCAGCGTGAAGTTTGATGTCAAAACCCAAAGATCAAGGAAACTAAGCTGCAAAGCAAAAACAAGCAACAACAAAAAAAAAAATGTCAGAAGAAAATCTCATTGCATGTCTAAACAAAGGATATATAAAAAAAAAAAAAAAAAAAAGATATCTCTACACTTTTATTCAGAAGATCACACTTTGAATAAATGAATGCATGCCCGTATAGCTTTATATAGAAAATTTTTGGGATGAACAGACAAAAAAAAGAGGAGAAAAACTTCTTTTCCAAAATTTTCAAATCTTCTGACAAGAGGCCATAAAAATCTTCGGAGGACTTCGAACAAATAAGGAGAAGTCCAACAATACTGCTTCTCTTCCAAATTTTCAAAATTTTCTGACAAAGATGACCCAAAGAATCAACATTCAGCAGCCACCATAATGTCTTCATCTTGTCAGGGCAGCCACCATAATGTCTTCATCTTGTCAGGGCGGCCACCACAAAATTAGACCAGAGAAAAAAAAAAAAAAAAAAAGCCACAAGTCCAAACAAAGACCCACGACTTTCTCGTCCAAGTTTTTGAAAATCCAGACCTTATTTCACAAATCTGACACCACAGGGGTCTTCTACAGCCTTCGATCCGCCAAACCTGAAAAGTACAGGCCCAGATAACCGGAAATGCGCCACCACGCGCCGCCACAAATTCTCAGTGACCCGCGGGTTTCTCATTCAAAACTGTGCAAATCTATGCACAATTTCACAAAACCAACCATGTAGCAGCCTTCTACGGCCTTAAAACTACAAAATGTGAAAATTCCAAGCCCAAACGATGAGCCACGCGCCGCCAGAAGGTCCGGCGATCCCAGCTTCAGTTACACGCGCTCCCACGCGCCGCTCGAAGATTCCACGCGCTCCCACGCACCGGTCATCTCCCACGCGCTTGCACGCGCCACGCGTGACACGCGTTCCATGCTGACAACGTCACGGATGACGTCATCCTCCTCGGCCCATCCGACCCGCTTAGACCCAATTCGACCCGGAAAACCCGACCCGGGTCCGGACCGCCTGAAAAAAAAAAAAAAAAAAAAAAAAAAAAACTTAGCAAGTGAGACTTTGACTTTGACCAAAAAAAAAAATCAAAATCAAATTTTCAAAACGGACCTGTCCCACTCAATTTTTCGCGTACTTTCCAATTTTGGGGTCTATTTCTTCAACTGAGACTCGAAAATTGCACAACGTCCAATTTCAAAAAAATTGACTTTTGCACAATTTTGACCAAAAGTCAAAATTTTAAGATTGACCTGTCTTGCCCAATTTTTCGTGTACTTTCCAATTTTGGGGCCTATTTATTCATTTGAGAATCCAAAATTGCTCAAAATAGTGTGATTCTACAACTATTGGCTTTGATGTAAATTTTGACCGAAGATCAAGATGTTCAAGCAAAACTTGTCCTATCAGGTTTTCGCAAAGATTTTGATTTTGAAATCTAGGAATTTGTTTTGGTCTTAGAAACTACATTCGCTTTTCCAAAGTACTAGCGGTGTCCAAAATTTAAGCTCTCAAGATCATAATTTGAGATCCATCCATTTGGTTTGGATTCCCTCAAAATTATCCTTCAGACTTGATCAGGGCTTTCCTTTCAAAAACAGACGAACTCTCACAAGTATGTCTCAAAATTGAAATTACACTGGGTCACTATTTCAGCCAATTATTTCCGTCGGTGCCTACCAATCTCCAACCTAAACTTCCCATTCGGCGCCTACCATTCTCATCCACCGTTCTCACCGAAAAGTCTCATCCGCCGTTCTTAACTACCTAGCTACCATTCTTCATCTCTTCGCTATAAATAGGAGGGCCGGATCCGTTAAATCCATCAAGAAAAAAAAAAAAAAACACATACACTGAGTCATGAAATGAAGATTTGCTTCTTTCAAATTTTCAAATCCTCCTTCTCACAGCCAGTTCTCACTACGACCTCGTCATTCTCAATACCTAGCAACCAAGATCGCTTCATGATCAGTTTGAAATCAACCCCTTCTTGGTTCAGTAGTAACCCTTCTCACAACATCATCACTATTTTAGGATTCAAACAAATTTTGTTTCCTCACATAATGACCACGTTTGTTCATAGAGTTATTCATAACAAGGTCTGCATCGACCTACCATGCCTCCGTGGAATTGGTTGGCCTAAAAACCCAAGTCCAGCAGAGACACCTGTTCCTAAAAACAGGGCTTCCATAGTCTCTCTTCAATTGTTTGGTCTCCCAATAGAAGCGGCGGTTCGGAACAAACAGCAACTTGGCCGGTTTCTAAAACCAGGATCACAAGTTAGCTCCATCTTTCATTTGTTATGCTTTCCCAATAAAGTTGCATCAAGTGAAGATGGTACGAAGTGTTGGGGTATCCTACAAATTGTCTCCCATCCAACACTTGTGATGACCTCCAAGGTACCAGCTCATCAGAAATTAGCCTTTGGTGTCTGTGAAGGGTCACCAAAGCCTCATCCCATGTTTCCGCCATCATGGGGTCCAAAGGTCATCGTTGCTGGTACCACGAAGCACACTTTCTGGAATTACTCCAACTTAAGATCAGCTTGAAGAATTTCAGAAAATATACTTCTGAAATTACTTCAACTTAATGTCCGTCAGTATGGTCCAGTTACACAGGCACATTCAACGACTTGCTGACGGACCTCATTCAACATGCAGGGTCAGAGCCATGATGTCATATATCCCACCCATCCACTTGGCTTCATCACCATCTTCTTTACTACCACCACCAACACACCCAAAATCCCTTCTGAAATTACCTCAACTTAACCAGAGTGATGCGATAACACAAGCACATTCAACCACACTCCCACATGTTCTTTCTGTGACCCGAAGTATACCCTTCAGATATAACTTCACCAGAAGTCCTTAAAAATAAGAGGCTAGCTCCAGGGCTCTGCATGTTGTACCCAGCCAACATCCTCACCTCTTCTCCATCTTCAACATCCTGTGATCGCCACCAACGATCCAAAATACTCTTCTGAAATTACTTTGACTTAACCTTTGCTCAGAAAGCTCGGTCACACGAGCACATTCAAATACTGGCAGACCCCTTCTCGATCTCATCAAAGCCTTTCATATGGGTGGGTCTACTCTTCTGCAATTACTTCATCCTGGTAAAAGCTCCACCACCATCAGTTATTTCACTAGAAAAGTCAAGCATAAAAATCCATTTTCAAGACTCATTCGCTCACCACACTCCAAAACTGTGTGCACGAACAAGTCTCAAGGGGGCATTTGTAGAGAGGGAAAATTCCCGACCTATCACAAGTTGACACATCATACTACCAAAGTCCACAAAATACAACCAATCACAAAGCGCCACGTACTGCTGCTAGGTTTTGCCATCACTATTCAGAAACCAGTAGAAATTCGCCAAGTGTCATTGAAATGAAGGCATGAAACATCAGCAGGTGTAAGCAATGACACAAGCAGCCTCGCACGTGTAAGCAGTGACACAAGCACTCAGCACGTGTAAGCGATGACATAAGCGGACCAATCAAGCTATGACAAGTGTCACCAATCAGACTCCGCCACGTGTCGCTCACTTACCCCTAAACTCCTATAAATAGAAGCCTTCCTAAGACATTGGACACACAACACACAGAACAGAGAGAAGGAAGAAGATATCTTGAGTTCAGAAACCCAGAAGCTCTGCCGGAATCAAACTCCAAAGCCTTCAAGAATTTCAAGAACTTCAACCTCAAATACAAACAACATTCGAAGCAAAATCATCCAAACTACTCGTTCAAATCTCAAAGTTCACTGGAATCAAGCTCAAAAGCCTTCAGAAACCTCAATAAACCACAAATCGGTGAAGTTCTACGGATTCAAGCCTCTAAAGCACCGAAGAATTTCCACCACAAACCTCAAAACGCGAAGAACACACGAAGAACACGAAGAACAAAGAATTTCTAACAAGCTCATAGCCAGAGATTCATTGTAATTCTGTTTCAAAGATCTTCGATCCATTCCTCAGCTAAATTGAAGAATATCTTATGTTCAAATCAAAATCACATTACCACAATTCCAATCAACAAACCTTTTAAGGAGATCGAATCAGAGGATCACTCTTTTGTAATTGCAGAGAATTGTACCACACATTTATCAATACAAATTCGTATTTGTGAAACTATTTTACTTGTTTGATTTATTTCGAACTAAGAAATTTAGTCGTCTACAACTCTATAGAGAAAATAATCTTCATTGATTATGAGAATTTGCTAATAATTGTTTATTTTATAATCTTTTTGGGTGGACAAATTTGCAGTTTTTATAGAGAAAATATTCTTCATAAATTATAAATAACAAATTGTTTATCTAATCAATCAAATTAATCATTGTTAAGCGATGATTGATAAGACATTTTGTTTTATTGCAAAGCATCTTCATATAGGTATGTTTTGATTCGATTTATTTTTATGGATGTATTGAGATATATAATGTATTCAAGAAGAGAAATCATGATTATTCTTTGTATATTTCAAAAGAGATAGGGTGGATTGAAAATAAATATAACATTAAAATAGGATGCTACAAGTTGAAATATTTTAATGGTGGGAAAAAACTATTTTTTCTCATTCTTTTCTAAATGTCATAATTGAAAATTTTTAATCCACACTATATTCTATTACTAGCAAATTGGCTCATAATATGAATAGATGAAAATCTTAATATAAAATAAAATAAAAAATATATATCATTTTTTATTTATAGGGAACACAAAATTCATTACTTAAAAAAAAAAAAAAAAAAAGACCCTTGCCCTTTGTTGGTTTGGTAAACAATTATATATAATAAAAAAATTCTTAATTAATAGTTTAATAAATTTAAAATGAATTCTCTTATGAAAAAATGTTTTGATAGTCCTAATATATAATTGTAAGAATAATTTTAAAAATAAATTATATATTACATTTAATTTCAAAATAATCAGATATTCCCGTGTATCCTGTAGGTTTGTGACTAGTTATTACTTAGTCTCTTACCAGCCGTTTGAGACAAGTTTCGTTCAAGCCGGCCCTATGCTATGCTATGAGGGGGCTTAATGAGCTGTATAAGCAGCCTTTAGTTGTGCCTCAAGTGGATGTCTATTCGGCTTGTCTCATCTTGAAGTGCTGAGTTGCACTGTCTATTTGTCAGTTGGTATTTAAATAGTGCTGTTAGAACTAAACACAAACAAGGCTTGCTCGAGAGGAGAAAATCTACCTTGCATTAGATGCATGTAATACCGTCACACTTGAGAGGGCTTAGGTCTTACTTGAGTGGCTCACACATTTGTGGGATCTACTAGAAGGGTACATGGACCCGATGCATATAATATCATTTTGCTTGAAATGGCTTAATCCTTACTTGAATGGCCCACTAAAATTGAATTTTATTTAAAAAATTTCTCCATTTCGTATACCTTTCAAAAAATACTTACTCGTGTTTTCAACCACATTGTTTATATCTATACATACAATAACAACAAATCGTGTTTAGGAAGAGCAATTCAAAGTAGACCTCGCATTCAGGACAGGGTGCAAATTTTTTCCCATCACATGGCAAACCATTCCAACGACACAAGACAGCCATTCCAAAACTTCATGGTCATTTAAAACTGTTGTGGTGTAGAATGGCATCTTATTTCTTACTCTTAGAAATTTAAAAGTGATAGCTCTATTTAATCTCAAAAGAAAAATATTCTTTCATACTCGTTCACAAGTACTATTTCACTTACATATTCACAATTAACATAAATGTAAGGTTGAAATTTATCGACCATTTTGTTGGCTTTATTCCTTGTCAATTTGTTTCTAATATTTCAGCACTTAGAAAGTGTGAGAGAAAGTGTGAAGAAATACTCAAGACTATGTAGTGAAGCAGGGACTCGCGGGTGAATCTCGCTGGTGGCTCATGGCTTGCAAGCTGCCAGAAGATGCACACGAGTGAAGCATGCACAGAAGATGAACAGTCATGCCAGCTGGAGCACTACAGGACAAAAAGTTCAGTCTGGCCATTCTGTTTGCTCGCGGCTTGAACTCGTGAGTCAGTCAAGTTACGAGGCCAAGTCGCTAGTTAGTTCTGTTTTGAAAAACTAACTCTTCCCATTCCTTTCTCCCTCCAATATAAATACCACTTATACCCACGAAATGTAGAGAGTTTCTAGAGAGAATTTTGAGAGAGAAACCTTAGAGAAAAACAAGATTGACTCATCCACAATCTTCACATAGAGACTCTTAAATTCCTCTACTCTTTTTCTCTCCATTGTTACATCCTTGAAAGGTCCATTACCAAAACCTTTTCTCACCATACCCATATCTGTGAGAAGGCTGTTTGGTGCTTTGGGAAACAATTTAGAAGGAACCAATTTCATATTGCTTGATGCTATGGGCTATAGCGGAAACCGGTAAGTTAAAGAAAAAATAGGTTTGGCGCAACTTCGTTGGAGTAGGAGTTTGGAAGACTTAGGTACACTGGGTAGATTAGGCTTGGAGGGTCTTCTGCTGTCCATATATCCCAACTACATTTTTTAGTGGATTATTGACCGCTTGGAGGGCGACAAAGAGGTTTTATGCCAAGGACTTCGGTTTCCTCTTCTATAACACATCGTTGTGTTATCCTTGTGTTTGCATCTTTCTTCCCTTAATCTTTGCCATTTAATTTCTGTTATAGATGTGATCTTATTTGGTTTAGATTATGTTATCAATTTTGTTCTAGCTTATTTACATTTTCTACACGTACATTGTTTGTTAATAAGCTTGAATTGGTATTTTGTAATTTGGGGGTCTAAATATTCAAAGGTGTTTTACACGCTTTTTGAACTTTCAATAAAAAATGTTAATATTTTAATACATAGAAATGAATGTAAACTAATGAATATCTGAGAGGAAAAAGCATTACGTCACCGTATTCTATAAATATCTAAGAATTTTCCCTTAAGAATGGAAATGATTGTAATGCCTCTTATGCCGATCAACTAATAAAACAGAAGGATGCAATGACAAGATTAAAGAAAAGACACACCGAATTAAATGTACATAATATATTACACACCCACCAACATATTTGGAGAAGGGTATACAATTTTATTTATTTATTTTTACATACGATTTCTTATATAGATATTTACATATTTCCACTATACAAACACAAATATAAATGCACAAATATAAATGCAAGATAAATCACACTATCATACAAGCATAGAGAAAACACAAGTGGACGCTGAGTCTCGATTGAGTATGCCTGCATGAGAGAGTAAAGCCCACAAATGAGTCACAAATTCTCCTCCCTTAGTCAGGTGCTCTGCATGAACGATTGTGTCATCGGAGGGGCCACAAACAACATCATATCTGCCCAAAAATCTGCTAGAATTTTCCATCTCAGTTCATTGCCAGTTATGTCTACCAACAGATGCTTCCCAAGAACAGCACCTCTTATAATAATTGTTTCTCCAGGATGATCATCTTCGCCTAATCTCATCATCTTGTCATACATAGTTGCTGGTGAGTTGCATCCCTGGAGTTTATCCCTTGCTTCTTGAACTACCTGGTCGAACATAAATTCTGTAATATACGCATGATCAGGTAAAAATCTTGGAGCAAAAGCCACCAAGTAGGCACAGTATTTAGATAATGCAGTTGCCACAATGAAGTGTTCGCTTTCCCTTTGTAGGTTGGCTTGTTCCCAATTTATCTCACAAATACAAGTAGCTATATGCCAGACCATGATAACATGCGTTTGTGTCTCAAGTCTACATGCCCAAGAGAGTTCATTCTTGACCCCATTTCGCTCCGGAGAAGTTTCCCCATTAGTCAATTGCTATTCGTTGGCCTTTAGGGAGGCAATAATTGCTTTCTTCACTTCCAGAGATAATTTGATCCGACTGCTTTCTTTCTGACCTTTTCTAGAAATATCTATATAAGGAGAGGTCCAAGAATTGGAAGGGTTATGGTTAAAGGATTTAAGTAGATCATATTGGCCGAGTTTTAGCTCCCAAGGTTTTAACCATTTCTTATGGCAGACAATTTGTATAATCTTCTCAACGAATTTATTTTTTTGCCATGAGGGGTTTTTAACATAAGAGCAAAGCCACTGTACCTTAGCCCAATCGGAGAAGTTGACAACCGAAAATTGAACAACTTCCATGAAGAGGATAGCTACTATAACTATAGCTGTAACTCGCACATCAACATCACGCCCACTTACTGTAAGCAGGTTCAAGTTTCCATTAGGTGTATGGTAATGCTTTTGAATGGGAGCAGCAATTACACAACCAATTATGATATTAAATAACTGCATAATTTTAAATATTGGAAATCCCGTGGTAAATAAAGCATAATAATTTGTGTAGAAGAATTCATATAGAAATGCGAGTTCGACCTCAATTACTCGGAATGCTCTCTCGTTATCACCTTCTTTGGAAAGTAGCCCCTGCCGAACAAAATTCCATGTCTTCCACTGGGAGCTTCCAGATATGGAGTATCCTGCAAATCTACGACAAAGAAGCCTAAACGATGCACAAGAGAGGCAAATGTCCTTGAGTTGGCCGTCTGAATCCAGATCATATCAATGGTAACAACATTTGCAGTCTTCAAATGATTTTGGTAGAGTGGTGGGATAACTTCCACCTTTTCCTTCTCTTCGCCGTTCACCCAATACTTGTAGCCTTTCATGCATGAGAGATCTACTTCATCTTCGCCGCTCAACGTATGCTCATTGGCCACGAAGTCTGCAATCAGTTTGGTATTTCTGACCAGACCATCTGTTCTGCTAGCCAAGCTCAAAGCTCCACTTCTTAGTGATGTCCTTAGCAAAGCAAGGAGATAGAGCGGTATCATAAATTTTATACGTACTCATCAACCAGCCCATCCCATAATATTTAATAAGCACTTCCATGTTATATCTCCTCCGATTCTCATTGTCTTCAAGGCTGTAGGCAGAGATGCAATCTGCATTTCCAAAGAAAATAAGCAAAAATATCGCCCAAATAACAAACAATTCATTTTCAAAAGATGCTGATTGCATTTGGCCAAAAGTATAGGTTATCAGGTACGCAGGCAAAGCATAAGCTATCCATATTAAAATTTTGAGAAACACACTGTGGCTACGACGCCTGCATGATCCGAAAACCACAAGAAAGACTATAAAGATTGTTATTACAATGATATATGCTTCAATTTGCTCTATCTTAAGTCGAGCACTCACAACCAGAGAATCATTTTCAAATGCCATTATGTAATGCCCTCCAGCACACTCCTGACACCAAAATATATGCATGACTGGATACTTATAGAAGTCCTACATTCTTAAATTAAGCTGAAGAGATTTGGAAAGGTCAAACTAATACTTCAAACTAAAGAGATTTGAAATGGTTAAACTAACACTTCATATTGCATGTTAGGATAACATTTTATAAAGACTCAGAGTGATAGGCCATCTGCTCTTCAATAGGGGGAAATATTGGGAAGAAAAAGAGCCTCTCAAAATAACCATAACTCTATTAGACCATTCAGATACAAAACCTGAGTTTTTTTTTTTTTTTTTTTTTTTTTTTTACAGATTTCTAAACTTTTCCATAATTTCTTTTGGTAACTCCCCTGAATGAATATCAATTGCGATGACAGCAACTACAATGTTTTTCCACACGACCGATTCAAATGAACCAGTTCAACCTCCACAAGCTTGTCTCCAAAGTATTTCTTTACTTAATTTGACAAGTCACTTCCAAGTTCCAGGACTACCAACAAACGCTATGCCCAGGCAGCAAAATATTTGTTACAGGAAGAAGCCGATTGGCGATTGCATGCTACGCCTGAAGAAGCCCAGTATACACGCATTCAAGCCCATCTAAAACCAATATTTTCACAACATTACAAATTTCTGGCTATGGTTTCTTGGCGAGTTACTCTTGGGGAGCCTTCAAAGGTACGAGGTAATGAAAGAAAAAACAAACCATGCATCTGTCTGTCTCTGTCCCTCTGTCTCTCAATTAGTTAAAAAAAAACAAATTTTAAAAATAATAATTAAAAAAAAAAAAAAAGCTTGAGGAAGTCAAATATATGTCAAATTCAATCCAAGATAATGTTTTCTTAATAATTTTTATAATGAGCTGGAAAAGTAGATCAAGCTCTCCTTCTACCCAACGACATGGCTGAGCTATGGACCTTCACGAAACACGAGGTGTCCCTAAGCCTGAAAAAGTAGATCAAGCTCTCCTTCTACCCAACGACATGGCTGATCTATGGACCCTCACGAAACACGAGGTGTCCCTAAGCCTGAAGAGAGACTTGGCTCTGGTAAGTCATTCAAGCTAAACATGTTTATTCATTTGTTCAGTTTTGCTCATTTTTGTCATTATTACTTTTTTTTTTATATATACCTTTGCCCTTACTTACTTGCTAAATTTCCTCTGTAGGTTGTCCAAGCCACTTTTAGGGCCGAGGAGTTGGTGGATTATTCCCATTGTCAGATGAATGAGGAGGAGGGTAGGCGAGTGGTTGCTGTTGAGGCTTTCAACATGGCCAAGAAGAGGGTGAAAAAGCTAAACACCCAACTTACCGAGGCCGAGAGGGAGAAGAAAAGCACTAAGGCAGCACTGGAAGGGGAGGAGAGACAAGCTGAAACTCAGTGCAAGCAACTTCGTGAAACTGAGGGTGATCTTGCTGCTACTAGGGAGCAGATCAAGCTACTGAAGAAAAAGCTAGAGGAAGCTGAGAAAGTCAAGGATCAGGCCGAACAAAATGGCTACAATATAGGGATAGCTGAGACTGAGGAAGCCTTCAAGTCCGAGGTTACAAGGTAAACATTGTTAGGGAGGTAAGCGTTGATGAACAAAGAAAGAGGTCAAGTTACAATGGTCCGAGGAGAGATGTCTCCTTGGCTTAACAAAACAAAGGTCAGAAGGTACGATCTGCCACCTAGAAGTAACGTTCCAGGAGATTCTATTGATAAGGATATGCATCATGAGAATACATGACAAAAAAAAGTTATGAAATATCTAAGAGAAAGCTGCTACCACCACATTGAATACTCTGTAATTAACTCTTTGACCGCAGTAATGAGAGAGTGGTACCTAAATACTGGTTTTTCAGCCTTACAGTTACTCCCAAAAATTTCAAAAAGGTGCTGATGAGACAAAAATCAACACCAGCAATCTGATCTATACGTGGAGGGTAGAAATAGAGGGGGAAGATAGTATAAAATAGAGGAAAGATCCAAAGAATGGGGGATTGGAGAAAAAACAGAAGAGAAAAACACTGTAGAGTCAAGAACAATACTTGTAATCAATCCCAAAATAATTAGATATAAGAATTAACCACCTTAGATTGTGTCTGAGGATGATTTTCTTTAAATAACATCAGTTCATCTTTATTATATTGTCATTTTTTTACTCACTATGATCATTGTCTAAGCTTACTAGAACCTAATTTTCTAGTTCACTCTCTACAAATTCATTGTACTGGATTTTTTGGGTCTACTCCCTTTCTTACTTCAGAGAGGTAGAAAAGTAAAAGGATAAAAAATTGTGAAAAGGTGAAAAAATAAGAAGATAGAAAATATTTTAATTTCTCTCATTTTTGTTTGGTTGGGAGTGGAAAATTGAAAGAATGGAAAAAGTGAGTTTGTATAAATTTACTCATATACCGTTGTTAAAAAATGATACCTAATTAAAACAAAAAAGTGATAAACAACCAAAAAAAAAAAAAAAATCACCCAAATTTATTAAAAAATAATAATATTGTCAAAAAAAAAAAAAACATCTAGTTAAACTAAAAAGAAAAAGAAAAAAGCACTGTCACACCTTTGACCCCAAGAAATCAAAAGAAAAAAAAATAAAAAGAAAAAGGAAGAGGAAACGTCTATTTAAGCAAAAGAAAAAAAAAAGGCACAAAAACAAACAATTAAAATTGGAATTGAAAAAAAAAAAAAAAAAAAAAAAAAAAAAAAAAAAGGCCAACATACTAGACAAAGCCCATGTGGAAGTGTACATGGTCATTTTAGTCAATAAACAAATCAGGCCCCTCCCCCCCCCCCCCCCCTTCCTCTCTCCTACACAGAGTTTTTCTCCTCATTTTGGGAAGAAAACTTTCTAGTGGGCTTAAGGAGAAAACACCCAAAGAAAATACAAAGAACGCGAAAAATAAAGAATTTCTAACAAGCACATATCTAGAGATTCATTATAATTCTATTCAAAGATCTCTCAATTTGTTTCCAACAAAATTGAAAAACATCTAGCGTTCGGATCAAAATTGTATTTGAATCAAAGATTTTCAAGAAAATCAAATGAAATGAGCAGTTTGCTGTAAAGGGACTTAATTATAAAGAATGACAAATTATAAATTACTCACCTGTAATTTGATTGAAATTTATGTTGCCTGCTTGTGGTTTGAAATTTGACACGTTACCTACCTAAGGTTAGCTTAGTTAGAGTTATGTAACCCACCTCTGTTAAAAAATATGACTAAATATGTAATTTTGTTTAACTTTTATGTCTCTTTCTTCAAAAAAAAAAAGACATATACAAAAAGCAAGACAAAACAAGATCAAAAAGGGAGGCTTTTGTAAAAAAAAATATATTTAGAACCTATATTCAAAACCTCTCTTTTGTTTGCCAAATCAGAAGATCAATCTATAATGTATTAAGGCAGTAAGTTTTGCTTCCAATGCATTCTTTTTTATTGTGACATACTACCACAGTGTTTTACCATGATTCTATTTTCTGGGCCATCTAAAATGTCATACCGATTATTTGTTCCATTTGATATCAGCTTTAAGAAGTTGATTACCTTTGGGGAAGTGGAGATGAAGTGGAAAAGGATTTCTACCACCGAAAAACTACAAAAGCAACTTGTGGTTGAAAGCAAAGATTCATTATGTTTTTAAGGACAATGAGATTTATTGTATCATCAAAGACCTATTGGATCCATATACTAGCTTTGCTAGATCTAAAGCACAAAACATCTATCTGTAGGAGAATGGTTTTATAAAGATGCATGCCAATTAGATGAACAAATGTGTCATTTTGAAGCTAATATTCATGGCTCTTATCTCTATGCCAAGCCACTATATGTGAGTCAAGTGGAGAATTAGCATAACTATTTCAAAGTTTAAATAGGTTGAAACTTCACTCATTAATTCCCATCAATTAGATTTAAAATTCCAGTTATGAACAAATATTAATTTTTACAAAACTCTTTATTTTTTTTAGAGAGTTTCAACCTATAGCGTTTGCTCCTGATAATAGCTGTTTATCATCAGACCAAGACATCAATTAGTTTTTGGTGTAAACGGGAATCGAAACCCTCCCTTTTTTATCTTGTTTTATCTTGCTTTTGTAGGTGTTTTTTGTTTTGGGAAGAGAGAGACATTAAAGTGAATCAAAATTACATATTTAGCCCTATTTTTAA
The DNA here is from genome assembly GCA_014183005.1 of Castanea mollissima. NCBI lineage: Eukaryota > Viridiplantae > Streptophyta > Magnoliopsida > Fagales > Fagaceae > Castanea > Castanea mollissima. Next base: position 60,570,255 of record JACAVU010000002.1, on the reverse strand, counting down.
CGGAGGTAGTTTACAAAACTCTAATTAAGCTAACTTCAGGTAGATAAAGTGTCAAATTTCAAACCACTAATAGACAATTTAAATTTTGGTTGAATCATAGTTAGGTAAGTTGTAATTTACCTTATAGAGAATTATAACTACTTGTGGGGACTAGAAGAGTCTCTATCCAGGCCTAAAGCCCAAATAAGTGAATTGGGCTTGACACGTATACTTATTGGTAGGCCTAATGGGTTACAGGGTATAGAAGAAAGGCAATAAGGTCATCCCGAGCACCTAGGAGAAGGAGGGGAGTTTTAGTAGATTGTTCCCATGAAGAAGGCAATAAGCTAAAAAGAGCCTAGCCATACCCAAGGCGAAGTGCACGGATAAATCATATCTGATTTTCAGAAGGTACCTAGGATCTCAAGAGACTTTTAGAACACGCAAGAAGATTGAAGATTTTCACCTCCACATTAATGAGGGGATTTCCACCTAACCCTTGCCACATTGAATGCATAAGAGACAATTTGAATGGTACAAACACCCCTAAAAGTCAAATTCCAAGATAAAGGAAGGGAGGAAACCGATAAAGAAGAACAAAATATACCTAAAAACTCAGCTGGCGACATGACAACTGTAGTTGTACATTTTCATTTATTTTTATAAATGTACATCTATCTATTTTTGTATTTATATGAATTTGCATATATGGATGTATGTATATATTTATATTTATGTTTATGTATATGTATGAACATGTATAAGTTAGTTTATTAAGATTTCGTGAAATGACACACAGTATTTGTATAAATGTAAATATAATCCAATTCCTTTTGCACTATAATTTTTTCCCTATAAAATATGTGATTTTCAAAAAAATGACACGCCCTCTTGTAGTTTGTATACATAAGTAATAATTCATTTTTAAGAAAAAGAAGAATATTCTTGATAAAATAATTTTCCTTTGAGTTAGGAAAAATTCAGTGATACTATACATTAATGATTAAAAAATATATTTTTGCTACTTCTTTATAGCACAAGTGCACAATTTCATCATTTTTAATAAGAATAGAAGCAATTAAAGCTCTTCTCTATAAAATATTAGTGAGTCTAGTGGTGGGCATCAAGATCGAAGTTAGATCCACTATGGTAGCAACTAATCAAATGGTCCAAATTAGTAGATAGATCTCAATTGATTTCGTTTCTTTTTATGTGTTTGTCAAAATACATTTACCTTGACATTACACAAACCGACTTGCGCGCTAACCTGATATGTTACCTCTAACCTTAGGATCAATTGTAATGGAAGAATATTTTTGTATTTGTAAACTTCATGGATAGAGGGAGATGGAGGGATTCTCCCTCCATCCCGAACAAACCCTCAATCTCCAAAAATCACCCATATCATACCAATCAAAGTATTATTCTATGGCTTTAAACCAATTATAAAATACAATTGGATGACACACACACATGCTATTAGAGGGTATGCGGTCCTTACACAAAGGTACACCAAAATGTGTCACACACGTGTTTATGTTTATGTCTATGTATAAAGTATAAATAAGCATAACAAAATGTGTGAAATATAACTGCTATTGTGATACTTAATTTCAACGGCATTTTGAATGGTAAAATATTTAGACAATGCAGTTCCCACAGTTAAGCGTTCATTTTTTTTTTTTTTTTTTTTGTGGTAGGTTTGCATGTTGACAATGAAGAATTGTAACATTAGTGGGCTTTGAATTTGATTTGAATGGTGGACTCAAGTTAGGCCGACAGTGTGAGTGGGTTTTAAAAAGGAAATTCGAATGGCTAAATGTTTTAGATTGGGCTTGCGACATGAAACTAGATGGTTTAATGAAGGTGTTAGATAAAACTTGGTTTTTTAGTTAAGTGCATGGTTCTCTATGGAGAAGATTGGATTGTTAGTTGGACTTAGGCTTAGACCTATTTTGGATTTTAGGGTCTGCTTGGTTATAGGGATGGAAAAATGAAAGGATAGAAAATGGTGGGAGAATAAAAAAGATTTTAATTTCCCTCATTTTGTTTTGTTGGGAGTGGAAAAGTGGAAGGCTAAAATAAGTAAGTTTGTATAAATTTACTCATATACCCTTGTTAAAAAATGATGATCAATTAAAAAAAAGATTTAGCTAAAAAATTGGTGGTAGCTTAAGGCTACAACTTTGCTCAATATCTTTTTATTGGACGTGAATTTTGACAAATCCATCATTGGATTACATCTTCTTCTTATATGCTTCACGCTTGCGAAATTTTTAGAAAATTAAAGATCAATAGTTATGTAATTAATAAATTGTTTAAATTGCAAGTTTTTGTAGTTTAAAATTATGTGTAAAATATAAGCTTATAGATCATATAATAAATAATATTTGATTGACACAAACTTTGACTTGTGTATTAAGAGCATAAAGAACATGCAATTCAACGATTAGATTTTCAAAATATGTAATAATGTTTATTTTATTGAGTAAGGTTGTACCCTTAGGCTACAACTAATTTTGTAGCTAAACTTTGTCCCCCGATTAAAACAAAAAAGTGACAAAAAAAAAAACCAATCACCCAAATTTAAAAATAAAAATAAAAATATTTTCCAAAAACAAATCACGTCTAGCTAAAATAAAATATACGAAACAAAGCACTGTCACGCCCACATCCCCAATAAATCAAAAGAAAAAAGAAAAAGGAAGAGGAAGAGGCAACGCCCAGGAAAGAAAAAGAAAAATAAAAAGAACAAAAGTGAGCACAAAAAACAAACTTAAAAAAGGCCAACGTACTAGACAAAGCCCATATGGAAGTGCACATTTTGGTTAATAAACAAATTAGACCCTCACCCCCCACCCCACCACATTTTTCTCCCCATTCTGGGGAGAAAACTTTCTAGTGGGCATGAGGAGAAAACACCCAAAGAACATACAAAGAATGTGAAAAATGAAAATTTTCTAACAAGCACATATCTAAAGATTCATTGTAATTCCGTTCAAAGATCTCTCGGTCTATTTTCAACAAAATTGAAAAACATCTAGTGTTTGGATCAAAATTGTATTTAAATCAAAGATTTTCAAGAAGATCAAATGAAAGGAGTACTTTGTTGTAAAGGTATTTAATTATAGAGAATGACAAATTACAGCTTACCCACATGAGGTTTCATCGAAATTTAAGTTGCTTACTTGTAGTCTAAACTTTGACACTTTACCCACCTGAAGTTAGCTTATTTAGAGTTCTGTAACCCACCTCTTTTTAAAAATATGGCTAAATATGTAATTTTGCTCAACTTTTATTTCTCTTTTTTCACAAAACAAAAAACTCATACAAAAACAAAGACAAAACAAGATCAAAAAGGAGGCTTTTGTAAAAATTAATATTTGGAACCTATTTTCAAAACCTCTCTTTTGTCTGCCAAATCAGAATATCAATCTATAATGTATCAAGGCAGTAAGTTTTGTTCCAATGCATTCTCTTTTATTGTGATATACTACCCCAGTGTTTTACCATGATGCTATTCTCTAGAATGTCTTACCAGTTATTTGTTCCACTTGATATCAGCTTTAAGAAGTTATTTACCTTTTGGGAAGAGGAGATGAAGTGGCAGAGGATTCCTGCCATTGAAAAACTACAAAAGCAAACCTGTGGTTAAAAGCAAAGAGCAACAATGAGATTTTTTGTATCATCAAAGACCTGCTTAATTCATATGCTAGATCTAAAGCACAAAATATCTATATGTGGGAGCATGGTTCTATAAAGATGCGTGCCAATTAGATGAACAAATGTGTCATTTTGAAGCTAATATTCATGGCTCTTATTTAATGTCAAGCCACTACATGTGAGTCAATTGGAGAATTAGCATAACTGTTTTAAAATTTAAACAGGTTGAAACTTCACTCATTGATTCCCATCTGTTAGATTTAAAATTCTAGTTATGGACAAATATTAATTTTTACAAAACCTTCCTCTTTTTTCTTTTTCTTTTTTTCTTTTTTTTTTTAAAATAGAGTTTCTGGTGTAAGCAAAAATTGGTTTTGTATCTTGTTTATCAAACCAAGATTGATAGGGTATGATAAAGTACCAACCTCGACATCGTCCATAGAGGTCGTCCAGGACAAAGCCAGCGAAGCAGTGACCCCGGAAACCTCATTAATAACTACCTCATCCATGAAGGAAGAAGCTTGGACGAGGTTTGTATGATCAGGGAACAAGTCGCCTCGTACTAGAGAACCACAAAGCTCGTCCTGAACAAAATCCGTCCAAAGGAGGAACGACCCTTATTCCTAAGCGAGGTACGCTTGACAGGAAGATCCTCGGACGAGGTTGTCACACTTAGGAAAATTCCCGATTGTATATTACAATTCCTTATTACACGCATAATTTTCAGTGACCGTTATGTGAGAAATATATGACTCCTAAGTAGTTATGGAAGTTATCTTTGAACCCTCACACCTCCTCGAATCCAGGGGAGATTACAAGTTTGATAACTGTCTTTAAGACACTATATAAATGCCCATTCAAACCAACACAAAGGTACGCTTGACTTATCCCAAAAAAGTTGGAACTCCAAAAATATAGAGAGAAAACTAACTTTGCCATCGGAGAGTTCTTGGCCGGCAACCTCGGTCACCTTTGACTGTTCTTTTTTTTTTTTTTTTTTTCAGGCCACCAAGAGAGCCAGTAGTCTTTTTAAGTCCAAAGCATCCAGCCTACTGATTTTCTTCACATCATCAGTTGGCACCATCTGTGGGAAAAAATATCTGTTCTTTTCATTTGATTATCTATTCTGTTTTCAACGATTAGTCTTTCCCAAACAAAAGGCTGAATGGTTCGAATAAGATCAAGGGCTACCAGCCCAGGTCACCAAGAGAGTAGGGATGCTTCAAGTAATCCCCTCCGTGATCGTCAATCAACGCCTGTCATGCAGCCGCCTTCTGTTCAACGTATACAGTCCATGGCTACTGCTATGGCAGAGTTGACCCGTCAGAATTAGGAGTTGAACAGGGAGATCAATCTAAGGAGGCAGCACCATGATGGGGTCGCGGAAGGACAAGCCCCGAGTCAGGAAGGCGGAGAAGAAAATGTTGAGTCCAAAAATTAGACAAGGGGTACTGCTTCAAGAAGAGTGCCACACTTGGAAAAGAAGATGGACTAGATGAGAAAAGCCATGGATGAGATGAGGGAGAACATAAGGCGGGTGAACCTAGTGGATGATTAAGTTCACCAAACAGACTCCCCTTTCACGACTTCCATCAACAGTCACCCCCTACCTCTGAAATTCAAAATGCCTTCCTTGAATTTGTATGATGGAAATCGTGACCCGTGTGATCACATTGCAACTTTCAAGATGACCATGCACCTTCAAGGGGTCCCGAACGAGATTATGTGCAGAGCTTTCCCTACCATATTTAAAGGACCAACGCGGGTGTGATTCAGCAAAATACCCCCGAACTCAGTGGGATCATTTGAAGAGTTGAGTAAATTGTTTGTCAATAATTTCATTGGAGGACAACGCCACAAGTGTTCCTCTTCGAGTTTGCTAAATACAAAGCAAGGAGAAAATGAGAGTTTGCGGTCCTTCATTACCTAGTTTAATAGGGAAGCCTTGACGGTGGACGAAATAGATGACAAGTTGTTATTGGCCAATTTCCATAATGGGGTCAATTCTGACTTTTTCATCCATAAACTCTACGAGCAGGAACCATAGACTATGGCCAAACTCATCCATTCGGCCCAGAATTTCATGAATGCTGAGGACGCTATCATAGCCAAGAAGAGAAAGAGAGCACAGTGCTCGGAAGCAGGCCACCAGCGTTACTCAGATCAAGGCCCTTGTCCAAAGAAGGCTCGAGTAAGTGAGAGAAAAGACAAGGATGGTAAGAAGGTAAGTTCCTCAGCAAGAAATCAGCAATACACACCCCTGAGTATGCCATTAAAGCAGGTTCATATGCAGATCAAGGATGATCCGTCCTTGAAGTGGCTGGATAAGATGAAAGGAGATCCTAACAAGCGCAATAGGAGTAAGTATTGCCACTTTCATAAAGACCACAATCATGACACGGATGAGTGCTTTGATTTGAAGCAGCAGATAGAGAACCTTATTAAACAAGGAAAGCTAAGGAACTTCCTTACACGAGACTAGAGAGATGAGAAACTGAAGGCTAAGGTGGAAGAGTCATCACGACCTCCACTAGGAGAGATAAGAGTAATTATCGGAGGAAACTCGACAACGCAGTCATCCAAGTCGAGGAAGACATATGTAAAGGTGCTGCAGAACATCCAGCTGTCTGGACGACCTCCTAAGACGAAGGAAATAGACGAGGAGGCCATTACGTTCATAAACGAGGACGCAGGATGACTTCACCACCCACACGATGACGCGATAGTCATCACCCTACTTATTGCTGACTACATGACTAGGAGGGTGTTGATAGACAATGGCAGTTTTGCGGACATTTTGTATTACCCGCCTTCTAGCAAATGAGGCTAGGACGAGATCAGCTTCGACCAGTGAATTCGTCATTGGTGGGATTCAGAGGAATGAAGGTGCAACTAGTGGGCACCATTACATTACCAATGGTCGTTGGAGCGTATCCACAACAAATAACTAAATAGGTAAATTTCTTTATTGTTGATTATGCATTGTCATATAATGTAATTATTGGAAGACCGACTCTGAATACTGAATAGTTGGAAGGCGGTAACCTCTACCTACCACTTGTCCATCAAATTCCCAATCGAGCATGGAGTGGGCTAAATACAAGGAGATCAGTTGGCCGCTAGAGAGTGCTACCTAGTCATACTGGTGATGGACGAGCATATACAGGCAATGAGTATAGACGAGAGAAGGATCGCAGCGGAACCCACTGAGATGTTAGAAGACGTCCCTTTGGACGAGAACAGGCTCGAGAAGTTCACTAGAATTAGGGCGAGTATGGAAGAAGAGGCAAAGCATGCTTTGGTCCAGTTTTTGAAGAAAAGCCTCGATGTCTTTGCATGGAGTCATGAAGATATGCCTGGTATTGATCCAAGTGTTATTACTCACAACCTGGACGTGTGTACCTATTCCAAACCAGTGCGTCAGAAGAAGAGGGTTTTTGCTCCTAAGCGAGACAATGCCATCAAGGAAGAAGTCCAGAAGTTGGTTACCACAGAGTTCATCCGAGAAGTTTATTATCCAGATTGGTTGGCAAACGTAGTAATGGTGAAGAAAGCTAACGGCAAGTGGCGAATGTGCGTGGACTTTATTGACTTAAACAAAGCTTGCCCCAAGGATAGTTACCCATTACCACGTATTGATCAGCTGGTGGACTCGACGGCAGGTCACAGGTTGCTGAGCTTCATGGACGCCTTCTCAGGCTACAACTAGATAAAGATGGACGAGGCGGATCAAGAAAAGACCTTATTCATTACAAGCCAAGGGTTTTATTGCTACAAAGTAATGCCCTTCGGTTTGAAGAACGCAGAGGCAACTTATCAAAGACTAGTTAACCACATGTTCCATCCTCAAATTAGGCGAAATGTGGAGGTTTATGTAAATGATATGCTAGTAAAGAGCCTAGACGAGTGAAATAATCTGGACGACCTTTAAGAGACTTTTAATACACTTCGACGGTATAACCTGAAATTAAATCCAAGCAAGTGTGCTTTCGGGGTTTTGTTGGGGAAGTTCTTAGGGTTCATGGTTTCGCACAAGAGAGTTGAGGCAAATCCGGAAAAAATCCAGGTGATAATGAATATGGAACCATCAAAGAACATCAAAGAAACCCAGTCTCTTACCGGACGAGTTGCCGCCCTTAACAGATTTGTTTTGAAAGCTACTGACAAGTGTTTGCCATTCTTTAAAGTCTTCAAGAAGGCATTGAGTGGACGGACGAGTGTTAGAGGGCCTTCCAAGACCTGAAGACTTACCTAATGTCAGCGCCATTGCTAAGTCCATCTGTACCTAGAGAGGAACTATATTTGTATTTGGCGGTGTCCCCGCACATAGTAAGCTCTACGTTGGTCAGGGAAGAAGGGAAGATCCAAAAACCAGTTTACTACACAAGCCGTGCGTTGAGAGGAGCGGAAGGACGATACTCGATGATGGAGAAGTTAGCCTTTGCCTTGATTACGGCTTCCAAGAAGCTAAGGCATTATTTTCAAGCTTATATTATTAATGTCCTAACGGACCACCCTGTAAGGAAGGCAATGAACAAGTTGGAAGCCGCTAGACGATTAATATAGTGGGTTGTGGAACTTAGCGAGTTTGACGTCAGATACCTTCCAAGGAGCGCGATAAAGGCGCAGACATTAGCAGATTTCATTATAGAGTTCACCCCCAGCCAGGACGAGCTGGACAAAGACGAGGGAGTTGAAAGGTGGGTTATCAATGTAGACGGATCGTCCACACTATATGTAGGGGTATTGGAGTCATACTCAAGTCCCCAGAGGATGATAAGTTAGAGTACGCGGCCCGTCTACAGTACCAAACCACCAACAACGAGGCTGAGTACGAAACTCTATTCAAAGGACTGGAATTAGCTAAGTCCTTAAGGTGGATTCGATAATAGTCAAAGGAGATTCTCAGCTAGTCATCAACCAAGTAAATGGAATGTGTGATGCCAAGAAAGATCGGATGAAAAAATACCTCAGCAAAGTGAAACGACTTGCACAAAAGTTTTTAGAGGTAAGTTTTGTTCAACTCCCCAAGGAGGAAAATATGGAAGCAGATGCCTTGGCGAAAGGAGGAGTGGCGGATGAGTACGACAAAAACCAATATATGCCAAGCATAGACCTTCTGGACATACAATAGATAGGAGAGGAAGAAAATTGGATGAGTCCAATAGTAATCTATCTTAAAGATGGAAGGCTTCCAGAAAACAAGGATGAAGCTAGGAAGTTGAGAGTCAGGGCAGCCAAATACGTCCTTATAAACGAAGTGCTATACAAGCAAGGTTTTTCCCAACCTTACCTAAGGTGCTTGGCTCCGGATGAGTCAAACTATATTTTAAGGGAAGTTCATGAAGGAGCATGTGGGAATTATTCAGGAGCGAGATCGCTTGTCCATAAGGTCATTCGTGCAGGCTACTAATGGCATACAATGCAGGCAGATGCTAAGGCCTATGTCAAGAAGTGTGACCAGTGTCAACGCTATAGCAACGTCTCTAGACAGCCATCAGAGTACTAGACCCCAATGATGGCCCCAAGACCCTTTGCACAATAGGGACTAGATATCCTAGGTCCTTTCCCCATGGGAACCAGACAAATGAAATTTTTGGTAGTAGGAATTGATTACTTTACCAAATAGGTAGAGGCCGAACCTCTTGCAAAAATCACTTAATAAAATGTCAAGAATTTCATTTGGAAGAATATTTATGTAGGTTTGGAGTACCTAGGGTACTAGTATCAGATAATGGACGCCAGTTTGACAACGCACCCTTCAGGGACTTTTGTAAACATTTTAGAATCAAGAATCACTATTTCTCACCCTCCCATCCATAGGCGAATGGACAAGCCGAAGTAGCGAACCGACCCCTGCTGAAAATCATCAAGACTCGGCTCGAGGGGCAAAGGGGATATGGCCAGACGAGTTACTAGGTATTTTTTGGGTCTACAAGACGACTGTGAGAACCTCGACAAGAGAAGCGAAGCCGTCATATTGGCAAAAGTTCATATGGCTAATCATCGAGTGATGAAGTATCAGGAGAAAGAAAATGAGGAACAGCTTTGCCTTGACCTTAATCTCATTGATGAGGTAAGGATGGATGCAGAGCAAAGGATAACAAGATACAGGAATCTTATGGCTAGGCAATATGATGCCATGGTAAAAACCAGGCGTTTCAACATCAGGGACCTCATTCTTAAAAGGGTTTCCTTGGCAACCAGAAACCCAGCTCATGAAAAATTGGGACCCAATTGGGAAGGACCCTATAGGATAATCAACTGCAAAAGGTAGGGGTCTTACTACTTGGAAGCTCTAGATTGACAGAAGTTAGAGCATCCTTGGAACGTGGAGCACCTAAGGAGGTACTCTCAGTGATGAACAGGGATAAGGGAAATCAATGACGAAGTTACAGCTATGATCTACGTGTTCACTTATATTTACTGTTGTGTTCTTACTGCTACTTGATGCGTATTAAGAATAAAAAGTGCACTAGTCCTTAAACTTTTGCACCACCTACAGACTAGCTTGTGAAATACAAGGTTATGTATTTTCTTAAGTATTTTAATAAGGCGCTAGCTTAAAAATGTGTGTCATACTTGTGGACAATGTTCATATAATAATATGGTTTGGATTTCTAATGTATTTAATGTATAAATCTACTTTCCATAATAATACCCACAAGGGGGACAAAAACCTGAAATGAATGAAAATCCCTAGTCGCGGGGATGTAACGTTCATAAGCTTTTCTCAAGATGAGGATAAAGCAAAAGGAAAATAAGCTAAAGCATGCTCGTCCACGGACGAGAAAAAAGGCATACAGTGAAATTTGTCCATGGACGAGCATATGGCCAAGACGCCTAGATGCTCTAGGACGAGGTAAACACTACAAACCTCTAAACAAAAGATGAATGCCAACTGTCTAGCCATGGACGAGGAAAAGGACGCATGATCATCGTTGTCATGGCTAACAAAGACGTCCATGCATAGGTGGGTCGTCCATAAGAAAAATGCATGGACGACCATACAACACAATGCTCACTGTTTAAAAGCCCACATCTAATGGTAAAAACAGAGTATAAACTCGTCCAAACAATAAAAGTCAATACTGGATAAAAGTATGCATTCATCAAAGTTTAAACAAGGGTAGACGATCAACGTCCAAAAACCCCTGCAAACTAAGCCTTAAAAAACAATTGTTATTAAACTCGTCCAAAAAACTTTGGACGAAATAATTGTATTCAAATAAATCTGAAAAAGGTCCTAAAAATAGTGGACCAAAACAAAGAAATAAAACAAACACTTTGAATAAATAGTCAAAATATCGTCTTCAGGCAGCAGGGGCATCGGCATTGGAGTCATCCTGAGTAGGCTTAGTCGAGGCATCATTTTCAATGTTGATATCTTCAGAACTTTTCTGAAGAAAAGAACTAGCAATTCTCTTAATTGAAGCACAATGGAGCTGAAATCAACATCGGGAAACTTTTCCTTTGCCTCCATGCAAAAATCTTCGAATTCGGCTGCATAGTTGGCATCCAGCAGGTCAGTTAATTGCTTTAAGGTCCTAAACTCCTCTACGGCATTTTCCTTGGCCTTCTCAAGAGAATTTCTCAACTCATCGGTCTTCTTCTGAAAGTGATCAAGACGAGTGTCTTTCTCTCCTATATCAGCTTTCAGCTCTTCAATGAGGTTCAACAAACCCTTGGTTTCCTCCTTAGCCTTGGCTATTGTTTCACCCCAGCCTTTACAGTCGTCCCTAACTTCCTGTATCCTTCTCTCTAATAAAATTCTCGTCTTATCCAACTTAGTAGCCTATCTGGACACGGCTATGAACTTCGACATAGCCTACACAAGTGATTACGAATTTTTGTATAAAGTAAATAAAAAAAGCGTATGACGAGGAAGACATGGAAGAAAGGAAAAAAGAATGGAGAAAAATTTGTATTTATTACCTTGAAAAGGTCGTGGACACCTGAGTGTTCAAACTCTCTTAAGGACATGTTGTAGTACGCAGCCACATCCTCACCAGAAACTGCCTTCTCAAACCTCTCCCAGGCCAAGTCCTCATTCTCGATGATGTTTGAAGCAACTTTCAAAGGAAGCTGGGATGAGGTAGGAGTAGTAGTTTTGGACGGAGGGGTATGGGTAGGCTCATACGACTCTACGCCCAGGATCTAGATGGACGGCGACTGAGATGGAGGAGGAATAAAGACAACAGGAGTGACAACCCCAGACTTGGACGACCTCTTGTGCTTCGCTCTCTTCTCCTTCAGACGGCTGGGGAGATTCTCAAGATCAACAACTTTTGACAGGCTTCTCTTATCACGTACAGCAGGACAAGCCTGAGTTTTAACGACTTGCTTGCTTGCATCGTCCACAACTTCCTTGCCTTTGTTCTTTTTCATAGTAGCCATTCCTGCAAAGAAAGTTGTTAGCAACATTTAAAAAAAAAAAATGAAAGATGATGGTAATGGCGAAATGAACGAAATGACGAAGAAATCTTTCAAGGCAAAAACTTACATCTACAAACTGTAATTTCGTGAGCTGTGGCTTCAGGAGAGGGCTCAGGGCCAAGTTCCCAAGTAGCAAGGCGTTGAAGGGTAACCAAGGAATGAAAGTCCCTCTATGGGTGAAGACGAGCTTTTTGAACACGTCCCAAATAAAACTTGCTCAAGGATGGCCTTTTAACACCTGCAGTAAGGATGAGGAGCTTAGTTAGTATAGAACAACGTGTGATAAAGGTAACACTATAATAGTAATAAGCATACCTTCAGGACGAAGGCTCCCTAACTCTCCTGTATATGGGGCAAATGGATCCCTGCCCACCTCAACAGGGTGTGCTGCCCAAAAACTAGAGACGAAGAAAAATTCCGTCTTCCAATTCTTATCTGATGTGACCAACGATTTTATTATCCTACAATCTGTTCTTCTGGCTATAAATTGATAAAAGCCACGAGATTGGCTAATTTCAGAGGGTTTGTAGCAAAAAAGGAATTTGTCCACAGTAAGGGGACAATCCCCTTCAAAAACCTCTCTCCACAAAATTTGCATAGAAACGATGAGTCTCCATGCATTAGGATTGAACTGACACAGCCCTAAACCCAATCAAGTGAGCAACTCCCTAGCAAATGCATTGAGAGGCAACCTAAGACTTCCTAGAAGATAGGCCTCATAAATTCCTATGCCAAAATGAAGTTGACAACACCACTCATCACAGATGGCCAGCCTAGGGTTTAGCTCATTTGGAATCTGATACCAGCTCTTAAGAGACGCTAACTTCTTCTCGTCTGTCTTAGAAGGAACCCCCACAGCACAACTATAAATTGTCTCAACCTCGTCCTTAGGGATGAACGGGGGAGCACTGGAGGGACCAACCCCAGACCCAAATGCTGCTCTCATCCTAAATTCCTCTTGAAAGACTTCCAAAGGAACCCTAAGAACCCCAGAAACATACTCGTCTGTGGTGTTACCCCCACTACTACTATTGTTACTACTAGAGCTACTATAACTAGTTGAGTTGTGGAATTCGTCTATCTCTTTGTCAACATTATTACTAGACGAAGAAACAACTTCGGACATTGTGAAAATTTAAGGGAAACCTAAAGACGAGTGTAAAGAAAATACTTGGCTCTAGACGAAGGGAAACTAGGGACACTGGAATACTTTTAGACGAGGCAATGGACAAGGAATGTCAAACAAGAAAATTTGAAAAATGCAAAGGGTATGAGAGGAAATCTACTATTTATAGGTGTTGAAAAATGAAACCTAGAACAACGTGATCAATCAAGAAGAGCCATGCGGCAACTTCCTCGAAAACACGAACCGACGCGACGATTAACCAATAAAGTCATGACCCGTGGCACAATCCGAAACCAATAGAACTCGACCATCAAGATCGTGACACCTGGAGTAACTCATGATCATGAACAAGGAAACACGTGTCCAAAGACCGAGAGCTCTGGACGACCTTTGGACAAGGGGGCAACTGATAGGGTATGATAAAGTACCAACCTGACATCGTCCATAGAGGTCGTCTGGGACAAAGCCAACAAAGCAATGACCCCGGAAACCTCATTACTAACTACCTCGTCCATGAAGGAAGAAGCTTGGACGAGGTTCATATGATCAGGGAATAAGTCGCCTCGTCCTAGAGAGCCACAAAGCTCGTCCTGAACAAAATCTGTCCATAGGAGGAATGACCCTTATTCCTAAGCGAGGTACGCTCAACAGGAAAATTCTCGGACGAGGCTGTCACACTTGGGAAAATTTCCGAGTGTATATTACAACTCCTTATTACACGCATAATTTCCAGTGACCGTTATGTGAGAAGTATATAACTCCTAAGCAGTAATGGAAATTATCTTTGAACTCTCACATCTCCTCAAATCCAGGGGAGGTTACAAGATTGATAACTGTCTTTAGGACACTATATAAACGATCATTCAAACCAAACAAAGGTACGCTTAACTTATCCGAAAAAAGTTGGAACTCTAAAAATATAGAGAGAAAACTAACTTTGCCATCGGAGAGTTCTTGGCCGGCAACCTCGGTCAACTTTGATTGTTCTTCTTTCTTTTTCAGACCACCAAGAGAGCTAGTAGTCTTTTCAAGTCCGAAGCATTCAGCTTACTGATTTTCTTCACATCATCAAAGATAATAATCGGTTTTTGGTGTAAGCGAAAATTGAAACCCTTCCTTTTTTATCTTGTTTTTATCTTACTTTTGTGTGTGTGTGTGTATTTTGGGGAAGGGAGAGACATAAAAGTGGATCAATATTACATACTTAACCCTATTTTTAATGAAGGTGGATTATGAAACACTAACTGAACTAACATCAAGTAAGTAAAATGTCAAATTTCAAACTACAGATAGATAATTTAAATTTGGGTCAAACTACAGACGAGTAAGTTATAATTTGCCTAATAGAGAATTATAACTACTTATTCATCAATACAAAATAAATTTGTGAAAACTATTTCGATTGATGATTTTTAAACTTGAAATTTGGTGAGTACAAATATTATTGACTTCTCTTTATTCCCTTCCCTTCTTGAAAAATTATCACGTCTGTGCTCTGAGGATGTAATAATTTCATCCGAGTAGTGCTACAGATATAACACTTTCATAATAACATTTTGGTAGAAAATTATTATCGCTTTTCATTTGGGTCTGTCATTAATATTTTTTTATTTTACTTGTGGCTTAAATTTTGTTGTTAAAAATGTTGTGTCCATAATCCCATTCTTTCCCCTCCTCACCCATTCAAATAAAAAATAAAAATAAAACGTGAATATTAGTTAACTCAACCCGTCTAATTTCTTCTTAAAAAAAAAAAACATAAAATTCATGCATTACAACAAAAATGTTTATAATCGAGATTTTATATTATCTCTAATATAAAAATAAATAAATAAATAATAAAAGAAAGCTTGACCTGTGAGGAGTGGTTGGATGACCCAGGAATATTTATAGCTCCCCAACAACTCCTACTGGAGCCCACGAGAAATAAACAAAACCCACTTGCAAAATATACAAATACAATACAAACCTCGCCGGCCCAATGACACTGACTTCTCTGTCCCTCATAGATAACTCCGTCATTACCGCCGTCAACTACCGCTAAACCAATCAATACGATACGTCATTGACGTCGTTAAACAAATAAATAAATTACCTCGAAATCATCGGATTCCAACTTGCCGTGTACGCTAGTGCCCGACAACTCATACAGGACACGTGTCATCACCTAATTCATCCTCTTAGTCACGGGTCCCTCAATTTCCGTGCCCAACTCTTCAACTTTATTCCTATAAATCAAGCCCAACTCCTCTATTGTTTCATCGTTCAGATTCAATCCATAATCATTTTTGTGAAGCAAAAAATTAAAACTCTCTCAAGGTATCTTTCTTTTTCTTTCTTCTATTTATTCTTCCAGTCCTTTTTTTTTATTTCTCTTCTTGATTTGTAGGAAATGCATAGTAAATTTCCCTGTATTAAGATTTATATACATGTGTATATTTGGGAAATCCAAACATAAATAATCATCAAAGCAATTATGGATCTGTGGGATTTATACAGAAATTCGTGGAATTTGATTATATATATTAGTGGACTTTATCTTAAGCCATAAAGCAGTGAAAAGCATAGGCAGATTATAGATCTATCAATACTGTAAAAGCCATATGGTAATCGGTGCTATCTTGGACAGATCTGTAAAAATGAAAAAAAAAAATTTCGTAAGATCTGTTGGGAAAATGAAAAAAAAAAAAAAAAAAATCTATATTTGTCTCTATATATCGCTTTTGATTTATGTGATCCTGATCTGTTGAATCTGGAAAAAAAATTTAATAAGGAAATTCATGAAATCTTATACGGCGTCGTCTCGTAATCTCATATCGCTATTGTTGTTTTTTTTGATAGATGCAAATCTTCGTGAAAACCCTGACCGGCAAGACCATCACTCTCGAGGTCGAGAGCTCAGACACCATCGACAACGTCAAGGCCAAGATCCAGGACAAGGAAGGAATCCCCCCAGACCAGCAAAGGCTGATCTTCGCTGGAAAGCAACTCGAGGACGGCCGCACCCTTGCCGACTACAACATCCAGAAGGAAAGCACCCTCCATCTCGTCCTCCGTCTCCGCGGTGGCATGCAGATCTTCGTCAAGACCTTGACGGGAAGACCATCACCCTCGAGGTCGAGAGCTCCGACACCATCGACAACGTCAAGGCCAAGATCCAGGACAAGGAAGGCATCCCACCAGACCAGCAGAGGCTGATCTTCGCCGGAAAGCAGCTCGAGGACGGGCGCACCCTCGCCGACTACAACATCCAGAAGGAGTCCACACTCCACCTCGTCCTCCGGCTCCGCGGTGGCATGCAGATCTTTGTCAAGACCCTCACTGGCAAAACCATCACCTTGGAGGTCGAGAGCTCAGACACCATCGACAACGTGAAGGCTAAAATCCAGGACAAGGAGGGCATCCCACCAGACCAGCAGAGGCTGATCTTCGCCGGAAGCAGCTCGAGGACGGGCGCACCCTTGCCGACTACAACATCCAGAAGGAATCGACCCTTCACCTTGTCCTCCGTCTCCGTGGTGGTATGCAGATCTTTGTCAAGACCTTGACTGGAAAGACCATCACTTTGGAGGTGGAGAGTTCTGATACCATCGACAACGTGAAGGCGAAGATCCAGGACAAGGAGGGCATCCCACCAGACCAGCAGAGGTTGATCTTTGCTGGAAAGCAGCTGGAGGATGGCCGCACCCTAGCTGACTACAACATTCAGAAGGAGTCCACCCTTCACCTTGTCCTCCGTCTCCGTGGTGGTGCTTTCTGAGGAGTGAAAAAGCCCTGCTTTTTATGATTCAAAATTATGGTTTTATGATTTATGGTTCTGTTTAATTGTTTCTGCTTTAATGGTGGAAACATCAAAAACTCCTTTTATATTTATATTATTATGTCTATGGCCCTGATGTGGCCTCTAAATAAATTTGATGCTGTGGCTATGTTTTTAAGTATATTGTGCTATGAATTGTGTGCTTGATAATACCTCCATGTTCAGGTGCCTTTGGTTTTCAATCACAGGCATAATTGGTAGAGAAGAAAACCAATTGATTTTTCTTAGAACTCCTGGAACAATAGTTGAGACTAGGTTTGATTGTTTGAAGTTAGCTTATGGAGGTGAAATTCATAGTCGTGGTTCATACGTGTTTGTCTTGTCTTGAAAAATTAGGGATATAGGATTTGTTTGAATATTGCTTGCGGAAAATATTGCAGTAAAAAATGTTCCGTGCACTGTTTGAAAACTACTTGGACTTTTTTTTCAGCAAAAATAATTTTAAGACTGAATTTTACGGTCCTGTGACGCATTTAAAAATTAAAAATTTCAGCAATAAGCCGCTTGTGTTTTGGATGGGGCGTTTTGCCCAATTCTTGTGTTCTGTTGTAGGTTTTATGGATACTGTTTACGAATTCACAAAACTTCTTTAACATAAATTTTAATATAAATTTGGGTTTTACAGAATTATTTATATGTTTAAAAATTATTTTACAGAATTATATATGCGTTTAAAAGTTATTATTTTGTTAAGTTTCAGCGGAGTTTTGTTGGGGTTGAGTTAATTAAAGTGATTTTAATAGAGTCGGTAGATCTAATTAGTTATTAGAGTTGTTTAGAGCAGGTTGTGCTAATTAGAGTAATTGAAACTGACTGATGGGGTGTGTGGTCCTGTCATTATTATAGTAGATTATTAGGATTATATTTTTTTCTCAACTAATTGAAATGAAATTTCATTGAACACCGACAAAAAGATGCCAAAGCATGTATTTTTTCTCCTTTCCATTACATCATTTTTCTTCTCTCTCTTACTTTTTCTCATAATTTCGACCATAGAATTATCGAAATTTGCTTCTCCTTTCACTTTTTCAAATAAATTTGAACAGTTCTCCTGTTATAAATAAACTTTCTTTTATACAATATTCAGCCAAAAGACTACTCTTTTAAACTTCCATAGTATCTCTTAACGGATTTTGGCAGCCTAGCTGGTCGTAGTTCATGGTTATTCAGATCCAAGGGTGTGGGATTTTAATTTTGTTCAAAAGATTGTCTATGCAAAGTGTTATTCCTTTATATTTGAAAATATAATGTGACATTTTTAATTGGAATATGTAAAATCCATCCAAATCCTTATTAAAATTAAACTTAACTCGAAAATCTTTATTTGGTTTTTGCAATTAAAAAAACTTCTCCAAATGCTATTTACTCATCCTCCTTGTTTGCTACCTATGGTTACTAAGAGCATTATCATCCGGGTATTTAAAAAAATCGCTAGTTTAAATACTAAAAATACTAATTTATGTATTTTATTATCCAATTTAACAATTCACCTTATGTCTCATTCCCTCTTTTAATATACAATCAATTAAAATAATATAAACCAACTGTCACAAAAAAAAAAAAAAAAACTCATAAAAACCCAGCCACTACCATAACTAGACACTACCACAACCTTCAACAAGCAAAACTACCCACCACCACCCACAAAATCCATGACCCACCAACGTTAATAAACCAATTTCAAGACCCATGCCACCATTGCATGGCCCATACCACCACTATTGCACCATGATCCACAACAACCCACAACCCATGCACGCACAACCTACCACAGGACCAACACCCATGAACCAACAACCAACATCGATCTCAATGCCTCCAACCGATCTCCATCACTACCATGCCATTGTCACATGCCAATCTCAACATCACCATCCACATTATCTACAAATGACCTATGCCGATCTCTATGCAAAACAACCCACACCGGTGGTATGGTTTGAGAGAGAGAGAGAGGGAGTTGATAAGAAAAAAAAAAAAAAAAACCATTAAAAGGAAATAAGACATTTGCTATAGTAAACTCTTATTAGTAAGAGCATTAGCATTGGGCTTGTGGAACTCCCAAATTGTTATTTTAGAACCCAAATACACTAAAACTCATCTTTACTTAAGTGTCTAAACCTACATTTTTACAATATTGCTACAACGATTTCTTACTTATAAAAATCACTGTTCACTCTATCTAAACATAAGCTCATATATTTTATTCAGCCTCTCTCTCTCTCTCTCCTCTCTCTCTCTCTCCTAGTAGGAGGTGGCGGTGGCGGTGGCTTTGACGACAAAAGGTGCATGGTGGCGGCGATTGGGTTCTAGGTTAAATTAGTTGGTTAGTTTTGAATTAGCGGCTGAATCAATGGTTGGGTTTGAATTGGTGGTGCTAGGCTTAGTTCTAGTAGTTGCTTTAAGTTTTTTTTTTAGTGTTTTAGTTTTGTATTTCAATGGTGGTGGAGGTGGTTCGATATTTTAGGAGTAGAGTTGGTTCGGTGTTCTGGTAGTTTGGTGCTTCGTTGGATGGTGGTTACTTCATTTTGGTGTTTCGATGGTTAGTGTGGTTGGTTTTGGTTTGTAGATTTGGGTGCTGTGGTGGCGATGCTTGGTTTGTAGACTAATTGCTGGTATGATTGCTAGTAGCAAAGAGAGAGAGAGAGAGAGAGAGAGAGAGAATAAATAATGAATAATATTGGTTGTGACGTGAAAAATAAGAAACTGAATGTGGTGTAAGTTGTAAAATGATAATGTAAAATAGATAAAATAGTTTTTTTTAAAATAAAATGAGTATTATTTTAGAAACTTGGATGCTAATGAGCATTAGCATTGGGGATTGTAAAATCCCCCAATTGCTATTCTACAACCCCAATGCATAAAAGAAAACCTACTAATCTAAGTGTATATATATCCAAAAAAATTTACAACCACATTGTAAAGATTTTTTTAATTTGAAAATATTGTCTCTCTCTTCCCTATTTTCCGAGTCCACTCTCTCTTCCCTTTTTATATTATTTTATTGTGTAGTTATAATCTTAATGAGTCATATGTTATAATAAAAATTAAGATGTTGGATATATTATAAAGTGGGTTAGTATAATAGATAAAATAGTTTTTTAAATAGTAAAATAACAACTTTTATACAAACCAAGATGCGAATGCTAAGAGTTTACTTTAGCTGAGTTGCAATTTTATTTAAGTATAGCCATTTGGATGAAGCTTAATTTTTATAGTTTGAGGTTTTAAAATAGCAAATTGGGAGTTTCAGAGCCCCCAATGCCAATGTTGTAATAATCTCTTTTATATTACAATTTTTAAGGTTTTTGAGTAGCAAGCTTTATGATTCATGAAGCAAGATGCTAGGGATTAACTCTTTGGTCTTTGCTGGTGTTTAGGGGTGTCTTTTCTATTTTTTCTAGTTTTTGTTTCTCCTCGCCTTTGTCATGCAAAATTTTCTTGATAAATTCTCCAACTCAACTTTACATTACCATTCATCTGTATGTTTAAGATTCCATCCACTAGTGAGCTAAACAAGTGGGGAAGAACCATGGGTCATTTGACAATTCATTGTTTTTTTTTTTTTTTCTCTTCTTTTTTTTCTTTTTGAGAAGGTTGACAATTCATTGTTGAGAATGAAATTTTTTTTTTAAAAAAAAAAGAGCCATGCAATGACAGCCTATGCATTCAAAATGTTGAACAAAGCTTACGTGGCACATATTTTCTTCCTAAGGGGCTACGGTTATTGGTTGGCTGGTTGACTGGGTAAAAAGTTGGGTGTGATATCAAATTCTCTAACTTCAATGACAGCCAATTGCCAAATCGATCCAGAGTATTCAAGAAATCCAATAGTGTTAAAAAATTGAAGGAGTTTTAATCTATAATTAACCCATTTTACTAGGGGAAAAAGAAACAGAAAAACATGAATGCCCCTTTTTATCTCATTTCTTCAATTTTTTTGGCCAACTATGAATACCGTCCACCGAAACAGTCAAAGAATGCCAACAGTTTTAATCCATACGTTAATGGGAAATGGATTTCGAAGAAGAAATCAAATGTTTGGTTAGGCTGGAATTTGAAACTTAATGGTCAAGAATGCCTGTCTACATTAAAGCAAAGACGTGGCCAAAACAATGTTGTCATTTTATCGTTTGTTTTATATAAGGATCCAACTCACACCACCAACTTCCTTAACTTAACCAATTCTCTCAGCTATCTCTCTCTCTCTCTCTTTCCTCTCTCTCTCACAGCTTCATTTAGAATCAGGTACTTTTCTCTTTTTTTTTTTTTTGGACTAGTTGTTTGTTGTTAATTTCAATTATTGTTTCATTAGAATTATTATGTCGTCTCATGTTCATATTAAATACTTTTTGCTATCAAAAAGTGGGAGAAGAAATTCGAACGCAGATTCTTCACATAATAAGAACTAGACAATATTATTAAGCTACAAGGCTTTTGAGACAAGGACTTTTGTAATTGTTGAACAATGTTTTTTGTGATTTTATGAATGCTTCTTGTATAATATGATAGAAAATTTGACGAGCAATAGGTCTGGGACCAGATTTTTTGGTTTGATTCCCCCAGATTGCAAATGCTTGTCATAAGCGGTGATTGTCTGGGGTTAACCTAAAGATATATGCTAAGGAATATTAAATAGTTAATTATAGCCGTAATGTACATTGTTTAAAAGACACAAAGAAAGAAAAAAGAAAAAAAAAAAAAAAAACCTTTGTTATCAATTCATTGACTCGTACACACAAAACCAAGGTGGTTGAGTGTTACTTATATACCAATTGAATTTATATATATGAAAAATGCTAATGAATACTCTTAGAGTATTGGTTAATAAACTATTAAAAGAAAATTTTTATGAGAAAAGAAAATAAAACAGTTAATATTTTGACAGTTTTTTTCATTTCCCATAAAAATGATGTCAAAACTTTCCTAAATTGGATTATTAACTAATGCCCTAACGGCATTCGTTAGCATGACCCTATATATATATATATATATATAAGATAAGTAACCATCATATAATAGAGTATTAACTACAACTTAAGAGATTTGAGATTGAATCTGGCTTACATAAAAAAGAAATCCATTGATATCTTAACTTGGTAAAGAGCAATCATAATATAGAGTCCGTTTGGATAGAACTTATTGCTGAAAACTGAAAACACTGTAGCAAAATAATTTTTTAATGTGTAAAAAAACACTGTTCACTCTTTTTTTTACTGTTTATATGCCTTGGTGCATGGTCTTTAAAAAACACTGTTCCCATGAACAATGCACCAAGCGCTGGTCTTTAAAAAAAAAAAAAAAAAACGCAAACGCAACCTATAAAACGGGGATCCAAACGGGCAAATAGTGGCCGCCATAGGTTTCAATCTTACCATGTCTTAATATTAGCCAAAAAATATATTTGAGATAGGGACTTTTGTAATTGTTGAGCAAGTCTTGGGGATTTTTTTTTTTTTTTAGAAGAGTGGGTTGATTAACAATGCTTTTTGTAATTTTATGAATGCTTCTTGTATAATACGTGAAATCCCATGTGACCAGAATTTTTGGGTTTGATTCCCCCAAACTACAAATGCTTGTCATTTGTGGTGATTGTCTGTATCTATTATAATTATAGGC
Source organism: Castanea mollissima (assembly GCA_014183005.1). Classification (NCBI taxonomy): domain Eukaryota; kingdom Viridiplantae; phylum Streptophyta; class Magnoliopsida; order Fagales; family Fagaceae; genus Castanea; species Castanea mollissima. Next base: position 60,547,612 of record JACAVU010000002.1, on the reverse strand, counting down.
TTAACCTAAGGAATATTAAATAGATAATTATAGCTGAAATGCAAATAGTTTGAAAGGAAAAGAAAAAAAGTGAAACACCTTTCTTATCAATTCATTGACTCGTACACACAAATCCACGGTGGTTGAGTGTTATTTCTATACCAATTGACTTCTTCTTCTTTTTTTTTTTCTTTTTTTTATTTATAAAAAAGATAAGTAATCATCATTTAATGGAATATTAAATACAACTTAAAAGATTCAAGATTGAATTTGGCCTACATAAAAAAGAAATCCATTGATATCTTGACCTAATAAAGAGCAATCATAATATAGTGGCCGCCATAGGTTTCAATCTTATCGTGTCTTAACATTAGCAAAAAAAAAAAAAAAAAACTTTTGAGACAGGGACTTCTATAATTGTTGAGCAAGTACTAAGGATTTTTTTTTCTTCAAATGAGTGAGTTGATTAGCGATGCTTTTCGTGATTTTAATTATGAATGCTTCTTGTTTAAAACACAGGTCGTAGAATCCCATGTGACCAAACTTTTTGGGTTTGATTTCCCCAAACTATTGATGATTGTCATTTGTAGTGATTGTCTATATTATTATAATTATAGGCTTAATCTAAGGACATATGTTAAGGAATATTAAATAAATAATTATAGCCGAAATGCAAATAGTTTGAAAGGGAAAGAAAAAAGCAAAACACCTTTGTTGGAAAAATTATTAGGTACTCCCAGAGTACCATAAATACGTACTCTCCCTTTCATATGAATGGTGGGTTCCATCATAAATTTAATTAGTGGAACCTACCATTCATGTGAGAGAAAAAAGTATGTATTTATTGTACTCGGGAGTACACAATAATTTTTCCCTTCGTTATCAATTCACTGACACCCACGCACAAATCCAAGGTGGTTGAGGGTTATTTGTGAACCAGTTGGCTTTTTATATTGTTGAAAAAAATGAGTAATCATCATTTAATGGAGTATTAAATACAACTTAAGAGACTTGAGATCAAATCTGGTCTGATAAAAAAAAAAGAAAAAAAAAGAAGAAATTTATTGACACCTTGACCTAATAAAGGACAATCATAATGGGTGGCTGCCGTAAGTTCCAATCTTACTGTGTCTTAAGAACAAAGCAAAAGTAATCCTGACTAACATAATTTATTTGGTAGTGGGGAGGAACTTTCTGCAGACATGAGATAGAAACCTTGTCAGGTGCATGCATGTGAGTAGACCCACTGGAAAATTTAAGCACCCTTTTTTTGTCTATTAATATGTGGATCTCATTTGTCATACAGTGTAATTGGGGAAAAAACATGTAAAAGTAGATTGTTGTTTTGTTACTGAAATGTTAACTATGTTATATGGACAATTCAATATCTGTGTATACCTTCTCTGGACACATGCCTACTGCCTGTGTCATATAAATAAATTGTTTTGTAAATTTGAGAAATGCAGCTGCACTTGGTTTCTATGGAAATTCATCTTGTCAATTTGAATTGAAGATATACTCAATATATACTATATTCACATAAGTTAGAAATTTATTTTCTGCCATTACTTGTTTAGTTTAAGAGCATCATAATTGGCCATGCATGAAGCATAGGTTTCTAGTTTGAATAATTGAATCTCTTTCTCCGCCTCCTCTTGAAGTCAAACTTACTCATTAAAACAAATAATTGAAAAAGAAAAATTCACGGGAGCATGAAGAGTGAATTATGTTCAAGGATTAATACACTAGTTAGTGCCATTGGCATGTTATCACTTCCTTGGACAAGCCTTTTTATCTTTTTGTGTCCAATGTTCCATCCAGAATTTCCCTTGAACTCTTCTGCTTTTGCTATTTTAAATTGTTTCTAGGTCTTAAAATTTTGAATTTGAGAACATTATATTGTGTGATCTTTCTTTTATTTTTGAAAGATACTTCTTTAGCAACCATTATATTGTGAAAAAGTGATGCACACTCACTATCCTTGCCAGAAATAATAATAATATAATAATAAATTTAAAAAAAAACACTAAAATACTCTGATCAGATTTAGGATTTTTGCAAAGCATTGGCAATAACAGTATTTAAGAGCAAAACAAGAAGTACAAATCTGTGGTTGGAGATGTGAAGATTATTATTCAAAGAGTGGTTGTGGGTTAATGATTAAAACAAGTCGAAGGCAGAGCATAATGATCCCTTTCTTTTGGGGGGGGGATAAATTTGTCCTTTTCTTCCCTTTCACTAATGTTGATGGGAGCATTTGAGAGAATATAGGGCAAAGTAGAAGTTAGTGTCTTGACATGATTTACTTGAATGAAAAAAGTCATAAGCTTTCAAAGTTACCGTTTAAAATTTAAAGGGGTAGATTACTTTAAGATTGTATAGAAATGGAGGTAAAAAGAACAAAAGAAAATAGTAAATGTAGTCCAACTCTTTTTGCTCCTCTTCAATCTCCCTTAAGATATGGTGTTAATTTCAAAACTTGTGTGTTACAAACCATGTTAGTGTTTTGGGACTGATGGGACTTCTAACTTGGATTCAGCTGTGAGCATCTGTGTTTAGAAGGGGAGAAAGAACTGGTGTTGGATCTCTTCAATCTCTCATACCAAGTTTCATGTCTGAACTCGACATCCAAATACCTAGTGCCTTCGGTATGTTTTTTCGATCCTCTATTAAGTTGTGTTCATAAATGCACCTGTGTCCTGCATAAGTTTTCCTCTCTATGTTGTTTCCTGTTAAGTGCTGTGTTTTGAAAAATAACAACCACCAAGCCTTTTGTCTCAAAATTTTGGGATTATCTATTGATCCTCGACAAGGTAGTCAAGGTTTCAAAAAACAGAAAATCCAAAAATAATAATGATTGTAAAACCGGATTACTTTGTAACCTGGATTGGAATATAAAATATCCAGGGTGTAAGCATTTGTTGCAGAAGACATGCCATAATTTAAGTCATTACATGACAATGGGAACAGCACATGCTGACTTTTGTTGTTTGCTTTTGTGCGCATCCTGTGTGATTTGGTGGGCAGATCCATTTGCAGAGGCTAATGATAAGGACTCTGCCGGGGCAAAGGGGTACGTTCATGTGCGTATACAGCAGCGTAATGGTAGGAAACGCTTGACCACTGTCCAGGGCTTGAAAAAGGAATTCAGCTATAGTAAAATACTCAAGGACCTTAAGAAAGAGTTTTGCTGCAATGGTACTGTTGTCCAGGATCCAGAGCTGGGCCAGGTGCTTATATTACATTATGTGCTACTATAATAGACTCCTAGCTTTCTCACTGATAGTGAGCGTTCAAATGTTCAAATTGAATAAAATTCTTGATGTGCACAGGTCATTCAGCTTCAAGGTGATCAACGAAAGAATGTTTCTACCTTTCTAGTTCAGGTAACTTCTTAATGTTTCAATTTGTTGCTCTCTATTGATTTCTGAATTCTAAACCATCGACATTGGGGTTTGGCCAATAGGCTGGCATTGCGAAGAAGGAACATGTCAAGATTCATGGTTTTTAAGCAGCACTCTCAGCAGTAGCAGATATACTGAAATGTTTGCAACTGCTGTTTCATGTAAGAGATCATACAATTTATATGGCTCTAAGACTCGAGTATAGTGTCTATAATGTAAATTCAATTTCTGTCAAAATAATATTCTCAAGCATTAATAAAATACTATCTTTGTCTATGTGCGAGTATTATATCCCATTGCAATGACCTCATTGTTCATTGTTATCCAAAGAACATTATTTGGTACGCAAGGAAAACGTTGTCTACATTAAGAAACTAAGAACCTAACAAATTAGTAATCGTACGGCACGACTCCTAGCTTGTTCAAGGATGTCACGTCCGTGGATTGCTTTCAGACGCAAAAATTGATTCCTTGTGCATGGAAAGCTTTTGATATGTATGGCAGATGAGAAAATTTCAAAGCACCAATGCTCATGGCAATGATTTTCAATTAAGCTTTGAGAAAAATGTATCCTTCTTTTACTCTCTGTTTTCTACAGATTCATTATGCTAACTCCTCATACGTAATCTATTAGCGTAATGCAATAAAATGATGTTTCACAACGGTTTACAACCTACATTGATAAAATATGTATATACTTAGGAAACTCGTAAACAATGCCCTTTTTGTAAGAAAAATGTTTTGCATTTTCAGCTGTTTTGAATAAATATGGTATGAGGGTGAGGAGGCGTGGAAATGAATAAGTCCTTCATTCAAACCTTGCCAAGAAAAATATAATAGATTATTACAAATTAAAAGTTCCTTTAGATAATCTTCTACCCAAAGACTAAAAATGGATCCTCATCATGCATAGCACTCAAGATTAGATCCTTTTCTAAAGTTTTAAGACATCTAGTAATTGCTAAGTAGTTGTAGGACTACAACTTTTTTTGCCACAATTCTAACATGGCCAGCTATGAGGGATTGTCTATCACTTTCACATAAACCTACCATTTTTTCATTACCACTCACAGTTTATCACATCACAATTGTAATTGTGGTTAAAAAAAATTGTGGTCTTAGATTTTCCTGTAATTTCTAGGTACTTTATCACAAGTTCTATCTTCCACACCTACTTTTGGAATTGTCTTGCAAATTATGCTCCTAGTTACTGCCATAATACCAGGTCAACTCTTCTCATCCCTTTGCTGCTTTAGGTAATGCACAAGCTCATTATTAAAGATATCGTTAAAAATGTAATCAACAGACAAATGAACCCGAAATTTGGCCATCAAGTACATACTTTTCACTAATCCAAATAAAACAAAGAAGAAGGCTTTAAGTGGGGTTACTTAGTGCTATTAACTTTCCTTTGATGGAAAGGGACCTGGGCCCTTTTTCTCTTCAATCAAATGGTATAATTCAGAGCCAAAATATTCTGCAGTGATTCACCCTCCAGTACTGATTTCTGGATAAAGACATTCTACCAGACAGTCAAGATATTGTTGGGACCCTTCAAGGTCTGTGGATTGAGACATACCACCAGCCACATTAACATTTTCAAGAATGTAAAAACTTCATGTTTTTATTAACTTTTGTTCTGTTCCTAGCTGGTTCCAAACTTATCCAGCCAAGGTCCTAAGAGGAACCACCTGTTTTTAACGTGACTGACAGTTATGTTTTTGTAAGAATTAGGGAACAGCTTTCAAGTGCCCAGAAATTGCTCAAAATCATATGATCGAAAAAATAAAAGGCCTATGGCAAAATATTTGATGTTTCTGCAAACATTAACATCCATCCAATCTATGCAGAGAGCTCCAATTTCACAATATCATCTTCGTTTTTTTTTTTTTTTTTGGGAGAATCAAAACAATATCATCTTATTGTTTATGGTTTAGGGGATTTGTATCAGTGTATGCTTTGGTCAAGAAAGATGCATGGTATGTGGGAGGGAACTCCAAAAAGTGCATATTTTTATGGCTAGATATTTTTATGCAAAATTTCTGGTAGGTCGAACTGACTCTAAGAGCATCAATAGTGGAAAGGGGCAATGCCAAATGCAAGGGTGTTTAAGCATTTAGGCACAAATGGAGCTCAACATCGGAAGTGAACAATTGTAAAAAGCCAAATTTTTTTGCATTCAACTACCGTGCAATTCTAAATAGAATTGCACTGTAGTTGAATGGTAAAACAAAATATACTATTTAATTCTAAATATCATATTTCTCTCTCATTCAGTCTCTCTCCATCACTAAAGCTTCAAGCCTTTCTCTTCTCTCTCATTCACACGGACACAGGCTCATTGCACTCTCTCGCCATCACTAAAGCCTTTCACCAAGCATCAATAGTGTTTCTTTTCTCTCTCTGGGTTTTTTTTCTCTCTCTCATGGTGTAGCTGGTTGAGATCAGCATGGGTGTGGTTTGATGAGTGTGTTTGCTTGGTCCGGCGTGTGTGTGCTTAGTCTGATATGCTTTGTTTCGATGGTAGATGGCAGCGGTGGCGATGGATTTGACAAGTGTTGGTGTGTGTGGGGTTGGGTTTGTGACTGATGTGGTGGTAGTGGTGGTGGGTGTTGATCTATAAAGCATAGGTGCATTTTCGGATTCAGGTGCGAGTGCGGGTATGGGTGTGGGACTTGGCAATTTTTAAAAAAGTAGGGTGCGGGTGCGGCGATTAAAAAATTATTAAAAATATTTTTATTTATATTTTTAATATATTACTAAGCATCTTTTTCACATTATATAAAAATATACCAAATTTAAGAATAATAATAGATAATAACTAAATTATGATGTTCATAAATTAAATACAATCCACTTAATACCCTTTTTCAAGACAAAATTAAATTAAATTAAATTAAATATTTAATAGCCTCACTTAATAAAGCCACCTTCACGTGGCATCAATCAAATTCTAGACTAAAAAACCCTCTCCAAAATTATGTCAGCACATGACCCTGTGGGTTTTCTTTGAAAACCGTTTTTTTTTTCTTTCCCTTTTTGCCCTCAGTTTCTTTTGTTTGAAAATCATTTTTTTTCCTTCATCTTTTGCCTTCAGTTAGCACACAGCCACTTCTTCTTCTTCTTCTTCTTCTTCTTCTTTTTTTTTTTTTTTTTTTTTTTTGGTTAACCTAAACGGTGTATTTCGCACCTTTTGTTTTTTTGAATTTTGGCTGCCTCGGCCGATTCACGCCGGTATCGGCCGATGCGCCCGATATGGACTGATTCAGGCCGAATCGGCGCTGCGTCAGCCCGATTTCGCGCGAATCGCGCTAAAAAAAAATACTTTTTTAAAGGCGGACGCAGCATGGACGCGCAGGCACCGGTGTCGCCTGCGCGTCCCCGCATCGCGCCTCGTCGGACGCGGGTGCGGTTGCCCAAACGCCGCACCCGTGCTTCCTAGGTGTTGATGATGGTGGAGGTGGCAGTTGCCGTGGTGGTGGGACGGGGTGGGTAGTGGGTGATTGATGATGGTGGAGGTGGGGGTTGACGTGGGTGGTGAAAGGGTGGTGTGGAGTTTGGGTTTGGGTTTTAGATTTGTTGTAATTTGCTTGTTTGATTTGAGTGATTTTGGTATGGATTTTTTGTTGTGATTTTGCTGGGGTGGCATGTGTTGATTTTTTGTTGTGATTTTGGTATGGATTTTTAGATTTTTTGTGATTTTTTGTTGTGATTTTGCTGGGGTGGCAGGTGGATTTCTAGTGCTTGTTTAATTTGAGTGATTTTTTGTTGTGATTTTGCTGGGTATGGGTTTGTTAGAGGTTGAGGCCGGTGCTAGAGGTTGAGGCCAGTGCTAGTGGTTGAGGGAGAAAGAGAGGAAAAGGAAGAGAAAAAAAGAAATAGTAAAAAAAGATTAAAAAATAATATTTAAATAAAATGATAAAATAATAGAATTTTGGGATGTTGCTGGTATTGTAAAATGATATGGTATAATTAATAAAGTAACTTTTTGAGATGGTAAAATAGGATATGATTGAAAAAACCATTATAGATGCTCTAATGCAGTCTATTTTCCTTTACTATGCATCAAAATCATTTAACACAATATTAAAGAACATGTAATCTAAGTTTCATGTGGAAGTCAATTAGGTAAATAAACAAATATTTTATATGCTTCCAAGTGAAATATAAATTTCAAAATTGTACAACATCACTATTAGGAGTAGCAAATGGGTGGGTTTGTTCATAAATGGGTTGGGGTGTAGTTACCCATTTATCCATTTATAACCCGTTTATATATAAATTAATTATCTATTACCAACCCAACCCATTTAATTAATAATTCACCCATTTAACCCAATATGACCCAAATACCTCTAAAATTTCTTGAATACCCTCTTGACCTCCAAAATTACCAAAATATCCTTAAATACCTAAAATGCCACAAATACCCCTACACTTCCAAAATTACCAATATATAATTGAACATCCAAAATTATCCCTAAAATCTCTAAAATGACGTAAATATCACTAAAATCTCTAAAATGAGAAAAATACCCATGAAACCTCCAAAATGACCAAAATACCCCCAATATCTCTAAAATCACCAAATATGCTTAAAAACCACTAAAATAACCAAAATATCTCCAAAATCTCCCAAAAAATGACTAAAATACCCCAAAAACCTAAAAATGACCATACCCCAAAACTTAAAAAATGACCAAAATATCCCAAAACCCAAAAAATGACCAAAATACCCCTGAAACTCAAAAAAACCAAAATACCCCTAAAACCCAAAAAATGACATAAGTACCCTAGAAACCGAAAAATGACCATAATACCTGAAAAACCCAAAAAATGACCAAAATACTCTGAAACTCAAAAAATGATCAAAATACCCCTGAAACTCAAAAAATGACCAAAATACTCCCGAAACTCAAAAAATGACCAAAATACCCTCGAAACCTAAAAATGATCAAAATACTCCCGAAACTTAAAAAATAACCGAAATACCCCAAAACCTAAAAATTACAAAAAAATTCTGAACCTTAGAAATTTACCAAAATAACCAAAAAATCCAAAATTATTGAAATAACCCTAAAACCTAAAAGATGACAAAAATGCCATCGTAACCTAAAAAATGACTAAAATACCCTTAAAATCTAAAAAATGATCAAAATAACCCCGAAACCTAAAAAATTACTTAAATTCCCTTGAAACCTAAAACAATACCAAAATTCCCTCGAAACCTATAAAATGACTAAAATACTCTTGGAAACTTTAATTTGTTGATAATATCCTCGAAACATCCAATGTACCCTAAACCTCTATTTCGGTAATTTTAGATGTTTTAGGTGTATTTTAGTCATCTTACATGTTTAGGGGTATTTTGGTCATAATTTAGGTATCAGGGGTTTTTATCTATCTTTTTTTTTTTTAGGTTTTGGGATTATTTGTCTTTTTTTTTTAGGTTTTGGGGTATTTTGGTAATTTTTTTTAAGTTTTGGGGTTATTTTAGTAATTTTTTAGGTCTTAGGGTATTTCGATCATTTTTTCAGGTTTTAGGGTATTTTGGTAATTTTTTAGGTTTCAGTGGTATTTCAGTCATTTTTTAGGTTTAGGGGGTATTTTGGTAATTTTTTAGGCTTAGGTGTATTTTGGTAATTTTTAGATTTCAAGGGTATTTCGGTCATTTTTTAGGTTTTGGGGTATTTTGGTAATTTTTTAAGTTTAGGGGGTATTTTGGTAATTTTATGGGTTTCGGAGGTATTTCAGTCATTTTTTAGGTTACAGGATAATTTTGTAATTTTTTCAGGTTTCGAGGGTATTTTGGTTATTTTTTAGGTTTCAGAGGTATTTTGGTCATTTTTTAGGTTGCGGGAGTATTTTTGGTAATTCTAAGGTTTTAGAGGTATTTCGGTCTTTTTTTTGTTTATGAGGTATTTTGGTCATTTTTTGGGTTTTGAGGGTATTTTGGTCATTTTTTAGGTTTTAGGGATATTTTGGTCATTTTCTAGAAATTTAGATTTTATGTTGTTCATTTAAATTTTAGATGGGTTTTAGTAGTGAGTTTATCCATTAATACCCATATAATTAAATATCCTAACGAGTCTTTACCCATTTAATCCAAATATTCAAATCGATTGGATTAAGACTTATTCAAATTAGGTGGGGTAATGAGTGAGTTCATGGATATGGATTAAAATTGCCAACCCTACTCACGGTGAATGTCACAAAATGCAGAACAATTACACAAAGGGACACCAAACACGTACTAATGTATAAATTCTCCCCCATACGAGCAACTCAACTACCTATCAAAATTTGTTTTGAGACTTGATAGCTCCCATTATCCAACTACCATTCATGCCTTATGTCAACGTCCATTCTTACTCTCAAACATGCTTTCCAAATTCGTGCACTCCCTACTATTAATATTTAATACTTAAGCGCCAATGCTATAAACACAATTCTACATTGGCTCTTTACTCTTTTCACATAAGCTTGTTCATCATGGCTGACTCCGAACACTCTTCTTCCAATGAAACTTTTACATACACTCAAGGTATCCTTTTGACATAAATTTTCATATCCTCTTTTTTCTCACACAAGTGCAATTATAAGCTTATAATCCTGTTCAAAGACAGTCATTTTCACATCTTCCTTGCTTGATTTCTAAGATAGTTTTTTTTGTTTCTCGGGTCCTACATATATATTTTGGGTCCGTATCGTTTTGTTCACATACATGTATTTTTTTGTGGTCAAATATTTACTGTCTTTGGTTTGGAATTCTACTAACTTGATATTAAGTCCTTAGAAGTAAATTTAGCTCTCCTTACTAATATTGGATTATTATTTCAGAGGAAACAAGCGAAGAGACCAAGCTCGAATTCTCTGATGATGAGGAGACACTTATCATAAGGATGTTCAATCTTGTAGGAGAGAGGTGGGTTTGTTCTAAAATTCTAATTTTTCTCGTGCTTTTATTCCAAGCCCTGTAAAGGCAACTAACAGTCTTGTAATTCAATGGCATTACATGATAAAAAAAAATTGTAAAGGCAACAAAAAGCTTTTCTCAGTCGATTTCTATAACTTTGATCAGGTGGGCTCTAATAGCTGGGAGGATCCCAGGAAGAACAGCCGAGGAAATTGAGAAGTACTGGACTACTAGATACTCAACAAGTGAATGAATGTAGAAGAACTCATGTTGGTGTTTAATTCCTTTCTACCGAAAGCTTATTTGATACAAAAGAACTCTATGGATTCATCAATATCCCTCACAATTGCTCTCTAATGTACCATCTTCGAGGACATAACGATTGACGTTTTGGATTTTACTGTTTATGTTCTTGCTATTAGGATTCAACGTCAGTATGATTATTCCTTGAGTTCCTCTGTACAAAATATCCCTGTGCCCAAGTTAGCTAGTCTTGAATGATGTATTGTACGAAAACATTGTGCCATGGAAATGGCTTCTCATCAGAGTTGGATTTTGTGTTTCCTTCGGCCATCTTATCAATATAAGCAAAATTAGATCCTTTGAAGTTTGATCTTAGGCAATCCGTAATCTTATCCAATGAATCTCCTGTTTATCTTCTTGTTTCCAAAAAAGATTTACGATCGGATCCAAATTCAAGTACAATAATTTATGTCCGGAAATTCAAAATACAAACAAATGTACTATAGTTGTTTGGAAAAAATAAACTCGTACCATAATTGTTGTCGTTGATTTCTAACTAGTCATAAAGATCTTTGCGAAAAACAAAAATGAAATAATCCTGCTTTGGATTATTTACGACCCTATGGTGATGTGGATAAGAATATTATTTTGGATTTGGCAGGCTGATCCGAAATGCACTAAAAAATAAGGTTTAGGCAATGTAATTACAAAAAGGTCTAGTTTTGGTACAATGATAAGTGTCTTTTACAAAAAATTAAAAAATTAAAAAATTAAAAAAAAAAAAAAAAAAAAACCCGACAGATTGTGGGTTTAAGTCTAAGAATCAATCTCTTCAATAAATTAGGGGTAAGATTGTCTACCACTATACCTCTCTAACCTTGCAAAAGTGGATGTTTTGTGTTATATATAGTAAAATTGTAAGACAATACAATGTGTTCACCTAGCAATCTATACCCAAAAGGCAAATATCCTCTTGAAGAATCCTTAAAAATGCGCATGAAGTCCTAATAGGTTCATTTACGTGATCCAAATCTCTCTTTCTCAAAACGAGGATAAAGGAGAGAGGGAGAGGTTGCATGTCTTTAAGATCCAATTAAGTGAGGAACTAATAACAAGATTTTCCTCATTTTAAATCTTCTCTATTTCACCTATTTCATAGTTAAGATTTTACTTTTTGGATTTAATAGTATATTGATAGTTACGTCATTTAAATTTTTAAATGACTTGACAATCTCAACTCCTTTAGATTTTTAAAATTTAATTTGAACATTTTCCAGAAATTTAGACCATAATAAGGAGGCAAACAATCTACGTAAATTTAACCATAGTTTGGCCTCAACCTCATTGAGATCCAGTAACATGAACTGGTAGACAACGTGAGTGCCTAGATGTCTCAAGCCCTCTAAATCGTACTTTGTTTTTGGGAGTATGCATTTCTCCTGTACTTACAAATTAAAAAATAAAAAATGTGCTAGCTTTTAGATTGACAATATCCATTGAGAATGTACTTGAAATAGTATCTGTAAAAGTTGTTCATTTGTTCAAGATCAAACAATATCGAAGTAGCTAAAAAAGTGCATTTTGTCTAGAGTTTGACAGTAACTCGGTCATAACTCAATTGATCAAGAGCTTGAAACCACAGTCCAGTGAAATTCATTACGTCATTGAACCTTCAAGAAGGTACCTTGGAGTAGTCGATAAGAGGTTCTGGTCATTAACACAGACAGGTTGTTTGTGAGGTGGTCCATTTACAAGAAGTTTGGAAATTCTGAAACTGTTGCGGGTCACAACAATGAGTTCATCTATTAAAATTGTAGAGTCTAGGTTTCAAGTCTTGCTCTAGATTATAAATTTCTTTTCTTCTTTGAAGACATTCTCCATCCTTTTTCCGCCATGTTGCTAGATCGCTATGTTATCTATTTATTACTTGCTTGATAGATTTGGTGACTTTTTAAATTACTTAAATTGGGTTTACATAATTGGTTTAATTGGTAAATAGTTTATAAATCCACTGCATAACAAACCTTGGGGGTCTAAACCGGTCTTCTCAATATGTTTTGTTTTCACTGAACCTTATGAAAGCTGCAGGCTCGCGGATGACTTTCATCCTTGAAAATTTTCAGGGATGCTTGAATATTTTGGAATCACATATTTGCTCTTTCATTCAAAATATGTTTATTCAAGGTATTATTTCTTTAGGGTTGAATCACACCAAAATGGTTTCAATTCTAAAAATTCCACATCTGAAAACTATCCAACAATTCTAAGTTTCTAACAAATAAGTCTTTGCAATGCATTATATAAGATTGGAACAAAACTTTTAGCTCTGCACATTCGACCTTTTCTAGATAAGATTAATCCACTCTAGTCAAGTGGGTTTTGTGCCAAGAAATTGCACCTAGACTTATAGAATGGTTTTTTTCTACAAAACACCCTAATGTTTTATGGTATTCCACATCATTTTATCAAACTTATAATGATTTTGTCTCTTCTTTTCTCATTTTCGATCACGTGGAATGGGTCACAAAAGAATCTTTACTCCTGTGTCGTGACCTTCGACAAGGGTATCATATATCACCTCGGAACAATCACTTTTTGCTTTGTAATCTTGCACCTTTGAAATTTGGATACCTTTTATCACCTCGGAACAATCACCTTTATCTCTGTAATCTTTCACCTTTGAAATTTCATTCAAATGGCCATCAATAACCCATCTATTCTTTGCAGTGGGGCCAATGAAAAGGTTTGTAGCTAAATAGTCTCCCAAAATCAAAATCTTTATCTTGAAAAATACGCCTATATAACGGATTTTCTAAATTACAAGCTCTTCTTCAAATTCCTTCCTCTACATCTTTACTTTAGGAAACTATTTAGCGGTCCAGCTTCTTTTAAATGAATGGAATTCTCAAACCTATCAACACAAGCTAGATAAGAATTTTTCATAGAATGTTCACAGTTGTAAATTTGTAATGATAAAATTTGTCACCTCTACTATTCCTGTTTTTATCATGCAAACTATCACTTCCTACCAAGATTTGTAATTCAATCAATCGCAAACTTGGCACTCTCACTGCCACTTCTTCCTTTTCTTTTTCATCTCTATCTCATCAATGACAAATTCACTTAATTAAGAATGACAAAATACCTCTACCTCAGCCCTACCTATCCCACTCCAAGCAGGCTTTTCCAGTGCCAAAAAGCGGACAGGGTAAGGACAGGTCACCCATGATCTGCCCCTGTTCTGACCCATTGCCATCGCCAAACATAAGTGATAATCAGATGATGAGGAGCAATACCAACTACAGACCAATCAATGCCAACTAAAAAACATAAGAAAAGACATAATACCAACTTCAAAACCTATACCACAATTGATAACCTAGCCACCTGATCATTACCTCCATGCCAAACTGGGATTAAAGGCAATTACATGAGGTAAAAAAAAAAAAAAAAAAAAAAAAAAAAAAAAAGGAAGAAGAGCAAATTGTAAACCCAAGCGCATTTTGCTACTTGTATCTACAGAAAGAAATAGTCCATTTTAAAGATAAATTTACATGGAAACACCATAATCCAGGTTACAATTACAATGCATCAGAATATAAAATGAGCTATTCTTCATTACTAACACCAAGAATACAAGTTATAGTTAATTAAAGTTTACATCCTCTAATGATTTTCACGAGTTCACTTGGGGAAAGGCACTAACAGAGAAGGCAGCTAGTATCTGGTCTACGTCATACATTGCTTTGTTTGTAAATCTTGGTGTCAAGTACTTGCTTACCGCACATTGCACAGACTCCTGCACAAGAAAGTACATTTCAGACGTTTCCTATCATGAAAATTAACTATTATAATTACCAAACAGATAAGCAACATCAAATTCAGTAAGTTTAGTGGCACAAAATCATTCATAACTTTTTTCATAAATTGTTGAGTTGACATGTTGTGATTGATGCATACTATAAGTGATATCAGTGATGGGCCATTTCTGAAAGTGATGTTGCACCAATCACAACTTGTCACCTTAGCAAATTGTGAAAAGAGTCATGTCCCTAGTATTGCTCATCATAGTCAGTACCTTTCGAATAAGCACAGGTGTGACAGTACTTGGCTTCCTGGTGTACTTGTTGCTTGCATATGATGCATTTTGTATTGCCGTATGGAGTCCATCTGCAAGGAAAAAATACTCTCGATAAGATTATTAAAATGCAAACTTAAATCGACAACGCTGACCATTAAAATTAACTACAAAGGCAAAGATGTTACATGAAAATCAGCATACTAAATAAATATATTCTGCATTACAAAGTTAGCAACTCTATTGAACGCAACAATAAAGTTAAGCTATAACTCAACTCAACTAAAGCCTTGATCCTAACTGATTGTGAGTCGGCTACATGAACTCTTGTACACAACAGCATTACTTGAGGCCTGTCGAACCCCATCCGAGGCCATACTCATTGTTACAACAAATTTTAACTTATATCTGCCCAAATCAATGCACAATATGCAACCTGTCACATAAAATACTTGAATATTTGTGGTGTACCTAGATCTAGAGTGAAACTTGTCCAATTCAGTATCTAACTCATTCAAGTGTCACAACAATCCTTCACAATATCTGCACAACATCAACTAAATAGTTAAAAGTGTGACTTATATCTGCTATTAGTTATTACCTTAACTAAATAAATATATTCTGCATTACAAAGTTAGCAACTCAAGTTGATCTAAATTTTATGTAAACTATTTTACACAGGAATTGCACTTTGCTCTATAATATGAACATGCATCTACAGACCCCATTACAACTATTAGAATTTTGAAATCAAGATCACTAGCTGCAGTGTTCAGTTTATTTGTGTGGTAGTAATCTAGCCTAGTCAATTCCCACTATAGAGCAAGAGTTTGCAAGTTCAGAACTCACAAAAACCCCTTTACACTCCCATCTCTCCAATTGTATTTACGAACTCAATTAAACAAAGTCTACACAATAATCATAGTTTTGTAGCTGATCATGAATCTAATCAAAACCGCAAATGCTGTGGTACAAAAACAAGCCCTTTCAGCATGCATTGCAATAAAAACCCATGTCAAAAAACACACATATATCAAAGGAAAACCAGAAAAGCTCCACAAATCCTTAGTCCTTGCACAAACAAAATCAAATGCAAATATTAACAATGTGCCCATGACAGTAATAGTCCGTCATGAGTAACAAAAATCTCATCAATCAAAATTCACACCAGAATTGCTTTATTTACTTTTCACTAGACGGAAAATACTAAATTTACTACCAATTTCAACTACAAAAAAAGCTTACAAACTTACATGACAATAACATGATTGGTGTCGCATCAACAACATAATAAAAAACCAAATTCCCAACATTTTCCTACTAAAATTTATAGTAGCCTAACATCACTCTTTCGCGCCGGCATTACAAAAGTTACAAACTTGATTTCATTAGATTTTGGCCCATAATATAACATATTTCAATTTTAGCTAACTCTTTCACAATCAAAAAGTCTCCTTTTAGTTTCTTCTATATAATAATTAATGATTTTTTTTTAAAAAAAAAAAAAACCCTTTTTTTGTTTCTAACATAGCAACCCAAACAAGTAAATCATTCAACAGAGCAAGAAAATCTAATACTAAAAAAAAAAAATTTAAAAAAAAAACCTATTCTTTTTGGAGAGGAGCTTGTTCTCGTTGATTTTGCGGCCACCGCCTTCAGTGGTGTTGCTTGCACCTGCTTTCCACTTGTCTGGTACTATCACCTTCGTTAGCTTCTTCTCACCTATAATAACAAAACCACCAACAACAACAATCATAATTGTTCTTAATAATCTCAATTGTAAAAAAAATTAAGCATTTGATGATTAATTAGAGGAATTGAATATAAATGAATCGAAAATTTGGGGGAAAAGAAAAGAAAAAAAAAAATCAAGGAACTTACACTTTTCGCACACCATTGTTGTCAAAAACTGTGAATTTTTGTGTTTGATTTTGCTCTGAGAAAATCGGAGCCCTAACTAAACAGTCTAAACACGAGAACGTTTTGTTTGGGCCTTACATATAGGTGGATGGGGAAAGCCCAGAAAGAGTCGGTTTAATAGCTAAATAAATAAATAAATAATTTTAGTGTTGGATGGGTCCATGTTAAAACTTAGAACCGATAATAATTTGCTACTTGCTTGATTTATCGTAAAATTATAAAAATTATTGTGGATATATTATTTTGCTTCAATTAAATGGATCATGTAAAAATTGGTCTTTACTTGTGTTTACAGCTTACACTTTATCAATACAATTTCTTAACTTTTCTATAAAAAAAAAATCATATTCGAATTCATAATATATATATATATATATATATGTGTGTGTATATTTATGATATTACTATATATTTTTCCTTAATTTTTTATTCTCACTTCTATTTATTCACATGTTAAATTATAATTTGATTCTCAATTTTTAATCTTTGTTTCCAAAGGTTCAAGGATCATACATGGCTTGGATGGAGCGTTTATAGTAAAAAAATTGGAAGGCTTCCGTCAGAATGATGGAAAATATGGTAGGAATGGATAAGGGGTAATGCTAGGTAATGAGCTCTACGTTTCAAGAATTCTATTTTTGTTTGTTATAAAAAAATATTTTCAAAAAAAAAAAATAAAGGTTAAGAATCAAATTATTAATTTTTTTTTTTTAATTTAGAAACAACAACTACACAAAAAAGAGGAAAACAGATTCTAATAATTAAAAAGCACACCACAACTCAACCAATAACTTACAAGCAGTTGAAAAATATATATATATATAATATATATATATATATATATTTTAATAGGCAAAGTTATAAAAAAAAAAAAAGTTCAATTAGAATTTGAAATTAGAATCCAATTTTGTTTCATGTGTTTAAATTTATGTGAGGGTTATATCATAATTATCAGTTTAAACTTGTGTCATATGTCCACTTAAGTTTTTTAATGTTTATGCTAAGTGAGTTAATAAGTGCAAAATATTAAGAACATAGTATTAATGAACTATAAAAATTTAAAAAAAAAAAAAACCAATCATATATACTTAATAAAAAATCACAACAAAATAAAGATCAACACATGTTCTATCTTATTAAAAACTAGGAAAAACAAATTGTTCAAAAATAGTATTAAATTTAGGCAAAAATTTTAATATATGACTAATTACATTTACGTTTACCTAGAAGCTTTTTCTCGTATTTCTTTTTTCGCACACCCGTAGGTTAAGTAATTCACTAGCTTATAATCTAGCTTAGTACGCTAGACATATTAATGCTCTCACAGTGTGGATGGAGGATGTTCCACCACAACTTCATCATGTTCTTGTAATCGACTTTGGATGATTTTGAATAAATATTCTTCGAGGTCTTGATTCTCAATTATATATATATATATATTATATATATATATATATATATAATATATATATATATGCAATCCATTTTGTATCATGTGTCTAAATTTATGTGTGGACCATATCATAATTATCTACTTAAGTTTGTGTCATGTGTCCACTTAAGCTTTTTTAATTTTTGTGCAAGTGAGTTAATGATAAAAATCCTCATACAATAAAGATCATCACACGTTCTATCTTATTAAAAATTAGAAAAAATAAATTATTATAGGTAGTATTAAATTTAGGTAAGAATTTTAATATATGACTAATTATGTTTACTTTTAAAAAATAATTTCACTAATTATTTATATTTTTATGATAAAAAGTGTGTTTAATTTTAAATTTATACATGCTTATGCATGTGTTACAAGTTATTTAAAAATAATAATAATTTGACTAATTGTTTATATTTTTATAATAAAAATTATGTTTCGCAAAGCTTAGAGAAAGTTCAACTAGAATTTAAAATTAGAATCTAATTTTGCATCATGTGTCTAAATTTATGTGTAAACCACATCATAATTATCCATTTAAGTTTGTGTCATGTGCCTATTTAAGTTTTTAATCTTTGTGCCAAGTGAGTTAATGAGTGCAAAATACTAAGAATCTAAAATTAATGAATTATAAACTTTAAAAAAAAAAAAAAAAACCAATCACATATACTCAATAAAAATCATCACACGTCTTATCTTATTAAAAATTAGGAAGAAAATGATCATAAGTCATATTATATTTAGGTAAGAATTTTAATAAGTGACTAATTATATTTACTTTTAAAAAAAATAATTTCACTAATTATATATATTTTTATGACAAAAATTGTGCTTAATTTTAAATGTATCCATACTTATGCATGTGTTACATTCTATTTAAAAAAATGACTAATTTTTTCTATTTTTATAATAAAAATTGTGTTTCGCAAAAAGTTCAATTAGAATTTGAAATTAGAAGCTAATTTTGCATCATGTGTCTAAATTTATGTGGGGACCACATTATAATTATTCACTTAAGTTTGTGTCATGTGTCCACTTAAGTTTTTAATCTTTATGTCAAGTGAGTTAATAAGTGCAAAACACTAAGAATATAATATTAATGAACTATAAACTTTTTAAAAAAAAACCAATCACATATACTCAATAAAAATCTCCACACAACAAAGATCACCACACGTTCTATCTTAATAAAAATTAGAAAAAAAATTATCAAAATTAGTTTTACATTTAGGTAAAAATTTTAATATGTGACTAATTATGTTTACTTCTTTTTTTAAAAAAAATTACTTATTATTTATTTTTTTATGACAGAAATTATGTTTAATTTTAAATGTATCCATACTTACGCATGTGTTACATATTTATTTTAAAATAATTTGACTAATTGTTTATATTTTTATAATAAAACATTGTGTTTCGCAAAGCTTAGAGTAAGTTCAATTAGAATTTGAAATTAGAATCCAATTTTGCGTCATGTGTCTAAATTTATTTGGGGACCACATTATAATTATCCACTAAAGTTTGTGTCATGTGTCCACTTAAGTTTTTAATCTTTGTGCCAAGTGAGTTAATGAGTATAAAATACTAAGAATCTAATATTAATGAACTATAAATTTTTTTAAAAAAACCAATCACATGTACTCAATAAAAATCTTCACACAACAAAGATCACTGCACATTCTATCTTATCAAAAATTAGAAAAAAAAATGATCATAAGTAGTATTAAATTTAGGTAAGAATTTTAATATGTGACTAATTATGTTTACCTTTTTAAAAAATAATTTTACTAATTATTTATATTTTTATGACAAAAATTGTGTTTAATTTTAAATATATCCACACTTTCGCATGTGTTACATACTATTTTTTAAAAATTGACTAATTGTTTATATTTTTATAATAAAACATTATGTTTTGCAAAACTTAGAGTAAGTTCAATTAAAATTTGAAATTAGAATCCAATTTTGCGTCATGTGTCTAAATTTATATGGGGACTACATCATAATTATCCACTTAAGTTTGTGTCATATGTCCACTTAAGTTTTTAATCTTTATGCCAAGTGAGTTAATGAGTGCAAATAATAAGAATTTAATATTAATGAGCTATACATTTTTTTCAAAAAACCAATCACATATACTGAATAAAAATTATCACACAACAAAGATTACCATATATTCTATCTTATTAAAAATTAGAAAAAAAATTATCATAAATAGTATTAAATTTAAGTAAGAATTTTAATATGTGACTAACTATGTTTACTTTAAAAAAAAATTCAAAATTAATTATATTTTTATGACAAAAATTGTGTTTAATCTGAAATATATCCATATTTATGCATGTATTACATACAATTTTTTTAAAAAAATTGATTAATTGTTTATATTTTTATAATAAAAATTGTGTTTCACAGAGTTCGAGAAAAGTTTAATTAGATTTTGAAATTAGAATTCAATTTAGTGTCATGTGTTTAAATTTATGTAGGAGCCACATTATAATTATCCACTTAAGTTTGTGCCATGTGTTTACTTAAATTTTTTAATTTTTGTACCCAATGAGTTAATGAGTACATAATACTAAGGATCTAATATTAATGAACTATAATATTTTTCTAAAAAAAAATCACATGTACTCAATGACCATCACAACACAACAAAGATCACCACACGTTTTATCTTATTAAAAATTAGGAAAAAAAAATGATCATAAGTAGTATTAAATTTAGGTAAGAATTTTAATGTGTGACAAATTACATTTACTTAAAAAAAAAATGACTAATCATTTATATTTTTATGGAATCCAATTATGTGTCATGTGTTTAAATTTATGTGGGGACTACATTATAACTATCCACTTAAGTTTGTGTCATGTGTCCACTTGAGTTTTTTAATCTTTGTGCCAAGCAAGTTAATGAGTGCAAAATACTAACAATTTAATTTTAATAAACTATAAAATTAAAAAAAATCACATATAGTCAATAAAAATCATCACACAACAAAGATCACCACATGTTCTATCTTATTAAAAATTAGAAAAAAAAAAAAGAT
This sequence comes from Castanea mollissima, assembly GCA_014183005.1. Classification (NCBI taxonomy): domain Eukaryota; kingdom Viridiplantae; phylum Streptophyta; class Magnoliopsida; order Fagales; family Fagaceae; genus Castanea; species Castanea mollissima. The sequence continues at coordinate 60,526,591 of JACAVU010000002.1, read as the reverse complement.
CATAAGTAGTATTAAATTTGGAAAATTATTAGATACCCCTAGAGTACCATAAATGCGTAATCCTCCCTTTCACGTGAATGATGGGTCTCACCATAAATTTAATTAGCAGGACCCACTATTCATGTGAGAGGAAGGAGTACGCATTTATGATGTTTCGGGAGTACACAATAATTTCCCATTAAATTTAGGTAAGAATTTTAATGTTACTAATTACATTTACTTTTTTAAAAAAATAATAATTTCACTAATTATTTATATTTTTATGACAAAAATTGTGTTTAATTTTAATTGTATCCATACTTATGCATGTGTTACATGCTATTTTTTTTAAAAAAATTGACTAATTGTTTATATTTTTATAATAAAAATTGCATTTGGCAAAGCTTAGAGAAAGTTTAATTACAATTTGAAACTAGAATTCAATTTTGTGTCATGTGTCTAAATTTCTGTGGGGAGCACATCATAATTATCCACTTAAGTTTGTACCATGTATTTACTTAAGTTTTTAAATATTTGTGCCAAGTGAGTTAACGAGTGCAAAATACTAAAAATCTCATATTAATGAACTATAATATTAATATATATATATATTATATATATTATATATATATATATATATATATATATCAATTACATGTACTCAATAACAATCACAACACAACAAGATCGCCACAAGTTTTATCTTATTAAAAATTAGAAAAAAAATGATCATATGTAGTCTTAAATTTAGGCAAGAATTTTAATATGTGACAAATTATGTTTACTTTAAACAAAATAATTTGACTAATTATCTATATTTTTATAGAATCAAATTTTGTGTCATGTGTCTAAATTTATGTAGGGACCACATTATAATTATCCACTTAAATTTGTACCATATGTCCACTTAAGTTTTTTAATTATTGTGTCGAGTGAGTTAATGAGTGTAAAATACTAAGAATTTAATTTTAATGAACTATAAATTTTGAAATAAAAATCACATATGCTCAATAATAATCACCATATAACAAAGATCCTCATACAATCTATCTTATTAAAAATTATTTTAAAAAAATAATCATAAGTAGTATTAAATTTATATCAGAATTTTAATATGTGATTAATTACGTTTACTTTTTTTTAAAATAATTTGACTAATTATTTATATTTTTGTGACAAAAATTATGTTTAATTTTAATTGTATCCATACTTATGCATGTGTTACATGCTATTTAAAAAAAATAATTTGACTAATTATTTATATTTTTATTATAAAAATGGTGTTTAATTTTAAATGCATCTATGCGTTTGCACAAGTTACATGCTAGTATAGATAACTTATGCATACCCAAAAATGTTGTAAAATAAAAAACGAAGGGATCAACATAAATGGACACATTAGTCATGGTGGTAATTACATGATGCCAATGGAAACACTAGTCAACCTCCAAAATAATGCTTCGATGCTGAAGGGGATAAAAATAATAGATGGGTATTCCTATTGAATTTAAATGATTGGACGGATATGAGGAAGACGGATCAACACCGTGGGCAACACTACTATGACGGTTAAGGTTTGCTGAGTATCCGTCATATATAAGTTAATTGCGGATTCCGGGTTGCATGTTGTTTGACATGTTTCGGCTGGGCTTTTTCTTTATCCCCACGCAAACGTGCATACTTGGGCTTCTTGCGGCACACGTTTGGTAAGACTCCTATATGGAAAGGAACTTGAGAAGGAAGTTGTATCCTAAAAGAAAGGTGATTCTACTCAATATAAATACCCCAGAAACCCTAGAAACGAAGGTACGCATAATATTCTTTACTCTGGCACTCTAGGGTAAAAAGGCACAAGATTCTAACTTGACCTTCGGAGGGTTTTTGGCCGGCACCACACCGGTGCTCTCTTGAGGTCTATTGTTTTCTTTTTGCAGGAACCACTTTAAGCGGAGGGTGCTCGCAACTCACTGGTGATATTTTCAGCATCATCAGTTGGCGCCGTCTGTGGGAAATACGATCGAATTTAATCTCGCTCTGCCCCTGAGACAAAGAGTTGCATGACACTCACCCGATCGATGGCTACGAATAACAATCAAGGTGACGAACCGCGTGCCACCGCTCTAGAGAGGCAGGTCCAAACGCTTGCGGCAGCGGTCGAGCGCCTCACAAAGCAGAACCATGATTTGGAAGAACAGTTGCGGCAGGTGACCGCACACCAGAGTGCACCACAGGAAGATCAGGAGGGCGCTAGCCCTGAAGGAAGGAACGCGGAAAGACCCGAGGGCAGCAATGCTCCGACTAGACCCGAGCGACAGGAAACCAATCAACCACTCGCCTTAGATGCTGTGCCGACTCACATTGCCACCGAAATGCAGGAGATAAGGGAACAAATGGATGCGATGATGAACGCCCTTAAAGGATGAGTATCCAGCAACTTGGACGACCTTGTCCACAGAACGGATTCACCATTCACAGCATTGGTAAACTCATGCCCCGTTCCTGCAAAATTTCGCATGCCCCATGTGGAAAATTATGACGGATCCAAGGACCCGTTGGATCACCTGGAGTCTTTTAGAACCCTAATGCATCTTCAGGGTGTACCGGACGAAATCATGTGCAGGGCTTTCCTCACCACCTTGAAAGGGCCTGCAAGGGATTGGTACAGTAGGCTGACGCCCAATTCCATTGGTACTTTTAAGGAATTAGGCGCGCAGTTTGTATCGCACTTCATTGGAAGTCATCGGCACAAGAGGTCTATTACATGTATACTAGGTATAAAGCGACGAGAGGACGAGACATTGAGGTCTTATATAGCCCGTTTTAACAGAGAATCACTCTCGATAGATGAGGCAGACGACAAGATACTTGTGGCAGCGTTCACGAACGGACTGCGGGAAGGTAAGTTCTTGTTCTCTCTATGCAAAAACGACCCAAAGACGATGTCCGATGTCTATTACAGGGCGACGAAGTATATGAACGCGGAGGATGCTTTGCTGGCCAGAGACAATTATAAACCAAAGAAAAGAGAAAGACAGGAGGATGTGAAACCAGACAACGGACGAAAAATGGCCAGAACCAGAGATCGACGGGAAGACCGGAGACCCAAGCCACCTTCGGGGAAGTTTACAAGCTTCACCCCCCTCACATCCCCAATTGACCAAGTGCTAATGCAGATCAAGGATGAAGGAAGCTTGACATTCCCGGGCAAGTTGAAGGGAGATCCGAACAAGAGACCAAGAGATAGGTATTGCCGTTTTCACCGTGACCACGGTCATGATACGACGGACTGTTATGACTTGAAGCAACAAATCGAAGCACTTATAAGGTAGGGAAGGTTACAGAGGTTCGTAAGGAAGGAAAGAGCTGATCAACCCCAGGAGCAGAATCCTAGGAGGGAAAACGAGCGTCCCAGACCACCGGTGGCAGATATACGGATGATAATGGGGGGCAACGCCACAGCAGGATCGTCCAAAAAAGCCAGAAAGACCTATTTACGGACGATACAAAATGTCTAGTCGACGGGACCTTCACTGGAAAGAATGCGACGGAACGACTCCAGTATCGAGTTTTTTGAAGACGAGGCCCGACGCCTTCACCACCCTCATGACGACGCACTAGTGGTTAGTATACAGGTCGGAGACTTCAACGTCCACGGAGTCCTGGTGGACAATGGGAGCTCAGCGGACATCCTTTACTACCCCGCGTTCCAACAGATAGGGATTGCAAGAGAGCAACTGGTCCTGGCATGCACGCCTCTCGTTGGCTTCGGGGGAACACGGGTCCAACCTTTAGGATCCGTTACATTGTCGGTGACGGTAGGAGACTATCCGAAGCAAATAACCAAGGACGTATCATTCCTAGTGGTTGATTGCTCCTCAGCGTATAATGCCATACTCGGACGACCCACACTCAACGCATGGAAGGCCGTCACTTCCACTTACCATCTGATGATCAAGTTCCATACTGAACATGGGGTTGGAGAACTGCGCGGAAATCAGGTGGCCGCACGGGAATGTTATGTGGCCATGATGGAGATGGATGACCATATACAAGTAATGAACGTCGAAGAACAGAAAACAGCGGCGGAACCCGTGGAGAAATTGGAAGAGGTGCAATTGGATGAGTTACGGTCCGAACGGGCCACCAGGATAGGAACCTCGGTCGACCAAACGGTTCGACATGCGCTACTGCTATTCCTCAAAGAGAACCAAGACGTATTTGCGTGGAGCCATGAGGACATGCCCGGGATAGATCCGTCAGTTATAGTCCATAAATTGAACGTGTCGCCTTCGTTCTCTCCAGTTCGACAAAAGAAGCGCGTGTTTGCCCCGGAAAGGGATAGTGCCGCAGCGGAGGAAGTTCAGAAGCTAAGGGAAGCAAACTTCATACGAGAGGTGTACTACCCAGACTGGCTGGCAAACGTGGTGATGGTTAAGAAGTCAAATGGGAAGTGGAGAATGTGCGTCGACTTCACGGATCTGAATAGGGCGTGCCCTAAAGACAGTTACCCACTCCCACGCATTGACGCCTTAATGGATTCTACCGCAAAACATTAGTTGTTAAGCTTCATGGACGCCTTCTCGGGGTACGACCAAATTAAGTTGGAGAAGACAGATCAAGAGAAGACATCATTTGTGACGAGTCAAGGGCTTTTTTGCTACAAGGTGATGCCATTCGGGCTCAAGAATGCAGGAGCCACATACCAACGATTAATGAACAAAATGTTCGAGCATCAGATTGGCCGGAACGTCCAAGTCTACGTAGACGACATGTTGGTAAAAAGCGTAAAGGTGTCGGATCATCTGAGGGACCTCCAGGAGACTTTCGACACTCTTCGAACGTATAAAATGAAGCTGAACCCAAGCAAATGTGCATTTGGAGTAACTGCTGAAAAGTTCCTAGGGTTCATGGTGTCCCAGCGTGGCATTGAGGTCAACCCCGAGAAAGTGAAAGCAATTATGGATCTGTCTCCTCCAAGGACGGTGAAGGAAGTGCAAAGTTTGACAGGAAAGATAGCAGCTTTGAACAGGTTTGTATCAAGAGCAACGGACAAGTGTCTGCCTTTCTTCAAAACGCTAAGAAGATCCTTTGAATGGACGGATGAATGCCAAAAGGCATTTGAAGAATTAAAAACATATCTTTCCGCTCCGCCGCTGCTTAGTCCGTCCGTACCAAGGGAGGAATTGTACCTCTACCTTGCCGTCTCGTCAGCAGCCGTAAGTGCAGCTCTCATCAGGGAGGAAGGAAAGATACAGAGACCCGTGTACTTTGTAAGCCGGGCGCTAAGAGGTGCAAAGGAGAGATATCCACGGATGGAGAAACTTGCCTTCGCTCTGATAACCGCAGCACGAAAACTGAAGCCTTATTTTCAAGCACACGCCATTATAGTCCTAACGGACCAGCCCCTGCGAAGGGCAATGACAAATCCGGAAACTTCCGGACGGATGGCTTTATGGGCAATTGAGTTAAGTGAGTATGATGTCCATTACCAGCCACGAACAGCAATGAAAGGGAAAATATTGGCAGACTTCATCGCAGAATTCACTATTCCTGAGGAGTAGGGGGCAGAAGAAACGCCCACATGGAGAATTCATATTGACGGGTCCTCCAATAGGCATGCGGGAGGAGTCGGAGTTGTACTCCACAGCCCAGAAGGGGAAAAGGTTGAATGCATGATCCGTCTGGAATTCCCCACAACAAATAACGAAGCTGAGTATGAAGCCCTGGTGGCGGGATTGGAATTTGCAGTAGCGGCCGGGGCTAGGAAGGCAATGGTCTACACTGATTCCAAAATTGTAGCTAGTCAAGTTGACGGGAGCTACGATTGCAGGAATGAACGAATGAGAAGGTACCTCGGAGAAGTGAAGGGTCGAACGATTGACCTCCAATTCGAGATAACTCAGATCCCAAGAGAAGAGAATCAAGACGCGGATTGACTCGCGAAGGCTGCTTCGGCCGAACCTATGGTCGTCCCAGAGCAGGTATTGTCATTCGTCCAATATTCGTCGTTATTAGATAATGTTCAGGTGCAGGAATTAACCCTTGAAGACGATTGGACGGTTCCGATTGTGGCGTACCTCAAGGACGGCAAGCTACCAAACGGAAAGGAAGAAGCAAGGAAATTGAAGGTTAGGGCTTCCCGATTCATACTAATCAAAGGCATCCTTTACAAGAGAGGATTCTCCCGACCATATCTAAGGTGCCTGGGCCATGACGAAGCAGACTACGTAATGAGAGAAGTTCATGAAGGGATTTGCGGAAACCACTCAGGATCAAGGTCTCTGGTACACAAGCTACTCCGAGCAGGGTATTACTGGCCGACAATGCAGAAGGATGCCCATATGTACGTGAGAGCCTGCGATAAGTGTCAACGATTCGACAATCTTATTAGACAGCCAACGGAGGAACTCACACCCATGACGGCCCCATGGCCGTTCGCACAATGGGGATTGGACATCATGGGTCCATTTCCAATAGCGACCAGACAATTGAAGTTCTTGGTAGTTGGTATCGACTACTTCACTAAGTGGGTGGAAGCAGAAGCTCTTGCTACTATCACGGAGAAAAATATTCACAATTTTGTATGGAGAAATATTATTTGCCGATATGGGATCCCAAGAGTGCTTGTGTCGGATGACGGGAAGCAATTCGACAACGATGCGTTCTGAGACTTTTGTTCTCAGCTGGGAATCAAGAATCACTACTCGTCGCCCGCTCATCCACAGGCCAATGGACAAGTCGAAGTCACGAACTGGTCCTTGTTAAAGATCATCAAGACCCGGCTCGAGGGGGCAAAGGGCATATGGCCGGACGAACTACCAAACGTCCTATGGGCGTACAGAACGACGGCAAGAACGCCAACAGGAGAGACACCGTTTCGATTGGCGTTTGGAGCAGAAGCCCTCATACCGACAGAAGTGGGGTTGACGAGCTACCGTGTGGAAAGCTATGATGAAAGCAAGAATGTTGAGGCGTTGCGTCTAGAGCTTGACCTTGTAGACGAAGTCAGAGCAACAACGGCCCAAAGACTCGCACAGTACCAGGATACGATGGCAAAGCACTACAACTCTAAGGTCCGACATCGGGACTTCAAGGTTGGAGATCTAGTGTTACGAAAAGTGCTCGGCGCTACGAAGGATGCATCATTGGGAAAGCTGGGTCCCAACTGGGAAGGCCCGTACAGAATCATCTCATGGCACAGGAAAGGAACGTACTATTTGGAGACAATGGACAGAAAGAAATTAGGCCATCCTTGGAACACGGAGCACCTGAAGAAGTACTACCAATAGTGCAGCAGCCACAATACCTGTTGCCTTATTTTTCAGTTTAATTTTAGACAGTTATAGCTTTTGCTTTTCAGAACTTAGTTTTTCTCCTTTTAAAGCATAGTTTTTCTACTCCATTGACAATTTGGTTGGTTGAACTTATGAGAGGAATTTTTAAATGCATTTGTCTGGAGGAATTTTTTTAAAAAAATGCATGTTGACGGATCACCCAAAGGGTGAAAAATCTACAAGTCCATAAAGTGGACGGATCACCCAAAGGGTGAGAAATCTACAAGTCCATAAAGTGGACGGATCACCCAAAGGGTGAGATACCTACAAGTCCACAAAGTGGACGGATCACCCAAAGGACGAGAAACCTACAAGTCCACAAAGTGGACGGATCACCCAAAGGGTGAAAAATCTACTAGTCCACAAAGTGGACGGATCATCCAAAGGGTGAGAAACCTACAAGTCCACAAAGTGGACGGATCACCCAAAGGGTGAAAAATCTACAAGTCTACAAAGTGGACGGATCACCCAAAGGGGACGGATCACCCAAAGGGTGAGAAACCTACAAGTCCACAAAGTGGACGGATCACCCAAAGGGTGAAAAATCTACTAGTCCACAAAGTGGACGGATCATCCAAAGGGTGAGAAACCTACAAGTCCACAAAGTGGATGGATCACCCAAATGGTGAAAAATCTACAAGTCCACAAAATGGATGGATCACCCAAAGGGGACGGATCACCCAAAAAAAAAAAAAAAACTAGGAGTCCACAAAGTGGACGGATCACCCAAAGGTGAAAAACCTACAAGTCCAAAAGTGGACGGATCACCCAAAGGGTGAAACTTTACGTAATGGACGGATCACCTGAAGCATGAAAAGCTTTACAAAAAAGAAGACAGATTAGAACGCCTAATCACACAGTGGACGGTTAGCGAAAATATATTTGAAAGTCCATTCACGATGTAAAAGGATTGTTTGAATATACGACGGATAGTAACCAAGCAACAGGCAATAAAAGTTTTGATAAGATTAATAATCACAAAAGGACGGTTCAAACAAAGTTCCTTTACAACTTCAAAAATTCTTTTACAAAATATTTCAAATCATCCTATTCATTCTTCGGAGAAGAGTTCCCGACCACTGGACCGTCATTTGGCTGGCTAGGAGGAAAAGCTTCACCTTCGTCGGCTGGAGCATTGACGGCAAACACCTCGTCTGTGCTTTCGGAGCGGACGGGTTGAGCGAGAGTTTGCCCTTGAGCATCAATGTTTATATGAGACACGTCCAAGTCTGGGTACGATGACTTCACCTGACGGAGAGCATCATCGAACCCGTCTGCAAAGGAGTTCCCAAGCTCCGCAATGAGTAGATCAGAATCGCGGTACTCCTGGACGGCTAGTTCCTTTGCATTATCAAGCTTGGACATTGTTTCCGTCAGTTGTCTCTCCTTGTCCTTTAAAAGCTCGCGTAGATGCCCGTTCTCTTTCTCCACTTCGCCTCTAACTTGCTCCGAGCACTTGAGCTTTCTGTCAACATTGATCTTATAAGTCTTCAGCTCGTGAAGCTCATCCTCCATCGTCTTGTTTTTCTGTCTCAGACGGTCCATGGATGTCTCATGATTGAGACAACGGCCAAAAAGCCCCTCATCATCACCATGGCCTGAAAGTGAAACACAAGGTCATGAAAATGACAGATGTAAAGTAACTTAGAAAGAGTACTAGACGGATTAAAAAATTACCTGTGCAAGGGTGAAGAGGCCCGTCTCACCCATCGCCTCCGTCGAATGGTTGCCAAGGTCTGCATAGTCGTCAGCTGTCAGCATAGACGACATTTTTTCAAGGGCATAGCTGGAATCCTCCCGGAAGAGAACGGGTGGTTTCTCCCCTGAAGGCGCTGGACCCTTCATTAAGCCTTTGCCTTTTCCATGCTTGACGGGCGTCTTCTCAGCTTGCAAGGCCACGACGGGGTCGATGGTGGTCTTTTGTTTCTTCTGAGGACGGTCCGTCTTTTCTTGTTGAGTTCGCTTTGACGGTGCCGGCGGGATCGTCCCCTTTGTTTGACCCCCGTCTTGTTTTTTCTTTGCTGCCTGTTGTTTAATGAGGGATCTCCTCTTGGCGGCATCCATTTCTGCAAGATCACAGACGGTTCAGAAAACAAAGGTAAAAAAGAGACGGACATATTTTTAGCAAACTTACGTTTTCGAATTCTATTATCGTATCGACGGGCAGCGGATGACGGTTCTGGTCCGTCACAATACCAGAACAAAGTATCAAGGGTGACGAGTTGAGCCCAAGTTCTCTCCTGCAGTTTTGTCTTATTGAAAATTTTTTCCAGGAAACTCCACTGTTCCAAGTTAACCTGAGGACGGTCCCGAGCTACAACAAAGGACGGTTAGACATAGAAAACAAAATAACTTCAAAGACTGAACGAAAGCAAAGGGGATACACATATCCGACGGAGGCATTATGCCCCATGTTGTGTCGACGGGCATGTTAGCTATATCTCCTGGACGGCACATCCACTCGTCCCCTTCCAGGAAGAAATAACGACTCTTCCAGTCTCTGTTCGAGTCCGGAGTGTCACTGACGAGCCTCAATAGTGGGCTTCTAGCTACGAAGCTATACATCTCCTTGGATTTGACGATCTCCGTTGGACGGTAACAGTGGAAAAACTCTTCCACCGTCAACCTTCGGGAACCGTCGGACATCGTACCATACAAAACCTCAACCCCAATGAACACCATCCAAGCGTTTGGGGAGATTTGGGTGACAGACAGACCAAGGTATTGGAGAAGTTGACGGTGGAGAGAGCTCAATGGAAATCTGAGCCCCGCCTTTAAAGCTTGCTCGTAAATCCCAACACCGTCTACCCCCTTGTAGTAGCACTTCTCAGATTTTTCGGGAAGGCGTAGACGGATGTTGTCTGGTATTTGATACTTGATCCTAAGTGTGTTGAGTTGAGAGTCAGTCATGGATGATCTAAAGTCATTTACCGTCCAAAGAGGCAGCATGACGAACTCTCTAAGGCCATCTGGGCCAGTTACTGATTGGACGGGGGGATCCACACCGTCCAAGCTACTACTGGACGATTCTGAACTCTCCGTCTCCGAACCACCATCAAGGGAAGAAGAGGTACTTGACGGGTTCCTCTCTTCACTTGAAGTGTCAGGATCTCTTGGACCTGACGGAAACTTTTCATCATAGCCCGCCCCCTCGTGGACAAACGACTGGTTACTCGACGCACTAGACATTACCTACATTTGTGACGGTATAACCTAAGACACTGACGGATCTAAAGAAAACACATACATTTGAAACAATGAAATTAAAGGAAAGACGGAGATAGATTTAGAATACATACCGGTTCGAGATGGTTTCTGACGAGGAACGATGGACGGATCTGCTGAACAACTGGAAGACACGATAGATGTGACGGTTGCGCTCTGCTCTCTAATTTTTTGATAAGAAGAGAAAATGAAGGGCGGAATGTCTGGGTTTTTATAGAATAAAAGGCGCGGGATACGAAGCGACACCTCGATTTTGGAAAATAGCCAATCCACGGGCACCACGTGTTCATCGTCAGAAGTCAGGCCACGTGTCCTCCGTAATAAGGTACTGAGACTGTCCCCTCTCAATACGTCGCTATAGTCATCCCTTGAATCCGTCATATTTCAAAGACGGATCCAAGGATTGAAGGGGGCAACTGAAGGGGATAAAAATAATAGATGGGTATTCCTATTGAATTTAAATGATTGGACGGATATGAGGAAGACGGATCGACACCGTGGGCAACACTACTATGACGGTTAAGGTTTGCTGAATATCCGTCATATATAAGTTAATTGCGGATTCCGGGTTGCATGTTGTTTGACATGTTTCGGCTGGGCTTTTTCTTTATCCCCACGCAAATGTGCATACTTGGGCTTCTTGCGGCACACGTTTGGTAAGACTCCTATATGGAAAGGAACTTGAGAAGGAAGTTGTATCCTAAAAGAAAGGTGATTCTACTCAATATAAATACCCCAGAAACCCTAGAAACGAAGGTACGCATAATATTCTTTACTCTGGCACTCTAGGGTAAAAAGGCACAAGATTCTAACTTGACCTTCGGAGGGTTTTTGGCCGGCACCACACTGATGCTCTCTTGAGGTCTATTGTTTTCTTTTTGCAGGAACCACTTTAAGCGGAGGGTGCTCGCAACTCACTGGTGATATTTTCGACATCATCAGATGCCCTTTCCCAAACTTGACCACATCCAAATTTAAATTTTTGCTAAATGGGGTATGAGATAAGCTATGCAAACTATAGCAAAATAAATAATTTAGTGGTTGAACTTGGTGTTAACATATTGTAGATTACTCATTTTAATGTGGACTCAAAATTATCTCTTAAAATTTTTATTTATGCATTTCTATTTTCACTTTCTTTGTACTTAGCATAAGAGAGAATGTCGTAGATCACATAAATTGTGCAATATTTCAGGGTCCATTGTTAGACATATTATGATTTAAGTGACCAATGAACTTAAAGAACATTTAAATTAATATTGAGTTAGTCTATGGTTAGTTCTAGGGTTCTTTAGTATATGTTTTTGATGAGGGGTTCTTTAGTATATAAATCTTATATTGGGTTTATTGTAAATATGAATGCTTAGGGTGAGTTTGGTTCAACTTTTTTAAAATTGGGCTTTTTGAAAAAGTAGGGTTTTCAAAAAGTGCAGTAAGAAAAAGTGTTTTTTGAAAAAAAACTAAGTGTTTGGTAAAAGCTGTTAAAAAGTGCCTTTTGAAAAAACCGAGTGTTTGACTAGCACTTATAAAAGTGGTGATTTGAGTGGTAAATTACAAAAAAAGACAATGTAAATATAAAGGAGTTTGTTTCATACTTAAATCAACTACTTCATCATACTTAAATCAATTTTTCTCTTTCTAAAAAAATTATTTTTTTCTCACAAATATTAGCTAATAATAACCTACCACTTAAAATTTATTGTGAAAGTATTATGAAAATATTGTGATAATTGATACTGATTTTAATTTGAACATACTGTTACAATTAATTTTTTTCTCTTTCTAAAAAAATTATTTTTTTCTCACCAATATTAGCTAATAATAACCTACCACTTAAGATTTATTGTGAAAGTATTGTGATAATTGATATTGATTTTAAATTGAACGTACTATGAAAATTAATTTTTTCTCTTTCTAAAAAAATTATTTTTTTCTCACCAATATTAGCTAATAATAACCTACCACTTAAGATTTATTGTGAAAGTATTGTGATAATTGATATTAATTTTAATTTGAACGTACTATGAATTTTTTTTTTCACCAATATTCGCTAATAATAACATACCACTTAAGATTTATTGTGAAAGTATTGTGATAGTATTTCCTTCTTTTTTTCCTTTTTTTTTCCCTCTCTTTTTTTCCCTCCACGCACATACCCTTCTCTTTTTTTTTCCCCCTCCACACACATACCCTTCTCTTTTTTTTTCCCCCTCCACACACATACCCTTCTCTTTTCTTTTTTGTCCTTCTTTCCCCATTTTCCCTACCACTTCCTTCAAAACATTCCAGTTTCATTCTGCAGAGATCTTTCTTTTTTTCCTTTTTTTTTCTTCTTCCTTTCTCTCTTTTCTCTTACCACTTCGTCTGCAAGTTCTACTGTGCTTGATCTTTGCTGCATGATTTTACTGTGCTTGATCTTTGTTGCGTGATTCTCTCTTTTCTCTTACCATTCTACTGTACTTGATCTTTGCTGCTTGATCTTACCACCGCTTGTCTTCCTCTCCATTGGGTCAGGTTAGTTTTTTGAATGAGAGGAATGAAGAATCTGGCATGAAAACTGAGAACATCTTTTGATTTATTGAAGGGTAATTTGGTGATTACAAACAGAGTCCAACGGATATATAAATCAACGCGCATGAGTTTTTCCAAAATGCATCTCAGAGCTCTTTTATGGCATTGCGCGTTCTCTTCACAAACCCAAAACGCAATTTTTTACAAAAAAGTTGCGTTTTATACCTAACCAAAGGGCTTTTTGTATTTGTAGTTTCAAAACGAGTTTTTTGGGTTGGGAAAGCTGAAACAAACAGGCACTTAATAGATAATATGTAGTCGTCAAGAGCTTTACTATGGATGTAGGCCGTCATGCCAAACCATGTAAACTTTTGTGTTTATTCTCTTTTATCATGCTTATTATCAACAACATTGACACTCATGATCTTACTGCAATTTTAATTATTAATCAAGGAACACGGTAACATGAAGCCTACGTGAGAGGCCAAAATTTTGAATCGTTACTCTTTTGTAGATTTTCTGCAAAGATTTATTTTTTGGAGGTGTGAAAGTCACAATAGAATTAGTTATTCAACTTGTCTTTCAAATATTGGCATAAGCAAATATTTAATCCTTTTTTCATTATAAAAGAGCTCTGAGATATGATCTTGTTTGCATTATGAGTTTAAGAATGTGAGAGGACCACGTTAACATTACATGTTTTAAGATATATAAGTCAACGATCCATGGTTTATTAACATATCCAATAAATATTATAATTTCAGCACCTTTAAGATTATAATTTCATTTAAAAAAAATTAATAGTCTAACATAATTTTTATACTAACTTCTAACTGACGAAGAATTTACCAAAATCTACTAATGCTTAAACTATTAATATGACATCAAATTAAAACATTATAAGAGTAATATTATAATTAAAATTGTGATGTTTAAGATATCATAAAGAACACAATTTTAACATTTTAATTAAAATTGTTAAATATTAGGCTAAAGTAGAATTCTATCTTGTATAAAAAAAAAAAAAAACATTTTAGCTAACTATCAATCATGATCAATAAAACAACTCTTAAGAAAGAAGCACACTAAGATGAAGCTAGATAATCTCCAAGCTCTAAAAATAGTTTAAAACTTTAAAACACCAAATATTAGGCCTAAAAAAAATATACACATCCACTATGGATTTGCTTGATATTGTTTTTATTTTTATAAATAGTTTGATAAATGCCAACTTACTTGTTTATTTTTTATACATTAATTTAAAAAAAAATCTAAAAGACATACGAATATATTAGTTACAAATTATTATTTTTAATGGGATTAAAAAAAAACACAAAAACAAACATAAACATAGCAATACATATTTTTGTTTTATTTCATCTCACAAACATATTTTATTCTTTATTCAAATAGAAGTATAAATAGAAATTTCAATGGCAACATTCAAATTTTGAAGGCTGTTCACGCCTCGTTCTCCTTCAATTATTAACATACAAATCATTTTCTTACTATGCGAAAGATGCTTAAGGTTCAATTTATCGAAGCTCTAAATAAGTTTCAGTATCTAAAGATAATTCAACCTTATTTTTTTTTATATTAGATGTATAATTTTTTATGCTCACCTGCAAGGGCATTTGAGGGGGGGGGGGGGGGGGGGGGGGGGGGGGGGAGGAACATGAATATTTTCTAAATTTTCTATAGAAGCTGATTTTAAAGGACGAGCTTCAAGTGGCAGTCATATATAGTCCAAATTGGTCAAAATCTTGTGGGCTTCAAGTTCACATAATACATGGCTCCTAAATTTGTGAATTAGTTTGAGACACTTCAGGAATCACACTTACAGGTTCATTTATGAGTATTTTAATAATGCATAGGTGTAAAGAAAAAAATATTCATTTAATATACTATAAACGATCATAGATTTTGGGTTGTTAGCTTTGATATCTACTGAATTTGGATTTAAAGAGAGAAATGTGCTTTATATCATTTAATTTTCTAGTTTTTTTTTTTTTTTTTTTTCGCCTAACTGCGCCTAGTATATATGTTGTTGTAGTCTGTCCAATAGCAGAAATTACTCCAGCTTAAAGAATTTCGGGGACAATCAATAAATTCCATCATATATGTTAAGCTTACCTTTCATCAAATTACAAATGGTCTAGGCTTTGGATGTTTGCGGGGCTTTTGGTTGTGGTACTCTTTTAAGTTACAATGTTTCATTTTCGGATTCAAACAAATGTTAAAGAACGCAATTGAACTAAAAAGTGATGAAATGAGTACATGCCACTCAGTTGCATTATAATTTTAATGATATATTGTAATCTAATTTTAATTTCACAATGTAATTTAATTTTAATAAATTCTCTACTAGCAATGTGGGGTACCTTTCATAGTCCTTGCAATAATCATAGATAACAAGGTTTCTCTACACACAAGCATAATTCACTTTTTGAGAATCCTAGAGCTGCCAAGCAGAATATTGATCCCACAATTTTGAGTGGAGATTGAAACACATGTAGGGTATGGATCTTCTCATTGACAACCATCAACACCAAAGTCTTTGTAAGATGACACAAATGAGGCCTTCTTCCTGTCTGTTTTCTCAAGCCCACCCCTTTTGTCCCAACCATCAACCTTTCATATGCTGGAAAACAAGTACATGGGCTTTTCGTTGGGGAAGAAATTATTTGCTTCCCCATTGTTCTTGAACACCCTTACGAGAATACTATCCACAAAAAACAGGTTCGCATATTTGCATAGCAATTCATGTTAGTGACTGTCAGTAGAAGTTGTTGCAAAGCCCACGTTAGACTTCCCCTTCTATCTCCCTATATGTTGATGATGAACTGTTAAGACTATGAAGTATGGAACACTCCATGCATACAGGTTTCCAAACCCACCAATCCCACAACTAGAAAATTTTATGGGAGTTGTTACACATGGATAAGTGCAAGATTTTTCATGGTCAAATGGCCATGCCACTTGGATAAGGCCCATTACCTAATGGCATGCTGCCTCTTAGGTGAGGTACTAGTTTGTAGAAATCGAGCATCCTAAATACATTTGAAAAACCAAATCAAGTCAAAGCAAAACTTAGGTGCATCCCTTAAGTTTCTCAAATAGCTTCAATCATATAATTGTATTGACTAATATAAAACCAACATATTAGTATTATTTTCGCTTAATAATAATTAAATTCAACTGCATAAGTTTTTGACTAATACATATGGTTGAATTTTGATAAAAAAAAAAAAAAAAACATGTACACCATCAATCACAAACTATAACTAGGTTGGGGGGGGGGGGGGGACGATTTTGGTGGCCATCATTTTATCTTTGGTGTAACATGTCTTGAGATATTTACATATGACAATAACTATAGGAACACAAAATTTTCACACTGTTTACGTGTGACTACAGGAAAGTTGCTTCAATCATAACTGGACACATCAACAGGTATGAAAAATGCTTGTGTCTAAGTATTACACATGCAGGCAAAAGTAATAGAGTAACCAAAACATCTTCTCTCCAATATTTATGGAAACTGCATCAAAGTGTTTAATTTGTAACCACATGTACAAGCGGGAGGGAGGATCTATATAAACAAGTAGCTCAGAGAAAAAAAAGAGAGAATTTCAATTAATGGTAAGAGAGACAATTTGGTGGTTGTTCCAGGGTACAGAATAGGAATGGAAATCCTTTGTGGGGTCCCATTCCTACACACATTAGTCCTATCCCAAGAACTAAGGGGGCGTTTGGTTTGTGTTTTCAAACAACCATTTTCAGTTTTTAAACAACATTACACGTATTTCAGCAACTTTTTCACTCATACTATTTTCACAAATGTTTTCAAACAATAATTTTCAGTTTTCAAACAATAATTTTCAGTTTTTAAACACATATATCAAACGGGCCCTAAATATCTAACTCATCTCTCGTCAGTCCTGCCCCATTTTGAGTGCAAATCTACAACAGTTTTTTGCCACACAACTTAATTAGCCACTCTCTAATTAAAGTACAAATGCTATATATAATTAAAATGAAACAATAAAAATTAATGTCAAAGACTTATACACCTGCAGATTCCTCCGATCAACTTGAGCTTGATGCTAAAACACCCAATCTATATCTTTTCCTTTTTTTGAAATCCACAGCCTATTCAACAATACATAAACTATACCATATGTTATTATCAGAAAGACTATATTTTTAAAGTAAAGCAAGCAAAACAAACATATATCAAGGGCAAACCAGAGGTTCACAAATTCTTAGTCCTTGCACAAACTTAATCGAGTACAATATTAATAATGTGCCCGAGATAGAAATGGTCATTTGCTTTTCACCAGACAGAAAATACTAACTTTACTATTAATTTGACTGTAAAAAGCTTAAAAACTAATCTGACAACAACATGGTCGGTGTTGCATCCACAACAAAATAAAAAACAAATTTCCAATTTTTTTGTAGTAAAATTTATAATAGCTTCAAGTCCCTACATCATTCTTTAGCAGGCGTTTACAAAAGTTACAAACTTGATTTCATTAGATTGGAGCATAATAGAACCACAACAAGCACATTCCAATTTTTTTGCTAACTCTTTCTAATAATGATGATGATGATGATGATGATGATGTAGGTTCCAATTAGCTTAATTGGTAAAAAATTTTATGGTTATATAAGGGATATAGGATTCAATTCTCGCTTACACTAAAAACTGATTGGTGATTTGGTTTGATGATAAAGAGTTATCATTAGAAGCGGACGCCATAGATTAAAACTCTCTTAAATAGTAATAATAATAATAAAGCCCCTCTTTTTAGTTGATTCTATATAAAAATATAAAATCTATTTTGAAATAAAAATAAAAGGTTAACAACCAAGTATAACAAGTATACAATTCAACTTTCTTTTCAAAAAAAAAAAAAAAGGTGTACAAAACACTAATTAGTTTTTGGAATAAGTGGACGCCAAAAACATCAAATAGTAATAGTAATAATAAGGATATAAGTAGACGTCATAGATTGAAACTCTCTTAAATAATAATAATAATAATAAAACCCTTTTTAGTTTTTTTTTTTTTTTTTTTGAGAAGGCTCTTTTTAGTTGATTCTATATAAAAATATAAAAACTATTTTGAAATAAAAATAAAAGGTTAACAACTTAACAACCAAGTATAACAAGTATACAATTCAACTTTTTTTTTCCAAAAAAAAAAAAAAGGTGTACAATTCAACCCATAACTTACAAGCAGCTGAAATGTATATAACGTATATATGCATACCCAAAAATGTTGTATAAATGGACACACTAGTCATGATGGTAATCGCATGATGCAAATTGACATATTTTCAACCTCCAAAATAATGCTTCGGTGTTCCTTCCGAAACTTTGGATAAATTGTAAAGTGCACTCTTGAAATTTAAAAATTGCTTGAATTTTACACCTTAAAATTTGAAAATTTTGATTTTACACTTAAGTTTGGTTCCATTTGCACAAACACACCTTCAATTAGTTTGAGCTATTAAGTGACATGTTGACACATGACCTGTTTATTTTTTTGCCAAATCGACTGTATCTAAAGGGCACCATTTTGTCCAAGAAAGAACACAATCAAACTAATGACACTGTTTCACATCACAACTCCCAAACTCAACCACAGCAAACAAACCCAAAACCCCAGATTTGAGTTATGTCCCCTTATAGTTAACTCTCATCAGGAAATCTCGTGTCTCGAAAGTTTTTCTTCATTTTCTTTTAGGGGTTTTGCACAGAGAAAGATTCACTTAAAAGTCTTTCTAAAAAGACTACTTGAACATTGGATGCCATAACTTTAAGGCGCAGGTATTGGATTTTGGAGAAATACGTTTTGTCTATTACAACTAAAGTCACGGATACATTGAAAAGTAAATCACATGGGGCAACCTAGGCAAAAAAGTCAAAATAGTGAGAGGACGTTGAAGAGGTTATAAACGACATGAATACACAGAAAAAACAGAGAGAGAGAGAGAGAGAATTCATCGTTGGCGTCACCACCACCATGAATCTCATGAGTTCACGTTCGCAATATGCCACTGGGTTTTGGGTTTGTCGGGCTGGGTTCACGATGAGTAGAAGAGAATCTGGGTTTTAGGTAATGTTTGCTAAGGTTGAGTTTCGGAATTTGTAATGTGAAACGGTGTCGTTGGTATGATTGTGTTTTGTGTTTATTTTTGGAGTAATTCTTAGGTAATCTTGTAGTACAAATAGAATGTTACTCGCTGCTCTCATATTCATGATAGTGTCCATTCATTAAATTTATGATAGGATTCACTGTGAATATGAAAAGAGGGAGCATTATTTTTTCATGTTCCAAGAGTACTTAAGAATTTTCCTTATTCTTGAGCAAAATGCACTGTTTTGATGATTGTGTTTTGTGTTTATTCTTGAGCAAAACACACCATTTTGAAGCTGCCAATATTTCTCTTTCTCTTAAGTGAATCCGCATCAACGTGCCAACATATCACTTAATAGCCAAAACTAACTGAGGGTGTGTTTTGCTAATGGAACCAAACTTTAGGGTGTAAAATCAAAATTCTTAAACGTCAGGGTTATAAAATCTAAGTAACCTTAAACTTCAGGGATGTATTTTTCAATTTACCCCAAAACTTTTATATAGTTTTGAATAATTGGGTATGAGAGCATTCTCAAAAAAAAAAAAAAAAAAAAACAAATAAGCTATGCAAACCATAGCAAAATAAATAATTTATGTAAATGATATGATTTAGTAGTAGGACACAGCGTATTACAATATTTGTTGAGTACTCATTTCACTGTGTACTCAAAACCATCTCTTAAAAAGTTTTATTTATGCGATTAAAAAAAAAAAAAAATTATTTATGCATTTCTATTTTCACTTTATTCACACTTAGCATAAGGGAAGATGTCCCAAATCACATCAATGTTGTACTATTTCAGAGCCTATTGTTAGACATATTATGGTTTAAGTTAACCAAACCAATTGTAAAACTCTTGTACTTATAGAACAATAAAATTAATCTTGGTTAGTCTATGGTTAATTCTAGGGTTGTTTAGTATATAAATCTTGCATTAGGTTCATTATAAACAAGAGTGTTAAATAGAGGAAATCTAGCCATCAAGGGCTTTATTGTGGATGTAGGAGTAAATCTTCATATTTACATTCTCTTTCATGTTTTTGCTCACTCAACAACATAAAAACCATGATCCCACTACACTTTAATTATAAATTAAAGCACATGGTAGCACGAAGTCTACGTGGGTGGTCAAAATTCTAAATCATAACTCTTTTGTAGATTTACTATGAAGAAATTAGTTTTGTTTAAAGGCATAATGGAATTACTTATTCACAGTGTTGGCTCTATATGCGAAGCAACTGATGTGGCCGTCTAAGGCCCCAAGAAGAAAAAATGCCCCCAAATTTTAACCAAGAGGTTTTTTAAAAATATTATAATAATATTTGTGGGGGTAAAATGGTAAAAATATGCATTTGGGTCTTGGGCCTGATTTGGTGGTGTAAGCCTGTCCGAGAAGAGCCTTTGGGGGCCACAAGCTAGCTCTTACTAGAAAAGTTGGTGGTGTTGTCCGAGGAGGGGCATCTCCTCGGCGGAGTCCAGTAAAAATTGTATGACACGTCATGGTATTTGGTGTGAGAATTCTAGAAGGTTTGGTGGGTAAAGATATGTACCATATGTTTACAGGAAAGAAGAATATACAAGGCTGATCAAGGGAAAAACTGCTACCAACGCATCAAAGACCCTGCATCTACCTCCTTAGCCGCATTAATGGAGAAATGACCTATGAATAGTAATATTCAGCTTCTAGCTATTGTTTGAAGACTTCAAGAATGTGATGGATGTGACAAGTATCTATTTGAAAGATCTGTGCTACACGTGAATAAAAAAAGGAAAGAAGAAGATGGATATAAGAAGACGAGAGAGGAAGAGAGAAGGGGGACTTTTAAAAAAACTTCATTTGTAATCTCTTGCTTAAAGAAAGAAAAGCAATACAAGTGGTTCTCGATTTACGTCCGAGGAGTTTTTTGGTTATATTCATCCATTGACTGCGTAGATAGCGGCAATCTAGCCAGTTTACCATTTGTCCAGTATCCATAAACCTAGGTTTCAAACCCATATTCTACAAATTTCATTGTATAAGGCTCTTTGGGCCTGAGTCCATCTAGTGATTGGACCGGTACAAATTGTGCACTTACAGTATTAATTAAGTCCAAATATTAGCCAATAAATAAAATAATAGTTTTTATCAAATGAAAAACAAGAAAAAAAAAAGTGTTATGTTCAAAGCATTTTTTACAACTCTTTTCATAACACTTTAGAATAAATCCTAAGTGATAGGTTGTTGCAGGCTATTATTGGTGACAAAAAATTAATTTCAGTGATGAGTTCAAATTAGAACCAATAACAAATTAATATCTAGGATTTGTTATAAAAATATTATGATTGTAGCACTTTAAAAAAAAAAAAGAGTGATACCAAAAAAATTCACAACATTTTTCACAAATTGAGTCGACAAACTTTTACTAGATTTTATCTAAGTCCACAATTAATATCACTTTTTTACTTACCATTATCAATCTGCCACATCAACAAGTGTGAAAGTTTTGCCAAATTTTTTGTCTATAGAATTTCAAAAAAAATCTTACATAGTTTATGTTAATTAGTAGTAACTTTAAATTTAAAACAAGATAATAGAATTTAAGTAATATTTAATTTTAAAAAATATATTTTAATATATAAAAAGCCTCATTTTCAGTTTTCACCTTAGGCCCCTAGATACATTAAGCTGGCCCTACATATTCATATTGTTTTACGAATATTGGCATAAGCAAATTGTTAATCCTTTTGTCGTTATACAAGAGCCGTCTACGATCCGATCTTGTTTGCATTATGAGTTTAAAATTGTGTGGGGACCACAGTAATATTATGAGTTTAAGATTATATAAGTTTACGATCCATTGTTTGTAATACATATCCAGTAAAAATTCGACACCTTTATGATTATAATTTTTTTTTTTTTTTTTTAAATATGATCTAAAATGAAATTTATACTAGCTACTAACTAATCAATAATTTTTTTTAAAAAAAATCTATCAATTCTTAACTAAAACAACATTAAATTAAAACATAAGAAGAGTTATATAATAACTAAAAGAACAAAGTTTGTCTACAAGCTAGTTTGTAGGCAATGGCTACAAAATCCCCAATCATTTTATTAGATATGAATTTTGACAAATCCAACATTATGTTAAATTTTCTTATAATATTCTTCATGTTTGCAAAATTTCAAAAAAACAAAAATAAATCAATAAATATATCATTAATCAAATGTTCAAATTTCAAGTTTTTGTATTATTTAAATATGCATACGAAATAAGTTTATGAATTGAATAGTAAATAATATTCGATTTGAACGAAGTTTGACATATATTTTAAGAAAAATGCAATTCAATTTTGAGACTTTTTAAATTATGTACCCGTATTAATTTTTTTACTAGAAGTTTTTATTTTTTTATTTTTTTTAAATTTTTTTTTTTTATACAAGATAGAATTCTACTTTAGCCTAATCTAAGTGTATATGTGTGTGAAACTCTCTCCTGAATACTTGAACACCGGCTCTTACCCTCTACATCTCACAAGCACTTATACTTGTAGAGTGACCATCGCACCAAGTTTGTAGAATTTTTTTAGTGGAAGTTTGTAGCCATTGCCTATTCTAACTAAAATTATGGTGTTTAAGACATTATAAATAACTCACTTTTACTCTTTTAGCTAACTGTAAACCATTATTAGCAAAAGTATTCTTAGGAAAGAGACACACTAAGACGAAGCTGGATAATCTTCAAGCTCTAAAAATCATTTAAAACATTAAGACTTCAGAGATTATGCCTTAAAATTATTATTTTTGAATATAACACTTAATAAAACATCACAAAAATAAACACAAACATTTAAATAAATAATTTTTTTAATTTGATTCCACGAAATATATTTTTTTCAAATAGAAGTATAGGAAAATATAGAAATTTATATGCCAATTTTTGAATTTTTAAGGCTATTCATACCCTTTCTCTTTCATTTCTAACATATAAATCATATTCTTACTATTTATGAGAAAGAAGTTAAGCAACAAAGTTTCTAAGTTTTAAACAAGTTTAAGTATCTAAAGATAGTCTTACCTTACTTTTATATCAGATGTAAATTCCTTTTGATGAAATTTTTATTCTCACTTGCACAGAACATTTGAAGCCAAAAAAAAAAAAAAAAAATCATTGATATTTTATGAATCTTCCAAAGAAGTCGATTTCAAAGAGATGAGTTTCTACTTTCTAATTGGCAACCATAGTCTAAATTGGTCAAAATATTGTGGACTAGAAATTCATATCATATGCAGTTCCTAAACTAGTTGATCGATCATGTTGTGACACTATTAGGAATCACACTTATGGGTTCATTTATATGTATCTTTTTTTTTTATAATGTATGAGTGTAAATAATAAAAAATTATTAATATAAACTATTAATCATAGATTTAGAGTTGATAGCTTTGACACATTTTCTTTTTCTAAAAAAAAAAAAAAGCTTTGATACATTTTATTTTCCCGGTAATATGGTGAGTGTACTCAGAGGATAGAGCGCAATGAATGATTTCCATCAGGTTTCTGAGAGCTACATTAGTCATTCAATTTCAGAGATTTTAATGTATTTTAGCTCTAGTAAGTTGTAATTTATATTTTGTTGTGACTAGTCTAGACTTAAGTTATTTTATAATTCTCGAATTTAAAGAAATGCCAAAGGACTCAGTTGAATTTTTTTTTTTTTTTTTTTTTTTGTTTGGGGTGAAATGGATATATGCCACACAATTGCAACAACAAAGTGGCAAGGTGTATAATGTTATATTGTATTTTATAAAAAAATTATCATTGCAATTTAATTCTAATAAAATAATTATAGGTAATTCTAGTAAGTTGTAATCTGTATTTTGTTGCGACTAGTCTGGACTTAAGTTATTTTATAATTCTCGAATTCAAAGAAATGCCAAAGGACGCAGTTGAAATTTTTTTTTTTTGGGGGTGAAATGGGTAAATGCCACACAATTGCAATAACAACAAAGTGCCAAGGTGTATAATGTTATATTGTATCTGTTTTTTATAAAAAGATTATCATTGTAATTTAATTCCAATAAAATAATTATAGGTAATTTTATTTTGCTTTTGTATGTTTATTGGCGTGGCTTGCATGTAATCAAGGATATCATGTAACTGATAAATGCCAACATACTTGTTTATTTTTTATACATAATTTAAAAGATCTAAAAGGGCTGCAAATATATTAATTAATAACTACCATTATTTCAATAAAAAAACATTATAAAAATAAACATAAACATGAAAAAAAAAATATATATATATATATTTTAAATCTATAATCATATATAATTCTTTATTCAAATAGAAGCATAGGAAAATATGGAGATTTATAATGTCAATATTTGAATATTTTTAGGTTATTCATACTTGGCCATTTGACTTTATTTTTAACATACAAATAAATTTTCGACTATTTATGAGAGAAGCTTAAACTTCAAAGCTTCTAAGCTTTAAACAAGTTTCAACATCAAAAGATAGGCTGACTTTATTTTTATGTGACATTTCTCTATATAGTAATTTCATTGATTACTTTTGTAGGAAGTTTAAAGTCACGACTCAACATGTAAATGTAAATCCAGCAAAAGAAGACATTTGAATTCAAAATAAAAATTTAAATAAATTAAATATCTAAATAATAATCAAATAAAATAATGACACAAAACTACACATGTTTTTTACCCATGTAATACGACATTTGAAAAGAAAAAGTGCTTTATCAAATTTTTGAGTGGTCGTTGAAACACATGCAGGGTATGGATCTTCCCATTGACAACCATCAACATTGAAGTCTTTATAAGAAGACACAAATGGGGCTTTCTTCCGGTTTGCCTTCTCGAGCCCACCTCTTGTGGCCCAATCATCGGCATTCCATATGTTGGAAAACAGGTATATGGGCTTTTTGTTAGGAAGAAATTATTTGCATTTCGTTGGGGAAGAAATTATCCACAAAAAATCTTTTTGCATATTTGAATAGCACTTCAAGTTAGTAAAGACCCGTTTGGTTTGTAATTTGTCATCACTCAATTTTTATCACTCATCACTTATCACTTAAAATACCCCAATTTTTCAAACTCCCTGTTTGGCACCTTAACTCAAACCCAGTTTTTAACTTCAACAATTGCGCTGGGTTTCACCCAAAAAAAAAAAAATCAGTCTTTTGTCAAACATTATGGCCGGATATATGGGGCTAATTACGAAAATGCTATCATAACTCTGTTTTCATAACTTAAAAACATCTAAAATGTGTTTTCAGTTTCCATAACTCATCACTCAAAAATCAGAGAATTGAGTAATGGAAACAAGAGTTGAAAACCAAGCCAAACAAAAAAATTTGTGTGGGTCCCATGTGTTTTGATAACTCAGTTATGAGTTTTGGATCATATCACTCAAAACTCCTCTAAACCAAACAGGCCCTAACTATCTGTGTAAGTTAGCCCAAGTTAGATTTCCCCTTGTCTCTACCTATACATTGATTAATTGTTCTAGGGAGTATGGAATACTTCTTGTATACCCACCAATCCCACAACTAGAAAAAATAATGGGAGTTGTTACACATGGATAAGAGCTTGATTTTTCATGGTCAAAATTCATTCCACATGGGTAAGGACCATTACCTAATGGTTTGTTGCCTCTTAGGTGAGGTACTAGTTTGTAGGAATCGATCATCTTATATAAAAAAAAACCAAGACAAAATAAAACAGAAATTTGGTGCACATCTTAAGTTTCTCGAAAAAATTCAATCATATAATTCGAATGGTATTATTTTCTCTTAATAATAATTAAATTCAACTACGTATGTTTTTGGCCAATACAATTAAATAGTTGAGTTTTTATAAACTCTTGTTCACCACTAATCACGAACTTTGGTATGTCTTGAGAGATTTACATGTGACAATAACCATAGGAACACAAAATTTTCACACTATTTATAGTTTACATGTGACTGCTGAAAAGTTGCTTCAATTGGGCATATTAACGGTTGTGAAATGTTTGTGTCTAAGCAACAAAGTAACCGAAACATCTTTTGTCCACAATATTTATGGTGACTGCATCGAAGTGTTTGATGAGTAACCACATGTACAAAATGAAGAAGAGGATCTAAACAAGTAGCTTAGAGAAAAAGAGTGAATTTAACATTAGTCTGAATTAGACAAGGCTGCCCAGTCCTATTCCCCAAGAACTCAATATCTAATTCATCTGTAGTTGGCCCTGCCCCATTTTCAGTGCACATCTACAACATAAGTTTTTTTTCAATCATTTTAATTAGCCACTCTCAAATTACAATACAAATGCTATAAATATGAAGTGTTAGGACATATGTGAATCGTGTTAAGAACATATATCAATATTTTATGTAATTGGTTAATCTTTTGACAAAACGCACTTTACTTGTAATATGGTAGATCTAGGATATGTTTAATGCTTCAAAAAACAAAGTTTCAAGTTCAAGTGCTAAAACCATGCAATTCTGTCCAAGAAACAAGTAAAGAAGTGGTATTCATTAAATCTCGACAACTAGATTGACAGCTAGTATCTATCAAGGCTTAAAAAGCTGTTTCAGCCCGAAACTCGACAACTGCTCGATAGATAGGGTATCTGTCGAGATTTATGAAAAACTGATTTTTAGTTCTGATTTTCATCCAATCCATGAATACATGTTTAGGCTTTCTTTTCTCACAACTCTAAACATATATAAAGATTATTTTAAGGGTCGTCACAGAGAACACAATTGCACAAGTGTGAAGCAAAGTGTTGTTCATGCAAATTGTGACCGGAAACCTAGTTTGCCATAGTTCATCTTGACAAAGCTACTGTGTTTGTACACCGAAGGGTTCTATAACCAATGAGCTTCTTGATCTTCATCGTGTGATAAACTAAAGAACTTTGCAGTCAACATCCTTCTCAAGTTGGTAATCAAGTCGCGTACTGGGATCCGCGCATCTATTGGTTAGTCACGTACTAAGAGTTGTGCATTAAAAGAAGAGATTGTCACTACAAAGCAAGTCCAATTGGGTATTGAGGTAAGGGTTCAACTGTAGGTTGATATAAGGTACTAGGATTACTTTACTTATAACCGCTTGTTGTGATAATAGTAAATTATCAAGAGTGGTGACCTTAAAATCACCTAGTGGGATTTTTGCCTCGGAGGTTTTCCCCATTCGTAAACAAATCATTGTGTCGATATTATTTTCCGCTGCCTTCGGCTTGGTCTAGCCTATCTCCACAGCTTGCTACACTTTCTCAACTAAAGACTGCAAGAAAGCTCTTATGTGTACTTTTTAGTATGCATATTTAGTGCCATCAAATAAAGGAGGTACAATGAGTGACTATCATCTATCTATAAAAAACAAGGGTCAATGGATCACACAGCAAAGATTAAACCCTAATTAGAATGTGTCTGCTCTGATACCACTTGATAGGTCAAGAATATATTAACCCCTTGTAATTAATTAATTGATTAATTACCCAAGTTTATTAATTAATTAAATTAACATATAATATACGTGGCAGCACAAACAAATCACCAACTAAAGTATAATGTAGTTGCTTGGTTACAAAATTCTACGGTGTACAAACATAGCAGCTTCTTCAAGATGAACTAAAGCAAACTATGATTCCGGTCACACTTTTCTTCACACTTGTGCAATTGTGCTCTTTTGCAACTTGTGACGGCCTTTAAAATAATCCTTATATATGTTTAATGTTGTGATAAAAGAAAGCTCAAACATACATTCACAGATTGGATGAAAATTAGAACTTGAAAATCTATTTTTCATAAATCTCGACAGATACCCTATCTATTTAGCAGCTATCGAGCCTTAGACTGAAACAACTTTTTAAATCTCGATAGATACTAGTTGTCGAGCTTTAATGAACAATACTTCTTTACTTGTTTCTTGGACAGACTTGCATGGTTTTAACACTTGAACTTGAAACCTTGTTTTTTGAAGCATTAAATACATTCTAGATATACCCAAATACAAATAAAGTGCGTTTTGTCAAAGGATTAGCCAATTATATAAAATGTTGATATATATTCCTAACATGAATCACATATGTCCTAACATTAATAACCAAGTATAACAAGTGTAAGTACTTGAAAATTGATGGTCCAAGCTCACTAAGAATAGTGAGGCCCTTACCTTCAAATTAAACCCAAAACTAGAATTTGTATAAAGAATGGAAAAGAGATTCTGATGTAAGTTTAATTAAGTTTAGGCCTAAGGCCGAAGATCCAAGTAAGAGTGGAAAAGATAGATTCGAAGAGCAATTAATATTAATGCTATCCTTGGGTCAATTTGAGGATGAGTTCTTATACAAGTCCTAAACTATGTTCCCCATTATTGTTCCAGTTCTTATCTTCTTAATCATGCTCTCCTAGAAAAATCCCACCCCTTTAGCTAGAGAGTTCCATTTCCTTATATACTCTTTTTCTCCTTGCATCCTAGCTCTCCACTTGTATATTTCAAGGCTTTCCTTAGGACACTTGTCCTCTCAAAGTTTTGCTAAATGTGTCAGAAGGGGCTGCTTAGCTATAAATCTACTGTTCAAGTGTCATTTCCTCATTAATACAGTTGATAAAGTTGTTATGCATTCAATGCGGAGGTAGTAGGTGAGCTTTTACATGAAGCTTCTTCTAGCTATCTTAGCCCTCTCTTAGAAGGCTACTTCTCCCACTCAGGCGCTCAAGAGACATTGTGCACCTTTCTCATTC
Organism: Castanea mollissima; assembly: GCA_014183005.1. Classification (NCBI taxonomy): domain Eukaryota; kingdom Viridiplantae; phylum Streptophyta; class Magnoliopsida; order Fagales; family Fagaceae; genus Castanea; species Castanea mollissima. The sequence continues at coordinate 60,497,649 of JACAVU010000002.1, read as the reverse complement.
TCTTCTCGAGTAAACCAACTTCTCTGGTCAACGGTGCTTTACAAATGAATTGATGAAAGACATATCGTTCCTTATTCTTCTTGGTCCTCAGACCCCCACAACAAGTATACAATTTAACTTTCTTTTCAAAAAAAAAGAAAAAAAAAAAGTATACAATTCAACACATAACTTACAAGCAGCTGAAATGTATATAACGTATGCATACCCAAAAATGTAGTATAAATGGACGCACTAGTAATGGTGGTAATCGCATGATGCAAATTGACATATTAGTCAACCTCCAAAATATGCTTCGGTGTCCCTTCTGATACTTTTATATAGTTTTGCATAATTGGGTACGAGAGGATTCTCAAAAAAAAATAAAATAGATAAGCTATTCAAACCTTAGAAAAATAAATAATTTATGTAAATGATATGATTTAGTGGGAGGACACAGGTTGTTACAATATTTGTAGAGTATTCATTTTACTGTGTACTCAAAACCATCTCTTAAAAAGTTTTATTTATGCGATTAAAAAAAAATTATTTTTGCATTTCTATTTTCACTTTATTCACACTTAGCATAAGAGAAGATGTCCCAAATCACATCAATGTTGTACTATTTTGAAGCCTATTGTTAGACATATTATGGTTTAATTAAGTGAACCAAACTAATTGTAAACTCTTGTACTTATAGAACAATAAAATTAATCTTGGTTGGTTTATAGTTAATTCTAGGGCTCTTTAGTATATAAATCTTACATTAGGTTCATTATAAACAAGAGTGCTAAATAGAGAAAATTTAGCCATCAAGAGCTTTATTGTGGATGTAGTAGTAAACCTTCGTTTTTATTTTCTCTTTCATGTTTCTGCTCACTCAACAACAAAAAAATCATGATCCCACTACACTTTAATTATAAATTAAGGCACATGGTAACACGAACTCTATGTGGGTGGTCAAAATTATGAATCATAACTCTTTTGTAGATTTGCTATGAAGAAATTAGTTTTTTTTTTTAAAGCACAATGGAATTACTTATTCATCTTGTTTTTCAAATGTTAGTATAAGCAAATATTTAATCCTTTTGTCGTTATACAAGAGGCGTCTAAGATCTGATCTTGTTTGCATTATGAGTTTAAAGATGTGAGTGGACCACAATAATATTATGAGTTTAAGATTATATAAGTTTACGATCTGTTGTTTGTAATACATATCCAGTAAAAATTATAATTTTGACTCCTTTAAGATTATAATTTCTTTTTAAAAAATATGATCTAAAATGAATTTTATACTAGCTCCTAACTAATCAATAATTTTAACAAATCTATCAATTCTTAATTAAAACAACATTAAATTAAGCATAAGAAGAGTAATATAATAACTAAAAGAACAAAGTTTGTCTACAAGCTAGTTTGTTGGCAATGGCAACAAAATCTCCAATTATTTTATTAGAAGTGAATTTTGACAAATCCAACATTATATTAAATTTTCTTATAATATATTTTATGTTTGCAAAATTTCAAAAAGAAAAAAAAATAAAAAATAAATATATCATCAATCAAATGTTTAAGTTTCAAGTTTTTGTAATATTTAATAATGCATACAAAATAAGTTTATGGATCGAATAATAAATAATATTCGATTTGAACGAAGTTTAACATATATTTTAAGAAAAATGCAATTCAATTTTTAGACTTTTTATATTATGTAGCCATATTAATTTTTTTAATGGGAGTTTGTAGCCATTGCCTACAAACTTTGTCCTAGCTAAAATTACGGTGTTTAAGACATCGTAGATAACTCACTTTTACTCTTTTAGCTAATTGTAAACCATTATCAACAAAAGTATTCTTAAGAAAGAGATGCACTAAGGCAAAGCTGGATAGTCTTCATGCTCTAAAAATCATTTAAAGCATTAAGACACCAAAGATTATGCCTTAAAATATATATATATAATATATATATATATACACACACACACACACCACTATGGATCTGTAAAATATTGATTTTGTTTTTAAAAAAAGTTTGGGAAATTTCAACTTTTTTTTTTTTTCATACCTAATTAAAAAAAATCTAAAAGGGTTACAAATATATTTGTTTAAAATTATTATTTTTGAATACAACACTTGAATAAAACATCATAAAAATAAACATAAACATTTAAATAAATATATATATTTTAATTTGATTCCAAAAAACATATGTTACAAATTTTTCAAATAGAAGCATAGGAAAATATAGAAATTTCTATGTCAAGTTTTGAATTTTTAAGGCTATTCATCCTGTTTTCTCTTTCGTTTCTAACATATAAATCATATTCTTACTATTTATGAGAAAGAAGCTAAGCAACAAAGTTTCTAAGTTTCAAACAAGTTTAAGTATCTAAAGATAGTCTTACCTTACTTTTATATCAGATGTAAATTGTTTTTGATGAAATTTATATTCTCACCTACAAGGCGCATTTGAAGCAAAAAAAAAAAAAAAAAAATCACTGATATTTTATGAATCTTCCAAAGAAGTCGAATTTGAAAGAGATGAGTTTTTGCTTTCTAATTGGCAACCCTAGTCTAATTGGTCAAAATATTGTGGACTACAAATTCATATCATATGCGGTTCCTAAATTAGTATCACGTTGCGACACTATTAGGAATCACACTTGCAGGTTCATTTATAAGTATCTTTATTTATTTATTTATATATATATATATATATATATATATATATATATATAATATGTATGAATGTAATAATAAAAAAGTTATTAATTTAAGTATTATTAGCGACCATAGATTTAGAGTCGATAGCTTTGATACATTTTTTCTTTAAAAAATAAAGCTTTGATACATTTTATTTTCTCAGAGTGTGCTTAATGTAAAAAGCATAGCACCAATTTCCAAAAAGTTTCTAAGAGTTAGTGTAGCTATTTAGTTTCAAATATTTTATCATGTTTTAGCTCTAGTAAGCTATAATCTATATTTTGTTGCGACTAGTCTGGACTTAAGTTATTTTATAATTCTCGAATTCAAAGAAATGCCAAAGGATGCAGTTGAATTTTTTTTTTTTGGTGAAATGTGTACATGCCACACAATTGCAATAAGAACAAAGTGCCAAGGTGTATAATGTAATATTGTATTTTTTAAATTATCATTGTAATTTAATTCCAATAAAATAATTATAGTTAATTTTATTTTGCTCTGTATGTTTATTGGCATGGCTTGCACGTAATCAAGGATATCATATAACTAATAAATGCCAACTTACTTGTTTATTTTTTATACATAATTTAAAAGGTCTAAAAGGGGTAAAAATATATTAATTAATAATTATCATTATTTGAATAAAAAAATTAAACAAAAACATTATAAAAATAAAAATAAGCATGAAAATAAATTTTTAATTTTTTTTTAATTTTTAATTTTTTTTAAATTTTATGAATCTGCAAACATATCTAATTCTTTTTTCAAATAGAAGTATGGGAAAATATGGAAATTTATAATGTCAACATTTTAATATTTTTAGGCCATTCATACTTAGCCATTCTACTTTATTTTTAACATACCAATAAATTTTCAACTATTTATGAGAGAAGCTTAAACTTCAAAGTTTCTAAACTTTAAACAAGTTTCGACATCAAAAGATAAGCTGGCCTTATTTTTGTGTGACATTACTCTATATAGTAATTTCATTGATTACTTTTGGAAGAAGTTTAAAGTCACAACTCAGCATGTAAATGTAAATCCAGCAACAGAAGACATTTGATTTCAAAATAAAAATTTGAATAAATTAAATATCTAAATAATAACCAAATAAAATAATGACACAAAACTACACATTTTTTTAACAATGTAATATGAAATATGAAAATAAATAAAAAATAAATAAAGTATTATTTATCCCTTATCACTTTGCTCATCATTCCCATGGACTCAACGAACACTCTACCGGCAATGTGGAGTACCTTTCATAATCCTTGCAATAATCATAAATAACAAGGTTTCTCTGCACCCAAGCATAATCCATTTTTTGAGAATCAGAGAGATGCCAAGCAGAATACTGATCCCACCAATTTTGAGTGGTGGTTGAAACACATGCAGGGTATGGATCTTCCCATTGGCAACCATCAACACTGAAGTCTTTGTAAGAGGACACAAATGGGGCCTTCTTCCAGTCTGTCTTCTCGAGCCCACCTCTTGTGGCCCATTCATCGGCATTCCATATGCTAGAAAACAAGTACATGGGCTTTTCGTTGGGGAAGAAATTATTTGCTTCCCCATTGTTCTTGAACACCCTTACGGGAGTACTATCCACAAAAAACCTGTTTGCATATTTGAATAGCAATTCAAGTTAGTAATTGCCAGTATAAGTTCTTCCAAAGCCCATGTTAGACTTCCCCTTGTGTCTATGTATACGTTGATGAATTGTCAAGTATATGGAGTATGGAACACTTCATGTATACCCGCCATTACCAATCCCATAACTAGAAAAATTAATGGGAATTGTTACACATGGATACGAGCATGAATTTTAATGGTATTTTGTCTCTTAGGTGAGGTACTAGTTTATGGAATCGAGCTTCCTATACACATAAGAAAGACAAACCAAAACAAAACAAAACTTTGGTGCATACCTTAAATTTCTCAAATAAATTCAATCACGTAATTGTATTGACTAATGTAACACAATCAGAATGGTATTATTTTATCTTAATTATAATTAAATTCAACTGCGTAAGTTTTGACCAATACATTTATATGGTTGAATTTTGATACATATGTACACCACCAATCACAAAATTTTCACACTGTTTACTTGTGACGGCTGAAAAGTTGCTTCAATCATAACCGGACATGTTAACAATTGTGAAAAATGTTTGGGTCTATGTATTACACATTCAGTCAAAAGCAACAGAGTAACTAAGACATCTTTTGTCTCCAATATTTATGGTGACTGCATCGAAGTGTTTGATGAGTAACCACGTGTACAAAGTGGGGAGGAGAATCTAAACAAGTAACTCATAGTAAAAAGAGTGAACTTCAATGGTAAGAGAAACTTACACAATCTGGTGGTTGTTCCAGAGGACAGAGTAGGAATGGAAATCCTCAGTGGGGTCAAACCAAAGCATATGCCTCATCTCACGGCCACCAGTCCCATTCTTGTACACATTAGTCTGAATAAGATAAGGCTGCCCAGTCCTATTCCCCAAGAACTCAATATCTAACTCATCTCTCGTTGGCCCTGCCCCATTTTCAGTGCACATCTACAACATAAATTTTTGCCAATCATTTTAATTAGCCACTCTCTAATGACAACACAAATGCTATAAATATGAAGCAATAAGATTCAATGTCAAAGACTTACATAGTAAGCTGTCACTACACCGGCAGAGTCACCTCCGACCAACTTGAGCTTCATGCTAAACCACCCAAATCTGTATCTTTGCTTTGTCTGAAATCCACAGCCTATCCAACAACACAATAAAAGAAAACATAAACTATACTATAAGTTTCTTATCACAAAGACTATATCTTAAAACTGAAGCAAGTAAAAATAGAATTAAGAATAGCTAAGCTTGTGTACATATGTGTTTTACCTGTTTCTTTGTCTAAGGAGAGATACCAGATCTGCCCATCTGGGGAGGTTGAAAAATGCTCCTGAGACCACATTATATCGAAATTGTCTTGAAATGATCCTTTAGAATCAGCTGCTTCAGATATAATAAAGTAAGAAGCAGCCATTAGAGCTGCAATGAAAAGAAGAGTAGCCATTGGAGAGACCCTTCTTTCCATTTTGGGGTGAAGGACTTTGGGGGAAGAGAAAGAGGCTTCTAAGCTGGGATCTCTGAGAAGCAGTTGCATTAAATGGTCCGTATTTGAATACGGATTTTGCACATGAACATTGTCTGGTTAATCATTTAGTTATTGATATGTACATTTTTGCCCATGTAATACTATTCAAACGTTTGTAGGTTATTTGATAATAATGAGTTAATAATTGGTCATATTATATAGTTACTTAAATGTTTTCTACATCAAATTTTATGATTTATATATGAATATGGGGAAAAGAAAATTAGTCTTATAGATATCACTTGACCCAAATAAGTATAAGACAAATGTATTATAACCCATAATATTTAACTATTTTTTCTTTTTTGGTTTTTTCCCATATGAAGATAATAATCAAACGTGATGTTATGTGGAAGAGTGGTTTTATTATATGTGGATTGAAGCCTATAGAAATAGTTCATTTTCAATAACAAAAAATAAAAATCATTCTTTAATTGTTCTAATTTTATAAATTATGTAGCTAAGAAGCTTTTCTTTAAAGTCAATTCTTTTTGTTCATGGGAACACCATACCTTCACTGTATTAATCTTTACGTTTTTAAATGGGGGATTTAGTATTATAATCAATGCTTTGACATTTATCAAAAATAAAAGAAATTTTTATTTTTAAGCAAACAAACAGAAAAAAAAAATGATGAAAGTACTTTGTACCGACATGGGCAATTTAGGAATTGAAGTGTAAATGAAAATACAAAAAATGGGGTACTGCCGAACTGGAGCTTAGAGAAAGCCAGGCTGCACTCCAATGGGTTTTGGCAGGAATTAAAAATGGAGGTGGGATCCATGTGTTTGCATCTAAGAGCGTGGTGTGATTTTGGTCATACAATAATCAGAAAGTTCTTGGATTCGACAACTGGATTTGGCGGTCGGAAATTAATAAAACTATGTAGACTATAAGAGCTCACATTAGATTTGTGTTTGGTCAAAAGTTAAAAAGAGGGTCTTATCAGTGTTTAATACTCAGTATTTTTTTTAATCTTCTTTTAACACAAAGTGCTTTGTGTTTGTTTCTTTTACTTTAAATTGGCATTAGCATTAACCTCTATTAAACAAAAATATTTACTGAAAGGAGTGAATTTGTGCCTTGGAAGTTGCAACAGAGACACAGACTTGCTTTATTGGTATAAACATGACCAACATGCAATTACAATAACCAAAAAAAGGATATGCTATAATGATTTTTTTTTTTTTTTTTTAATAATATCCTTTGTTGTCCTATAAAATAAACCCTGTTTCTGCAAGTGGGCAAAAAAAGGTAACCAGCTTATAAACCTTTTATTAATTCTCAATGGCTTAATTATAATTAGCCAATTGATTAAAGGTCAAAATATGAAACATCAAACATTGACTTAGGAAGGTCCACATGCCAGCCAGGTCAGTCAGATTCCTGATCAGGAAGGGAAGGCCACAGGAGCCACCCAATAAACCATTAGGAAACTTTATTATTGATGGACATTCTCATCGCAAAGCTGGCATAAAATATAATAAAAAGTACTTAAATATATCGATGTTAATAATATATATATATATATATATGAAATTGTACACTTTTTTTTTCTGGTAATTGAATTAAAAAAAAAAACAAAAAAGGACAAATGAGAGATAAAATAAAAGCCACAAATGCTAAAATGAGATGAGAGTGATAAAATATAAGAGAGAGAGAGAGAGAGAGAGAGAGAGCAACAAAAAATGCCATGAAATTTATGATTATTTTTTTTAAAATAGGCTGAACGGATTATGAACTTGAATGATTATGGAGTTTTATTTAATTTTTTTGAATGAGTTTCTTCTTGAATATTTTGTTAATTTGTTGTTGTTTGGGTTGATTTTTATTGTTACTATTTGGGCTTTTATTATTTATTTATTTCTAATGGTTATAGATTATGTTTGGGGGACAATATTATTTTTATGAGTAATTAACATTCCAACTCACATATGAGAACACAACAATCTGTAATTTAAATTTTATGATTAAATGATTCATATGCATTATGCATAATAATGACACATGTCATTTTTTTACTAGAAGATGAAGCCTAAGTCTCTAAATATGTTTGGAGGCAAATTTTGTCTATTTTTTAAGTGATATGATTCATTAAATATATCATGCGGCTAAAAATGCATTTAAATGATTTTAACACTCACCGTACAGGAAATCAAAGAAATTTTCCTTTAAACCGTATTGAGGAAATTCGTTCTCCTAAGCTAATTGGGCCTAACTTATCCCAAAAAAAAAAAAAAAAAAAAGGCTAATTGGACCTTTTATTGTAAAAAGGTGGGAAGGATTCTCGGATGTTTCCTCCCATGCCTCGTTTTGCGCCACGAGATGGTGTTTCTTCCTTGTCCTTTTGGGTTTGGTGTTTATATTCTTGTTAATGAGGAAAAAAAATTAATCAATTGATAAAAGAAGAGTGTTATTAATAGTAATTCTTCTTATAAGTAATTGAATTAGATTAATAGTAATGCTTAGATCTGTCTCAAAAAAGAGTATTTCGTGTAAAAATAGATACCCTAGCATTACATGGCCAAATTACAGGTTAAATGTTCTGCATCAAAGGTTCAATCTTGATAGTTTTTCATAATTTACTCTTGGGAGAGATGAGAATCATGAGATAGTTGACCTTAATCCTCTTGGTTGGCAAAAAGATAAAATTGGCGAGTAGATCCCAGTGTAGAATCTTCTGAGGAGCCAATGCCCCAAAATGCCAATCTAGTTGATTGGTGTGGTTCTATAATATGGAGTAATTCTTAGGTACTCTTGGAGTACTGAGAATAGTGTTCCTACTCTTACCTTCATGGTGTGGTTTACTTATTAAATTTATAATGGGGTCTATTATGAATGTGAAAGGAGGGAGTACCATTTCACTATACTTTAAGAGTACTTAAGAAACTTTCTCTATATATGTGGGTTTGTTTGTAAAAAGAAGACAGAGAGAAAAGAAAAGAAAAAAACAGAAGAAACAAAAAGTAGTAAAGAAAAACAAGTAAAAAATCACATACAACTATACAAGTACAACAAAGGCACAAGAACTTTTTTGGGTAAGCGCAGAGCTGTCCAAAGAATAAGGGATTGGTATTCGGTATATACCAATTTTCAATCAACATCAAAAGTAGAGTTGTGATGAGATAGTGCGTATTTTAATAATTAATTCAATGGTAGAGGAGGTAGTCTAGGCCTCTTTGGTTGGATAATATTAATGGGTTTCCATTATTTAATATTATTTTGATATAAATAAAGAATTTGGGGAAATTAACAACAACATCCGACAGTTTGGCCGAGTGGTCTAAGGCGCCAGATTTAGGCTCTGGTCCGAAAGGGCGTGGGTTCAAATCCCACAGCTGTCAAGTTTAGTCTTTTATTTATTGCAGTTAATTAGTATCATGCATACTTATGGTTCTGCATTTTTTTAATGATAATTTTGCAGTAGCGCCGAAGAATATATAACCTGCATGTATATCAGTTGAGTATCATTAATTATATAAGAATCCTAAATTCCAATACGGACAGCTTAACAACTTTCTGCTAGGAATAAGGATCTTTGAACCCGTTCAAAGATCCTGAATGAACAGACTCTAGTAACCAAAGATTGTGACAATCAATGTTAGATCCTTTTAGGCTAATACCCAAGCTGTTGGATTGGTGCCTAGTAAGGACCTGTGTATGTGGTTACTTAAATTAAAACACAGGTTGCCAAGGAACCCTTAGCAGCAAATATATATATATATTTTTCCCTTTAGCCATTTGGAGCCTTTGGCTTCACAAAACAGAGTAATGTTTAGAAATTCTCTGGTAAGTCATGATTTGTTTAAAGAAGTGAACCATTGTGCTACTGAATTCTTCTATTTGTGCTACTCGGTCTCACATGAACAAGAGCATGCAATTAGTTAATGTGAGATGGAATAAAACCTATGGAACTATGGAAGGCTGTCACAAACTCAGTTACAGATTTCTGTTCATTGGACAATCCTAGGCAAGCTAGTGGTAGGAGAGTGATCTGGGACCGTAGAGGACTATGGATTATGGGTTTTACCCGAATCATGTGGGTGTGGCTACTAGCTAGTTTTGATCCAGAGCTTTGTGTTTTGAGGGATGACCTATTGAAGTATATAAATATAAATTCATTGGCGGTTGGAAAATGAGATCATGCAAAGGTAGTCTTTAAATGGGTTATTGAATCTTATTGCAACAATTTACATTATGCAAGTCTTATTACGGATTGTAGGATCCTTCTCGGGTAGATATTTTAAGCGGAACAAAGTTTCTCTCCAAACTAGTTTGGAGAGAAATAATTTAAACTTATTATATATCTTTTTTTTAGGTGTGAATTTTGAAAATCTAACCGTTGAATTTCATGTTTCTTGTGTTCTTAACATGCATATCAAATTTCGTTCAAATCAGATTTTATTTACTATTTGATCAATGAACTTATTTTTTATACACAATTTTATATTATAAAAACTTGAAATTTTAACATTTGTTTGATGGTATAGCAATTGATTTTTGATTTTCTTGAAATTTTGCAAGCATGAATAATATAATTAGAACATGCAATCCAACGGTTAAATTTTCAAATTTCACACTGAATATAAAAATATTTGATAAGTTTGAAAGGCTTCTCTCCAAATTAGTTTGGAGAGAAACTTTTTCCTTTTAAGTGAAGATAAAGTACTGTTTCTATGAGGCAAAGTATTGTACTGATGCTCTAGTTAGAGAAGGGATGGAACTAAACCAGGATTTTGTTGTATTTTAGTAGTCCATGTGCGGGTATTTGTATTTTGCTTTATTATGACAAGTTGGGCATGTATTATGAGAGACTACGTCCTCTTAACTTTGTATTAGTTGTTTAATTTATGAGTATCCTTTGTTTACAGGGAAAAATGCACTATATATTGAAGGTAGATTGTTTCGTTTATTATTATTTTAAAAATTATGAAGGTTGTAAGGACATGATGAATGGGGCTCCATTATTTCTTGTCATCTTCGGAAGAAAAACTAATCATCATGTAGCAAAGTCAATGAAACCTTAGAATTGAATGGGCCTTGATTTGCATTGCATCCCTAAACAATAAATAACGGTCACATATCATGGATAATGATATAGTCAATTGGGCAAATGACTTGGCCCAAAAGCAAACCCAAGTAATCCGAATAATTTTTTTATTAGATGGGGTCAAAATTTCTCATTCCACTTGTCTTGCATTACTTCGTATGGATTTTCCCTGCTTCAAGTTTTACTTGCTTTATCTCATCTCAAACGTCATTTAATATTTTTTTATACAATTATCAATTATAATTATTTAATTGGTACATATTCTCTTTTACCATCTAAAAATACTTGTTTTCTCTCAATAATTTAACTGTTTCACTTGTGTTTATTCTGCTTTTCTTTGATCTATACCTAATTAATGTCGAAAGATGAGTCTTTTGGCTAAACATTATATAAAATGAAGTCTATTTATGATATGAGCATTGTTCAAAGTTATTTAGGAAAATGAGAAAGAGATGCGAATTTTGATAATATCATTGCCGAAATTATGAGAAAAAGCAAGAGAGAAAAAAGAGACATGTGATGGAAGGGAGAGAGAGAAAAAAAAGAAAGAATTGTGGTAATACTATTGCCGAAATTAGGAAAGAGAAAAAAATTTGCAATGGTGGCAATTCAATTTTAAAAATATGAGAGGAATAGTGAAAAGAGGAAAATTTGTAATTGTGGCAATTTAATTGCCGAAATATGAAAAAAATATCATTGTTCCTCTCATATTTCGGCAATGATATTACCACAATTTTTTTTTTCTCTCTTTCCCTTTCGTCACATCATATCTCTCTCTCTTCTCTCCTACTTTTTCTTAGAATTTCAGCAATAGCATTACTGAAATTCGCATCTTTCCTCATTTTTTCAAAGAAACTTCATTTTATACAATATTCAACTAAAAGACTTGTTGAAAAACTCGAAACCACCCCAATTGGATTACAAAATAATTCAAACCCATCACATCTCATATCTACCCAGTATATTTTGGCAATTGAATTGCCACAATTGCAATTATTTTTCCTCTATTAATTTTAGCAATGGTATTGCTACAATTCATTTTTTTCTCTCTCTCCCTTCCGTCACATCATATCCCTCTCTTCTCTCCTACTTTTTTTCAAAATTTCAGCAATAGTATTGTCGAAATTTACACCTCTCCTCATTTTTCCAAAAACCTTCATTTATACAATATTCAAGCCAAAGACTTATCGAAAGACTCGAAACCACCCCAATTGGATTAAAATATACTTCAAACCCATCACATCTCATATCTACCCTCGTTCAACTTATCTCACTTGGTTGTTATCTTGTTTTTGGTCGGTAGGAGTAATAAATTATGGATAATGTTAAAAGTGTCCTCAGGACAATACTTTCATGTGAAATATAAAAAAATTGTCAAAAAATTAATTATTTTATCATTTTTCAACAAAACATTTCTAAAATATACTCTAAACCATTTTTCATAAATTTTTCTTAAGGAGGTGTCATTGTTCTTTCCACCCAAAAACGAAACTATCTCAGAATTCAGAAGTACGTAGTAAAGAGCAATAGTATGCTAATATCTGTGCTAGATTGTGATAAAAATTTCTTAGCGTTCTGAACCGCTCAAATTCTATCTTCGCCATTCAGTATCAGTACACACTTTCTAGATTTTTGTTCAGATATTTTCCTACTTTCCCACAACCTTCCCACCCTGTTGATTAATACCCTGCTCACACTCATCATTCTCAGCCTTTGATTACCTCACAACATCATCGTTCCCCATAACCATATCAAGCACTTCAATGGCAGCCATGGCTACAACCTTCACTTCTTCTCTCCCAAAGCCATCTTTCTTAGACAACAATAAGTCCTGCTTCCATGGCACACCCGTCACTACCTCTCGCTTCACACCCATCAAATCCACCCCACAAAACTCCACCATTTCTATGTCCTTAACCCCACCATACGACCTAAAATCTTTCACTTTCCAACCCATTAAAGAATCCACTGTCTCTCGCGAAATGACTCGCCGATACATGACAGACATGATCACTTACGCTGATACTGATGTTGTCATAGTCGGTGCTGGCTCAGCTGGTCTCTCATGCGCTTATGAACTCAGCAAAAACCCTTCAATCCGTATAGCTATTATTGAACAATCCGTTAGCCCTGGTGGTGGTGCATGGCTTGGTGGCCAGCTCTTTTCAGCTATGGTTGTGCGTAAACCAGCTCATCATTTCCTTGACGAGCTTGAAATCGAGTATGATGAGCAAGAAAACTACGTTGTTATCAAGCACGCAGCTTTGTTCACATCCACAATCATGAGCAGGGACGGAGGGAGACTTGGACTAGGGGGGCAATGACCCCCTAATTTTTTATTTTTTTTAATTAATATATACATAGTCACCAATTTTAGTGATTTTGTTCTATAAAATCACACTTTGCCCCCTTTAATATTATTATTGATTCTTTTAGGAGTACTACTCTAGCCACAAAATTTTCTATAACATTTTTACAAACGGTTGTAGTAGTAAACTTTTATCGGTTTGCATCTGGCCCATCACTTACATCGCATTTTTACTTACTAATAACCACTCACCACATTAATAATTGTAAAAAAAGTTTGTAATTCTAGCATTTTCCTCCTTTTAAAGGCCAGATCTAAAATCTAAAGAAAATAAATAAACCCAAAAAATTATTCAACAACAAAAATTACCAATAGTAAAGCTATAAACAATTAAACTCAATCATCCAATTTTACCTAAAACAAGCAACCTGACCCTTTAAAAAACTTTAAACAAAATAATTTTGTCTATATCTAGATGCACACATAAAAAAAAAAAAAAAAAAAAACATTCATTAGCTGTTAAGCAACTGAGCCGGAATCTAGAGCCACCGCGCGCAACTAACAGTAAAATTGCCCCCCCTAACTTCATGTTCTGGCTCCGTCCCTGATCATGAGCAAGCTATTGGCTAGGCCTAACGTGAAGTTGTTCAACGCCGTGGCAGCTGAGGATTGATAGTGAAGGAAGAGAGGGTCTCGGGTGTGGTGACCAACTGGGCTTTGGTTTCAATGAACCATGACACTCAGTCTTGCATGGACCCTAATGTGATGGAGGCTAAGGTTGTGGTGAGCTCGTGTGGGCATGATGGGCCGTTTGGAGCCACTGGAGTTAAGAGGCTGAAGAGTATTGGAATGATTGATAGTGTGCCCGGGATGAAAGCCCTTGACATGAACACTGCTGAGGATGCCATTGTCAGGCTTACTCGAGAGATTGTGCCCGGTATGATTGTTACTGGGATGGAGGTTGCAGAAATTGATGGTGCCCCAAGAATGGTAATTATTTTGGACCAGCCTGAATTTTTATTAATCATAAGATTCATAAAAAGTATTGACATTAACATTACATAACAAGTATTGAAATTAACATTTCATAATTTGTTAATATAATAAATTATCACTTATTCTAGAAGTTAAAACGATCACGAAAACATGAATATAATCATTAATCTAACAAGTTAACCATAGAAGGGGGGAATTAGATAGTTGAATGATTATACTAATTTTAAGTATTTCTCAACCATTTTTGTCTCCTATCCTTTCCGATCAATTTAATTCATACATTTTTTTTAATTATTAATTGATATATTAGCTTATAATTTATAGGACTTGAGTGATAAAATTTGAAATACTTTGTAACATCAGCGTGTGAGATTGAGTTCATGACGTTTTTATTAATTAAGTGCTTGTGATTCTGCAGGGTCCAACATTTGGGGCCATGATGATATCGGGCCAAAAGGCGGCACACTTAGCCTTGAAGGCATTGGGACAGCCCAATGCAATTGATGGGAAATACAGTGAAGCTGGGGGCATACAACCAGAGCTTATTCTTGCTGCAGCTGAGACTGGGGAGATTGTTGTGGATGCGTGATAATACAAATACAAGGCCATTTGGATTGTTAAATTTGAAATAAATAAAGGAAGAGTGTTGATGAAAATAGACCATTTTGGTAGGGATTACTAGATATTGGATGTGGATATTTGTATGTGATGGGGAAATTTCATTTTGATTTGTGTTAAATTAAGTTCTAATTTAGTAAGCATATATACTATATATATTGGAAGGTTTTGAGAAGATTATTGCCTTTGAAATGTTTCCATTTCAGACTTTGCTAATGATTCAAAGCACTGGGAATCAGGTTGCTCTTCGAGCTTTTTGACCACTAGGAAGAGAAAAAGGTTAGTGGAGGCTCTAATATCTTATACTTTTAAGGCATAATTCTAGTGAGGAATACAATATATATATATATATATATATATTTTGAGAATGAGAAATACAAATTACAAAGGCCTAGCATGGGTTATTGTTGTTGTTGTGTTGTTATTACAAATAGATATGTTACTAATATATATATATATATATATATATATATATATAATTGAACACTAATTATTATCCAGTTAAAGTGATGTCAATTATATTCATTGTTATATCAATTTGTAAATTTTTTTAGTTAAATTTGTAATAACTTAAATTTTTTCTATTTTTTATATTTTTGGGGACCTGCTATTTATGAGTTCTTGGCATGTGAAGGCTGAGAATGAAATATGTGATAAGCAAGTATGAGGTGTTTGGTAGAGTAGTTTAAAATGGAATTTTTGTAAGTTTTTAAAAATACGTGTAAGTGAAAAAGTGTGTGAAAATGTTGTTTAAAATATAAAAATGTGTGTTTGAACTTAGAGATCAAACAAGTCCTATATCTTTAAAAATGCATTTTGAGTGGGACCTACTATCATCTTCTTTTGTTAAGGAAAGAGACGAAAATAATGGTTGATTTTTTTGGGAAGTTTCTCGATTTGTGTTCAGGAAAAATATTTTTATTTTTATTTTTCCTTAAGAAAAATACAATAGAACACCCAAAAGACAAACAAATGAAAAAAGATCTTGTATACGTACACAACGGGTATGGTTTGCCTCCAATACTTTTTTAAGTGAAATTTTCTTTTATTTTAATGAGAAATCGTCATATCATTTATTAACTAAATAAAATATGGAGATTAAAACTCATTGTATATTTAAAACAACGGATTTAGCTTACCTCTAGCACTTTTTTAATTAGAATTTTCTTTTATTTTAATGAAAAGCTGTCACATTATTCATTAATTAAATAAAATATGGAGATTAAAACCAACTATCATTGCCATTGTATATTTAAAACAAAAGGACATATGTAATTAATAAATTTCTAGAGGTAAACCAAACACACCTATAACTATACAATTTATGTGAGACAACATGTGGGTCTCACAATTATGGAGTTTACATGTCAGTTTCACATAAGTCTTATATGCCAACTGCCAAGTGCATAAGATAATTTCTCCAAATAAACAGAGTAACAAAAAGACCTCATATTACATAGGGACTAAACAAGAGATCCTAGACAGAATACTTTCATACTTCCAAACATAATGAATGATCAATTTTTGGGGAGGGGGGGGGGGGGGGGGGGGGGGGGTGGGGGGGGGGGGGGGGGGGAATTCCCCTCGCACAATATATAAAAACTGTAGGGTTGAATTTATTCAACAATGTGTTGGCTTTATTCCGTGCCAAATTTGCTTGTAATTTAGCATTTAGAAACCCTATTTTTATGTAAGGGTTATGTGTGAAGAATTGATCAAGAGTGTGCATCAAAGAGGCAACTAGTGACTTAAGCTTGTGCTTGACTCGCTACTGGCCACCTGCTAGAATCATGCACACGTGTGGAGCATGCAGAAAATTGAAGGGTTAAGACAGCTAGATCACTACAGGACAAAAAATACAGTCTAGCCATTCTATTTTCTGGCGACTGGAACTCACGAGTCGCGAGTAATTCACCAGAACACCCTGTTTTACAGAAAAAAAAAAATGATTTTTCATATTCCATCTCATGCCCTACTATAAATACCCTTATACCCATGAATTGTAGGTGTGGCTATTGAGAGAAAAACCCTAAGAGAAGTTTCTACAATACACCCACCTCATTAGAGAGAGAGCTGCTCATTCTTAGAGAGAAATCTTTGTAGTCTCTTCTCCTTCTCTCTTCCATTGTTACGCTCGTTGAGAGAAGATTTGTACCCAAACACAACCTACACCTATTCAGAGTATAGAGAGTGTTTTGGAGCTTGAGAAGCTTTGAGAATATGCCAAGAGAAGTCGATGAGGCTTGGCGGATGCAATCAGACGTATTGCGGGATCCAAAAAGCTAGAGAAGATACGACTCCTAGAAGTCCGTTGTTAGTAGGAGCTTGGAGGGCTCATGTACATTGGGTAGACTAGGCTTAAAGGGTCTTTTGTTATTCGTGTACTCCAATTTTGTTCTTTAGTGGATCATTTTACCGCTTGGAGGGCGGCGAAGAGGTGTTTTGTCGAGTTCTTTTGTTTCCTCTTCGATAACACGTGCCGATATTATCCTTGTATTTGAATCTTTCTTCCCTTACTCTTTAACCATTAATTGCTGCTGTGTTTGTGATTAATTATGTGTTTAAGTAGTTTTCCAAATTGGGTATTGCTTATAGTTCATTTTCCACACATATATTGTTTGAATATAAGCTTGTTGGTTATTTTGAAATTGGGGGTCTAAATATTCACTAGTGTTTTACACACTAAGTGAGCTTTCAATTGGTATCAGAGCGGGTACACTTTGTCGGATTTCATTACCTAAGTGTGATCCTTGACCCTTTATGTATATTGCCATGGATAGTGTTTTGTATGCTTCTATGGATGTTGTTGATTGTAACATGCCATGTGTTTGTGAAAATACCTTTATGAGTGTTAATCCTTATAATTTTGATGACATGTTACATGAATCTATGTGTGTTATTTATATTACAAATGTCAAACTCTTGAAGAATAATATTAAGAAGTTTCATGAAAATTTCAGCAAGTTCATTTGTGAAAATGATGATTTGATTGCTAAGCTTAATAAATCCAATAAGTTGATTGAAAAGTATAAGAAATTTGCTGAAAATTCTCTTGAAAAACTAAAGGAGTTTGAATGTGGACTTGGATGTTAAACTTGTTTTGTCTAACAATTTGTTAATGAGCTAAAATGTGAAAATGAATCTCTTAAGATGCATGCCAAGTGTTTGATTGCTGAACCTATTGCTAAAAAGGATGAAAATATTTGTTGCAGTCATGTTATGGTACCCGATTTTGTGCCTATTGCCTATTCTACCTCAAAGGACAAATTGGTGTACTTTCCTCCACACAAAAGAAATCAAAGGGTGGGGAGAAAGACTCTTATACCAAAACCTCCGTTTAGGTCTCAACCTAAGATTTTGAATGGATCTAAGTTTGTTCCAACTTACCATCGTTGTGGTGTGATTGGTCATATAAGACCTCAATGTTTGTTCCTAGATCCCTTCCCAAAAAGCCTAGTGGACCTAAACACATTGTTTGTCACTATTGTGGTGTTTTTGGTTATCTAAGACCTCATTGCTTTAAGTTTCATGCTCTTAAAAGAATCAAAAGAAAAGAGAAACTTGAGCTTCTTGGAAGTTGTGCTATGAAAGCAAAATCGGTTTTGGGGGAAAATAGTAAGTTGCTTTTTGGTAATGTGAGAAGGGAATTGGATCACTTGAAAAAGAATCTAGCCAAGGCCAAAATTGAAGCCATGAATAGTGGCAACGACTTTCAAATTAGGCAAATTAAGAGGGAGATTGAGGTGTTATTGGAGAGAGAAGCTATTATGTGGGCTCTACGGTCAAGAGTGCTATGGGTGAGGCAAGGAGATAGGAATACCAAATATTTTCATAGTTGTGTTACAAGGAGATATAGGAAAAATGTGATTGAGGGGATTAGAGATGAAGATGACAGATGGAGAGACCAATCGATTGATATATCTATAGTTTTGGTAAATTACTACAAGGACCTATTTACCTCAACTGAGCATATTATGCCCTAAAATGTGTTATCATGTGTTCCCCCTATTATTGATGATGAGATGAATGCCGCACTAAGCTAAGAGTTTAATGCAAAAGAAGTGGAGGATGCATTACACCAAATGGCATCATTCAAAGCTCCTGGACCGGATGGAATGCCTCCACTTTTCTACCAGTATTTTTGGGGCACAATAAGACAAGATGTCACCACTTCCATTGTGGCATGGTTGAATTCAGGTACCTTACTTACCCTTCTAAATCACACTTTTATCACTCTCATACCTAAAACAAATAAGCTTGAATATGCTCACCAATTCCACGCAATTAGTCTTTGTAATGTGCTATACAAAATCTACTCCAAAGTCCTAGCCAACCGTTTGAAAAAATTACTACCCTCCATTATCACTGAACACTAATAAGCTTTTACAAAGGATAGATAACTTTATGATAATGTCATTGTAACTTTTGAGACCTTTCATAGTTTGCAAAATTATAAGTTTACAACTCATGGTTTTATGGCAATAAAATTGTATATGAGTAAGGCTTATGATCGGGTAAATTGAGATTTTCTGGAAAAATTGATGAGACAAATGGGTTTTAATGAAAGGTGGATCCATTTGATTATGGGGTGTGTAAAAACAGTTTCATATTCGGTATTAGTGAATGGAGAGCCTTGTGGTATGATTCAACCTACTCATGAGATTAGACAAGGTGACCCACTATTACCTTTTCTTTTCTTGCTTTGCACTGAAGGCCTAAATGGGTTAATCAAGAGAGCAGAAAATAATTGAGAAATACATGGTTTCTCACTTTGTAGGAGAGGATCTAAACTAACCCATCTGCTTTTTGCAAAGGATAGTCTTCTCTTTTGTAGGGCAACCATGAAAGAATGTGGCAAGGTGTTGGAGATTTTAATTATGTATGAGGAGCCATTGGGGTAGAAAGTCAATAGAAGCAAAAAAAATTATTCTTTAGCAAGTGCACTCCAATAGAAACAAAGCATGATATCAAGGTAGCTCTTGGCATTCTGGAAATTATGCAATATGAGAGGTACTTGGGTCTCCATTCTTTTGTTGGTGAAGGGAAAAAAGCAAGCTTCAATTATATCAAAGAGAAAATATGGAGAAAGTTACAAGGATGTGAAGGCAAATTGCTTTCATAAGCAGGAAGGGAAGTGTTATTGAAGTCAGTTATACAAGCTATCCCCACCTACTCTATGGGTTGTTTTAAATTACCCATTGGTTTGTGTAATGAAATTGAAGCCTTAATTAAAAAAATTGGTGGGGACAACGAAGGGACCGAAGAAAGATTCTTTGGGTTAAGTGTGAAGAAATGACAAAGTTCAAAATGGTGGGTGGAATGGGTTTTAGAAACCTAGCAATGTTCAATGGTTCTTTACTGGCAAAACAAACTTGACGACTTTTGCACAGCAAAACATCTCTATTTTATAAGGTGTTTAAGGCCAACTTTTTCCCAAACACTACAATTATGGAAGCTGTCGAATCAAGAATTGGATCCTATGCTTGGAAAACTATTCTTAGAAGAAGGGACATTATTAAAAGAGGAGCAAGATGGTGGGTTGGAAATGGAGAGAATATAAATATCTGGTAGCACAAGTGGCTACCAAGGAAGCATTCACCACAATTCCCCATCTGCCACATAGACGACTATGCAAACTCCATAGTATCCTGTTTAATTGATCAAACCACACGACAATGGAGGGCAGATTTGGTGGATGGTTTATTTGTGGCTGAAGATGCAGAACTAATTGAGGCAATACCACTGAGTCAAGCAGAAGCAGAGGATGTGCTTTTCTGGCCTCACATAAACAATGGAGTGTATAGCTACAAGTTGGGCTACCGTTTCCTCAAAGAAGAAGCTGAAATGGAGGTCACAAACCAGGTTCCACCACTTAGAGATAAGCATGTTTGGAAAGCCATTTGGTCAATGCAAGTGCCACAGAAGGCAAAGAATTTTATACGGAGGGCCTGTCGCAATGCCATGCCAACGAAATACGCTTTGATGAAAAAAACCGTTATTACGAACTAAATCTGTGAACAATGCCGAGCTGAAGCTGAAGACCCACTCCACGCTTTGTGGTCATGCACTGAGCTTGATATCGTCTTGGGCAGACCAAGCACTATGGAATTTCCGAAATTCAGTTGGTTTTGTGGACTTCAAAGACCTGGTCTCATGGATAATATTAGAGGGCAAGCAGCTGGATATTCTTGTAGTCACGACATGGACAGTTTGGAGCCAAAGGAACCAAGTTCGTCTACAAGCTCCTACTACTGCTCTTCACCAAATCGCTATTGCATTAAAAACTAGCTTGAATGACTTCCACATGAAGAGGCAGGGAACGGAGACACAAGTGTGATAGAGTGGATGAATATCTCACAATCGCTGGCTACCTCCTCTAGTGGACTTGGTGAAGATTAATTTCGATGGTGCTGTTTGTTCAAAAGAAAAGAAAGCTGGTGTAGGCGTGGTGGTCAGGGATGCTAAGGGCTTGGTCTTAGCTTCATGCACAAAGATAATGCACCAACCATACAAGGCAGCGGAGGTTGAGTCATTGGCAGTAGCTATACTGCTATAGCCTTGTCCTTTGCAACAGATTTTGGCTTTAAACGTGTTGTTTTGGATGGAAACTGAATGGAAGTGATATAAGCCTTGAGGGAGAATGATCGATCCTTAACACCTACAGGTTTGCTACTTGGTGATGTGAGAATGTTATCCCAAAATTTTGAACAATTTCTATATTCTCATACGAAAAGAGATGGCCATGCTATAACTCATAGACTGGCTAAATATACATTAAGCATCCTAGATTTTTTAGTTTGGATGGAAGATGTTTCACCATACATACAGTCTGTTTTACAAGTTGATTTAGCTTGCTTACATTAATAAAGTTTACTTTTTGTTCAAAAAAAAAACCTAATAAAGAATTTAAGAAAATTTGTAAATGCTTAAATTAATATGACATTAAATTAAAATTTATTGTAACTGAATTTATGGTGTTTAAGACTTTGTAATTAACACACTTTTAATCTTTTAGCTAACTCTAAATCATTATTAACAAAAGTTCTCTTAAGAAAAATGCACGCCAGGATGAAGCAAATAATCTTTAAACTCAAAAAATTGTTTGAAGTCTTATGACACCAAAGAATAGGCCATAAAATAATCTATGCATCCAATATGTGTTTGCTTAATAGGGCATTTATTTGTATGAATAACCCGATAAATGCCAACTTCCTAGTTTATTTTTTATGCATAATTAAAAGAAAAAATCTAAAAGGGCTACAAATATATCAATTAAAAGGTCTTGTTAATAGATTCCTGTAAGTCATTTATTAATGGATCATTTTAAGAAATTTTTGATATAATTTTTATGAAAAATATAAAAAGTTATCAAAAAAATCAATTATTTTTTCCCATGATTTAAAAAAAAAAAAAACAATATGTCCTAAAACAATGTCCTTCATCTGTTAACTTTTCTCTTAATTAAAAATGATTTTTTTATTATAACACTTTAAAAACATCATAACAATAAACATAAACCTAAACATGAAAATAATACATTTTTATTTAAATCAACAAACATTGTTATCTTTATTCAAATAGAAATATAGGAAAGTATGTAAATTTCTCTATGAATATTTGAATTTTCTAGGTTATTAATATCCTAATTACAAGTAAAATACGTATTGTCAAAAGATTAGCCAATTACATAGAAAATATGACCCTAACACTTATTAACTTACAAAAAAATATCATCAATTCTAAAAAGATTTCATATGCTTCTTGAAAATTCGAGTTGAGTTAAGAATAAACGACTCCACTATATGTTCATTAAACCAATGATTTAATTTTTGAAATTGAAAATTTATTGAAGCATAGAAAAAAATCTAATCCTAATGATACTTAATTATAAAGTCATTTTGGGTCTCATATAATTAAGCACCAAATTGTCGTATACACATAATTATAATGCTTAAGTGATTTGCATTTTTCCAAGTGGAGATTTGTTTAGTGGAAGGGGATCACCAGCCACATATATGATCTATGTAACCACTATACTTTTTATGTTTTTAAGGATTGATTTTCTATTTAAAACTTAAATGTGGTTTCTTTTTCTTTCTTTATATTTTTTTCTTCATACATACAACTATCTTTTGATAATAATAAGTTTACTTCTTCTTCTTCTTTTTTTTACATTTTTTCAATAGTGTAATTATCATAACACAAAGATCGTGTTAATAAATAAATAGATAAATAAATAAGTGTGTGTATATATATATATATATCATTCCTCTCACAATTGTGTGAAATTTACTTGTTGTGAGAGGCCACATATATGTCCCGAATGCAAGAAATATAATATCATAATATAAAGTAGGCTTCATATATTATATGTGTAAATTTTTTATTAACTAATAACGAATTTAAGAAAACTTGAAAATGCTTAAATTAATGCTTAAAGTCAGCGCTTTGGTGTGCGATAAGGCTCTTTTCTATTTTTTATTTGGATTTAGTGTCATAATGTTTAAAAGTTAAATAAATATTGAATCTTTTTCTACATAATTTTTTTTTCTAATTAGTTATTTGTATGTGAGTTAGTGACTGATATGAATGGAAGAAACTATACTCTTAATTTTTTTCCCACTCTCATGTCTGCATTGGAATTGAAAATTTTAAATAGGAGAAGTCATCTATCTAAAAAAATATATAAAATAACTGTGAATATTTTTTTTTTCTTTAAGAAAGAGATAAGGTAACATAGAATAATACTTAAAAGTGAGATAGAGATAATGTCCTAATTTTTAAGGTCTTTTTATGAGTGAGAGTTGATAAAAGTTCAAAATTTTGCATTTACGCTCCATTTGTTTTGATAAAAAACCTTGTTTAAAGATAGTGTTCCGTATTTTTCAATATTTTGTAGCATCAGAAAAAATAATTCAAAAGAAAATTATGTTTAGTCAACAAAAAAATTATAACTTATTTTTAAAGATTGTTTTCTATTAAATTTTTTGGAAAACAATTGTGTCTCACAGTAAGCAAAATAAGGGAAATTAGAAGATTATTTTTCATCTTATTTAAAGTTATGATCAAACATAGGAATATGAGATAATTTTATAGAAAATATTGTTTTGGAAAATAATAATTTTCTAGAAAATATTATCACCAAAACAAACAAAAAGTTAAAATAAAAAGTGGTAATTCAGATTAGGGAAGAGAAAGGAAAAAAACCTAAAACTTAGAAACTTTTAAAAAAATAGTAAATTACTCTTTTATCTAGTTTGTGCTATTAAATTTAAAATTATTTAACTAAAATATAGGGGCATTTTAAAGAGTTTAAGAATTTATTGTGTGAGGATATTTTAGTACACAAAATAGTAAAACCCAAACAGAAAATCCTACTATTAGTAGTATAGATAACATTAAATTAAAATTTATCGTAACTAAAATTATGGTGTTTAAGACTTTGTAATTAACACACTTTTACTCTTTTAGCTAACTCTAAATCATGATCAACAAAAGTGCTCTTAAGAAAGAGGCACACCGAGATGAAACAGATAATTTTAAACTCAGAAAATAGTTTAAAGCCTTAAAACACCAAAGGATAGGCCTTAAAATAATCTATATATCCAATATGGGTTTGCTAAATATTAATTTTATTTGCATAAATAGTCTAATAAATTTCAATTTCTTTGTTTATTTTTTTTATGCATAATTAAAAAAAAATCTAAAAGGGCTATAAATATATTAATTAAAAGATCCTGTTAATGGGTGCCATTAAGACATTTTTTCATGGACAATTTTAGGGAAATTTTGATATCACATTTAAGGAAAATAAAAAAATCATCAAAAAATCAATTACTTTTTTCTTTTTCCATAAAACGTTTTAAAAATATTTCCTTAAAAAATGCTCTTAGGGCATCTATTAAATTTTCTTTTAATTGAAAATGATTTTTTTAATATAACACATAAAAAAAAATAATCACAATAAATAAAACTAAACATGGAAATATTTTTTTTAAATCGAAAAACATATATTATTGTTTATTAAAAAAGAAACATTGGAGAATAAGGAAATTTTTAACGTCAACATTTGAATTTTCTTGGCCATTAATACCCTTTTCTCTTCCATTTTTAATGTATAAATCAACTTTTGACTATTTAAGCAAGGAAATTTTAAGTTTTACAATTTCTAAGCACTGAAGAAGTTTTTGTATTTAAAACTATTTGACCATGTTTTCATGTGACATTTCACTTATTAGTAATTTCATTGATTATGTTATCATATTTATTTCACTAGTTTTCAATTTTAATTGTTAAACATAAAGTTTTAACTCAAAACATGATTGTATGCTACTTAGTTGCCACGATAATTGGTGCACTTCTATTCATTTACACCAATATTATAGGAATAATAATTTTTTATGGAAAATTTTTAATTCATTTTAGGGTCCTTGACTTCTGTCGACAAAAGGCTGTGATACATATATATATATATATATATTATATATATATATACACACATATATATATATATTTATATATATAGACTTTCGAATTAAAACAATGTCTTTTTCTTTTTTCAATTTTCATGTTAACTTTACGAATTCAGTTTTCCCATTTCGGATATGCTGGCAACTAGTATTAAGATTTATTTTGTTGTCAGTTGTAGTACATATTATAAATACTTTCGGGAAATTCCCACTTTACATCCATTGCGATGGAGAGAAAAAAGCTTCTCCAATTGTACACACATTGTAGGGAGTAAAATGTAGGACGTAAAGAGCTAAAAATACAAATTGTTCATTTATATTAGATTATACAATTTATTTTTTATTTTTTTATTCTCACCTGTAGGGAGCATTTAAAGGAAAAAACAAATAAGGATATTTTTTTGAATCTTCTACGAAATGAGAATCCAGCGGCTACCATATTCCTAATTAGTCAAAATCTTGTGAGCTAGAAGCTTATATCATATGTGGCTCCTAAATTAAATGATCAATTCACAATATTATCAAGAATCACACTTACAGGATTCATTTATAAGTATTTTCATAACGCAAGTGTAAAAAATAAATCACCTCCATATTATTAATGATTGTAGATTTAGGGATGCATACGTAGGAACCCATTCTTGTGTACACAAGGATAGGGTTTTTTGTGGATTTTTCTTTATTCAAAAGTTCATTCTAACTAAATGGTTTTCTTGGCTATGCCCTTCACAGAATTAGACCTTTTAAGAAAACAGCATAACATATTCATTATATGTGTATTAAATGTTATTGATTTTTTAATATTTAATTTTTCTTATTTTATTTTATTTTTATTAATAGATTGATGAATTCTAATTTATAAAAATAAAACATAATGAAAAACTACAAATACACTAAAACGGTAGATATAACATTTTAAATAATAAGAATAATAAGTATAAACATAAACATTAACATGAGTAGATATGTTGTTTTTTTTGTTATTCAAATTTAAAAATGAAGATATATGAGAAATTTGTACATCCGCTAGTGAATCCATTAGGTGGTTTACACCTCTTCTTCATAAATTATTATTGTTTTTTGAATTTACAAATTATTGATAGCCATTTTTGCAAATATAATTTTAGGAGTAGTGTCCTAAAACCCATTTTTGCAAATATCATTTTAGGAAATCTATTTATTAACTTTTCAAAGAGGATTACAATTTTGGACATCACAAAATAGAATAGTGTACCAAAATTTGGGGAGGGGGAGGGGGGAGTAATTTACTTAAAAAACTCAATACTGTCCTATCACTTGAGTTTGAATTAATGAGAGTTTTCGAAAAAAAAAAAAAATTAAAGATGATATTTTTGAAAACTTGGTACTACCTTTTAACTAAGACAAAGTTTGGATATAACTCCCATTAAAAAAAAAAATTAATATGACCACATATTTTGAAAATCTAATCAATGAATTATTTTCTTTATATTCTAAACACACATCTCAAATTTTGTACCAATTGGATATATTTTATTACTCTATCCATAAACTTATTTTTTATTCATAATTTTAGAAGACAAAAACTAGAAATTTAAAAAATTTGATTGATGATGTAGCTATTCATTTTTGATTTTCTAGAAATTTTTTAGTCATGGAGAATATAAAAAGAAAATGTTATTCAATGGTGTGGATTTGCAAAATTTGCATCTAATAAATAGATATTAAGTGGAGTTGTAGCTAATAGCTACAAACTAGTTTGTAGTCAAATTTTTCCCTATTGAATAAATACAACAAATTAAGTGATGTTTTGTTAAAATTTATAACATTTATTTTTTTTAATTAAAAAAAAAAAGCAATAACAATATGAGATTGAGGTATTCTTATTTATGAGATGCAATGCACACTTATTAATAATTCATTGATTTATAAGCACAATTTTTTTTTTGACTTTTTTACGGGTGAGAGAGAGAGAGAGAGAAAAAAAAAAAGAAGGCTTGAAAACTCCTATGCTAAATGTCACGACCCAAACCTGTACTCCAGAATTTAGAGCATGACCGGCATGTTAATATCAAGTTTCTCTCAATACTAACACGAACTAACCTAAACTGAAGATACTTATCTAGAATTGTTCCCTGTATTTCTGCTTATTTTGTTTCATATAAGCCATAATATAAAAAAATCATGAAAACCCTGAAAAATTCATTTCATTTGAACTTTGCAAGATTACCACTTGCCTGAAAACTTCTGGTATCCGTGTAAATATTACATAGCTAAACATTTAGCAAAAGTTCTTATTTACAAACCTAACTCCAAAGACATACAACTGGGGTTCAAAACAAACTAAGGTTCTGAATTATATCTGTGCTTAAAGGATCAAGTACATCTTGATTCTTTTTATACAACAAAAGAGCTAAACTATTATACAACAAAAAAAGGACTATACAATCTAAACAAAAGAGAATCACAGAATCTTGCCACCTCTAATACTCTCGCTGCTTCCAAGAAGAACCTGTGCACTGAAATATAATAGGGTAAGCTGCGAAGCCCAGTAAGGTTTTTAAGTTCCATGGGCCTTTGATAAGAATGCATGTAAATCAAATATTTTATGGACATGCCAGCTTTGATAAAATAGCCTTCATACTATTCATATTGTTCTTAAATTAACTTATGAACTTTCAAATGAAAATACTTCATTTTCCTTTCATATAATAATAAAAGAACATGATAAGGAATTTAAACATAATTCAACGTACTTTTCTTATAACTTCCGAATAGCTTAATAGTTCTTTTATAATACATATTAATTAGTCCAATTATAAGTTTGTCACAACTTTAGGAGGCTTCCAGCACTTAGTGCCAGGCATCCAGCATTCTCCACAATACTAGGTAATTTCGGAATCATATCATAATACATACTTTCAACCATGGGGGTAGGTTGACATCCTCCACAAGTTGGCGGTTACCAACAAGGGCGAGTAAAGCAGAGCCAGTCCCACTTTTAATGGCCAAACAGAATCTCCATGGAAATACCAGTACTATAACCCCTACTGGCTGAGTTCAAATCATGACAATGGAATAACTAAAAACTATATTTTTTAGATACTATACTTTTACATAACTATTTCATAACAGTATTATGCTCATGATATGAGTAATAGTATCAATATGCTAAAATTATTATATATATAGGATTCAATAAGTCACGAACATAAATCTTTACTTAAATCATGCTTATATATAATATCTCTAATTAAAAGGTTTTAATGCATTATAATTTTCTAAATAGTCCTTATACTTATCAAATGCACATGTCACAAATCCCTTACCTGAAAACAGAAGATGTGAGAGATTTGTACCAGAAGAGCTCAAGTGTCTGTGTTCTCGTTCTCGTCACCTAAATGAAAGACCAAAACTTATTACTAACAACTCTTCCTAAAAAATATAAACTTATACCTCAAACACAACCTAACTCTCAAACTTAGTATAATCTTAATTCCCATCACATAGGGTTTCTCCAAAACAAGGTACAATCATCAAACGCGTTACATACCAAAACATAGAGAAATCAAGGCATAAAAATTCATCTATGATCTAAACATACCAAAAGATAAGCACATTAAATTATCGTTCAAAATATTCACCCTAACTTCAAAATTAAATCCACCAAGTTAGAGTTATCCTACACTGTGTACTGCTCATTTCAGTAGCAAAAATCCCCATTTGTAAAATACGAATGGGCTGTCCAAACATATCCAATTGTCATGAAATTTTACAGAGCTACTCCCCTATATGTATAGTATATACCGTATACATTTTAGAGCCAAAGCATAAAACCATAATTTATTAAAAATAGTACAAGGAAACATGCTCAAATCTGTCCTGACAGAAAGTTATGCAATTTAGAAATTAAATCATTATTTTTGTATTAATCCAAATGTAGTGAGACTACTTCCATAACAACCATATGTGTCTTAGGATTCATAAAACTACTTCTAGCATCCTAATTCACAGCAAATGATTTAATACAGAATTTTCTTATGGTGAACGTCAAATCTGTCACAGTGACAGCTTCAGTGCATGTTGATACAAAATTCATCAACTAGATGCAAATGGTCTTCAATTCATTTGAGTATTTTTATACCAATATAATAAACATTAAAATAACTTATTAAGCATCCAATAGACCATAACACCATCAAACTTTCAACTTACAAAAACAGAATCACAAGTTCAGCCCCTAAAATCAGTGTTGAGAACAAAGAAGGAAAAGCAATTAAACTATCAAAATACTCTAAAATCAAATAAGGTTTTAATTACTTACCCACAAATTTGAAGCTGAAACTTTAGTTTTAGGCTCTTAATTCCTTCTTTAGAGTGTGATTTATTGTTTTGGTGAGAGAGGGAGAGAGATATGTTGCCGTGTGAAAGCAAAGAGAGAAGAAAACAAAGAAACAAAGAAAGATGACCCAAGAACCTATTCTGGACCAGCAAAGAAAGATAAGAGAATTGACCTTGAGGGGGGTGTACGTGTATAGCAAAGGGGATAGTAGGTTGGGGGCTCACCTAACCATTTAAAAAAAATTCCTTTCTACCCCTTAAAAGCTTATATTTCAAGAAAAGCCGAAAGAACAAGATAACTTTGCATATATATATCCTTAACTTTATAAAACTCATTTCTAAAACATTAAAAGAGCATATATATTTAATAATATCACAACATCAAAGTTTTTATGCACTTAAAGTAATTAAAACGATATCAAGCATATAAACCCATAAATTAATTATGCCATTAAGTTGGGATGTTACACTAAATTTTCTCAAATTTGAAATTCCTTTATACCGACATATCTCATTTTGCTAATCTAGTTCAAAATATCCAATTTTTTAAGTGAACCATGTTTAATACATTATCTTTTAAATAAATAATTATACAAGTTTCTAAAAATATTATCATTAATTAATTTTTTTAAATGTGTATATATATGTGTGTGTGTGGGGGGGGGGGGGAAGCCCGAGGAGAAGGAACCATCAACAAGACCCACCCGAAGTATATAATTGGGCCAACTGTTCATCAGATTAGGCCCAGCCTAATCTAGACAACCTAAGTACTTGGCGAATAAGGAAGGCCGAGGGTTTCAGCCCTCCTGAGGAGTCTGAGGAACAACTGCTCCTCGGGAGACAGGAAGAGGGCCATAAGAGTTGAGTTTGAAAGGCCGAGGAGAACCAAGATGGTGCGCAGAAAAAAGAAAAAAGAAAACTTCCAAATCAAACATTCATTACCTCCGCATTCAATACCCTACAACAACTTACTCTGCCGCATTAATGGTAGAATGATCCCTGAATAGTGTCTTTACAGCCTATAACCTACTCTACCACCACTAGTAAGGCAATGATATGACAAGTATTCAAAAAAAGATCAACAGTCCTCCAAGTAAAAGGCTGGGATGCAATCCAAATGGCTATAAATAGGAAGGAAGATCATCCTTGAAGGGGAATTGGAAAAGGTTTAGAGAGAAAGAGACCTATGTAATATCAAAAAGTGTATTTCTCAAGTAACAATTGCTCCTCAGCCAACTAGAGGAAGGAATTAAATAAAAATCTCTTTTTTCCTACTTCATTTTTTTATCAAGTACTATCATTCTTGCTAATTCCATTTCTTTAATTATTAAGCCGTAGTCCTAAGGAATCAACGAGTTGACCTTAACTACTCATCTTTACAAATTAGTTGTATTGGACCCCTATCTCAGCCTATTCTTAGCGAGTTGGGCTTGGTTTTTCAAATTCACCCACATTCACTTTTACATGTGCTGTATTTATTTATAAACGTATTTGTTTTATTAAATCTTTCCAACGTGGAAAAAGGTCATGTACTCATACTTAATCCATTAAGCTTCTTATTTCCAATCTTCTTGATATCATATAAATAATTTCCAAAGTAGTTTTTAATTCAAAACTAATTCATCATTTTGAAATTCACCGACACCGGCAAAAAATATATATTAAGAGATAACAGGAAATTGGAAGTCAAATATTTGGATTGTTATATGGTGTTTCCATTCAAAGCAACCCTAAGAAGGAAGCAAACAAGCGTTAAAAAAGGGTAATAGAGAGGTAATGGAATGTTGATGTTAGATTGTAGAAGCTTAAGGGATTTATACAAAGATATCTCTGGTATAAAAAAAAATAATGTATTGAGCTGCTGTCTACTAGACTGGTTATGTAACTCTTGGTGCCTAAAAAAGGGAGTAAAATAAGCACACCAACTATTTGGCATTGAATGTATGTGAACTACTTAACCTATATATTGCCACATCAAAGATCCGGAGTCAATACTTGAGCCTCATATTTATTTCGGGTCCATATGTTGTAAGAAATACGTATAAGATACATTCCCATAATATGAGAAGCATGCTTTATGCATTATCTAACTAGTTTAATTATATGGTTTTTCACTTATGGTTTGACATTTATATATTTCCTATGTTCTTTTCCTTTTGGGTTTTACATTTTTTTTCTTTCAATCTTACACAGTTCTTCTATTTCTTTCATAAAAAAAGCTCTATCTATTAAAATACTTGTTATTGTATAGCCAACCAACTCGTTAAAATGAAAGGATTCGAATTACAACCATGAAAAGGGGCTTTCTAGATTTTGTTTCTAATTGAATTGTGGGAATACAATAATCTCAGACCAAGTATAAATATTTTTAATCAAAATTTGTAAATAATATTATTACATACTAATAATTTTTTTTTTTCAAGTCCCACATGCATGAATGAAGCATCAACAGTTTGGTCATCGATTATGAACTAATAACTTCCAAAGAGGGCCTTCTGTACTGTGCCCACTGGGTAACTACCAAGGACACGTACAAATTTTGTGAATTCCTGCCAAAATAAGAGAATATTTCACTAATCAATCAATCCTTTTAATTACCTGTTTCATAGTTTTGACCATAATGTTATATAAAGGTAAAGTGAAGAGAGATTTTATACAAGGGAAAAGCATATCATGAGTCATGACATACGAACTGACCTGCAGATGTAGTAGCGCCTGTTGGGCACGAGGCTCTGCCATTGAAGCTTCAAAGTCCATGTAAAACATTCTCTCCATGTACCTTCCACTGGAAAACAGTTACCACTTTAGCATTGAGGGTCTATAGCTATAAACAATACAAAAGGAAATCTCAAACGAGTCAATACTGTGCTGAAAATGTTGGAGCTTGGATTTAACTTTAGGGAAAGACAAAATTCACATGCGCATATTTGCGAGCACTTTATATATATATATATTACTTGAGCAATATAAAATATAAATCATTCTTAAATATTATATTAATGTAAAAGAACTCACAAAGATATAATATTTACTATATTTTGTTTATTTGTTGAGGATTTTTATTTTTGGCATGAATATGCCCCTTCTTCTAAAATCAAAATTTTCCTTATAATTTGTAATTAATCTCAAATTTTATTGCTTAAACACAAATTTTTATGAAAAAGAATAAATTATTACAATTTTTCTTTTTCATATAACTTTTGATAGATAGATGTGAAATCTCTCTCACACACACATTGTGAGAGATATGCTACATGCACCTAATACATAAAATGCCACATGTATCATATGCATTTCAAATAGAGGTTTATAAAATTTAATTCAAATTATTAGATTAATTCATTTCAAACAGAAATGGTCATTTCCCAAATTTATGGAAGAAAACAGGAAGGTAAATATTATGGGTATACATACATACATACATACATACATATATATATATAAGGTAAATATTAATGGAATATTATTGATAAGTTAAAATAAATTAACAGATATCAAATCCCAATATTGCAATTGCAAATTCCAATTCAAAAGATAATAAAACTCACTTGATGCTTCCTTCATTAGAGCCATCAACCATCAAATGATGCTGATTATGTGGGTGTCTGTCAATCTGAAATTTCTCAGAAGCAGATCAAGTCAATCAAAGTCTATTGATACAATTTTAGAAATAATAATAATAATAATAATTGCAATTATAAAAGTTACCAATTATATATTTATTTAGTTTTTGGGCTTGTAGTTACCTTTGTTAAATTAATGTTTCCGAGAGCAAACACTGCCAAAGCTTTGAATAGCACACCAGGACCTTCTTTTAAAATAAAAATAATGCTTGTCTATGTGAACAAAATTAACAAATATTTCGTCAGTTCAATGACAGTTTAGACATATAAATATGCAACAAAAGTTTATACCTTATATGGCCTGTCATCAATTCCTGGAATTATAGGTTCTCTTGAGAGTATCAGAAAACGAGTAATATTATTGTCAACATCCTGGCCAGAATAAGGTGGGAACAATTTAGTCATGTTGTATTTGGCACATTGCATGACAGTTTGACAATCTTCATAGTTGACAATAACAATGGGAAGAGACAAAGTCTGATAAGGACATTCAACATAAGCATGATTTCTGCCAAAGTAGTTATTAATTATTACATCTAAGAAAATATCCATGTAGAAATTAGTAAGTAATTATTGCATGTATCATAAGTCAAGGCATGTTTCCCAATAATGTAGAACTAGGGTGAGCATGTACACATGCAGCCACTGCGGAGCCAGAGGGGGGCGAGGGGGGCACCTGCCCCCCTTACTACTAAATTTTTTTGGTTGTATTAGTAGTCACATGGAGGAAAAAAGAAAAAAGAAAAAAGACTTCTACTTGTTGAAACTTAAAAGTGACCAAACCACTTATTTAACTATTTTTTTATATCATTATTTACACAATTTTTACTTTTTATGATACTTTTCACAGCATTTTATCTTTGAATGATGCTAGAGATATTACAAATTTTACTTTTTATGTCTTACAAATTGGCATGTCACCAATCACAAAAAATAATTTCAAACATTTATTAATTATATTTTTTAAGTAACACTAATCATATTTTTACTCCATCAATTTGTAAATTTTTTAGTAGCTATGAATTGGTTGTTTTTGTTTATTTATTTTAATAATATGAAATATATTCATATTTTCTTACAATTGTTTATTTATTTTTTTATTATTATTGATTAATATTTTTTAGATAAATTTTACTTTTAATATCGTCTTTTAATTTTGCCCCCTCTAAACTAAAATCCTAGCTCTACCATTGTATGCAGCTATATATATATATAGCTGCAATAGAGTGGAGCAAAAGATGGATAGGCACCAGAGCAATACAAAAGGGATTATAAGCTGCAATAGAGTGGACCAAAAGATTTGCAAAATTGACTTAAGTGAGAAATGGAGAAAATTAAATTAAATTAAAATTTTAAGGAAAAAAAAAAGCAGCGGTGTTAATGTCCTCTATAATTAAGGAGATAGATCAGTGAGGAACAACAACAGAGTTCTGGATGTGATCAATAACATTGAAACCATATACTTTCAAAATGCTATGGTCTAATACTAAATTTGTTGGATAATACATTATTCTCGATTAATTAATTCAATTACCTAAGTTAATTAATTAAGTTAAATTACGTGTAAATTGTGGAAGCACACACAAATCATCAAATAAACTAAGTGCAGTTGAAAATAAATTGATACAGTAATTTGTTAACTAATGAAGAAAACCTCTTAGAAGACAAAAACCTCACTGAGTGGTTTTTATGTCACCACTCCCAAGAATCACTAATCAAGAATCAAACGGTTATAGATACAAGGAATCTTGTAACTATCTTGGACTATCCCAAAGTATCAATCTACAATTGAATCTTCACTCCAATCCCCAATTGAATTGATCTTATAGAGACTTCTTTCTTTTTGCATAGATCCCAGTACATGATTAACTTATTTACACGAATCCAAGTACGTAACTAACTCCACATCAACCCTTTGATTGTAGTAGTTGATTTGCAACAACTTTACATAAAAAAACAAATAAGATTTTCAATGGTTGGTATTAGAAACTTTGCTTGGTTACGGAACCCAAATGCACACAAGAAATGCACTCTTTCTTCTGTAGGAGGAGGCTAGGGTTTCAATAAGAAAACCTTATGAAGTTTTTAGGGTTGAGGTTTTCCTTCTCTACCATCATATTTATATAGGAGCTTAAGGGACCTTTTAAATAGGCTTTCCTATTTTTATTAGGTTTTCACAAGCCCAGAAACAATAGCCAATGAGAATCCAAATTGTGTAAACTATATTCTGAAATCTCGTAGCTTGATAGATCGAGAGGTATCGAGCTTTATCAAATCTCGATAGATCGACAAGTATTGAAGAGGTATTGGAACATGTAGATTTAGTTTTTCTTGAGTAATCTTCATGTCTTTAATGAAGCCACTTGTCATGATAATCTTGAACTCACTTAGATCTATCTAATTATAGGTAAAGTGTGATTTGTCATAAGTTATGCCAATACAAAAAAAATATGACCCTGACAAAATTTAATTAGGAGACAATAACAAGACCAATTTTAGTTTCAGCCGAAAGGGCTGTACACTATGAACATAGTATATGTGGGACAAAATATTTTGGTTCTCCTCATGATCAACTCACTCTTTTTTTCTCTCTTCTCATCCAAACATTTGGCTATTGCAAAGAAAAGTGTTTGGTTAACACTTTATTGTGCTCCAAAGTCATGTGGTGGCAATGGTTTGATTGTGACTATGAGTCTTAAAGAGTCGAAGTGGAGATGTTTGGTGATGAGTGATGACAATCCTTTTTAAGATTGGTCTATGGTTATCAGCTGTTTGTTTGATTTATATGCCCGAGTCTTACAAATCTGAAGAGAAGGAAGTCTTACCTGGATCTTTTCAGCGAGTATGTCAAGCCCATATATTTTTGCCGCTCTAGCACTTGCAACAGCTCCAGTATCTCTTAGCCCAGTTGAAGCCACCTTCTGTCCAAATAATCTATTCATCAGAGAATGCATACAGATGTAAAAGAAATTCAAATACAATTTATATGGAATATACTGAACTAGCATAGATAACCTGAGCAGCAATGGCAGTATTATCAGCAATAATTCTGACAACACCTAGCTTGCTTAGCGTCATATCACATTGAGCAAGAGCCTGCAAGTGACGACATTCTTAAAACAGCAACAGATTCAGAGAACTGTCGGGAACTTTGTCTTCCATCACAAATGAGGTTAATATTTGTGTAATACAAACAGCTTTATTCCATAAGGCAGCATTTAAATAAATAAAAAATGAGATGGCTAAAGTTTTGTATCAATAGCTTTTAACTAACTTTTAGTATTTTTACCACTACTTTCCATCCTATTTGACTGGTAATCATAAAAAG
Source organism: Castanea mollissima (assembly GCA_014183005.1). Lineage (NCBI taxonomy): Eukaryota > Viridiplantae > Streptophyta > Magnoliopsida > Fagales > Fagaceae > Castanea > Castanea mollissima. The sequence goes on along the minus strand of JACAVU010000002.1, from coordinate 60,461,108 downwards.
ACCAGCGGAATCCAAATTAGTGGGACTAAGATTTTGTTGTTGTATAGAAGGGATACGGCTTAGCTCCAATGCTCTAATGCATTGCAACTAACATGATGTAGACATGTGACAAAAATCAAACATGTGTCCATATCGTGTTAGCTTCAGTATATTGGAACTAAATCGTACCTATATACACTAACTAATAAATCATGTTATGGATATTACAAATTTTATTACATTAAACATACAAAATGATGTGTCAACTTTTAAAACAATCAAAAATTTTAATTTTGAAATTTATTTATTATCTTATTGATGTAGCACTAATCACAATTTTTATTTATTTATAATTTTATAGTTAAAAATGAGGGAATTTGAACCCCAAATGTCTCTTCTAGAGACACTAAGAATTGCTAACCTGTTAAACTATATGGTTTTTGACAAGAATTTTCCTATTTGAGCAACATATATCCTAAAGCTTTTGCCACAGATGAAAGTGCCTAGCACTCATGTCGCTCGTACAGAACAGGCACATTACATTCTCCTTCACAACAAAATTCTAGGAAGAAAGACAATGAAAAGGAAACAAAATGATCACTGACCTGAGGATGGCTCATAACACTTACTATCTCCTGCATTATTACGCCGGACAGTCCTAGAAGGCAATGGTTAATTTGCAATTTCACCTCCCCGACTATGTTTAGCTTATGGGAAAGGAGCAAGTCGTAGTGACTGTAAATGCTTCCACCAATAGAATTCTCGATGGGAAGAACTGCTTTATCCACTAATAACATTTCAACAGCCTGTGAAATATTGAATATCAAGTTAACAATAATAGGTAAACAACTCATCAAGATACATCTTCAGCTTTAAAAAAATAAAAGGTAATGCTAATGATATTGTAAGTTTCACTTCATTACATAATTTTTACAAATGGACGGTATCTCCAATCACATCATATATTTATTTATTAGGTTAAATTAATATCAATCAAATTCACAAGCTAGTGTGTGTGCATTTTATAATAAAATTGTAATTACTTTAAGATAAAGTTTAGTTACAAAATTGGTTGCAGCCTAAAGTTACAACCTTACTCAATAAAATAAACAGTACTATATATTTTGAAAATCCAACAATTAAATTGCACATTTTTTACGCTCTTAATATATATGTCAAATTTTGTGTCAATTGGATATTATTTACTATATAATTTATAAACTTATATTTTATGTATAATTTTAAACTACAAAAAATTGCAATTTAAACAATTTATTGATAACATAGCTATTGGTTTTTAATTTTCTAGAAATTTCGCAAGCATGGAGAATGTAAGAAGAATATGTGATTCAATGGTGGATTTGTCAAAATTCACATCCAGTAAAAAGATATCGAGTAAGGTTGTAGCATAAGGCTACAATAAATTTTGTAGTTAAACTTTATCTTTATTTTAATTATTTTATTTTAAAAAATCAAGACCAATAAACATTAAAAAAAAATTAAAGAATTGAATACCAATAAAAGTGTGTAATAATTAACATGTATTCATCAAAACATATACATTATTCATGTAACATTTATTCAAACCTTAAGTGTTTCTTCAAACGTTTTACATGAGACAGTCTCACATTTGGGAAATGCCTTCATAGCGGCAGCCTCACTATATGCTCCTGGTATTCCCTACATATTGGAAAGTACAACCCATATGAGAGCACAACAATACTACACACAACAAATTTCATAATTTCACGAGAAATGAAAATAATAAGAAATTTCATACAATATGTCTCTTTAATAATTGTAAAAAATATTATGAAATTTGTTCTCTTTCAATTTATTGATATGAGAAATGATAATAATAAGAAATCAAGAATGCTATAGCCATTTGGGAGAAGAATTGACAAAAAGTGTGTACCTGATGGGCAACCTTTACTTTTAAATCATTGCTTGTAGAAGATGAATGGTCATATGCACTGAACCGTTCTTCAACTTTTTCGTATATAAGCCATGAGATTACAAAGGAAAACGGAAAGAGAAGAACTTAGTAAAAAACGATCACTTGCATGAAGCAGAGTACCTTTTTACCGAAAACTTGGTCAAAATGGGCTTTTGCCCTTTCTTTTTAAAAAATCCAGTAAAATGCCCCATGTCTGAAACTAATTAGGAAAATGCTCTTATTTTGAAATTCAATTTTCTAAAAATCGAATTCCAAATATAAAACTTGATTTTTAGAATATTGAGTTATAACGAACGTGGACTTAAGAAAAATCGAGTTTTTTAATTTTTCAGTTTGTTATAACTCAATTGATCAAAAATCGAATTTCAAAACATGGGCGTTTTCCTAATTAGTTTCAGATATAGAGCATTTTGTTGAAAAGTTTTGGCGAAAGGAGCAAATGCTCATTTTCTCCACGAAAACTTATTTGTCAAGATTGATTTAAGTATAGTTATATCTAGACAAAATCATATTCTAAAAAGTCGTATATAGAATCATAAATAGATAAATTAAAAGACCAAAAGAAAAAACTCGTAAAAAATAGATTCCACAACTTAAGCCACTCAAAACCCACTCCATCCAGGTTTGTACTTAAAAAAATTTGTAATCTATGAATAGTTTGCAACCTTACTATTCATAGATTGTAAAAAAATAAAAAATTTATTTTAATATGTGGTTGTGTGTGAAGAGAAAAGGTGAGTGAGGGAAAAAGAGAGAGAAAAATACTTTTTATTATTTTATTAAGTAGTTTAGATTATTTTATTGAGTTGTATGTAAAAATAAAATTTGAAACGTAGAGTAAGTTGTAAAATAAATAAAATAATATTTGAAAATATAAAATATGCTTTTTTTTTTTTTGGCATTCCTGGATGCTAATGCTCTTAGATTTCATATTTTAATTTAAAAACTTTAAGCAATAAAATTTAATTTGTTTTCAATGTAAAGTTTTTTTTTTCTTTTTTTTTGCAAGAGTGAGTCTTGTAGCTTAACTTATATTTAGATACTGTGATAAAGTTTCGATTTATTAGTAATATTGCTCTTTATCATCGGTTGGCCAACACATTATTTGATTTTTGGTGTATGATCATACCTTTTTTTCCATTGGAACAAACAAATGTACTTTAACTAAAAGAAAAGAACTGTCAAAATTTTTATTTTAAAATACAAAATATTTGGAGATTGAGTTAACTCACTAGGAAGAAGGTTCAAGGCCTTGTGATTCCCCTTGGACTCATTACCCTGAGTCTGCTCAATGGTCCTAGAAGACTCAACCCCAGGCACGTACGGTTTGTGATCTTCCACAGGAGAGGTATCTCTCTTAGCAAAAACACCAAGACAACAAAATTCCCATTTGCGAAACTTTTCCGAACGAAACCTCAGATTGAAAGCAAGCCCAGAATTCCTAGACAACCCCAAAACAGAACAAGTAGTTGTGGCACAGAACCTGATGGGTGCACCTTCAAGCGCCATTACAAAGAAACCAATACGGGAAACCAAGAACGCAAAGACTCACACAAATGTAAAGGTTGTGGGTTTTGTTGAGGTAAATTGATGATTGAAAGACAAAGACAAAGCTGCATTATTGACGAGGTGGACGTTACAGCTAATGTTGTGGGTTTGGACCCACAAAACTGTCATAGTTGGTCGGTGTTTTGCACTGTGTGCTCAAAGACTCAAATCAAACGAATCGGAATTATTACTATGAGAGAGAGAGAGAGAGAGAGAGAGAGAGAGAGAGCATGTGGAGTATATTTATAATAGGCTAAGAGCATCCAAAGTAGTAAAGCTAAAAATTTAGCTTTTTAGTTTCACAAAAAGTTACTTTATTTATTTTACCTACTCATTTTACAAAACATGCTGTAGCAGTAGATCTATTTTAGCTTTCAACACAATAAAATAATATAAACATCACAATAAAATAATATAAACATCACAATAAAATAATATATCCACCACAATAAAATAATATATCCACTACAATAAAGTAATATATTCATTACAATAAACAACAATCACAACTACCCGCAACTCTTTCACCGCCACCGCAATCGCTACCGCCGCTACCATCAACTCTTTCATCGCCACCGCAATCGCTACCGCCACTACTACCGCTGCCACCACCGCCACCGCTACCGCCACTACCGATTCTTACACCACCGCAGCTGCCACCGCCACCAACTCTTCCACCACCGCCCAAATTATACTTATACATTTTTTTTTTACTAAAATAATTTCTCAATCATCATGATAGCGTAACAATAATATTTTGTTTTAACTCCAAATTATATATATACAAAACTCAAACTAAATTATTAAATAGAGGAACTTTATAAGAAAACATATAAAATAAAACACATATTATAGCTGGAACAATGTAGTCCATAGATTACTCACATACATAACTCAAACTAAATTACAATAAAACTCACACACTCGCACAAGTTCCTACGACTCACCTTGCAATTGCCATAATGTTCAACAAGGTCCTTCTAGAGTTGAAAATGAATGTCTCAGTCTCTAATGCATCCATACCTCTCAATGTATAACAGAAATCCATCATTTTGTTCATGTAACACTTGCATAGGAGGATTATCCACTCCATCAATTTGTTCATAATCCAAGTTTACCACTTCATTATCATCCCGCTCATCTTCAACAATCATGTTATGGAGAATTATGCACGCTTTCATGATCTTTTGGAGTGTTTCAAGATGGAAAAATCATGCAAGTCCACAGACAATTGCAAAACGTGCTTGAAGCACTGCAAATGCACACTCAACATCCTTCTTATACGCCTCTTGGGTTGCTGCAAATAACTTTCGCTTAGATCCTTGTGGAGATGGGATTGTTTTCACAAATATTGTCCACTTTGGATATATGCCATCAGCAATGTAATATCTCATTGTGTAGTCATGACCATTGATTGAGTAATGTACTGTAGGGCTACGTCCTTCAGCAAGTTCATTAAATACATGAGACCGCTCTAACACATTAATATCATTATTTGACCCAGGTAACCCAAAAAATGCATGTCATATCCAAAGATCATATGATGCTACTGCCTCCAAAATAATAGTAGGCTCACGAATATGACCACAATATTGACCTTTCCATGCAGATGGACAATTTCTCCACTTCCAATGCATGCAATCAATTAAACCTAACATACCTGAAAAATCTCGGCGTTCGCCATGAGCTAACAGTCTAGCAATGTCTTCATTGTTTGGCTTTCTCAAGTATTCCTCAGAAAAAACATCAATTACCATAGTAACAAATTTTTTCAAACTTTCTAATGTAGTAGTTTCTCCAATTCACACATATTCATCTACCAAATCCCCCGATACTCCATACGCAAGCATTCTAAGTGCAGCAGCTATCTTTTGTAATGAAGACAAACCAAGTTTGTTGGCACTATTTCTTTTTTGGACAAAGTAAGAGTTATGAGCTTCTACCTTAGATTGAATACGAAGAAAAAGAGAACGCTTCATCCGAAATCTCCTACGAAATAAAGCGGGTGGATATATTGACGTGGGAGCAAAATAATCAAGAAAAAGCCTCTCATGGCCTGCCAAATGATTACGTCGAATAAAGCGACGACGTTTAGGTTGTGATGTTTCCATAACAAGTTCTTCGATTATCTCATCCTCATCTCAGTCATCAAGAGCAACTTGTGAAATAAAGAACGATTCATGGATGCAACCTTCAAGACAATTGGAAAACAATTATTACTATAAATGCAAGATTAAAGTCAAGTGACATAAGCCACAACAAATTGAATATAACCAATTTACGCACAAGTCACAACACAAACAAGATGAACAATAAATTTAAAAGTTTACTACCAAAATACTATAAATACTTTAAATTTCACTTGCTCTCATTTCTATCAAAGCATCAACAACAACAACAACAACTTAGCAAAACAACAACAACTTGCTCTCATTTCAATCAAAGCAAAACAACACAAACAAGATGAACAATAAATTTAAAGGTTTACTACCAAAATACTATAAATTTTAAGCCACTACAAAATACTACCAAAATACCATAAATTTAAAAGTTTACAACCAAAATACTTAAAGGCCTACAACCAAAATACTTAAAGGCTTACATAAGCCACTACAAAATACATAAAGGCCTAAGCTACATCTAAAATGCAATCAAACCCATTAATTACATGAACTTCGTCTTGCCATGATTTCCTCTTGGAGTTGTTCATAAAAAGCTTTTTGTGTTCTGGTCAAGTCGCTTGTATCTTTCATCATGATTCTCTCCTCCTCTAACATATATTGCATCTCAAATTTTTTCTTCTCAATCATGACTCTTTCCTTCTCAATCTTAAGTTTTTCTTCACTTCTTTCCTTCTCAATTGTAAGTTTTTCCCTCTCAATAAACATTTTTTCCTCTTCCAATCAAGTTACCTCCTCAATAAATTTCATTTTCTTGGTTAAATATTCTCCTACATCTTTTCCAGTGGCTTTGTTCTTTCGGTTGGCCTTTTCGGCCTTCTTACCAATTGGCCTCTCAAAATTGGAATCGTCACCAAGTCCGGACCCACAATCCCCTTCGCCCCCTTTGCTAATAGATGTTGACTCTGGAGTTGGAGGCACGGATGCTCTTGATCTTCCATTAGGATTGGCAAACTTTGGTTGATCCTTTAACATGAGCCAACAATGCTCAAGAAGAAAGGGTTTTTTGTGTATCTCCAAAAGCAAAGCCTTCGCATTGGTAATCTAAAATTTTTTTAAAAAAATATAACATGATTAGAATTTTCAAACTATTGGTAAATGGGTATGTTAACACTAATGCAATATAATTTATACATGATCTTGTTCGGTTATACCACTTTTATGATGTGCGTTAACTTTAGCCATGCACCCTGCAAATTTATTTGTCTTTTCACTAATCATTCCCCAACAACTTAACAAGGAGATAATAGTACGTGTGATACCGGATTTATTGTACTGCGTGAAGTATTCCCAAACTTTTTGACGAAATGTAGCTTGTGTTTGTTCATTATTGTTTACGGGATTAACACTAGTATTAAGCCATGCTGACACTAGGAGTTGATCTTCCTCTACACTAAAGTTAGCACCCCGTTTTCCTTTTGTAGAAGAGGCATTCTCAACTTTAGGTGGAGAATCAAAAACTGACATAAGAGTATTTTGAGATGTTCCTAAAAGTTGTGAGGTAATTTCTATATCCCCATTCATGATACTCGTGTAATATGGTAGGTCCCTACATGACTCCATGTCTTTACGTGACTCCATAAAATTAGACAAAAAAAAAAAATTGTAAAGTTCCCTGCACACAAAAAATTCTCAATCGAATATTTATATCAAAACTTAAAATACTTAGAATTATAACAATAGAACATGATTATGCATAAATACTTAATTTGACAGTAGCTTAATCTCACTGATAAAGAAAACCACATAACAAATTCTTGCAAACAGAAAAATCCCAATACATTCTAACACAAATACATTCTGCTCATTCATGGATGGTTTGAATCAAAAGCCAAAAAAAAATGTAAAGTTCCCTGTACACAGAAAATTCCCAATACATTATGTCCAATGCAAATACATTTTGTCAAAATAAATACAGAGACAACTAACCTGAAGTGAAACAGAGAGGTGGGTCTGAGCTGATCGGCGGCTTGGGACGGCAGTAAAATAGAGGTGAGAGTGGGTCGGTGACATTAAGAGGGTTTGAGAGCTTGGGACGGCGTGGGTTTGAGGCTGAAAGGGTTGATCGGCGGTGGGTCTCAGCTGGTAGGTCGGTGACGTTGAAGATGACAACGGCCGGCGGCAGTGAGCTTGAGAGAGTTGAGAGCTTGGACGGCGTGGGTTTGAGGCCGAGAGGGTTGATCGGCGTGGGTCTCAGCTGATCGGCGGTGGGTCTTAGCTGGTGGATCGGTGACGTTGAAGACGGCAAGGGCCGGCAGCGGTGAGCTTGAGAGAGTGAGCTTGAGAGAGTTGAGAGCTTCAGATTGAGAAGAAATTAGAGAGACTGTGAGAGAGAGAGAGGGGGGAGCGTGAATAAAAGAATGAAGAGAAATAATCAGCGTGTATTATTTTAATCGAAAAGGTGAATAAAAAAATCTTTTTTTTTTATAGCTCTCAGCTACAGTGTTCATGTATTGATACATGAGCACTGTAGCACTTTAGCTAAAATTTTTTGCTTTACCTCCACTGTTATAAAGGATTTTTTGTATTTGAGTGGAGTTAAAATAACTATTTAATTCTACTGCTACAAGTGCTCTAAGAATCAATGCATACTGCAGTGAGCATTATTTGGAAGTAAATTCCTGCACATGGCATAGCCCAATTAAGCAACGAGGTTCATGATCTCATGTATTGCAAAGTGCAAACTGACATGCATGATTGACATAGCCGATCACAACTCCACGCTCGGCCGGCCCGTCGAAAGAGAGTATATCTCTCTTGATATTTACTCACCCATCACACATTCCGATGAATAAAATTTTATATCATTCAGTTTCATGCTCTTTTGTCGGAATTGATCTACTACCCTCGTATGATATTTATTATATAGATAAAGATAGAGTGATATTATAAAGTTTATTACAAAAACTTTACAAACTTTCATGTGTAATTCCCTTCCAAAAAAATAAAATAAAATAAAAGAAGACTCGTGTAACCAATTACACTAAAATAAAAAAATTAATATTCATTTATTGTGCCAATTAAATAGCACTCATCATAATCTTACTATATCAATTTATTTAAGTTTTTGCAAGTTAAATTTCTAGTAGTTACTTTTATTTTTATTTTTATAGAAGATATAGTAGTTACCTGGAACAAGATATAGTAATAAACTAAGAGAATGTTATAACTAAGGGTGTTCACGAAACCACTTGGACCGCATCTAAATCAACCAAAACCGCCTAGAAAATGGAGCAATTTGCGGTTTACTGTTAAGAAAGCCTCACAAAACCACACTATACCACACCCATTTATGTGTGAGTATGTGCGTATGTGTTTTATCTATACTACTATTTAAAGAGTATTTCTTGTTTGGGATCCTCAGTTTTTTGGTTAAAAAATAACGCTAAATTCTGAACAAAACTGGTGGACATTCCAGTAAACTTACATTTCCAATTTCCAAAGGAAAAACATTTATCAAACAAATAAAATAGAAAAACTACCCACATTCCTATCCTTAAAAAAACTACCAAATGTTAGGGCTTATTTGATAATGTTATTCTAGTAATGTTGTTTAAATGTTGTGAAAATATGTGTGAGTGAAAAAGTGTTTTGGAAATACGTGTTGTGTTGTTTAAACAACGAAAATTGTTGTTTAACAACACAACCAAACACCCCCTAATCACAAAAAATTCCTTCCCCATGTACACAACCAAAACTACCCCACCTTCTATCCCCAAAAAACAGAAAAAAAAAAAGTTCTTATAAAAAAAACATCTATCCCATGTTCTAAAAAAAAAAAAAAAGGCTACCCCATCTCATATAAAAAAATATCTAAGAAAAAACCAATTTCAACTGCTTGTAAAATTATGAAACTAAATCTAAGAAATAAATAAAGAGCCTCATCGTGTGGGTGAAACACGTGTGATGAGGCTAGTTTTAAGGTTTTCAGAAAACTACAAAAAACTGTCTTGCACTCCACCTATTAATATAAAAGCTTTATTTTATATTTCATATAGATTTCATAAATATTTAACCTATATTAAATATATATTTAATAGGCATTTAGCATATATTAATACATTTACTATAAATTTGTAATATATAAGAAAACCAATCAAATTACACCGAATCACACTTTGCTGTGAGAGTTTTGGGATAACTACATTGCACTGTGTGATGCGGTACTAAATATGAACCAAAACTATATTAAGCTGCACCGTAGATACCCCTAATTATAACCACTAAAGTTCATATGCTATCTTTTAAAACCCGCTAAGGAATCTCATGTTATAATCTATCCGAGAGGAATATTATGTTATATATAACCACTAAAGTACATTAGCTTTCTATAAAAGCACAATAAAAAATAGTAAATATTTAATTATCAGAAAATTGTACTATTCAAAATATAAAATAAATAACGATTTATAATTGTGTTACACAATTCAATTTGTCTTTTTTAATAATAAAATAAAATTTAAATTTATATCATATCAATGATTTTATTGGTGGTGTACTTTTCTAAATTTCGTTGAAAGTACGTTTATACAATTTGTATAAGTTGACTTTATCTCTTTAAAAAATTACAAATACAAATTAAAAAAAAAAAAAAGAGTCTAGTAATGATTTATTTATTGTGTACACAATTTAAATTTTAAATGGTTGCAAATGCAATTTAAAGTAATTAGCGATGGGTTCGAGCGATGTGTGAATAATGCTATAAGCTACCATGTAAGAATTCCTATATAAAACATTCAAAATATTTTAAAGTAATAACATGAAGTAATATTGTGATAACATGAATAAGTTTTTATTAAATTAATGATATAATAAAAAATTAAGAGGATAAAGAATTTAGACTATAAAGTAAATATCTTGAAATTAGAAATTAGTTATTATGTGGTGTAATAAGTTGATTATTTGTTTAATCATAGTTTTTGTTTCTTTAATGTATTGGAGTCAACATTAATTTTTTTTTTATATAATATAATGTTAATTTAGTTGACTTATGGAAATATTATAAAAAATTTATGATGTCACGTTTAAATGAAAAATTATTCTCACAAAACACCACATGGCAGAAATACATGATCTCCTACGTGAGGTTTTTGTTTTCTAACATAAAATTTCAAAAAAAAAAAAAACATCTAAAAGAAGATTAATATATATATATATATATATATATATATATATATATATATATATAATTTTGTGGACACCTATAGTAATTAATATGTGCATTTGCTTCATTGATACATTTAATGAACTAAAAAATAGATATAAAAGCAAACTTTGATGAGGTGGAATCTTAAATGAGAGAGTCTAAAGGAATATGCCACTTAATAGAACCTCGTATTTTACCATATGAGGTCTCTACTTTTATATATATAATATATATTGATTAGCAAGTAAGACATTTCAAATGCCACAACCCAATCCTCCGCGGGTGTATCTCTAAGGGGATCAAAAAGAAGGAAGCATCCAGTAAGTAATAGTTAGAAAAATGGCCAAAGTCTTCATTATCTCTTGATATTCTCTAATTGCCAAGCTAAAATTAATTTATTATTTAGGTCGTTTACCTTCTAACCTGTCTCAATTTTGATTAAACAATCAAATGGATTATTCAAATCTATTGTTAATTTCAAATATAGTTTATTCATGGGATACTAAAGCTTGCTCCTATGTTAGTTGCCCCTTTCCTCATTTCATAACAAAAAGGTAAGAATTCAAACTTTGAAAGAAAGAGCCCTAATATAGTCACTGTTGTATATTATAATATTATATAACTATGAAAGCAACCTTTCGAGAAGTTCAAACTTACTTAGCAAACACACGACTCCACAGGACATGCAAATGGCGCTTAAAGTTGGATTCGGATGGTCTAGATTTTGGGGATTAAAAGGGGAAAAATGAAAAAATAGGGATCAAATGTAAATATGTAAAAATGTAGAGACGAAAAATATATTATTTTTATACAATAGGTTCATTAAAAAATATTTTGTAAAAGAATTATGTTTATTACCCATGTATAATCTATACTAGAGTTGACCATAGATTCGAAAAAAAACTTGACCCACTCGACGGACTTGGTCTAATCCGTTAGGTCGTGGGTGGTTTTGACTGAGTTTGGCAGTCAAATTCGAATTTTAGAGCATCCACACCAGTCCATTTATAGTCTTCTAAAATAGAAAAATGTACAAATTTTACACATTTTAAGCAAAAAAACACCCACATCAGTGGGTGTAAAAATGTATAAAAATGTGCAAATTTATAAATAAGCTCCAGTAACCGTGTATATTTACACGGTTATTGTAGCTCGTTTATCCATTATTTTAATATTTGTTTCTCTCTCCTTCATCTCACTCTCTCAACTTCTCACTCTCACCTCTCTCTAGTTTTATCTCTCCCTCAATCTCACCGATCTCACCTCAGTCCGATCAGTCCACCAATCTCACCTTAGTTCGATCACAAAAGCTCCGATCTCACCTCAGTCCGATCACATAAGCTCCAATCACAAAAGCTCTGATCACGTCGAACCCCTTCAAAGGCTCCGATCATAAGCTCTGATCTCACCTCAGTCTGATCACATAAGCTCCGATCTCACCTCAGTTCGATCATAAAAGCTCCGATCTCACTATTGCTGGTTTTTTTTTTCCTGATTTTTTGGTTGATTATGGGTGTGGGTCAGTGGGTTTTGATCTTGATCGGTTTTTTTTTTTTTTTTTCCATTGGTGGGTTTTGATGATCTTTCCGCCGATTGGGTGGGTGATGATTTGGCTTGACTAGGTTTTCGGTTGGGTGGGTGATTAATGAGTTTGGGATTGAATGGGTTGGTTTTCCTTGATGATGCTAGTTGGGTGGTGATGATGGTGGTGATGGTGGCTGGGTGTGGAGTGATCATTGGTAGTGATGGACCGTGGCTCTGTGAGAGAGAGGGGCAGTGAAGGAGGGAATAATAAAAAATTGTAAAAGAATAAATATTTTATTGAATAAATGTGTTGAATAGATAAACTGATGTAGGTGTTTTGTAAAAGTGGATATGTAAAATAGAAAAAGTAGGTTTTTTCTTGCAAAATAGACAAAAAATTTGGATGAACTGATATTGTTGCACTTAGTGTGTGAAAGTTTGAGAGGATGTATATTAAATTGTATAAAGTAAAGTACAATAATCTACCTTGTAAATAAGTAAATAGTGTGTGTTGTAGAAGTACTATAACTGTGTATAAGAGACTTAGAACAATGGGCCAAAAGCCCATTTGCCATTTGGCTAATGGCCTATTATTCTGACACTTTGACCCATATACCTATATGTAGAGATTTAGACCCCTTAACACAATATGATTAACCTAATATTATCTTAAGTTGATTAACAAGTTTGTTAATTAACACTAGGTTGAATCACAATATGTAAAACAAATATAATGCGGAAATATAAAGAACACAAAGATCTGATGACCCAAGAAAACTAAACCGGTAAAAAACTTGGGGAGGATTTAACCTAGCTATCCTTAAGGTAAAACAAATCCACTATGAAAGAATTGAAATTTGTACAGTAAGACTAAACTACTAACATCCTATTGCTACCTCAAGTAAAAAAATTTCTACCACAATCACGTGACAACTCTAAGTCCACGGACTACTTCTTTCTTTGACCCACTGCAAACACGAGTTTTCCTACTTGTAAATCTTGATCTTTTTTAATGTTCTTTGTGTAGCAACTAAAACGATCACCAAAATCTTGACATCAATCACGATTTTGATAACCCTTAGTGTGTATGAAGGTAAACACCTCTAGATCTCACAAGAGATTCAAACACACAGCATATCAAAAGTTTCTAAAACATTGCTAGGGTTTTTCTTTTTATATGAGACATAACACATACAACCCTACACGTCAAACGGGCTTAGGTTGAGTTGGAAATTCTGCATAAAAAAACAAACTGCATGATTCTTGATCGATCGAATCTAATTTTCGATCGATCGAGCCTTGCAAAATGTGACCAATAATTTATGCAATCACTCGATTCCAACTTTATAACAAAACATACTTTGAGCAAGCCTAAACCTAGATTCTATGTTTTAATTATGGCTTTCCAACACAATATACATTGAAGTTCTAATACATTAATCCCTAAGGTCTTAGAACCTAATAATCTCCCTCTTTAGCAATCTGTGACAAAACACATCACAAACATGAAATGCTTAAAGTTACAAAGTAGCCCATTTAAAATTAAAATGCCCTACACACAATTCAACCTAACTACTACTATCAGTTACCAGTGTAGACAATAGCCACGACTGAAATAACCTATATATTCCTGAAATACTTCAACAAACACATAAACGCATGTGTGGAAAATACAAGTAAGACAAAAAAATTCTTGTTTTCACCACAAAAAAAATAAAAGACATATACCATGAATAACCTTATAATATAAATCAATAACCAATGTATCATATGTGAATCAAGAAACAATAATAAAAACATAAAACAAAGTATCTCCCCCTAACATATACAACTCATAAAAATAAATACATCATGAGCCAAATAAAAAGAAATACATCAAGGAAGCACCTAGATACAATCTAGCTCCAAAACAAAAACAACTCTCCCTATCAACAAAAACTCAAAACTCCCCATATCAACATGCGCATGCATATGTACTCCCCTTTTTTGTAACGAATTTTCAAAGGGCAATCAAGACTCATCAGCAAAAGGTAGAGGTGGAGAAGAATGTCTAGCACTCGCCAAATCCACTCGTAAAGCTTGAAGCTCAGTAAGTACATCCACCAAAATCTGTCTATGAGCCGCCTGAATGGTCATCACAATATCCAACAAACTCTGTATAGAAGCATCACTAGAAGAAGGTGGAGGATCAACAGCAACGGTAGGATCAACATATTCCTCAACAGTAGGGTTACTAGATGTAGGAGGCTAAGATGCACCTGTAGAAGACTCAACTCTAGGACGTTTAAAGCTAGCTTTCATCTGAGCTACTCTTTGCCGAAGAAAGGTGGCACCTATGGGAGCTATGATACGTACAGGCTCAGAAGTGAGAAAATCCTCTAAACCTAAGTCTAAAAGAATCCTATGAATAAAAGCAGGAAAGAAAAGATCATGAGATTTTGCACTACTCCTATGAACCTCAACAATAGATCGAATAAAAAGAGTAGGAAAACTCATAGGAGCATCAGGAACTAAAGCATACAAAAATGCACATCTCTCAATAGGAATGGTATGAAAATGAGAGATAGGCCAAATCGAATGACAAGCAATCCGAAAAAACAAATAATTGAGCTCAGTAAGCTCATGAGAAGTGATACGAGGATTAGTACCCCAACTAATGGTGGTACCGGTATTGAAAGAGATGATGTCATCAAGAGGAGGGACTCAGTGTATGGGTACACGGGTTGTTGTACCAAAGGTACACCAAGAGCAGAGGCCGCTACATACTTCATTTGGAAGCATTGGAGTGGACAGAGAAATTCGAATAGAACTCTCTAATCAAAGCAGTCGAAGGAGGATGCTCTACCTCTAAGAGTGATAACCAGCCCCTACGCTTAAAGTTCCTACATATCTCTGGATCTAACACATCAAGTATAACCTTACGTTCAGCCTAGATCGACCTAAAAATATTAAGTTTCTCATAGGTCTCTTGGTTTTTCTCGGTTTAAAACCTATCACTATCAAATGCAGGGGTAGAGTGGGTGGAGGTTTTCTTGTTTGCCCTAGTTTTCCTAACCATTGTGCTAAGAGAGTAAACAAAAAGGAAAAACAAAACAAGAAAGAAACACAAAAGCAAACTGCATTAGACAAGGTTAGAGCAACAAAAACAAATAACAATCTATATGATGCATGTAAGGAATGCACATATGATACATGCTCTAATGCATTAAAATTTGTTCAATTTTACTTCATAACACATCAATTGACTTGAACCCAAAGGTTTAGAGCAAAAACCCCAAATTTTGAAAAACCCACTTTCAAAAAAGAACAACAAATTGATCAATTTATCATTACACTAGTTATATAACATCATATAATGACATAATCAACCAATTACACAAGTCAATTTCATCAATTTTAGCCCAATTAAACAAAATTCCCAATTTCTTAAAGTTTCAAGCCCTAGAAATTCCAATTTTTCCCAAATCACAAAATTAATCAGATTAAAGCATGGGAATCAAGTTTAGATCATCTAGGAACAAAAACCCATTGAACAAATTTGATTAAAAACAATTGAAAAAACAAAAATCCCTACTCTCTTTTGTTCGAAAATCCCAATGAAAATGCATGAAAATTGTGATTTTAATGAAAAAGAAGGGGTAAAAAGGTCTTACCTGCACTTGAAGACAAAAACATTAGAGAAAATTCAGGAAGAAAACGACAAAAATTGGCTTGAAGTGGATCGGTCAAAGAAGAATAGTGAGAAAGCTTTTGAAAAAGTATGAAAAATGTGATGAGAACGTGAAAAATCACATTTTAAAAAACCTTTTGACTAAAATTCAATCTTTCGAAAATAAGCCTCGATTGATCAAAAACATATCCGATTGATCAAAAACATATCGAATTGATCCAGCATCAATTGAGCAACGATCAAGCTAGGCAGATTTAAACATAATTTTTTATCGCATTTTCGATTGGTCAAGAGACAGATTCGATCAATTGAAAATCTTGAAAAATCAAATTTTTGAAAAATAAGTCTTTTTAATGCATAAACTTCTCAAAACTCAATGTTTCATGAGTGGAATGTAGGAGAATGAGATAAAAAGTTTTTCAAAAGCAGTTGAACTTAACCTAGATCTTCCACAAACAAAATCTTCACACAATTTGTCCCCACAACTCAAACATCACACACATTTTGCATTAACATCAAGGAACATATAATCTTGGATGGCCAAAACATATTCACACACAATATCACATACAAAGTTTAGTAAAGAATAATTTGTGTAGTGTGTGCAACTAGCAAAAACATGAGATACATGTGAGGTGATAAGTAGATAGTAATCAATCACATTTTTTACAGAATTCATCACATAAATTTGAAAGTGACTATCACCTAAAGAGTTACATCATATAACTTCCACATCTCCTAGAAAACAAGCTTGCAATTATGGAAGTTTCTTATTTTGTCTCATAATGTACACACCAATTTTATTTTATTGTTAAATGATATTTAAACTAGATAATGTAGACACCAATTTTTTTTTTTTTAAATTATTATAACCGAGGTTACACCTTATGTTCTTTTTGTGCATGTGCTACACTTTCTCAAGCACAAAATCTTATGATATGCACTAAGGTGTTCATGATTGGCTACTAAACAGTGGTGAGATAGTTATTTATACATTTCTCTTAGGATTTTTTAGCCCTTACATTCAAGAGCATATGACTTCAAAATTAAGATCATGTGATTTAAAACTATGAACAATTCTCACACAACGTGCACTACATAGCCAAAACTAACAAGGTGCAGTACAATTAAGTCCATCCAGGCTAAACAAGGTACACAAACATGTTATGTAAAAATACTATAACCAACCTTGATTACAAAATCCAAGATATATAAAGCAAAACACATTTTTCCCTTTTCCTTTCCCCCCCCCCCCCCCCTTTTTTTTGGAAAAACAAAAACAACCTATCATGAAATGCATGAATGTTATGCAATACAATTCCTAAAGGAAAAAGGAAAACAAAAACAGCAAAAGAAAAAATGGTTACTAGGAATTTAGAGATGAAGCACAAAGACTATGTCAGAATGACTCAATTAGATTAAGCCTTTTGCATCCAACACTTTTTAGATGCAACTCTAGCATTGAAGTTATTATTTACATGAGAATTCTAAACAATTTTAGGATCGGTATAAAGATTCAAAGCATTTACCAATTCACCAATAAGTACTATAGGATCTTGTGCTTGAGGCACATGTACTTTTGCCTTATTGGCTCGCTTGGCAACTTGCAACTTGAAACAGTTTGGACGAATATGTCTAGTCTTTTCACAAAAATCACAAACCCACACCAGTCTATCATGCATCTTATCCTTAGGTAGATTAGGATTCTTAGGCTTGGTCTCTTTAAGATCAACTCTAATATTCCTTGGAGGTGGTGTAACTTCTACTAGTTTGACTAGTGGTGTCCATGTAACCCGTTTACCCGACCAAACTAAGAAACCCCCTCGGACTAACCCGCTCACCACCCAATCCAATGACTCTGGCGGTTGACAATGGGTCTCAACCCTCTAAAACTGTAGCCACCCGACCCGCCTGACCACCACTTCAGATGAACCCTACTTCGTTCAAATCCGGCGATGATTCGCTTAGATTCGGCAATGATTTTTCTCAAATCTACTTAGATTCGAAGATTTTGGCTCAGATTGGCAATATTTTTCAAAAAATCACTCAAATCGGTGACGTTTAAGCTCGGATTAGCGACGTTTAAGCTCAGATCGGTAACTTTGGCTTAGATCTGGTGATGTTTAGGTTTAGATCTATGACGTTTTGCTCTCCTCCAACCAGATCTGATGACATTCCATTCTCTTTCACTTGTCGCCACCGTTCGTCAATTTCAACCAAACTGACCGATCGTTTTTCAGACTCTAATCCGACTTGACCCATGGTGATAGGCAGTCGGTTGCAAATCTAATTCTCTCCCACCCGACTTGAGCGGGTCGAGTCTGGGTTGAGTCCAAACTCGACCCGGACCGGCCCGTGGTTGGCCCTAAGTTTGACACTTTCACTCTTGGGAGGCTCAGAAGAAGGAACAAAATTTGTGGAATGAGTTTCAGACATTGAGATACTTTCTATAAAATCTATACAATTTTTGTCTAAAGGAGACTTCTGAACACTCAACATGTGATCAAATTTAGAACTAGCAAGCCTATTAGTTTGTTCATTAGCAACAGATCATTCTAGTTCCAATTTCTTAATCTTTTCAATCAACATCATGTTCTCAGTCTTCACTTTATCAATTAAAGTGCTAGCATCAAGCAATTTTAACAACAAATCTTTCTTATCAGGTTCAAGAGAAACAATTTTTTTTAAACCTTTATTAACATTTATTGCATCTTTTGCAGCAACTTTGCATAGCTTATTGTAAACTTCTTGCAAATTAGCATATTCAAAGAGTTCCCCATTAGAAGGGTTCTCTTCAACCACAACACTTTCATCAACTACAGTTATAGCTGTGAAAGCAATGAAGTTTCCATTTTCATCACTACCAGATTCGTGATCAGAAACTTCATAATCACTAAGGGTTACAGCCATCCTTACCCTTTGATCTCAAGGTAGGACATTCTGATTTCACATGACCATACCATTGACAACCAAAACATTGTTGTCCTAAAGAATTATTAGAGGGTTGACCTACTTTCTCTTTAGATTTATCAGTATTGTTTACTTCAGTGGGTTCATTCCTCTTAAAATTCCTAAGTTCAACTTTGTTTTTACCTCTTGCCCTTTTGTTGTTATTCCTAAGAAAGTTTCTAAAGTTCTTAGCAAGATATGCAATCTTAGTAGAAGAGAGTTCATCATCAAATCCATTACTATCAACATCATCAAACTGACTTGAGAGCCATTGATTTAGATTTGTTTGTCTTGGGTAGGTCTAACTCATAACTTTAATGCCACTTGTAGAGATTTAGACCCCTTAACACAGTATGATTAACCTAATATTATCTCAAGTTGATTAACAAGTTTGTTAATTAACACTAGGTTGAATCACAATATGTAAAACAAATATAGTGCAGAAATATAAAGAATACAAAGATTAATGATCTAGGAAAACCAAACCGGTAAAAAACTTAGGGAGGATTTAACCAAGCTATTCTTAAGGAAAAACAGATCCATTATGAAAGAATTGAAGTTTGTACAATAAGACTTAGATCACTAACATCCTATTGCTACCTCGAGTAGAAAACTTACTACCAAGACCACGTGACAGCTCCGAGTCTATGGATTTCTTCTTTCTTTGATCCACTATAAACATAAGTTCTCCTACTTGTGAATCTTGATCTTCTTGAATGTTCTTTGTGCAGCAACTGAAACAATAAACTCTTGACATCAATCATGATCTTAATAACCCTAAGTGTGTATAAGGTAAACACATCTAGAGCTCACAAGAGATTTAAACACACAGCATGTCAAAAGTTTCTAAAACGTAGCTAAGGTTTTTTCTTTTTATATGAGACATAACACATAAAACCCTACACGTCAAACGGGCTTGGACTGAGTTGGAAATTCTGCTAAAAAAAACAAATTGCACGAATCTCAATCGATTGAATCTAATTTTCAATCGATTGAGCCTTGCAGAATGTGACCAATAATTTTTGCAATCACTCGATTCTAACTTTACAACAAAACATACTTTGAGCAAGCCTAAACCTAGACTCTATGTTTTTATCATGGTTTGCCAACACAATTCACATTGAAATTCTAATACATTAGTCCCTAAGGTCTTAGAACCTAACACTATACACATCTTTTGTTTTCGCGTAAATCTTGCACCTATGTTCTATATAACTTCTAATGTATCCAAAATGAAAAGCCTTCCAACTTTACTATCTACGAGTGATCATATACAACACAAGTAGAGGTGATGAATTAGTTGATTAGATAGTTGACTGGTTAAGTGAATGTCTACAAAAGTTAGAAGAGATCAGCTCAAAGGGGTATGAGTATCAATGTGGCATCAACCTAATCGTTTTGATGCTTAAGTTAGTGGTGTATTTTGGTGGATCAATTAAACGAAATTGAGATAATATTTTTTTAATACCTATTCCAAATTTGGATATCTTTTTATGAGTTTGTTTGGATACCGCTTATTGTTGAAAACTGAAAATTAAAAATACTGTAGCAAAATAATTTTTAAATATGTAAATAGTGCCGTGAGACTTAGTTTTAAAAAAAAGTTACTAAAATTTGTACTTGCGAGTCCCTTGAACAGTGCATGGGACTTACAGAAAATGTTGAACACAGCTAATACCAAATTTCAGATCTATCCAAACATACACTATATATACATTCCCTAATGAAATTTTCCTTGATTTTTGTCAATTTTTAAGGAGCATAATTACCTCCGTCAAGGCCAAGATTCCAAATATATAACCGTTACTATTAGTTCTCATAATAGGGGTAATGGTTTCTCGGATGTCGTGTTTGGTCTTTTTCTTTTTACCTTATCGTGTTTGGTCTTTTGCGCACGGGTTTGGGTGTTTGTCTCCTTCAATTCGACATATAAGGCCTTGACCTCATTTCTCAGTTTTGCATTTGTGCTATTCCTTGAGTTCAAGTTTGAAAATGTAGTAAGGTCACGAGATTGGGCCATTAAACTAGTCGTCAAAGTCAAATGTTTGCGATGTAGTATGAGAGAATATTTTTTGTAGCAAGAGGACTAAAAAAAATAATCTTAAGATCTAATTCATGTATTTGACCAACAAACAATATGATGGATATTTTTTGTATTGTTTTGTTTTTTGAAACGAATAGACAACATGATGTGGAACCAGACCTTTATGTATGGATGGAAGATGCTGTTTCAAAATTTCAATTTGTAATTCTGGCAAATGTAGCGAATTTTTCTTAATCTTAATAAAAGTTATATCTTTTATGTCTTTCATTTCAAAAACATGTATACGAAAAATAAAAATAAAAGAGAGGTTGAACCTTTGAGTGGGCCAACATCGGATGGGTTGGACAACCACTAAAGTGCAAGAAGTGAGCCTTGGCTAACCAGCCAGCCCAACCAATTATCCAAACTACCTTAAAAACATGACACTTCCTAAAACCATTTGAAGCAGAACAGACCAAAGTAGTGAGAACTCAAATGCTTCTTCACAGATCTCACCCTCTCCTCCTCAAACCATTTTCGACTTCTTCAACTTCTCTCACTTGGAGAACCCAAATCAAACAAAACCAGCTTGCCTCCCAAATCTCATCTATTCTCTTACAAAGGCACAACTGGGTCCCTCTTCTCCAAGACCTCAATCTCTCCAGACTAACCCCATCTCTCTTCCTCCAAATCCTCCACAGAACTCAGAGCAACCCCCAAATCTCTCTCAGCTTCTTCAATTGGGCCAAATCAAATGTCGGGTTTCAACCAGATCTCAACTCTCACTGCCAAGTCATTCAACTCTCGCTTAGTTCGGGTCTTGTCCAACCCGTGAAGACCCTCTTGGATTCTCTGATTCAGTCCCACCCTGCATCAGTGCTTGTACAGTGTCTGATTCGAGTTTGTAGAGGTAGAGATTCTCAGTCTAATGTGTTAAGCTTTGTTCTTGAATGGTATTCTCAAAATGGTTTGTTTGTTGAGGGGTTAGAAGTGTTTAGGGAAATGAAAGTTCATGGCTTTACACCTTCAGTTTGTGCCTGCAATGCACTGCTTGATGCTTTATTGCGAAAAAATGAGATTAAACTTGCTTGGTGTTGTTATGGTGCTATAATTCGTTGTGGGGTTTTGCTGGACCGGTCTATGTGGTCACTGGTTGCTCAGATTTTGTGTAAAAATGGAAAATTTGAGACAATTTTTAGATTGTTAGATTTGGGTATTTATAATTCTGTTATTTATAATCTTGTTATTGATTGTTATGGTAAAAGTGGGGATTTTGGAGCTGCATTTGCTACCTTGAATCAGATGTGTGAAAGAAAAATTGATCCAGGTTTTAGTACTTATAGCTCAATTCTTGATGGGGCATGTAAATATGAGAATGTTGAAGTCATTGAGAAGATAATGAGCATTATGGTGGAGAAGGAGCTGCTTCCAAAGACTCCTTTATCAGAATATGATTTAATAGTTCAGAAGCTTAGTGACTTGGGCAAGACTTTTGCAGCAGAGATGTTCTATAAGAGAGCTTGTGCTGAGAAGATTAGATTACAGGATGCCACTTATGGATGTATGTTAAGGGCATTGTCTAAGGAAGAGAGAGTAAAGGAGGCAATTTCAGTATATCGTTTGGTCTCAGAAAGGGGTATTACAGTGAATGATAAGAGTTATCAGGCCTTTCTAAATGTTCTTTGTATGGAAGATCAGTTGGAGGAAGGTTGTGAATTGTTAAGGGATGTCATAAGAAAAGGGTGCAGTACTTGTTCAAAGGAATTGTCTAAATTTGTAGCATCACAATGTAGTAAAGGTAGGTGGAAAGAGGCAGAGGAATTGGTGGATGTAATTTTTGATAAAGGGTTATTACTGGATTCTTCTTGTTGTTGCTTGTTGGTGAGGCGTTATTGCTCCAGCAGACGTATTGATTCAGCTATTGCATTGCATATTAAGATGGAAAGATTGAATGTGAGTTTGGATATAGCAACTTATAATGTGCTTCTCAATAGACTTTTCAGAGCAAGGAGGATTGAAGAAGC
This sequence comes from Castanea mollissima, assembly GCA_014183005.1. Classification (NCBI taxonomy): domain Eukaryota; kingdom Viridiplantae; phylum Streptophyta; class Magnoliopsida; order Fagales; family Fagaceae; genus Castanea; species Castanea mollissima. Next base: position 60,438,108 of record JACAVU010000002.1, on the reverse strand, counting down.
AGTCAGGGTATTTGATCTTATGAGAGGGAAGAATTTGGTGAGCAGTGAAAGTTTTACGATTGTGATTCGTGGGCTTTGTCGCGGAAAGGAACTCAGAAAAGCCATGAAATTTCATGATGAAATGTTGAACGTGGGGCTTAAACCTGCTCAAGCAACGTACAAGCGTTTGATATCGGGGTTTAAGTAACAACCTGTTTTAGAAGACATTGGGGTTTAAGTAACCTCTTTCGAAAGACATTGCAATTAGTCTGGTTCTTGACATTATGGTTGGAGTCTGTACCAGTTAGTCTGGTTCTTGACATTGTGGTTGGAGTCTGTACCAATTTTATTGTAACCATCCCTTGTAAATTGGCCAGCATAATCTGCAGACCATGGACTATAGTTATTATAATGTCATGAGTCTCTTTGTTTCTTTTCCAGAACACTCATCAGATTCAAATTAAAATATCCAAACATCTCTTGAGATGTGGGACAAAGAAGTTTACATGTATTCTGAGAACGAGTGAATGAAAAGTTCCGCTTCCTCGGTTCCTGTATATGTCCATGATTGCAGTACCAAGTGAGGCACATGTTAGCTTGCTCTCTCTGGTTCTTGCTTAATTCGTTGCCTGTTGGGACAAATATGGGCATGCTCATAATCACTCAATGAGACTGATTCAGAAGCAGCTTAAAATTATACGTGCATCTCCTAGAATTCAAACCCAGGATGCTGTCTGCAATTATGTAAGTGTAAATCTTTGCCCTCAACAAGAACAGTTATGTATGTATAAAAACAGTTGCAACACAAAGTAAACTGCAGTGCAAGTAGGAAAGGACCATAGTAACAATTTTTTTATGCCATCAACTTGGATTAACTCATTCTTTCTTATCAGTGCATTAATCGCTCTCCTTCGAACATAACTAAACCATCTCAAGTGAGGGGCTTGACTTCTTTAAGCGGATTCTTCATTTTGAATCCTATTTTTGGTGTATTTTTACTTATCTATCTTAACATTCTTATTTTAGTTACACTCATTTAGTGTGCGTTTGCCTAGCGTTTAAGTTGCATTTGCATTTTTTTGGCTGGTCTTATGGCACTATTCATGGATCAGTCAAAGCACAAAAACGCATGAACAATGTTTTGCTTTATAAAAATAATTTTTCTACAGTGTATTTAGTAATAAATTTTCAATTTTCAACAAAATAAGCAGCATCCAAACAACCTTTAATGAATATATTTCTTTTTAAGAATCCAGTATCTTGTTGATATTGGCCTCACTTTGCATGCATAAGTTAGAGTGAGGTGGGTTCGAACTCTATATCTCTTATTTAATGACAAGAAATTTTACTATCTGAGCTAATTAGAATCTATGGCTATTATGACTTCAATACAAAATCATGATATATATGTAATCCCGGATTTGAATAAAAAGAGAGCGAGAGAGTTTAAAAAGATTTTTTAAGGAAAAAAAAAATGAAAGGTTAAAAAACTCTCTAACTTTCATCTTGGGGCAATTCTGCAACAGACTCTCCATATGATGCAAATGTTTCACGTTTTAGTCAATATCAGGTACCTTTCCGTCAATAAAGGTCTTGCGAGAGATTACAAAGAAATGTATGGGGAAAAAGGCAAATAAAACAGTACTTGCCCCTCGCATTCACAATCGTGATTCTCACAAACCAGAATCTTTGTACGATATATGTGGGAACTAGGGAAAAGAAGCAATGACTGCGCCGGTCATCCAAAATCAACATTAGGAAACCTGTTCGTTTGTTCAGCTTTGTTGTCTCGTGGAGTCAAAATCTCTAGCGTGCCCGTTTTCATTGGGTCCTATTAAAGGTCTTCCTACCCACCATGTTCGGTTAGCCATCTATATTGGTTTAAATAGATGATTGGGATATCCATATCCTCATAAAACCACACCAGCCAGGAGCATTGAACAAGTTATGGGACCTGTTCGAAATACAAGCATGCCAGCTCTTGTACTCTTGCTATGTTGCCTTTATTTAGATTCTGGTTCAGCCTTAGACACCATTACATCTTTTCAACCCATCAGAGACTCTGACTACATAATCTCCAATGGGAGTGCTTTCAAACTGGGATTCTTCAGCCCTGTAAATTCTACCAACCGCTACCTCGGAATATGGTATAATAAAAAGTCTGTTCTACCTGCCCAATGGGTAGCTACCAAAGAGAAACCCCTCAAGGATTCTTCTGGGGTTCTTACTATATCTGAGGACGGAAATCTTGTGATATTAGCTGGACAAAAGGAGATTCTTTGGTCATCAAATGTTACAAACTCTGTTGCCAATTCAAGTGCCCAGCTCTTAGAATCGGGGAACTTAGTCTTGCGAGAAAGTACTACAGGGACAATCGTATGGGTGAGTTTCCAACATACTTCTGATACACTTTTGCAAGGGATGAAATTTAGTACTAATGTAAGAACAGGTGAGAAAGTGCAATTTTCATCATGGAAAAGCCCTTCTGATCCATCCATTGGAAGTTTCTCCTCTGATCTTCAACCTCAAACTCAAAGTCTTGTTCAACTATTCATTTGGAAAGATGGTAGGCCATTTTGGCGCATTGGCCCGTGGAACTCCAGGAGCTCTATTGAAAAACCAAAAATGAATTCTATATATCATGACAGATTTTGTCTCACAGAGGATGAAGATGGAACATATTATTTCAGTTGTTCTTATGTAAGCAATTCTTTGTTTCATTATGTCATGACTACAGAAGGAGATATAGCGGCAAGATATTGGGATTATGAGAAGGACGATTGGGGGATCTTGTGGAATGCTATGAAGAGTGAGTGTGATGTTTATGGTATGTGTGGGGCATTTGGAAGCTGTAATTCACAAAGTTTGCCAATTTGCAGTTGTTTACCTGGGTTTGAGCCAAAGAACACAAAAGAATGGAACAGAGGAAATTGGACTAGTGGATGTGTGAGGAGGACACCGTTGTCACAGTGTGCGGTGGTGAACAGTAGCATTGAAGCCGTCAAAATGGATGGGCTTTTAAAACTGAAGAGGATGAAGGTGCCAGACTTTGCAGATTCATCACCTGCTCATGAAAATTTTGGAGGTTCATCTACTAAAAGTGAAGACTATTGCAGACAACAGTGTTTAGAGAATTGTTCTTGTATAGCTTATGCATATGATAGTGGCACTGGTTGTATGTCATGGACTAGAAGCTTAATTGACATATAGAAATTTTCCAGCCGCGGAGTTGATCTTTACATTCGTGTTGCCTATTCAGAACTTGGTAAATTAGTTTTGTTATCATTTTCTAGATTTTAAATTTTCAAAATTAAGGTGATTTTGGCAGCATAGTTTTAACACATTTCATATATTTTAAATAACATTACACACATTTTCACATACATTTTCACCTACACGTATATCAAAAATATCCAAACAATATAACTCAATCTACTCTCCCAAACACCTCCTAAATAAAGATGAAAGGAGAGCAAACTCTCTTGCTGATGTTGGATTTCTGTAATGAATTTGTTTGGAAAGCTATTAATTCATATTTTAATTTTGATAGAGAAATTAAGAAGGAAAGATTTTGGGAGAAATTATATTTTACCACTCTAAACTATACATTATGTTACACTTTATACTTTAAATTCTTTAAATGCACTTTTTGCACTCTAAAGTATGACCCTTGTTACACTTTGCCTCTAATGTTAAGTATCAGTTTGGATGTCACATTTGTTGCGTTTCATGCGTTTCACGTTTTCATTCCGTGGGACCCACGGCTACAGTACTTGGAACAAAGACGCCCAAAACACGTAGCTGTTTTTTTGTGTTCTTTGTGTTCTTCAGTTCTTACCAGCAATCTGGAACCCAGCAAAGCAGTGAAACCAAAACTGTTTTGGAAGTATTCGCTTTGGAAGAACATGACTATTCATGTTCTTGAGACCTAGCAAACCCATCAAAATAGAAGATCAAAATAGTGAATCTAAGAAGCCACCAATTTGAGATTAAACTGATCAAACCTATATGAAAAAAAAAAAAAATCAAACAGATTAACCCATCAAACGCAAATCAAACCCATCAACAATATCTACCTCACCCAGTACCACCGAGTTCCCATATCAAACCCATCAAACCTAGCACTAATCAACCCATCAAACCCCACCAAGTTCCCAAATCAAACCCATCAAACCTACTACCTATCAATCCATCAAACCCACCTCCGATCAACCCATCCACCACCACCGATTTCCCAAATCAAGAAACTAAAACGTTAGATCTTCATAAGACCAAACTCCATGGGAGAAAGAGAAAGGAAGCTCCACCTTGTGCATATCGAAGAGTACACTAGAGGGAACCCGATCCTCGTCGGCGTCGGACTAGGTTGTCTTCCTTGTGGATTTCTCTTCTAAGCTCTTTGTCGGTGTCGGACCAAGAGATCTTCGTCATGGATTTCTCTGGTGGGCGTGGAGTTCTCTTCTCAAAGACACAGACGTGAGGTGGGAGAGGAGTGAATAGAAGAAAAAAAAAAAAGAAAAAAGAAGAAGAAGAAGTTAAAACGCGTGCTCTTCAGCTCAGCTACAGTAATCGGCCCCAAAAATAATAAGCTGGCGTTTTAAAATTATTTGTTACAGTGTTTTCAGTTTTAAGTTTTTAGCAACATCAGCAGTATCCAAATGGACCCTAAGTTTGCTATTAACTTGAGTGGAAAAATATGACATCATGTGAAAAGACCTATTTGCCCATCTTCTCAATAGTTTAAAAACAAAAAATAAATTACACTTCACCATCTTAAATTATACTCCTTATTACACTTTGCACCCTAATTAATTTTCATCCAAGTTAACAACAAACTTAACAGCAAGGTGCAAAGTGTAACATGAGTCATAATTTAAAATGTAAAACGTGCATTCGAAAAGTTTAGAGTGCAAAGTATAACATGAGGTATAGTTTAGGGTGGTAAAATGTAATTTCCCAAAGATTTTGTTCATCTTCCACTTCTCCATTTATTTGGGAGATTGAAAATTTTTACACTCTTAAACTTCTATAAATAGATTAAAACACATTAACAGGGTGCACAACATTTGAAGAAAAAATAATTTCCATTGAATAAAAATTTTTGCACCATAAGAGAGATAGAAAATGCATTCTATTGACCAATAGAATGACCTTAATGTTTTTTTGTTTGTTTGTTTTTTTTTTTTTTAAAATTTTTGAGGTGGGCGGTCATTATTGTTGTTGTTGTTGTTGTTGTTATTATATTTGTATTTGGGGCTTTAGCCCATTTAATTGGCCTAATGATTGAGCTACCAGCCTGCCACTGCTCACAAGGTAATGAAATCCATGTAACAAAAAATTTATTTGAACAAACAAAAGAAAAGGAAAATAATATTTTAGTAATCTATTTTTTTTTTTTTGTATTGAAACTTGATAGATAGCTGAGGTCTTGATAATTATTTGTTGTGGGCAGCCAATAAAATTGAGTTTATATAATATAGAAATGGAAAAAGAAAATAAAAAATTATATAGGTAATGATTTATGTGGTTCCAGTAACAGGGCCAGAATTTTTGTTAGGAGGGCCCCTATATATATATATTATTCTTTAATTTATAATGGTTGAAAAAATTATCCCATTATTTGTAAACTATGACCTTTCTTTTTAACATTGCTGAGTAGAATTAATATTCTTTTGATGGTTGAATTAAAACTCTTACCCTATCAAAAAAAAAAAAAAAACTCTTAACACACTGTCACACACGTTCGTGTGGCCTACTCAGAACTTGGTGAGTTGTTCTGTTTTTTGTGAAAATTATCCCCTTCAGGTCCAGTTGCAAGGTTATTTAGTCTTACAACTTCAACCGAACTCCCATTACAACCCAGCTCCCCATGATAAAGAAATTGTTGTAAAAAGACTATTTATTTAACACCGTTTTGCAATCTGTTTTGTTTGAACAAGTGTTATACTTTTTTTTCACCCTTCTGATTTATAGATAAAGTGGAATATGTGAAAAAAGTTGTCACAATCAGTGTGATCATAGGAGCAATTTTCATTTCCATCTGCACTTTTTTACTGTGGAGGTGGATGGCAAAACAAAAAGGTAATTATATTCACACTTAAATTAAATTAGCTCAGTGGACTAGGAAATGCTGCTATATATATTACATTACTTACTACTATAGTGAACAATAGCAAGGAAAAAGAAAGCGATGGAGATCTTATTTTTCAACATAGGGGAAGCACAACAAAATTTTGACAGTGACAACCTGGCCCAAGTCAAAGTCCAGGAGCTACCGCTATTCAACGTTGAGAAGCTGGCTAAGGCAACAAACAACTTCCATTTATCTAACAAGCTTGGGCAGGGAAGATTTGGTTATACAGGGTAACGGATAGTTCCTCATGTATTTGACTCAATATCTGCTCTAATATCTTTCAGCCAATTAATTTCCATTTAAAAACAATAAAAGAGGCTCTCTCATTTTTAATGTAGAAATAACATTTTATTAACTTCTTATCTTATGTATTAACTCTCATAGTTTTACATTTATGTTATTATATTTATTCAATTTAATTATATAATATTAAAATGCTACATGTTTTACTAAAGTTTTCTTGTCTAATAATTTGAATGTATAATTAACCATCTGATGTTTGTTTACAGAGAACATTGTCAGACGGACAAGAGGTAGCAGTAAAAAGACTTTCTAAAGCCTCTGGACAAGGGTTACAAGAATTTATGAATGAGGTGGTGGTAATTCCAAACTTCAACATCAAAATCTTCTTTGGCTCCTTGGTTGCTGTGTTGAAGGAGAGGAAAAAATGTTGGTCTATGAATACATGCCAAACAAAAGTTTGGATGCATTCCTATTCGGTCAGTTAATTTTGATATCCTTTCTTATATTATAAAACAATACATTGTAAACTTTTCTGCCAGAAACACAGTCAGTGTCATATGATTTTGTAGACTATGGAACAATATTCTTTGTTGTGATACTTCACTTGAAACAGACTTTTCTAATTTTCTTATGACTTCACCACATGAACTTCATTTGCAAAGTGCAAACTATATGTTCACTTACCTTGTGAGTTTCTTTCTCTTATTTCTTTTTGTTTAAACTTTATAGATCCACACAAAGAAAAACTACTAGATTGAAGAAAACGGTTCAACATTATTGAAGGAATTGGTCGAGGTCTACTCTACCTTCATCGAGATTCTAGATTAAGGATTATTCATAGGGATTTAAAGGCAGGTAACATCTTATTGGATAAAGAGCTAAATCCAAAAATATCAGATTTTGGAATGGCCAAGATTTTTAGAAGTAATGAAGACCAGGCCAACACCAATAGGGTCGTTGGAACTTAGTAAGTACCTTTGGTTTTGGCCAATTTAATTAGATACTAGTGCTAATATATGATGACAAGATTTGAATGTGTTTTTTTTGTTGAAATTTAGTGGTTATATATCTCCTAAGTATGCAATGAAAGGGCGATTTTCAGAGAAATCAGACGTCTTCAGTTTTGGGGTGTTGTTACTAGAGATACTAAGTGGAAGAAGAAACTATAGTTTTTATCATGATGAAGAGTCCTTGAGTCTTCTAGGATTTGTAAGTCATCTTTATCTCATTGCCTTTTTTTTTTTATACCTCCAACGCTTGCCCATTTCTTGTAAGTTTCAATATTGATGCTAAGAATTTCAATAATTTTTTCATGTTTCTAGGCATGGAAATTGTGGAATGCAAGCAACATTGTAGCCTTAATAGACCCAATCATAAAATGAACCATGCTTTGAAATGGAGATTTTAAGATGCATACATGTTGGCTGCTGTGTGTGCAAGAATTTGCCAAAGATAGACCAATTGTGTCTGTTGTTATTTCCATGCTTAAAAGTGAGATTGTTGATCTGCCTCATCCAAAGCAACCAGCATTTATTGAAAGACAGATTGCCTTAGATACCAAGTCCTCTCAACAAAGACAGAAAATGCTCTGATAACAATGTTACTATTACAATGATCCAAGGTCGATAATTAACATGTTTTGTTGACACAATCATGTTGTAGCTATATATTCATTTTGAATACTTTCACAAGAATCTTAAAAAACTTTTGTCAATATTCATGAAACTGAATGAATATTTCATACCATTGGTACAAATAATGTGCATCAATTTTTTTTTTTCATAAGAGAACCTTTAGGGAATTTTTATGTCGTACATATATAATATAAGTGGAAGTTCATTTTATACAAATAATATTCATTGTGGGTATCGATGGAGAAATGCTATGCATCTCAATCTTTCTTTCAGTCTTACAATTCAAGTATCAACATTGGACAACCAAGAGAGGAAATCTCTCTATCATAATTTGTTGTAAAAATAAACTCCATTGCTGTCAACCTTGCAATAGCAGGAACACCTGTGATGAAGAGTATCCTATCCACCTCATTCCAGATGGTTTTGAACCAACCTATGAAGCAACAGTACACTCCATTCAAGCTCGAGAAACATCTCTCTCTTTTGATGTCATTGTTGGGCTTCCATTCAGTTTTTAAATATAACACCAAGAGTTTTTCGATATCCCATCTGAGAGCATGAAAACTGCCTTATTCAAAAAAAAAAAATTTCAAATCCAATTGTGGTTGCAGTGGCTCTCATCAATTCAAAGAACGTTTAGATCGATGTCCCAAACGTGAGTCCACACCAACTAATCAACAAAATGGTGATATTGTTGATCCTCACAGACCTAGGTCCGCTTGAAAAAATTTGTGTTAGACCTAGTCACCTTCTCATCATCTGTTATCATCTCATGGACCACGAATGTGAAGGGAGAGTGACATAATCAAAGAAACTTGCAGGCTGCAGCAATGGTTGCAACATCTGGAGATTTCTTCAATGATGAAACATGGCACGCATGGTCTGGCCTCTTCATACATCACATCAAGCCAAGCCAATCTATCCATTCACAATGAATAAATAGATAAATAATTGAGATTTATAAAAGTAAATTTGAATTTCACAATATATCTTAATTATTCGAAATCTTCTTCAAATCTTTCCAAAAAAAAATTAAAATCTAATTTAATCTAATGTCTAATCTACCTAATACTACTATATATAGTTATAGAAGCTCAACTCGAGGCTCTGCCATTTGTTGTGGGCAGCCAATAAAATTGAGTTTATATAATATAGAAATGGAAAAAGAAAATAAAAAATTATATAGGTAATGATTTATGTGGTTCCAGTAACAGGGCCAGAATTTTTGTTAGGAGGACCCCTATATATATATATATATATATATTATTCTTTAATTTATATTGGTTGAAAAAATTATCCCATTATTTGTAAACTATGAACTTTCTTTTTAACATTGCTGAGCAGAATTAATATTCTTTTGATGGTTGAATAAAAACTCTTAACCTATCAAAAAAAAAAAAAAAAACTCTCAATACACAGTCACACACGTTCGTGTGGCCTATTCAGAACTTGGGGAGTTGTTTTGGTTTTTGTGAAAATTATCCACTTCAGGTCCAGTTGCAAGGATATTTAGTCTTACAACTTCAACCGAACTCCCATTACAACCCAGCTCCCTATGATAATGAAATTGTTATAAAAAGACTATTTATTTAACACCGTTTTGCAATTTGTTTTGTTTGAACAAGTGTTTTACTTTTTTTACCCTTCTGATTTACAGATAAAGTGGGAGATGTGAAAAAAGTTGTCACTGTAAGTGCACAATCGCACCTGGTTCCAAGAACAGTTACGGGCTCAGGCCCAATGAGCCTTTAACAATATGAATTTGTAGAGTGTGGGCTTGAAACCCAGGTTAGAAGTATTGAGGGTTTGATGACAAGCTAAGAACTGCCAATATTTATAAACAACAAACAAATGTTACAAATAAACTTCCTCGGACACGGGCTGAGAACTCTCTCTCTCTTATGTCCCTTTATTTTCTTCTTTCCAAAAAAGAAGCAGTCCTCTTTTTCTGTTCTAAGTCCCTCCTTAAATACTTCTATTTCTGATCCTTTGTCCACGTGTCGTTCTCAGCCCCTTCCCACTAGATATTTCTCTCCTTGGTGCCTTGAATAGTGTCTAGAAGTCTCCGTTCCACTGTTCAGGGGTCACTTCCTCATTAATGCGGCCAGGAAAGTTGGTGCAGAGTCTTTAATGTGGAGGTGGCAGCCTTTATCTTTGGTATTTCTTAAATATCGGTGCTTCTAGGACATTCAAGGGTTCACCCCTTTTAACCATTGGTCTTCTCTAAGTCACCCCTTAACCTTTATAATGAAGTCCCAAGTTCTCCTATATCCGCCCGAGGATAAAATCACCCTTGGATCCTCGGCATATGGGCCGACCCGTAGTACTAACAAATTCTTAACCCAGGAGCAGGTCGGCCTTCCTTAACATAGCCCAAAGACCCACATACCCACCAGGGTCTTTTTACTCCCCACAGTCACAATCAGTGTGATCATAGGAGCAATTTTCATTTCCATCCGCACGTTTTTACGGTGGAGGTGGATGGCAAAACAAAAAGGTAATTATATTCACACTTAAATTAAATTAGCTCAGTGGACTAGGAAATGCTGCTATATATATTACATTACTTACTACTATAGTGAGCAATAGCAAGGAAAAAAAAGCGATGGAGATCTTATTTTTCAACATAGGGGAAGCACAACAAAATTTTGACAGTGACAACCTGGCCCAAGTCAAAGTCTAGGAGCTACCGCGCGCTATTCAATGTTGAGAAGCTGGCTAAGGCAACAAACAACTTCCATTTATCTGACAAGCTTGGGCAGGGTGGATTTGGTCCCGTATACAGGGTAATGGATAGTTCCTCATGTATTTGACTCAATATCTGCTCTAATATCTTTCAGCCGATTAATTTCCATTTAAAAAACAATAAAAGATGCTCTCTCATTTTTAATGTAGAATAACATTTTATTAACTTTTTATCTTACATATTAACTCTCATAGTTTTACATTTATGTTATTATATTTATTCATTTTAATTATATAATATTAAAATGCTACATGTTTTACTAAAGGTTTCCTCTCTAATAATTTGAATATCTAATTAATCATCTGATGATTGCTTATAGGGAACATGGTTAGATCTCTGGACAAGGGTTACAAGAATTTATGAATGAGGTGGTGGTAATTTCCAAACTTCAACACCGGAATCTTGTTCGGCTCCTTGATTGTTGTGTTGAAGGAGAGGAAAAAATGCTGGTCTATGAATACATGCCAAACAAAAGTTTGGATGCATTCCTATTTGATCAGTTAATTTTGATACCCTTTCTTATATTAGAAATACAATACATTGTTAACTTTTCTACCAGAAACAGTGTAATATGATTTGTGGACTATGGAACAATATTCTTTGTTGTGATACTTCACTCGAAACAAACTTTTCTAATTTTCTTATGACTTTACCACAGGAATTCATTTGGAAAATGCAAACTATATGTTCACTTACCTTGTGAGTTTCTTTCTCTTATTTCTTTTTGTTTAAACTTTATAGATCCACACAAAGAAAAACTGTTAGATTGGAGAAAATGGTTCAACATTATTGAAGGAATTGGTCAAGGTCTACTCTACCTTCATCAGGATTCTAGATTAAGGATTATTCATAAGAATTTAAAGGCAGGTAACATCTTATTGGATAAAGAGCTAAATCCAAAAATATCAAATTTTGGAATGGCCAAGATTTTTAGAAGTAATGAAGACCAGGCCAATACCAGTAGGGTCATTGGAACTTAGTAAGTACCTTTGGTTTTGGTCAATTTAATTAGATACTAGTGCTAATATATGATGACAAGATTTGAATGTGTTTTTTTTATTGAAATTTAGTGGCTATATGTCTCTTGAATATGCAATGGAAGGACGATTTTCAGAGAATCAAATGTCTTCAGCTTTGGCGTGTTGTTACTAGAGATACTAAGTGGAAGAAGAATCTCTAGTTTTTATCATGATGAGGAGTCCATGAGTCTTCTAGAATTTGTATGTCATCTTTATCTCATTGTCTATTTTTTTTTTTTATACCTCTAATGCATGTTTCTTATAAGTTTCAAAATTGATGCTAAGAATTTCAATAATTTTTTCATGTTTCTAGGCATGGAAATTGTGGAATGCAAGCAACATTGTAGCCTTAATAGACCCAATCATATATGAACCATGCTTCGAAATGGAGATTTTAAGATGCATACATGTTGGCCTATTGTGTGTGCAAGAATTTGCCAAAGATAGGCCAATTGTGTTTGTTGTTATTTCCATGCTTAAAGGTGAGATTGTTGATCTACCTCATCCAAAGCAACCAGCATTTATTGAAAGACAGATTGCCTTAGATACCAAGTCCTCTCAACACAGACAAAGAAAATGCTCTGATAACAATTTTACTATTACAATGGTTCAAGATTGATAAATAACATGTGTTGTTGACATAATCATGTTGTAGTTATATATTCATTTTGAACACTTTCACAAGAAGCTTAAAACTTTTGTCAATATTCATGAAACTGAATGAATATTTCATACCAATGGTACAAATAATATATATTAATTTTATTTATTTATTTATTTATCATAAGAGAAACTTAAGGGAATTTTGTATGTTGTACCATGGTTTTAAAACCGGACCGGACAAAGAATTGAAAAAGAAACTGATTACCAGTTTTATGGTCCGATCGGGGTCGACCCGATTGTTGAACCGATGACATCATAATTATTATGATTAAAATTTTAAAAAAAAAAAGCTTTTTTTTTTTCCATACCACCTTTCTTTTCTTGTCAATAATGGTTGACAAAGAATAAACTACTTAGTATTTAAGCTTTATCTTTTAGTTTGTATAAATAATAGTATAACTTTAACTATCTATTTATTCAAGAAAATTTAAATTTAAAAAAAAAAAAAAAAAAACCCCAAAGTCAGATGACTAGACAAGTCACTAACTTATTACTCCTTTACCAATTCACTTTCCCACTCCACCACTCCTAGCCACATGTTTATTTTTTGTGCAAACACAATGATAATGGAAATATAGAAGGAGAAACTGAATAATATTTCTAAATTTTATTAATTTAAAGAGAGAAATCACACAACACTATTTGGACTGAGGTGTGACACTTGCTCTCTTTAAGGAGATTCAAGCCCTTGGTTGACTAAACTTTGTAACCGGTGCAGACCTTCTCTGACTTGTCTCCTCCTAAATACAACAGCCCAACAAGCGTCGTATGACTAGAAAAACCTCTGCACAAAGTGTTCAAGTCCAAAGCTCCAACAAAAAGAACACCCTTCCTTGCCAAGAACCTCTCTAATTTTTTTTTTTTTTTTTTTGTATATTGGAGTAACTTGGATTGGGTCTGAATGAGTCTATTTATAGGCTCAATGGACCTCACGAAATTACTATCCAAATTAATCTGATTAATTAGGTCTATTATTATGATGTAGTGGGTGTTAGAAGATTAATTGTTGGATATTAACCTGATGGGCTGGAGTTACACAATTAATGGTGATAAGGAGTTTTTGAAGAATAAAAAGGCCCAAACGGATAGTCCATTAAGTGGATTAATGGCTTATCATTTTCCATAATAAAAATGGAGTATTAATTCAGACCATTTACTCACCAACAAATATAGTAATTACTGATTCATTTCCATTTTTGATACCTCCACCCTTCACCTCCCCCTTGCGCATGTATCTAGCCTAATATCTGAGACAATTCATGTTAGCTCATTAATCTCCACAATCAAAAGAATATAATATTCTCTCTCCTTTTCAATGTGGGATTAAACATTTTCACTAACTCCTCATCTTCCATATTCACTCCCATATCTTTACATTTATATTGTAACATTTATTCATTTTAATTATTTAATATTAAAATGCTCCAACATTTACTCTTTCTTTAATCTTTTTTTTTCCTAATGCATCTCATAAATCTAGCACTCCACTGAGTCCACTCCCCACTTTACTTACCATCAAAAGATTTTATTTTTCCAGTTTTGTGTGATTGAATCCTCCACAGAATCCACATCGCCTTCTCTCTCAGGAAGTTAGATCTATTGTTTAACTCTGCAATACCATCATCAGTTCCTCTCATTCCTCTTTTTCTCACTGGAGATTTGTAGATACCACTCCAAGATGCTAATTTCAACGCCAAGCATGAACATTTGGTCATTTTCTCTCTCTCAAGCATAGCCAATCTTAAGAAAAAAGACTTTATTGCAAAAATTTGCCCTCACCATCAGCAGATTTGAGAAAAAAGAAGATTTGTACTGCAAAAAAAGCTCCATTGCAGATCTGTTTCAGCAATTTTGCAAAACCAGTTCAACCATACCAATTTTCGGTTTTCTAGTTGAAACCAGGCGGTTTCAGACTATTTCGGTTTTTAGCTCTTTTTCGGTTATTTGTCATAACCGGACCGGATTAATGGCTGGTCCGATCTAGTTTTTAAAACCATGTGTCATACATATATAATTTAAGTGGAAGTTCATTTTATACAAATAATATTCATTGTGGGTATTGATGGAGAAATGTTATGCATCTTAATCTCTTTCTTTTAGTCTTACAATTCAAGCATCAACCTTAGACAACCAAGAGAGGAAATCTCTCTATTATAATTTGTTGTAAAAATGAACTCCATTACTGTCAACCTCGCAATAGTAGGAACACATGTGATGAAGAGTATCCTATCCACCTCATTCTAGATGGTTATGAACCAACCTATGAAGCAACAGTACACTCCCTTCAAGCTCGAGAAACATCTCTCTCTTTTGATGTAATTGTTGGGCTTCCATTTAGTTTTTAAATATAACGCCAAGAGTTTTCGATATCCCATCTGACAACATGAACACCACCTTATTCAAAAAAAAAAAAAAATTTCAAATCCAATTGTGGTTGCAGTGGCTCTCATCAATTCAAAGAACGTTTAGATCGTTGTCCCAAACGTGAGTCCACACCAACTTATCAACAAAATGGTGATATTGTTGATCCTTACAGACCTAGGTCCACTTGAAAATATTTGTTTTAGACCTAGTCCCCTTCTCATCATCTCATGGACCACGAATGTGAAGGGAGAGTGACATGATCAAAGAAACTTGCAGGTTGCAGCAATGGTTGCAACATCTAGAGATTTCTCCAATGATGAAACATGGCACACATGGTCTGGCCTCTTCATACATCATATCGAGCCAAGCCAATCTATCCATTCACAATGAATAAATAGATAAATAATTAAGATTTATAAAAGTAAATTTGAATTTCACAATATATCTTAATTATTCAAAATCTTTTTCAAATCTTTCAAAAAAATTAAAATCTAATTTAATCTAATGTCTAATCTACCTAATACTACTATATATAGTTACGAAAGCTCAACTCGAGGCTCTAGCATATGAGTTGTTTAGAGCTTCTTAGACTTCACATGTGGCAAATCTTCAATAAAATTTAGGATTACATGGACTTACATGGATTAAACAGACAATTATATCCTTAAATCCCTTCATAAACTATTTAAGGAGAACTTCGGGTTTGAGTTTTATTTAGGAAAAAGAGCAAAAAAGTAAATAAAATATTATATAATTATTTTTTTCTAAATTTAAATATATATTAAATATAGATGGGTCGAGTCGTGTTAAGCAGATTTATGAATCTTATAACTTGAACTCATCTTGACCCACTATAAAAAAAAAAATTTCATAACCCAACTCACTCTACCAACCCTTAAAAAGTGACACAACCCTACAAGTTAGGTTAGATGGGGTTCGTTTTAGTGAGTTGGTGGGTTTGCTTCACACTCTTAAAACTAAGAACCGGACCATTTTCCGGTTCTCTTACCACAAATGCAAGTAAAATGACATGTAGCCATTCGTAACAAAGTCCAAAAGTCAAAGTCAAAGTCTCCTAAAAAAATCTCCATCCTCTCCAAACAAAAACAAACCAAACTCTCTATCTGTAACCCCAAAAAACCACAACCATGTCTCCTACTCACTCTCTCCTCCTCATTTCCTTTCTTCTCATCTCAACCTCAACTAGCTCCACAAACTCGGATTGAGTCTCAGAGCTCTAATCCTTCCAATCTTGATCCAAATATGACATTATCCATCTCACTGACCACTCCGTCTCTCGCTACCTCACATAAAAACCCCTATACCCTACTACCTCCTCATCTTCTTCAATGCCACCCAACTCCACAACAAGTCGGAGTTGCTTCCAAATACTCCATTATCTAAATATGATTTAATAGTTCAGAAGCTTAGTGACTTAGGCAAGACTTTTGCAACAGAGATGTTCTATGAGAGAGCTTGTGCTGAGAAGATTGGATTACCGAATGCTACTTATGGATTGTCTAAGGAAGAGAGAGTGAAGGAGGCAATTTCAGTATATTGTCTGATCTCAGAAAAGGGGTATTATTGTGAATGATAAAAAGTTATCAGGCCTTTTTAAATGTTCTTTGTATGGAAGATCAGTTGGAGGAAGGTTGTGAATTGTTAAGGGTTGTCATAAGAAAATGGTTTAGTACTTGTTCATTGGAATTTTCTAAATTTGTAGCATCACAATGTAGTAAAGGTAGGTGGAAAGAGGCAGAGGAATTGGTGGATTTAATTTTTGATAAAGGGTTATTACTGGATTCTTCTTGTTGTTGCTTGTTGGTGAGACAATACTACTCTAGCAGTCAAATTAATTCAGCTATTACATTGCATATTAAGATGGAAAGATTGAATGTAAGTTTGGATATAGCAACTCATTGTTGGGCTTTGTGGAACGTAGTTGTGTTTAATCCGGATGACGACCCGACTTGAAATGATGTTGCATGGTTTTTTAATGGGAGATTTTCTTGATGTTGTTTTTGAGAGAGAAAAAAAAAAACTGTATTGCCGCACTTTATATTTTTCCTTGATAATAGTGAAATCCCTACAACTCTATGGATGTAGGCGAATTGCCAAACCACGTAAATACTATCTTGTGCGTGTAATTATTATTTTTTTCTTTAGCGTGTGTTTTTTCTCTATTTTGTTTCTCACAGGTTTGAGAATTTTGTGTTAATTCCCTTCAACTAGTATTTGAGCCTATGGTTAGGTTTAAGTGGAAGCAGTGGCAGAGGAAGCAAGAAAGGCGTCTGGAATAGAAAAGTTCGATGGCATAGACTTTGGATTTTGGAGGATGCAAATTAAGGATTATCTTTATGGAAAAACTTGCATCTACCGCTTCTAGGGGAAAAACCTGCAACTATGAATGATGAGGAATGGGCTTTTCTTGATAAATAGGTACTAGGAGTCATCAGGTTAACTTTGTCTAGGTTTGTTGCACACATGTTGTAAAAGAGAAGACCATAGCAGATTTGATGAAGGCTTTGTCTGGTATGTATGAAAAGCTGTCAGCAAACAACAAGGTGCAACTGATGAAGAAACTGTTCAATTTGAAGATGGCAGAGAATTCATTAGTAGCACAACATCTGAACGAATTTAACACTATCACAAATCAACTATCGTCTGTAGAAATTGATTTTGATGATGAGATCTGTGCACTGATTGTTTTGGCTTCTTTGCCAAACAGTTGGGAGGCAATGAGGATGGCAGTAAAAAATTCTACAAGAAAAGAAAAGCTGAAGTACAATGACATATGAGATTTAATTCTAGCTAAG
Organism: Castanea mollissima; assembly: GCA_014183005.1. Lineage (NCBI taxonomy): Eukaryota > Viridiplantae > Streptophyta > Magnoliopsida > Fagales > Fagaceae > Castanea > Castanea mollissima. The sequence goes on along the minus strand of JACAVU010000002.1, from coordinate 60,420,511 downwards.
GAGATTTACAGAAGAGATGTAGGTGAAACCTTAGGATCTGGTTCTGCCCTAAACCTTAAGACAAGAGACAGAGGTAATGACAGAAATTCAAATCGGGGCAGATCAAAATTTAGAAATTCTAATTGGAACAAAAGTAAATCTAGATCAGGCCAACAAGTACAATGTTGGAATTGAGGGAAAACAGGTCACTTTAGGAGGCAATGCAAAAGTTCTAAGAAGAAGAATGAAGATGATTGTGCTAATGTTGTAATAGAAGAGGTACATGATGCATTACTTCTTGCAGTAGACAGTCCACTTGATGATTGAGTTTTGGACTCAAGAGCTTTGTTTCATACCACTCCACACCAAGAAATCATACAGAACTATGTTGCAGGTGATTTTGGTAAGGTGTATTTGGCTGATGGTACAGCCTTGGATGACGTCCGGATATTGTTGCCTAATGGGTCTATTTGGTTATTAGAGAAGATTCGACATATTCCTGACCTGAGGAAGAATCTGATTTCTGTTGGACAACTTCATGATAAAGGGCATGCAATACTGTTTGTTGATGGTACTTGGAAGGTTACAAAGAGAGTTAGAGTATTGGCCTATGGAAAGAAGATTGGTACTCTATATATGACCTCAAGTCCAACAGACACAATTGTAGTTGCTGAAGCAAGTACTAATACAAGCCTATGGCATTGTAGACTTGGTCACGTGAGTGAGAAAGTGATGAAGATGCTGCTCTCAAAAGGGAAACTACTAGAATTGAAGTCAGTTGATTTTGACATGTGTGAAAGCTGCATCTTAGGAAAGCAGAAAAAGGTGACCTTCTTGAAAATTGGTAGGACACTGAAGGCTGAAAAATTAGAGTTAGTACACACTGATTTGTGGGGGCCTTCTTCGGCTGCATCCCTTGGAGGTTCAAGGTATTACATCACTTTCATTGATGACTCAAGCAGAAAGCTATGGGTTTATTTTCTAAAAAATAATCTGATGTATTTAAGGTTTTTAAGAAGTAGAAGACTATGGTTGAGACAAATACAAGTCTGAAAGTAAAATGTTTGAGGTCATACATTGAAGGAGAGTACATAGATGGAGGGTTCAGTGAGTATTGTGCTGCAAAGGAATCAGGATGGAAAAGACTATTCTTGGGACACCACAGTAGAACGATGTGGCTGAGCGCATGAACAAAATTCTCAATGAGCGTGCTAGGAGTATGAGGTTGCATGCTAGATTACCAAAAACTTTCTTGGTTGATGCTGTTAGTACTGCAGCTTTCCTGATAAACCGAGGGCCATTAGTTCCCATGGAGTTCAGACTTCTTAAAAAGGTTTTGGAGCGGTAAAGAGGTAAAGTTTTCCCATTTAAAAGTTTTTGGTTGTGTTTCTTATGTTCATATTGATTCTGTTGCTTGTAGTAAACTTGATGCAAAGTCTAAAATATGTTTTTTCATTGGCTATGGTGATGAGAAATTTGGCTATGTTTTGGGATGAACAAAACAAAAAAAATCATCAGAAGTAGAAATGTGATATTTAATTAATAGGTTATGTACAAGGACAGGTCAACTGTAGTGCCAGATGTTACAGAGATATATCAAAAGAAATCTGAGTTTGTCAACTTAGATGAATTAACTGAAAGTATTGTCTAGAAAAGGGGTGAAGAAGCTAAGGAAAATGTAGATTCACAAGTAGATCAGAGTACACCTGTAGTTGAAGTCTGTAGATCTTCCAGACCTATTAGACCTCCACAGCATTATTCACCTGCTCTAAATTATCTCCTGTTGACTGATGGTGGTGAGCCAGAGTGTTATGATGAAGCCTTGCAAGATGAAAATTCAAACAAGTGGGAGTTAGCCATGAAGGATGAGATGGATTCCTTGTTAGGGAACTAAACATGGGAATTGACTAAATTGCTAGTAGGAAAGAAGGCTTTGCACAACAAGTGAGTATACAGAATAAAGAATGAGTATGATGGTAACAAGTGTTACAAGGCCAGATTAGTTTTCAAAGGGTTCCAACAGAAGAAGGACATTGACTACTCAGAAATATTTTCTCTTAGTTGTGAAGATGTCAGCAATCAGACTGGTACTGGGAATGGTGGTTGTTGAAAATTTACATCTTGAGTAGTTAGACGTGAAGACGACATTCCTTCATGGTGACTTGCAGAAAGAAATTTACATGATTAAGCCAAAAGGATTCATTGTTCAGGGACAAGAGAATCTAGTCTGCAAACTAAGAAAGAGCTTGTATGGCCTAAAACAAGCTCCAAGATAGTGGTACAAGAAATTTGACAGTTTTATGCATAGAATTGGGTTCAAGAGATGTGAAGCTGATCACTGTTGCTATGTTAAGTTCTTTGGCAATTCTTACATCATTTATTGTTGTATGTGGATGATATGCTCATTGCAAGGTCTAGCATTGAGGAGATTAATAATCTAAAGAAGCAATCATCAAAACAGTTTGAAATGAAGGATTTGGGAGCTGCAAAACAAATCCTTGGTATGAGAATCATTAGAGACAAGGCTAATAGTACATTGAAGCTTTCACAGTCAGAGTATGTGAAGAAAATTCTCAGCAGGTTCAACATGAATGAAGCTAAACCAATGAGCACACCCTTGGGTAGTCATTTCAAACTAAGCAAAGAATAGTCACTGAAGACAGAAGAAGAAAGGGACCATATGAGCAAGGTGCCCTATGCCTTAGTTATTGGCAGCTTGATGTATGTTATGGTGTGTACAAAGCCAGACATTGCACATGCAGTGGGAGTTGTGAATAGATTCATGAGTAGGCCAGGAAAGCAGCATTGGAAGGCAGTCAAGTGGATTCTAAGATAACTGAGGGGTTCATTAGATACATGTCTTTGCTTCACAGGTGCAAGTTTGAAACTGCAGGGTTATGTAGATGCTGATTTTGCTGGTGATATTGATAGTAGAAGAGTACTACTGGATTGAATTTACTTTGGGTGGTACAACTATATCCTGGGTTTCAAATATACAAAAGATTGTTACTTTGTCTACTACAAAAGTTGAGTATGTTGCAGCAACTGAAGCTGGAAAGGAGATGATTTGACTATATGGCTTCTTAGATGAATTGGGTAAGAAGTAGGAGATGGGCATTCTACACAGTGACAGTCAGTGTGTAATTTTTCTTGCTAAAAATTCAGTTTTTCATTCAAAGTCGAAACATATACAGAAAAAATACCACTTTATCCGTTACCTTCTTAAAGATAAGCTGGTAATACTTGAGAAAATTTTTGGATTTAAGAACACGGCAGACATGTTGACTAAGGGTGTCGCTATTAAGAAGCTGAAGTTGTGTGTAGCTTTAGTTGATCTTCTAGCTTGAGGACAAGAGGGTGAGTTGTAGGGATGAGGGATTGTTTTTGGAGGATTGCGGTTGATGTTAGTGATTGAACTAGTCTCCAGTGGGAGATTTGTTGGGCTTTGTGGAGCCTAGTTGTGTTTGATCTGGATGACGACCCCACCTAAAATGATGTTGCATGGTTTTTTAATGGAGGATTTTCTAAGACTTAGTCCATGGAGCGGAAGCTTGGGCCTCTAGGCCCAAGCTGTAGCCCATTGTGAATCTATTTTGGCCCGTTTTGTAACTCATTGTGAATCCTGTGCCCAGGATATAAAAATAATTGTTTTGGTGATTAGGGTTTCTTGATGTTTTTTTGAGAGAGCGAAAAATTTGTAAAGCCGCACTTTGTATTTTTACTTGATAATAGTGAAATCCCTACAACTTCATGGACATAGGCAAACTGCCAAACCACGTAAATACTGTTTTTTGCGTGTAATTATTTTTTTTCTTTGGCATGTATTTTTTCTCTATTTTGTTTCTTACAGGTTTGGGAATTTTGTGTTAATTACCTTCACTTATAATGTGCTTCTCAATAGACTTTTCAAAGCAAAGAGGATTGAAGAAGCAATCAGGGTATTGGATCAGATGAGAGGGAAGAATTTGGTGAGCAATGAAAGTTTTACAATTGTGATTCGTGGACTTTTTCACGTAAAGGAACTAAGAAAAGCCAAAAAATTTCATGACGAAATGTTGAACATGGGGCTTAAACCTACTCAAGCAACACACAAGCGTTTGATATCGGAATTTAAGTAACAACCTGTTTCGAAAGACATCGGGGTTTAAGTAACAACCTCTTTCGGAAGACATTTGCAATTAGTCTGGTTCTTGACATTATGATTAGAGTCTTTACCAATTTTATTGAAACCATCCCTTGTAAATTGGCCAGCATAATCTGTAGACCAATTTTATAATGCCATGAGTCTCTTTGTTTCTTTTCTAGAATACTCATAAGATTCAAATTAAAATATCCAAACATCTCGAGATTTGAGACAAAGAAGCGTACATGTATTCTAAGAAAGAGAATGAAAAGTTCCACTTCCTCGGTTCCTGTATATAACCATGATTGTAGTACCAAGTGAGGCACATGTTAGCTTGTTCTCTCTGGTTCTTGCTTAATTCATTGCACGTTGGGACAAATATGGGCATGCTCAAAATCACTCAATGAGATTAATAAAACCTCAGATTATTTGTTGTATATGATACCTTCCTCTTATCCAAGAGAAAAACTAGCAAAATGACCACTTCATTTTTCCTATGTTGAAATTAGAATTCAGATTCAGAAGTGACTTAAAATTATATGTGCATCTGCTAGAATTTATACCCAGGATGCTGTCACCAATTATGGTGCATTAGTTGCTCTCCTTTAAACATAACTAAATCATTTCAAGTGAGGGGCTTTACTTATCTTTAAGCGGATTTCCTCATTTTGAATCCTATTTTTTAGTGTATTTTTACTTATCTATCTTAACATTCTTATTTTAGTTACACTCATTTTATGAATATATTTCTTTCTAAGAATCCAATATGTTGTTGATATCAACCTCACTCTTTAAGCATAAGTTGGAATGAGGTGGGTTTGAACCTTATATCTTTTATTTAATGATAAGAAACTTTATTAATTGAGCTAATTAAAACCTACGGTTGTTATGACTTCAATACAAAATTAGGGTATATATGTAATCCCAGATTTGAATAAAAAGTGAGAGAGAGAGAGAGAGTTTAAAAAGATTTTTTTTTTTTAAATTGAAAGGTTAAAAAACTCTCTAACTTTCATCTTGGCGCGATTCTGCAACAAACTCTCCATATGTGATTTATCACGGGATGCAAATGTTTCACGTTTTAGTCACTATCAAAGGACCTTTCAGTCAATAAAGGTCTTGTGAGAGATTTCAAAGAAATGTATAAGAAAAGAGGCAAATAAAGAAATAACTGCTCCTCGTATTCAAAATCGTGAAACCAAAATCTTTGTTTGATATATGTGGGAACGGATTGAGATCAGAAGCAATACCTAGGGTATTGCACCTGATACAATTACTATCAATTGTTAAGATTGATAGTTGTAAAAAGCAACTTTCAATCTCAACCATTGATTAATAAAGATTAAGAAAAAAGGAAAAAAATAGAGTAAAAAGTTAAAGTAAAAAATAAAAAGTTTTGTGACCGGATCCTAATCCATGTGGGAATTGGGGAAAAGAAGCAATGACTGCGCCTGTTATCCAAAATCAACATTAGGAAACCCGTTCGTTTGTCTAGCTTTATTGTCTTGTTGAGTCAAAATCTTTAGCGTGCCCTTTTTCATTGGGTCCTATTAAAGGTCTCCCCACCCACCATGTTCGGTTTGCATCTATATTGGTTTAAATAGATGATTGGGGTATCCGTATCCGCATAAAACCACACAAGGCAGAAGCATTGAATAAGTTATGGGACTTGTTCGAAATAAAATCATGTCAGTTCTTCTAGTTTTGCTATGTTGCTTTTGTTTATGTTAGAGATATATTAGCCCATTAGCATAAGCCCAAGCCTAGTTCTACTTTGTGTGCAAGCCAAGTTTCTTACTTGTACTAGAAGTCTATTAGTTTAGGGTTTAGTCTACTATATATACACATGTTATGGTTCATTGTAACACAGGATTTGTTCTACACTCTAATATATTATTGATGTAACCCTTTAGGGTTTCCTCCGTGGATGTAAGCCGTTAGGCTGAACCACGTAATCTTCTTGTGTTATTATGTTCTATACTTTATGCTTTTGCTTCTGCATCCATAATAGCATATTCAACATGGTGAAATACAATACTATTCAATTCAGTATTTCTAACATGGTATCAGAGCCACCTTCCTATGGCCATGGTTTTCTGTCCTTATGGTGTATTAAAAGCAATCTTTGTCTTCCTCGGTGTTTCTTTGTTGCGTTCATCTTCTTTGGTTTTCCACTGCTGCCATCAAAATTCTCCGGTATAGTCATGTCACCGTTAGAAGTCGCATTAACACTGCAAGATCATTGCCTTTCTCAAGCCACTGTCACAGAGCCAAATTTCATTCAACGGACCTTTTCAACCTAATCAAATCTCAAGATTTCATCAAGTTTTCATCTTGAGTTTGAGAGGGGGTGTTAGAGATATATTAGCCCATGGTGAAATACAATACTATTGAATTCAATATTTTTAACAGTTTATATTCTGGCTCTGCCATAGACACCATTACATCTCTTCAACCCATCAAAGACTCCGACTACATAATCTCTAATGGGAGTGCTTTCAAACTAGGATTCTTCAGCCCTGTAAATTCTACCAACCGCAACCTCAAAATTTGGTATAATAAAAAGTCTGTTCTACCTGCCCAATGGGTAGTTAAGAGCATCCACAGCAGTGGCGCTAAAAATTTAGCAATTTAGCTCCGCCAAAAGTTACTTTATCTATTTTACCTACACACATGCTGCAGCAGTGGATCTATTTTAGCTTTCAACACAATAAAATAATATAAATATCACAATAAAATAATATATCTACCACAATAAAATAATACATCTCACTACAAAAAAAGTAATGTGAATGCAAAATAAAAAATTAATTTTTTTTATAGCTCTCATGAACAGTGCACATCTATAGCACATCTATCTATAGATGTGCACTGTAGCAATGAGCTAAAAAAAAATAGATTTAGCTCCACTGCTGCATGCTTTTTTTTGGTGTTTTGGTGGAGTTAAAATAACTATATAGCTATTTAGCTCCACTGCTGCAAGTGCTCTAATAGAGAGAAACCCCTCAATTATTCTTCTGGGGTTCTTACTATATCTGAGGACAGAAATCTTGTAATATTAGATGGACAAAAGGAGATTCTTTGGTCATCAAATGTTAAAAACTCTGTTGCAAATTCAAGTGCCCAGCTTTTAGATTCGGGGAACTTAGTCTTGCAAGAAAGCACTACAGGGACAATCGTCTGGGAGAGTTTCCAACATCCTTCCGATACACTCTTGCAAAGGATGAAATTTAGTACTAACGTAAGAACAGGTGAGAAAGTGCAATTTACATCATGGAAAAGCCCTTCTGATCCATCCACTGGAAGCTTCTCCTCTGGTATTCAACCTCAAACTCAAGGTCTTGTTCAAGCATTCATTTGGAAAGGCGGTAGCCCATTTTGGCGCAATGGCCCGTGGAACTCAAGGAGCTTTATTGGAATACCAGAGATGTATTCTGTATATTATGATGGATTTAGTCTCCTAGAGGATCAAGATGGAACATATTATTTCAGTTGTTCTTATGTGGCCAATTCTTCGATTCATTATGTCTTGACTATAGAAGGAGATGTAGTGGCAAGATATTGGGATTATGAGAAGGACCATTGGGGAATCTTTTGGAATGCTGTGAAGAGTGAGTGTGATGTTTATGGTATGTGTGGGGCATTTGGAAGCTGTAATTCACAAAGTTCGCCAATTTGCAGCTGTTTACCTGGGTTTGAGCCAAAGAACACAAAAGAATGGAACAGAGGAAATTGGACTAGTGGATGTGTAAGGAGGACACCATCGTCACAGTGTGCGGTGGTGAACAGTAGCATTGAAGCCGTCAAAATGGATGGGTTTTTAAAACTGAAGACGATGAAGGTGCCAGACTTTGCAGATTCATCACTTGCTCAAGAAGACTATTGCAAACAACAGTGTTTAGAGAATTGTTCTTGTATAGCTTATGCATATGATAGTGGCACTGGTTGTATGTCATGGACTAGAAGCTTAATTGACACACAAATTGCCCAGCGGCGGAGTTGATCTTTACATACGTGTTGCCTATTCAAAAGTTGGTGAGTTAGTTTTGTTATCACTGTCTAGATTTTGAGTTTTCAAAATTAAATAAAGATGAAAGGAGAGCAGACTCTCTTGCTGACGTTAATTCATATTTTAATTTTAATAGAGATACTAAGAAGGGAAGATTTTGTTCATCTTCCACTTCTCCATTTATTTGGGAGATTGAAAATTTTTACACTCTTAAACTTCTATTAATAGATTAAAACGCATTAACAGGGTGCACAACATTTGAAGAAAAAATAATTTTTATTGAATAAATCTTTTGGGTCTTAATTAAAATTTTTACACCATAAGAGAGATAGAAAATGCATTCTACTGACCAATAGAATAACCTAAATGTTTTTTTTTTTTTTACATTTGGGGGCCTAGGTCATTTAATTGGCCTAATGAAAACACTCACAAGCTAATGAAATCCTTGCAGCATAAAAGTTAATCGAACAAAAAAAAGAAAAGGAAAAGAACATTTTAGTAATCTTTTTTTTTTTTTTGTATTGAGACTTTTTTTTGATAATCTGTTTGTATTGAGACTTGATAGATAGTGAAGTCTTGATAATTATTTGCTGTGTGCAGCCAATAACAGTGAGTTTGTATAATATAGAAATGGAAAAGAAAATAAAAAATTATAAAGGTAATGATTTATGTGGTTCACAGAGCCAGAATTTTTGTTAGGAGGGCCCCTATATATATATATTATTTTTGAATAAGTGTTATACTTTTTTTTTACCCTTCTGATTTACAGATAAAGTGGGAGATGTGAAAAAAGTTGTCACAATCAGTGTGATTATTAGAGCAATTTTCATTTCCATCTGCACTTTTTACTGTGGAGTTGGATGACAGATCAAAAAGGTAATTATATTCACAATCAGTGGACTAGGAAATGGTGCTATATATATTACATTACTCACTACTATGGTGAACAGTAGCAAGGAAAAAGGAGGCGATGGAGATATTATTTTTCAATAGAGGGGAAGCACAACAAAATTTTAGTAGGGACGACCTGGCCCAAGTCAAATTCCAGGAGATACTGCTATTCAATGTCGAGAAGCTAGCTAAGGCAACAAATAACTTCCATTTATCTAACAAGCTTGGGCAGGGTGGATTTGGTCCCGTATACAGGGTAATGGATCCTTCCTCGTGTATTGACCCAATATCTGCTCTAACACCTTTTAGCTCATTAATTTCTACATTTAAAAACAATAAAGGAGGCTGTCTCATTTTTAATGTAGGAATAAACATTTTGCTAACTGTCTAATTTTCTCACGTATTAACTCTCATAATTTTACATTTATGATGTTATATTTATTCATTTTAATTATATAATATTAAAATGCTACAACATGTTTTACTAAAGGTTTCTTGTCTAATAATTTGAATATCGAATTAACCATCTGATGTTTGTTTATAGGGAACATTGTCAGATGGACAAGAGGTAGCAGTAAAAAGACTTTCTAAAGCCTCTGGACAAGGGTTACAAGAATTTATGAATGTGGTGGTAATTTCCAAACTTCAACACCGGAATCTTGTTCGGCTCCTTGGTTGCTGTGTTGAAGGAGAGGAAAACATGCTGCTCTATGAATACATGCCAAACAAAAGTTTGGATGCATTCCTATTCGGTTAGTTAATTTTGATACCCTTTCTTATATTAGAAATACAATACATTGTTAAATTTTCTGCCAGAAACACAATCAGTGTAATATGATTTTGTAGACTATGGAACAAGATTCTTTGTCGTGGTACTTCATTTGAAACAGACTAATTTTCTTATAACTTCACCACGTGAACTTCATTTGCAAAATGCAAACAATATGTTCACTTACCGTGTGAGTTTCTCTCTCTTATTTCTTTTTGCTTAAACTTGATAGCTCCACACAAAGAAAAACTACTAGATTGGAGAAAATGGTTCAACATTATTGAAGGAATTGGTCGAGGTCTACTCTACCTTCATCAGGATTCTAGATTAAGGATTATTCATAGGGATTTAAAGGCAAGTAACATCTTATTGGATAAAAAGCTAAATCCAAAAATATCAGATTTTGGAATGGCCAAGATTTTTAGATGTAATGAAGACCAGGCCAATACCAATAGGGTCGTTGGAACTTAGTAAGTACCTTTGGTTTTGGTCAATTTAATTAGATACTATTGCTAATATATGATGACAAGATTTGAATGTGTTTTGTTGTTGAAATTTAGTGGTTATATGTCTCCTGAATATGCAATGGAATGATGATTTTCAGAGAAATCAAATGTCTTCAGCTTTGGAGTGTTATTACTAGAGATAATAAGTGGAAGAAGAAACTCTAGTTTTTATCATGATGAGTCCATGAGTCTTCTAGGATATGTAAGTCATCTTTATCTCATTGCCTTTTTTTTTTTTTTTTAATACCTCCAATGCTTGTCAATTTCTTATAAGTTTCAATATTGATGCTAAGAATTTCAATATTTTTTCATGTTTGTAGGCATGGAAATTGTGGAATGCAGGCAATATTGTAGCCTTAATAGACCCAAACATATTTGAACCTTGCTTTGAAATGGAGATTTTAAGATGCATACATGTTGGCCTGTTATGCGTGCAGGAATTTGCCGAAGATAGGCCTATTGTATTTGTTGTTATTTCCATGCTTAAAAGTGAGATTGTTGATCTGCCCCATCCAAAGCAACCAGCATTTACTGAAAGATAGATTGCCTTAGATACTAAGTCCTCTCAACACAGACAAATAAAATGCTCTGTTAACAATGTTACTATTACAATGGTTCAAGGTCGATAAATAGCATGTGTTATGTAGACATAATCATGTCATAGTTATATATTCATTTTAAACACTTTCACAAGAATCTTAAAACTTTTTTCAATATTCATGAAACGGAATGAATATTTCATACCATTGGTACAAATAATATACATTAATTTTTTTTTAATCATAAGAGAATTTCAAGGGAATTTTATGTCATATATAATTTAAGTGGAAGTTCATTTTATACAAGGAAAATACATTGTGGTTGTGGGTATCGATGGAAAAATGCTATGTGTCTCAATCTCTTTCTTTCAGTCTTACAATTCAAGCTTCAACTTTAGACCACCAAGAGAGGAAATCTCTCTATCGTAATTTGTTGTTGTACGTTTTTAGACCCCTTAAATACAACCAGTTTAACCTAGTTATTTAGCCAAGTGATTAACTTAGGTAAATTATGCAGATCTAGGTTAATACATATAAATTAAATCATGCAAAGCAACGGAAATATAAAGAACGCAATGATATGATGACCCAAGAAAACCAAATCGGTAAAAAACTTGGGGAGGATTTAACCTAGTTATCCTCAAGGTAAAACTGAATCCACTCTAAGAGAATTGAAATTTACACAATAGCGACTTAGACCACTGGCATCCTATTGCTACCTCGAGTAGGAAACTTACTACCACGACCACGTGACAGCTTCGAGTCCACGGATTACTTCTTTCTTGGATTCTCAGCAAGCACAAGCATAAGCACTCCCGCTTGTATATCTTTAAGCTCTTGAATCTGCAACTGAAACGATCATTAAGTTCTTAACATAATCTTGATTCTTGATAATCCTAAGTATGTGTGAAGGCAAACACCTCTAAATCTCACAGAAGATTCACACACACAGCATTGACAACTACTAAAAATGTGCCGAGGGTTTTCCCTTTTATACCTAGGGCAAAACATAAAACCCTACACGTAAAATGGGTTTAGGCTGTGTTGGAAAATTCTGCAAAAAAACAATTTGCACGACTTTCAATCGGTCGAGTCTAATTCTCGATCGATTGAGTCAGGCAGAATTGCATAGTAAATTCTGCAGCAACTCGATTCCAACTTTACATATAAGACACATACTTTGAGCAGTCTAAACAAGACTAAAACGTTTTGATCATGGTTTGTCAACATTATAATTAGTGTTCTAATACATTTAAACCTAAAGGTCTTAGAACCTAACAAACTCCCCTTTTGGCAATTTGTGACAAAACACAAACATAACAAAATGCTCAAAGTTTACATATAAATAGCCCATTACAAAAACATAGCCCAACATAACAAATTCAACCTAATTACTATCCATCAGTTGCAAGTGTAGACAGCAGCACGACTAAATCAATCTGTATATTCCTGAAACACTCAACAAACACATAAACGCATGTGTGAAAAATACAAGTAAACCAATATGAAACACAACATAAAAACAAAAGTAAACTAACTCTCCCCCTAAGTTAGATACATCAAAAAGTTTTTATATTCTCCCTTTTTTAAAAACAAATTCAACTTCCCCTAAACAAAACAAACAAACAGGAATCCCAAAGACATTTCATCTATTTCTCCCTATTTTTGTCACGAATTGACAAAGACAATCTAATCAGAAGTTAGACAGAAAACATACGCAACAAAAGTCAAGAGACAATAGAGATTAAGGAAACAAGAGAATCCAGCTCTATAGAGAATAGAGAAAACTCCCCCTATGAAGAGCAAGGGTTAAAAAAATAAAAAAAATAAAAACTTTTCTTCCCCTATAAAAATAGGAAAAAAAAAATGGAAAAAACAGTTTTGGGGAAAAAAAGGAGGTGGGGATGAAAAAAAAACACAAGCCAAACTCAAAATAAGTTGAGGATACACAATATTCTCTCTTTCAATAAATGCAAACTTGACACTGTGTGACACATAAACAGTTGCATGAGTAGAGAAAAATATTTTGACATTGATTATCCATCATATCTCTTAAGAAAAATATTTTTTGCAATTCACACATAAAAAATAGCATATACTAAAAGTACATAACTTAAAAATTAATCAATCAATTTTTAAATCAAGTTGAGTACCCAATTTAGCAAAGTGTATGCATGTTATGTGTGAAACTAATGAGAGATATGACTGCAAAACTGCAAGATGGATACAAAAAACAGTGCAATGCAAGTGAATCCTAAACATAAATGATGCATAAAAAAAAAATTGGTCAAATACTTAAAAACTAAAAAAATTTCAATTTCGATCAATCGAGTATCGATCGAATACCAATTGAGTCAGGCAGAACCTAACCAAAAATTTTAACGCATTTTCGATCGATCAAAAAACACCATTGATCGATCGAAATTCTGAAAACATAATTTTTTGAAAAACAATATAAGATTTTGCAGAAACCACTCAAACCAAGTTATTTCATAGATGAAATGCATGAAAATGAGTTTAAAAGTTTTTCAAAAACACGAGTTTTCAACCCAGAATTTCAAAACAAAGTTTTTAACCAATTTGTCCTCAAAACACAAACTTTAAACACATTTTGCATCAAAATCAAGGAACATATAATCTTGGATGGCCAAAACAAATTCACACACAATAATATGTCCCAAGTTTAGCAAAGAGTAACTTTTGAAGTGTGTGCACTTAGCAAAAGTTTAAGATACATGTGAGGTGATAAGTAGATAGTAATTAATCACAATTTCTACAAAATTCATCACATAAATTCGAAAGAGACTATCATCTAAAGAGTTACATCATATAACTCCCACATTTCCTAGAATAAAAGCTTGCAAGCATGTAAGTTTCTTGATTTGCCTCATAATATACATACCAATTTTATTTGATCAAAAACTTATTAAAATAACCAAGATAATGTACACACTAATTTTAATTGATTGAAATTATTATAGTCCAATAATGTACACACCAATTTTAGCATTTAAACCGAGGCTGCATCTTGTGTTCTTCTTGTGCATGTGCTACACTTTCTCGAGCACAAAATCTTACGATATGCACTAAGGTGTTCATGATTGGCTAATAAACAGTGGTGAGATGGTTATTTATGCATTTTTCAATAAGTTCAAGTCCGACAATCAAAGACATGTGACTTCAAGATCAAGATCATGTTATCAAAAAATATAAACATCTTCTCACACAACATGCACTACAAAACTCAAACTAGTAAAGTGCAATAAAATAAGCTCATCCAAGCTAAACAAGGTACATAAACATGTTATGTAAAGATAATATGACCAATCTTGATTACAAATCCATGATATGTAATACAAAACACAAAAAAAAAATTGGTTTAAAAAAAATTTATGACCAAAAACAAAAGCACACATTATGCTTAATGTATAAAATGCAAATGCAATGCATAACAGTACTTAACTAAGTTATAATGGGTACACAAACAAGAAATATCAATTTCTGAATTAACCCTTGAGTACATGTATAAACTAGTACATACTCACACAAAATTAGAAATATCTTAGCACTTATATAACACATATTATTCAAGTTTCTCCACAATGTCAAGCATGTTCTAAATCAAGAGAGAAGTATTATAATTCATGTAATCCTCAAAAAATAAAATAAAACTAGACACAAAATAAAATATTTTTGTCAACCTTGCAATAGCAGGAGGAACACCTCTGTTGAAGAGTATCTTATCCTCCTCATTCTTGATGGTTTTGGACCAACCTATGAAGCAATAGTAAACACCATTCAAGCTCAAGAAACTCTCTCTTTCAATGTCATTTTTGGGCTTCCATTCAGTTTTAAATATAACACTAAGGGAGCGTCTGGCTCGCTGTGATGTTACATTACACTGTAATATTATATTATTGTAATATTTCATTAATGTAATCTTAATACTAGAACACAAAATTACATTATATAGAAAGGTGATGAGATGAAAGTGATGTGATATATTTTATAATTTTAAATTATGATAATTAAAGACAGAACAACCTCAGGGCTAAGACGGGCGAACCTTTAAAAAAAACCCATTAGTATACAAAAAGTCATTAGACCACCCCTAACCTAGCTGCCTTTTATTCAAATATTTCATTCTTCCTCTTCAGAATTTTATCATCTTCTTTCTTAGTCGCCTACTTCGTCTTCTTCTGTCTTCTTCTCTGTCTTTTTCTTTGTTTGTTCAACACATAAGGTTTGGACCTCTTAATTTCCATTTCTTGTTTAATCTGCTTATCCCACGTGAGAGTAATAAATGATGAAAGTAATTTCTATAACCCTTCACACATTGTCTTTTATAGCTTTGATTCCACCACCATTAGGACATGTGCTAAGCTTTTAACCTCTTCCTTTTCATCTGATTTTTTTTTTCAATATATCTAGGCATACACGTTTACAAGGGAACATGTTATTATAATATGATAATTTTTATTATTGCTTATATCATTTTTTATTGATAAGATATATAATTTTTAAAGACTTAAAAATCTTATAATTTTTTGTTTTTTGATAAGTGAAAAAGAGAGGCAAAAAAAATTAAGTTTATACCAAACTATTGTTGTAAATAAACTCGAAATAGTATTTGATTGATACCTAAACACATAAATCCTTTAATCAAACTGAAACGGTCACTGTATAAAATTTACTACCTTTGTTTTTAAACAATTCTCTCTTAGTCGAGAGCTCTCTACCCTCTCTCAACTCTCATTCATTCTCCTAATTGAATGAGTAATATTAGGTATAAAACAAATTTTACTGCATAATGTGTAATCAATTACAAAAATTAATATAAATACTAATTTATTATTTTGTTGAAATGACACTAATTACATTAATTTGTAAATTTTTTGTTAAAAATTTTCTAATAGTTTTAGCATTTTTTTGATTGCATATTAGTGCGTTGATAGTTTATTAGTGCCAAATGGATGGTAATTTGCATTTTCATTAAAAATATATTATTCATATTTCGCCCCCCCACCCCCTCCCCTCAATCAAAATCCTAGTTCCGTCCTTGATGGTAATGTTAGAAAAAATAAAATATACCAAAAACCTTAATGTCACATTATCATAATATACATCACATCAAGAGTATATCACAACTAACCAAACGTTTCTAAGAGTTTATCAATATCCCATTTGAGGAGGAAAATGAGCTTTTTCCCTTATTTTTTAAAATATCTAGCACAATGTTCTTGTTTTGAAACTATTTAGCAGAATGTTCCTATTTTTGAAACTTGATTTTAACAAAAACGAGTTCTATATAAAACTCGATATTCTCAAAATCGAGTTATATATATATTTTTCAATGAAGTGGCAAAATATGCATAGGATTCAATTTTTAGAAAATTGAGTTTCAAAACATGGATACAGTGCATAATAATTTCAAAACAAGAACATTGTGTTAGATATTTTATAAAATAAGGGCAAAAGCCCATTTTCCCCCATTTGAGAGCATGAACACCGCCTTATTAAAAAAATATTACAAATCCAATTGTGGTTGTAGTGGCTCTTAAGCTTCTGCAGTCTTCTGCATTTTAGCCTCCTTAAACTTCTTAGCTTCTTTCTTCTTGACCTTAGAACCTTGTCAATTGTTGATACTTACAGACCTAGGTCCGCTTGACAAATTTGTTATAGATCTAATCGCCTCCTCATCATCTGTTATCATCTCATGGAAAATTATATTCTCAAACCCCTTCATGATTGTACATTTCAATGCATTTGATTGGACCTTAAAAATGCATGACCTTCAGTCTTCTTCTCGTTCTCTCTTCAAAATGCATAACCTTTCTGTCTTCCTCTTCATCTAAATTCTCCTTTAAAATTTGCTACCAACCTTCTCCATATCATGGCTCTTCCAGTCTTCCTCTCCCTTGCAGATTTAATCTTGATGTCGGCATCAATCCTGAGGTGAGTTTTATTTTGTTCTTTCATGTAAGTCCGCTTGGCCTACAAAATTGGAGTTTTATTTTGTTCTTTCATTGCCTTTACAAGTGCGAAGCATTTTGGTTTCCTCAATCTGACATTTTGGTATAGGCGTATAGCATTAAAGTTTTACTCTTGACTTCACTCAGGTCTCAGAATGACTGATGTAGTCTTATTTCTTGATCTCTATGACTCCTAATAGAAATTGTAGTAGCTCCTAATATTTGTTATATATCCAATGCAAAGGTCAAGTCGGAAAACCTGATTGGCAGCATCCAGTTCAGTTCTTCAGCTAGCATCTTTGCTTCTAATAATTAGTACAAATTTACACTAAAAAATTATTTCACTTGCTAGGGATTTTTTATAATCTTTTTATGCTTTTACTTACAATGGGGATGGCAATGCTTGCAGTTTGCGACTTGACGAAAAGATCACTTCATAGAGCTGTATTGGGAGGTACTCTCAAGTCAAGTCACAATGCAAAGGTAAATCCTCACTGCAATAAAAGCTTGTATCAAATGTATAAAACTCTTACTCTTTCATAGGCTTTACACACTTTCAGCCAAATTAAGTAAACTTTTTGTGTGGTTTTGCTATCTATTTTTAACATATACCTACGTCAAACTTCAATACATATATCAATATTTTAATTAAATATGATTTCCTTCCTATATCTTTTATTCATTCATATTTATAATCTCAAAAACATTCAGAAAAATCCACAACCAACTGCAACCACAATAAATATAAAACTTTTTTTTTTAAAATGTATTGAGTGAACAGTGCTCAATCAATGTATTGAGCCCACTATGCATTGTTTACATTTTTTTTTTTGGGAGAATTTATTGAGCTTGATGCATGATACTTTGGGATGAGTTTAGTCAAAATTTTAGCTAAAATGTGGTTTTGAAGAGCCTAATGCCATTGCCAATGCATACTTAGTTACTTACCTTTTTTTTTCTTTTTCATTTATTATTATTTTAAAAAAATGAAATTCAAGACAGACTAATTCTCATACTTGAATCTGCAATATGTTTCTTTGGTAAAAGATACTTGTTATCGCAGTAAAATCCAGCCTGTTATATAATTTAGTTGGTCAAACAATATCACAGTTTCAAAGAATTGTGAGCATATATAGAATATTACATGTTGCATATATTAATTAGACAAGATAAATCTTCTTCTTCTTTTTTTATAATTTTGAATTCTAGAAGTTTGTATATGAAACACTAAGACAGGAGCTAGCTATGGGAGCAAGTATCAAAGGACTCCTACTGATTGGTTTTAAAAATCATATCGAGAAAACTAGACCCTAAATTAGTCCGGTAAAAATTACCAAAACCAATAAAATCTATACTTCAGCTAGGGCTGTCCACGGGTCGGGCTGACTCAGTTTTCGACCTAGCCCAAACCGGACCTGCTGGCGTCGAGTGGAAGGCGGAGGGACCCGAAACCGACCATTGGCGTCAATCGGTTGAGTTGGTTTCGAGTTCGGGTAGTGTTCGATCAGTTTAAAGAGTTGACGGATTTTGTAAACGTCATTAGAATCTTCAAAAGAGTTGCCGGAATTTTTAAAAGAGTTGTCGGAATCTTCAAAACACTCGCCGAAATTTGCAAAAACTCAGTGCATTTGCATTGGAAATCGCCGAAATAAGCTTGAATCTCCTCGAATCTTGCTAGATCTCACCAAATATGGTCGAGATCTCGCTGAAATAAGCTTGGATCTCTTCAAATCTTGCCGAATCTCACCAAATATGGTCGGATCTAATTGTTTTGGTTGACGAAATTTGCGAAATCAAGAGCTGGAGAATTCGCCATAATGTTCATGCTCTTCGGGCGGGTTAAGTTTCACGGGTTTTGAAGGAGGGGACTCGAAACCGACTCGTCGATGTCAAGTTTTGGAGAACAAGACCCGTGTTCGACCATCGGAGCAGTCAGATTGGGTGGAAGCAGGTTGGGCGGGTGGTCAGGTGGGTTGGACAACCCTAATTTCAGCCGATAAAAACTAGTTAAGAGTGTGCAAAGGTCGAGTTAGGTCTGGTTGAGGAGTTTTTTCAACCCAACTCACCATGGTGGGTTAAAATAATCCAATATAACCCAACCCATCATAAGGGTCCAACCCAACCCATGCAGATTAGGTTGGGTCGAATTTTACCCATGGGTTGGATAGGTTTTTTTATTTATAATAATAATAATATAATAATAATAATTATTATTATTATATTATTATTAAATTGAATATTAGAATAACACCACTACAAATAAGAAGAAATTTATAACAAAATTATTTTTTTAAATATATATTAAATATAAGTAAGTCAGGTTGACTTAAGTAGATTTGTGAATTTTATAACTTAAACCCAACTGTACTCACTTTTAAAAAAAATATTCATAAGCCAACCTAACCCACCAACCATTAAAAAGTGGCCCAACTTGGGAGACTGAATTGGGTCGATTTTGGCAGATTTACAGCACACCCCTAAAACTAGGAACCAACCGATTTCCTGTTCTCTTACCACAAATGCAAGTAAAACGACATGTAGCCATGGGTAACAAAGTCCAGAAGTCAAAGTCAAAGTCTCCTCCTCAAAAAAAGAAAAAGAAAAAAAAACCCCATCCTCTCCAAACAAAAAGAAAACCAAACTCTCTCTCTCTCTCTAACCCCCAAAAAACCCACAACCATGTCTCCCACTCACTCTCTTCCCCTCCTTCTCCTCATTTCCCTTCTTCTCATCTCAACCTCAACCAGCTCCTCCGACTCGGACCGAGTCTCGGAGCTCCAATCCCTCCAATCCCGATCCAAATCGGGCATTATCCACCTCGACGACCACTCCATCTCTCGCTACCTCACCTCCACGAAAACCCCAAGACCTTACTACCTCCTCATCTTCTTCGACGCCACCCAGCTCCACGACAAGTCGGAGCTCCAGCTCAAAACCCTCCACTCCGAATTCTCTCTCCTCGCCCAGTCCTTCATCGCCAACAACCCTAACCTAGTCCCAACCTCTTCTTCTGCGACATCGAGTTCAAAGAGTCTCAGCAGAGCTTCTCTCTCTTCGGCGTCAATGCCCTCCCTCACATCCGCCTCGTCGCTCCGCACCACTCCCCCAAGCAATCGGAGCAGATGGACCAGGGTGATTTCTCGCGACTCGCCGAGTCGATGGCCGATTTCGTCCAGGCCAAGACCAAGCTCTCCGTCGGTCCGATTCACCGCCCTCCGTTCCTCTCCACCAAGCAACTGGCCTTCATCGCGGTCGCGACCCTGATTTGGATCCCCTTCGCGATCAAGAAGATCGTCAAAGGCGAGACCTTGCTTCACGATCCCAAGCTCTGGCTCACTGGCTCGGTTTTCGTCTACTTCTTCAGCGTTTCCGGCGCTATGCACAACATAATTCGGAAAATGCCGATGTTTTTGGCCGATCGGAATGACCCGAACAAGCTGATCTTCTTTTACCAAGGGTCCGGGATGCAGCTCGGGGCCGAAGGGTTCGCGGTCGGGTTCTTGTACACGATCGTCGGGTTGCTGCTGGCGTTCGTGACGCATTTGCTCGTGAAGGTGAGGAATTTGAATGCGCAGAGGTTTGTTATGATCGTGGCGCTTTTCGTTTCGTTCTGGGCGGTGAAGAAGGTCGTGTATTTGGACAATTGGAAGACCGGCTACGGGATTCATGGATTCTGGCCTTCAAGTTGGAAATGAAGGTACTAAGAGTAATGCATTGTGATTTTCGGATTCATAAGTTGGATTTTGATAATTTCATGTTTTAATAGTGTATGACTATTGCTGTTGCTACTTGAATTAAAGGCTTAAACTAATTTTTTTTGCGATATTGATTGCAAGTTAGAATCTTGACTGTGTTTGCTTTGTAATTTTGATTGATATATCAAATTGGAACAATCATGAACACCATGTATATGCTTAAGATGTAACTTAAGAAACCCATGAAAGCATTCGAGCGACAACTTATAGCAACCCCAATATCACCATTTTTTTTTTCCCGACTTTTATAGGTTCCATGAAACCATATATAATGAAATTACCTTTAGCAACAGCTATTATGAAAATCATTTCCCATTTACGTTGCAATCTTCCATGACTCTGCTTCAACAACTCCATTGTTTTTAATTTAACGTCCTATAATAGTTGGATGCTTGTTCTGATTGAATATGTTCAGGTTGTGATAGACTAAGTTGTAACCCTACATTTTCTAGATGGACCGCTTATTTATTTTTCTTGTCCTACTCAACTACGAGGATCCTTGCAGTATTTTGCTTGATTTTTTTTTTTTTTTTTTTTTGTCACCTGGTTATTGACCAAGATAGATTCATATAATTTACTCTTAACCCTCAATCTGGGAAGAGGGAGTGCCATTTCAACTAAGCTCATTGGCATTGTTGGAATTTGTTCCTTGAAATTTCTGTGGTATTTGGTTGGTAATTCACATTTAGGAATGCATAATTCCGACATTGTCCAGCTATGTATGAGCCATGGCAATGAAAATGGTATTATTGTCATAATTGTATGTGGACGACAATAGGATAGTTTCACTACCTGTATATGTGAATTTGAGGAATAATCATTTCGTAGTAATTATGCGTTTCGTATGAGATACTTTTAATGGGCTTAAGTGAATTTTTTTGGCCTCTGTAGATATTACTTGTCACTTCACCCACCTTTTTGGGTTTTTGTCAAACTAACAGCATGTTTGTGATTTTGCAAGCAAAAGGAATGGAAAGAATAAGACCTATCCATAGGGAAAGGAAAGAGAAGGGAAATATAGGTATTGCCCCTTCTCTTGTCTTGATGCTCATATATATATATATATATTTGATAATTGGGGGAGAGTAAAGGAAAGGGAAAGTATTTTTATTCTTACCATTATGCTCCTTTGTTTAAGTAAAGAGTTATTAAAAACTTTCCTTTCTTCCCAAATATGTCCATATTTGGGTGAAAAGGAAATCCCTCAAATAGGGGTATATTTTTCCCTGCTGATCATTTCCTTACTTTATATTCTCCCGAACTCGAGAAAAAACCACTTCTCCGCAATACACAACAAAGGAAAAAAAAAATTGGTATAGTATTTTCTATTCCTTTACTTTCCACCCAAATCCCTTCTCCCAGATGCACCCTAAGGGATGGATTTCTCCTTTGGTTTCTCACATTTATATATTTGTGCCTTTCGCAGTGCTTATTTGTTTGAAGGTGAGACAAAAAGTGGCTTTAAGCAAATAAACTGATTTGTTTGCTTAAAGTCACTTTTTATCTCACCTTTTAGCAAACAAGTTAAGTCAAATGCACTTCCCTTCCTTTTGTATTTATGACGAGTATAGTAAGTTTGGAAAATGAAAAGAGAACTGTTTTCTTTTCATTTTTCTCCTTCTTTCTTTGCTCTTTTTCTTTTTTTTTTTTGGGGGGGCTGGGGGGGGGGGGGGGGTGGTGGGGAGGTTAGTCTGAGAATAGAGTTCTGGGTGATTGGTTATGCGTCTGAGTTCAGATTTCAGTTTATATTGAATTTGAGGTAGTAAACCCAATCTGTAGGACAGGCTTGGAAGATAATTGAGACTTGATCATGGTCAAAATAAAAAGAGATTATTTCATCTTTAAAGCATATAGTGAAAGAGGAAATTCCTGGAAACTCTCCTTTACCTAGTTAGTGCCCATCTTTATTTAAGCTCTTCTATGGTCTAAAATTTTGAGGTTATAGAGTGTATTGCTTTGGATAGAATAGAATGAAGGAAAATAGTATGTGTGTTTGATCCTGATTAGTTTGTTGAGGATTTATAGCAAACTCGAAAAATTTTGGTACAAAGGCTTGGTTGTTTTTGTTGATGGTTTGTAATTTATCTTGTAGTATTGTAACTGTTTCTGGAGGAGGCTGCAGTAACATAGGGAACTTCATTGGGTATGCACCTTTGATTCCTTAGAGGTTTATGAGCTTTGAAAGGCATCTTACCTGCCCTAATCTGTGTTCTTAGGGAAGGCCTTATTCCAAAATTTTTTGAAGTTCCTTGTTCTAAGAAATAGCCATCTGTTCTAGCTTGTGTTCAGCAAAGTATGTTTCATGACAGAGATCTTTTGCTTTGCAGAATTAGAAGGAATTTCAGTGTAGGTGATTAGAATAACAGAATCAAGTTCATGGTGTGGCCATGTTGGCCCAAACATGTTCTTGATGAAGTTTTCTATCTTGTTTATCAAAACGGTATTAAATTTGGAGACGAGTGCTGAACATGTTTGGTCCTTGGAAGGTTTGCAACAAGTGAAGTTGATATCTACTTGTTTTCTATCTACTTAAATTATGGGTCATTTGTAATGTGTATCCTAAAAACAAAATTTTACAATTAACACCTAAGTTGAGATTAATTTATAATGTCATCCACCATCTAATTTAGTATTCAAATTATTAGATTAGTGGGTACATTAATCTTAAATCAGGGTGTTGATGACAAAATATTTGTAGCACATTGCAAATACCTTGATAATTTAATTCAGACACTGATTTGACGGTAGCGTGGACATTGCAGATTTATGTTGAATTAAAGTGTTGATTGCAGAATTATGAATTTTTAATGTGTATTTTGCAAATGCCCCTTTAATTTAGGTGAATAGATATAGTTAACTCTTAAATTTACACCCAATGAAAGTGAGATGCTACAGCCTGAGTTTTAAAACCCTCAAATGAGACACTAAAGGAATGATAGGAATATTTCAATTGTTTTAGGCTGAATTGGTTTTTCAGACGACTGGTTATGATATAATTGTGTTAGAACAAGAAGGACTTGGAGACATTATAACAATTTGTATGCCCTTTCGGCTAAGTAAAAAGATAATCTTTTGTTAGACTTAGACCCATATCATGTTGTGTCTACGAATGTGGGCTTGTGAACCTTGGGCAAACACAAGAATTCAGTATAGAAATCTGTAAAAAGGAGACAATAATTATAACCTGGGTTGGGGGAGGGGTTTGTTTTTTACTTTTTTGAGCAAAGGGTTCGTTTCTTTATGACTACGTAATAGGACCATGGGTTTGTCTCTTTCTTTCTACTTCTGATTATTGGTTTTATTAGTGCCCGTTTCCCTTTCAAATTGGGGAGCTTCAATCTGGATGGACATGCAAGAGGACGTTGGATTAAAATAAATTGCCAACATTTTTTTTGTTGTTCATAATTTGATTGTTACTACGGAAAATGAAAGATCTGAATTCTGAATGTCTCCATTGAAAATGCTACATAGTGTCGATCAATTGAGTTATAAGGCTTTTGGCATAAATTACGAAATCAATATTTACTGCAGAATTACCAGCAAAATGTTTTTTGCTTGTGGGCAGAATTATGAATGAGGATTTGTTTTCATGGCCGAACGAGTCAAACTACAAAGGCCCGTGTTGTGTAGCTTAATTTTATTTAGTTGTAAATTGTGCCTCATGTTTATTGGACCGTCTCACTCACGCTTTTGATGCATCAAGCACTAGGCATATTCTTTTCTTCTGGAGTTTGTTTTGCTTTCTCAGCTTTAACCGATTTTTTTTTTTTTTTTTTTACCCTTTTTGTTTTTTGGAGAAATGACCATATCTAGGAGCACTTTGAGCATCTAACTATTCTTTTGAACGTGCATAGTTCCGGTATCACACACACTTGGCTATTACAAAAAGAAATCAGATAATCCCAAAAAATTGGTTAAAGGTTTTAGACTTCAGACTTCATGGATATCGCAAAATTTTTAGGATTCGCCCTCTAGGGATTTAAGAAATGGGTTTTTTGTTTTTTGGACCTCGACCTAATTAATAATTATTGTGAAGATTCACAATTGCAAAAAGTGGTATAAATTGTGGTAAGTTACGCCACTACATATCATATGATAACAAAAAATTTCTAAGGAAAAACAAAAGTTTATGAGAACGCTAGTGTTAAAAAAAAAAAAAAAACCTTGTATATATTTTGTGGCAATTTCAAAAAACCAGATCTATTATGAGCTAGTCGTTAATATTTGGGTAGACATACGTGACTACATCTCTTTCTTCGGTTCTACATGTTGGCCTTTTAAAGCTATTTATTCCTGATCCTAAAAATGGAAATTGACTGTACTAGGCATAAAATGGTAGGAGGATATATTCCATACTCAAAAAGCTTTCGGCAAAAACAAGCTGCGACCCACTAAAATAAAACTGCATTTTCAATCTCTCCCTCATCTAGAAATCCCCCAATACTCTCTCAATAGGTCTTTTCTTTTTGTATAGCATGTCATCCACATAATTTTTTACTAAAATCACATAAGCTAATGGAAAAAAGCTCATTTGGACGGCTGGAAAGAAGCTTTGGAGTGAGGTGGCCTCAACCTATTTCAGTTTTATGCTTTACAGGCTTTTTACTATTTCAATTCTAAAAAACCTTTGCGTATAAACTCAGCGCTGCCGATTCTCCCACCTTGACATTACGCAATTACCCTAGTAACCTCTCTTTCATCATAGCACCTCTTATATAAGCAAAATGCAAGAGGGCATAGCAGTCATCTAGTGCTTCACATTTTCCCTTTTTAGTGCATTAGCTCGCATGCTACGTACTTTATTCCATTTTTCTCATCCCTTATATATCATGCTTTGAGAGTAGAGGAAGAGGAAACTTGATCATAGAGAGGGAGAGAATGGAAGAACAGGTTGAGATGGTGGGCAGGGCGTTTGTGGATCATTACTACCACCTCTTTGACAATGATAGAGCTGCTCTATCTTCTCTCTACCAGCCAACCTCTATGCTGACCTTTGAGGGCCAAAAGATAGTAGGTGTGGATGATATATCTTCTAAGCTTAATCAATTGCCATTTGATCAATCCAAACACTTGATTAGCACCATTGATTCCCAGCCCTCGTCCTCCTCCGGTGGCATTATGGTCTTCGTCAGTGGTAGTCTTCAGTTGCCTGGAGAGGAACACCAGCTAAGATTTAGCCAGGTTATTCTTTGCATCTTTCTCTCTCTCTCAACACACACATACACATAAATTTTTTCAATTAAGAATGTATTGGTATTGTCCATATATCTACCACATACCAACTTCTTGTCCTTTTAAGGAGCTCAAGTCAAGAATTTATATTTAAGATGACTAAAGTTTTGGTTAAAAGCCTTGTAACTCAATGACATTGTCTAGTTCTTTCATGGAGTGGAACTTGAGTTTGAATCCCTCTCCTCTACTTTTGTAAGATAAAAGGAGAGGGGGAGGATAAGGATTGTCAACTATCGTATTAATACTTTAGTTAAGACAAACTCAAAATATAACAAGTTAAAAATAATGAATGCTCATATGAGTTATACATCCACACAAATTTCAAAATCATTTTTAATTCTATAGTCAATTGTCTAAAATGCCCTAATACAATATTTTTATTGGTCAAATCTCCAAGTTAAAAAAAAAAAAAAAAAAAGGGGGTGGGGAGGGGTTCATGGAAGTTGGGTAATCTTGTTGGTAGCCAATGCTAAGTTGGTTTTACAAGTTATATAGTGTTGAACACTCGTCACATTATGTTGAAACTTGGTACGAGATTATATATATATAAAGAAGCAAATGCATTATTTTGAAGTGTTTTGCTCATGTATGTTGCCATCGATTAGAAATCTGATTACTCCTTTCAAATGTCATAATTATGCAGATGTTTCACTTGATTCCTACACCACAAGGAAGCTTCTTTGTGCAGAATGACATCTTCCGCCTCAATTATGGATAATTATTACTTTTTCTTTTCTCACTGAATAATTATGATTTTATTGAAACAAAGGAGAAGGGACAGCCCAATCTCCATCCACAGCCTTCAATCATAGAGGGTGAAAGAGATGGATAATTGTTTGATCAATATTGTTTGTCTTGAAGGATAATTGTGATTTACGATCCCAATTGTTAATTTTTATAAACTTGTTTATCATTTTAATTCTTGGCTAGTCCAACTTTATAATTTATTAATAAGATCTCTTACTTAACTAGGATGAAATCGGAAGTTCATCCTTCATGGCCAAAGAATGATTTTTTCCCCCCATAATAAAAAAAGAAGAAGGAATTTTCCTTTGGAATTTAAGAATAAAAAATATAATAAAAATGACAAGATATTAAATAATTATTTCTTAATACATATCTCAAAGACTGGACTAAAATAAGTCCATCTTATTATGCTTGAGGTTCTAATTAGATTAAGGTATTTTAGAGTTACAAAGTAACTTCACAAATCACAACAAAGTTCTTACTTGTACTATTTTATCATCTATTTAAAAAATTAATGATATGGCAAACTCTGAAGCAATATTTTAAATTTTAACTATAAATGGTTAGAACCGTACGAACTTCACGTTGAAGTTACTATCGGAACTTTTTTTTGGGCTACGTAAAAGAAGATTTTGCTCCAACTGGTTTTGAACCTAGGCCCATCCCATAGAGGAGCAAGACATGCAATCGGCCTAAAGGCTATTGGTGTAAATCTCTTTAAGTTATTTTAATACATATTCTAATAATTATACAATTCCTTCTTCTTTTTTCTCAACATTTTATACGTGTCTTTACCTAAAATACAAAGAGTGCATGTTCAAATTAAAGTGGATTAGTATTTATAAAAAATAATAATAATAAAAGTTTTTTTTTTTTATTTTTTTATATACAAGATAAAAATTATACTTTAACATAATCTAAGTGTACATGTGTGAAACTTTTTCCTGAAGATTTGAACTTCGACTTTTACCCTCCATACTCCATAAACACTTATACTTGTAAAGAGGCTATCACACCAAAAGTATGCAGTGGTGATAATAAAAAAATTAATTACTAGTACCTTTGACTCCTCTTTTGAGGAGGAGTGTATTCATATTCAACTCTTCAACTTCTCCTATGAGTTGATTATTTTATGCATCCGTTAACATATAATATCTATCTTATATGGCCAATCCCATATAAAAGGGTGTTGTATGCATCTATTTCACATTATGTCATCTCTTTCTTATGGGAAAAGCTAAATTTCTTATAACCCAAAAAAAAGAAAAAAAAGAAAAAAAAAAAAAGAGCTCCAAGTAAGTTCTCAATTGAATTATTTCTTTCTTTCTTTATTATTTTTTTTTTTTTTGGGTGGAGAAGCTAAGAAGTTCAAATATATATTGATTCCATTTATTATTATGGACAACAAACAAAATTACTCTGGCTTCAAAGAGAATAGGCCCTTTATATAGTAATCATAATTTTTTGGATTAAATTATAAATTGCACCCATTAATTTTAACATATTTGTTATAATCCAATCCTATTCATTTCTTCTTCTTTTTTTCCTCCTTTTACTCTCATTCGTTTTCAATGTAATTCTTTTACCACCTCCATCCAATTCGAACCATTTAAGTCTAACCAAAATAATGTTGTCTTTTTAAGTAAAAAATATTATAAATAACAGAGATTCGACAAAACTAGATAATAGGACTAAATTGAAAATTAATGTATTACAATTAAAGTATTGAATTTAAAAAAAAAAATTAAAAGGAATTAATTTAAAAAAGAAAGTCAAAGTTAAAAGGACTTTTTGCTTCTCCTTTGGGTGGGAGAAGGGGAGAGATGTTGAATGCTTTTTGCCTTTTACTCATAAGTTTATTGGCGTGATGATGTTATAAAATTAATTCACATTGTTCATCATTGATCCGCAATCCACAATCTCTGTTGTGCATATTTTAATAATAAAGCTAGTGATACAAGATATATTACAATATTTTTCATAAATGTTGATATGACTTGTTACAAATGGTGTATTGCAAAAGTGATGTTAACAATGAACCCATTTGAAAGTGTTATTAGTTGTTACTCTAATCATATAATTTATCACCTTAACTAACCATAAAAAGAAGGTTATAAAGTATTTGTGTCTCTAACGTGACTCTTATTCATAATTAGTCTACCCTATATTTGTTCTCTATAAAAATTCAACAAAAGAAAGAAAGGAAAAAAATAATATAAAAAAAAAACAAAAGAAAGATCACCATGCATATTTATTAGACAAAAGTGACTCCAAAAGTATTCATGACCAACTACTTAATAGAGAATATGTAGTCGTAAAGGGTTTTACCGTGAATGTAGGCTATTAGAACACTTCTGTGTTTACTCTCTCTTTTATGCTTTTGCTTATTACTCAATCATCCAACAACTTTAAAACTCATGATGTCACTACACTTAACTTATAAATCAAGGCACATGATAAAATGCAGTCTCAAAATTTTGAATCATAACTTTTTTTGTAGATTTACTACAAAGAAATTAGTATTTATTTTTTGAAAGGCACAAAGGATTAGATATTCATCTTGTCTTAATAAGAATATTGGCATAAGAAATTTTTTAATCATTTTTCATTATACGAGAGGTTTAAGATCCGATCTTGTTTGCATTATGAACTTTAAAATGTGAGAGGACCACGTTAATATTATGAGTTTAAGATATAATATAAGTCTACAATCCATTGTTTGTTAATACATATATAGTAATGATTATACACGCAACACTTTTAAGATTACAATTTCATTTTTATAAAAACAAATATCAACCTAACATGAATTTTATACTAACTAATAAAGAATTTAACCATATCTGTCAACGCTAAAACTAATATGACATTAAATTAATTTTTTACAAGAGCTATATCATAACTAAAATTATGGTGTTTAAGACATTGTAAATAACATATCTTCTCTTTCAGCTAACTCTAAACCAAGATCAAAAAAATGAACTTGGATAATCCTCAAGCTCTAAAATAGTTTACAACTTCCAGACACCAAAGATTAGGCCTTAAAAAAAACCTATACATCCACTACGAGTTTGAGTAATATTGTTTTTAATTTTTATAATTAGCCTGATAAATGTCAACTTACTTGTTAAGTTTTATACATAATTTAAAAGATCTAAAAAGGCTACGAATATAATAATTTAGAATTATTATTTTTGAATATAAAACTTAAACAAAAAAAAAAAAAAATCATAGAAATAAACGTAACTAGGAAAATAAATATTTTTTTATTTAATCCCACAAACATATGTTATTTTTTATTCAAAAAAGTTGGAAAATATAGAATTTTCAATTTCAACATTTGAATTTTTAAAGCTATTCATACCCCTTTCTCCTTTGTTTTTAAGATAAAAATAATTTTGTTACTATTTATGCAATAGAAGATTATGTTTCAAATTTTCTAAGCTCAAAACAAGTTTTAGTATCTAAAGATAATCTGGCCTTATTTTTATTTTTATATTAGATGTCTATATTTTTTTAATAATTTATTATTCTAACATGTAGGATGCTTTTGAATGAGAAAAAGAAGAAGATATTTTTGTAATCTTCTGCAGAATTCAACTTAAAGAAATGGGCTACTAGCGGTAACCATTGGCCACATTAGTCAAAATCTTATAGGCTGCAAGCTCATGTCATATGTTACTCCTAAATTAACAGATTACTTTGCAATACTATTGGTAATCACACTTGTGACTTCATTTATAAGTATTTTTATAATGCACAGATATACATGGAAAAAAAAATTATACATTTCAATATTAATACTAATTACAAATTTGTTTTTCCTTAATTACATTACCAGCGTGCCCAGTGTTTTTATTAGAGAAGTCATCTACTTTCTCAGTGTGATTCACTTGTGGTTGAGTTTTGTTTCATCTACAATCAATTTAATCACTTTCTTTGATAATTAAGCTTCGTGTTGCCAATGGTCTAGGTTTTTAGTTCTAGGTTCACAGATCGTTACCTTTACACAGCGTCGTTACCAATGGTCTAAGTCTTTAATTGTTGGTACCTTAATTGGCATCTATACACAGCACTGTTGCCAATGGTTTACGCTTTTAGATATTAGTCTACTTACTCAACGTTCTTTTGCAGTTGTGTATTCTTTTTACTTATATTTTTGGTTATTGAATCCAAACAAATGCCGAAGGACATAGTTAAACCAAAAAAAAGAAAAAAACGCTGGAATGAGTACATGCCACACCAATGCAATAACAGCAAAGTGCTAGAATATTTAATGTTATGTTGTAATTTTTTTTTTAAAAAAAATCTACCTTTCATCACAATGTAATTTGAATTTAGTAATATAATAATAATAATTTATTTTATTAAACTTTTTATATTTATTGGTGTTCCTTGCATGTAATCAGGATATTAAATAACTAATAAATGCAAATTGGGTGAGCTCCTTCTTGATACGTGAGCTCATTATATGTATATGTACAAAATGTACTACAAATACATTTCCAACTATTTATGCTAGGGAAGTCAAACCATATGACATATACTAAAATCAATTGCATCAATAGTCACTGAGTTGCCATGTTGCAACTATTATGTATAATGCTCACTTGGGTGACTTTGGCTCTGGCCAAGCCCTAGATAATGAAAGGAACTCCAATAATGATAAAGTAGGATTAGTTGGATTAGATGGAGTTCCGGTCATCTAGTGTTGCACATTTTTCACTTTTGTGCCTCAGCCCACATTTTGGGTACTTAATTCCATTTTTCTCTTCCCTTTTAATTTAATGCTCTAAGAGTAGAGAGTAAGATGAAACTTGATTATAGAGAGGGAGAGAATGGAAGAACAAGTTGAGATGGTGGGCAAGGCATTTGTGGATCATTACTACCATCTCTTTGACAATGATATAGCTGCTCTATCTTCTCTCTACCTGCCAATTACCTCTATGCTGACCTTTGAGGGCTAGAAGATAGTAGGTGTGGATGATATATCTTCTAAACTTAATCAACTATCATTTGATCAATTCAAACATTTGATCAGCACCATTGACTGACAGTCTCGTCCTCCTAGGGTGCATCATGATCCATAACATTTACCACATACAAACCCATTGTCCTTACTAGGTTGCCAGAGTCGACAAATGAAATATTTACGAGGTAGGTAGAAGAGAAAATAAAGAACAAGGACTATTTGTGTCATGCATCTTACATACAAAGTCCACACATCTAAAGTAATTTGCTCCATTTAATGCAACCTTAACAACTATACTAAATGCACTCGTTAACAAAAACCAATGACGAAATAAGAATTACCTAAGAAATTAAGTGTATATAGATAGAAAATTTTCACAATTTAAGCCGTTAGCATTAGTCAGACAATTAAAAATACTTTCCAATAGCATCTCTTTTCGCTAAGGTGGTGACCAGACTACTAGTTACTAAGTGATGGACAATTCTCGAATTATATTGAAACTTGGTATATGATTATTGTATAAAATCATGTGAATATCTATTAGGACATATGTGATTAATGTTAGGAACATATGTCAACATTTTATGTAATTGGCTAATTTTTTGACAAAACGCAATTTACCTATAATTTGGTAGATTTAGGATGTGCTTAATGCTTTAAGAAATAAGGTTTCAAGTTCAAGTGTTAAAACTATGCAAATCTGTTCAAGAATCAAGTGAAGAAGTGTTGTTCATTAAAACTCGATAGCTAGATTGATAGCTAGTATCTATCGAGATTTAAAAAGTTGTTTCAGCCTGTGACTCGATAGCTACTTGATAGATAGGGTATCTGTCGAGCTTTATGAAAAACAAATTATCAGTTCTGATTTTCATCCAATCCGTGAGTATGTATTTGAACTGTCTTTTCTCTCAACCCTAAACATATATAAGGATTATTTTAAGGGTCGTCACAGGTGGTACAATTGCATAAGAGTACAAAAGAGTAAAATTGCACAAGTGTGAAAAAGTGTGACTGGAAACCTAGTCTGCCCTAGTTCATCTTGAAGAAGCTGCTATGTTTTTACACTGTAGGGTTTTGTGACCAAGCAACTTCTCGATCTTCATCATGTGATGAATTGAAGAACTTTGCAGCCAACATCCTTCTCAAGTTGGTGATAAAGTCGCATACTAGGATCCGCGCATCTATTGGTTAGTCAAGTATTAGGAGCCATGCAATACAAGGAGAGATTGTCACTACAGAACAAGTCCAATTGGGTATTAGGGTAAGAGTTCAACTGTAGGTTGGTATAAGGTATTGAGATTCCTTTACTTGTAGCCACTTGTTTTAATAATAGTGGATTCTCGGGAGTGGTGATCTTAAAATCACCCGGTGGGGTTTTTGCCTCGAAAGTTTTTCCTATTCATAAACAAATCACTATGTCAACTTTATTTTCTGCTGCATTTTTTTTTAGTTGGTGATTTATTTGTGTTGCCACATACATTACATGTTACTTTGATTAATTAATAAACTTGGGTAATTAATCAATTAATTTATCACAAGGGGTCAATACATTTTTTGACCTATCAATATCTATGTAAACCCCTATGTTACATTATTTTGAAATGTTTTGCTCATTCATTCTGGCATTGGAATTAGAAACAAGGACGGAACCAAAAATTTAATTTAGGATTGGCCTTCTGTTTAGTATTGTTTTTTTTTTAAAAAAAAATAACTTGGAAAAAGCTAACTTACTCAAGGCAAACACCAGAAAATCAGATTGAAATGAGATCAAAATAAGAATATGAAATGCACAAATAGATAAATAATGGATGTTTATCATACAAGACATGAATTCAAGACTTGCTCGCTAATTGATTTAAAGCCATGATAATTATGACGTATAGTTCCAACTTCTTAATACAATATTAACAAAGCTTTATGACAACAATAAAAATTAAAATTATTTGAAGGCGTCGATTTAATGGTTTTTAAAGCGTTATGAAATTCTGAATTCAAATTTACTAGTCAGTACTATTAGGTCACTTCTAGAAAACTCTTCCTTGTAATTATCTGGTCATGAGTGTGGACATAGGAATAGACACAACAACAAGAATAGTTAGATATTCATAGAGCTCTAAAATACCCACATTAGCAAAAGAAACAAAACAATAAATAAACTTATCACATGCTTGGATGAACTAGACGGCTCAGGTCGGACCTCAATGGAGCCAAAGCTCAAGGACATAATATTGACAACCAGCACTTTCTTAGCCATGCTTGTTGCAATAATTCCACCCTTCGAAACCAAGGTGACGATTGAAATGATGAGCCATTAAATGAGTAATTTCCCACATGAGTCACAAGTAGGGACCGGAAACTTTTACAAGATTTGCCTGATGAAATTGAGGCCAACGTTGTAATGGCAAAGACTAGGTACATTATTTATATGTGAAGAAAGGCGCACATAAAGAAAATGTTGAGGTAAAGATCCTTCCTTTCTAATCAAGATTTGAAATGTATTTGACAGTTAGCCTTCTTCAAGCGTTTGCAACATTTTTAGACGTGACCTTAATCCCACACTGCTCAGAAACAAGAAAATAAATTTCTTTATTATAGTTAGAGTCCCACCGACTAATCGCCGAGCTTTGAGTCGTGCTAGTTCTTTGCAAGTTACTTTCTCAAGTGAAACAGAAGGTAATAAATGCTTAATATAATTAGTAACCTCACTCTCTATTTGGAAGGAAATTTGTGAAACCTAGGCCCAACTCTGATGTATATTTCTTCCATCTTATTAGATTTTCTGGAGGGAGGGAGAGTTGAAATAACACCTACCATCTGGAGTGATCATTGTAAGTATACATTCATTGTATTTCTTTAGGGCTTCTTGGGTGCCGGAGTCAAATAATGAAATATTCAGGAAGTAGGTAGAAGAAAAAAAAAAAAAAAACAGAACCGTTTAAAACCTACTTTAAAGGCATTTGTTAACCAAAAACCAATGATCAAATTAGAATTACCTAACAAATTGTTATCACCTAGTGTTGAAAAAATTGATAGATCATTTCAATTGTTAGATTAGTGATAGGTCAAGAGTTTTATAATTCATTTGTATGGGTAATTCTACCGTACCCCCCTCAAAAAGAGGGGGTACAGTACCCACTAGTAGATAACTTATTATAATAAGTTATCTTTTTCTCATATTTAATGGTTATATCCTCATATTATGCAGTTCTAACATCACATGTGACAATTATTTGTCACAGTTAGCGGTTCTCTTACTTTTTTCTAACATTTTATGATTTCATCCTCACATTGTGCAGTTCCAATGTCACATGTGACCGTTCTTTTGTCACATTTGGTAGTTCCTTTACTTTTTCCTCACATTTGACGGTTTCATTCTCATATTATGTAGTTTCAACATCACATGTGACAGTTTTTTTGTCACATTTGGTGGTTCTCTTATTTTTTCTCACAATTGATGGTACCATCCTCATATTATGCAGTACCAACATCACTTGTGACTGTACTTTTGTCACATTTGGTGGTTCTCTTATTTTTTTCTTACATTTGATAATTTCATCCTCACATTGTGCAGTTCCAATATCACATGTGACAATTTTTTTGTCACGTTTGGTAGTTCTTTTACTTTTTTCTCATATTTGACAATTTCATTCTCACATTGATGGTACCATCCTCATATTATGCAGCACCAACATCACATGTGATAGTTCTCTTGTCACATTCAGTAGCTCCTTTATTTTTTTCTCATATTTGACGGTTCTATCCTTACATTATGTAGTAACATCATTTTTTATCGTATTTTTGTCACATTCGGTGGTACCCTAATTTTAATTTCTCATATTTGATTGTTCCATCGTCACATTGGGCAGTACCAATATCACATATGACCGTATTTTTGTCACATTGAATGCTTCTTTTTTTCTTTACTTACATTTGACAATTCTATGTCACGTTTAGTTGTACCAACATTACATATAGGCGTAGCCAACCCAACCCAACCCAACCCCACTGAATTACCTAATAATCAACAACCATATATAACAAAAATACTTCTAAAGTCTCCAAAATTCTGAAATACCCTTAAATATACTAAAATTACCAAAATGCATTCTAACAATTAAAAATTACCAAAATATCCTTGAAACTCTAAAAAATTATTGGGATATCCTTAAAACCTAAAAAGTGACCGAAATGACTTTAAAATCTAAGAAATAACTGAAATACTCTCTAAACCTAAAAAATAATCGAAATTCCCTTAGATACTAAAAAAAATTACCTAAATGACAATGAAATTTAAAAAATGACTAAAATGACCTTGAAACTTATAAAGTGACATTAATGCCCTTAGAACCTAAAACTGACCATAATGCAACTTAAACCTAGAAAATTACCAAAATACCCATAGAACCTTAAAAATTACCGAAATGACCTTGAAACCTTAAAAAATTTTAAAATACCTTCGAAACTTACAAAATGACCAAAATACCTCATTAAACTTGAAAATTGCCAAGATACCCCTGAAACCCTCAAAAATTACCAGAATACCCTTAGAACCTAAAAAATGATCAAAATACCTTTAGAAACTTAAAAAAGGACTGAATGACCCTAAAACCTAAATTTTTTTTTTGAAATTACCCAAAAACATTAAAAATGATCGAAGTAACCAAAAAACATAAACAATAACCAAAAATACCCCATAACAGTTGAAAATAACCAAAATTCCTTGGAAACCCTTTAAAACTACCAGAAAACCCTTTGAGCCTAAAAAATAACTTAATGACACTAAAATCTAAAAGATGACTAAAATGACCCCGTAACCTTAAAAATTACTTAAATATGCTTAGAACCTAAAAAAATAACCATACTTTTGTCACATTTCGATGGTACTCTAACATCACATTTGACAATACCAATATCACATTTGACAGTACTTTTGTCACATTTATTGGTTTTTTTTTTCCTCACATTTGACAGCTCCATCATCACATTGGGTTGTACCAATATCATATCTGACCGTAGCTTTACATTTGGGCCCACCACTAAAGTCAATTTTTACTTACTTATTTCTTTATAGATATGTTTGCAGCAAAAAATGAGGATGAAGATGGCAATCTCACATTGGGATGTTTTAAAATACATATAGGGACGATGATAAGTATATGTCAAAATTGATGGTTCTTTTTTTTTCTCACTAATTATCATAATACCCTTGAAACCTAAAAAAATGACCATAATACCCACTACTAGGCAACCTCCAATACCAGGTTACTAAAACATGACATTTGATGGTACCATTCTCACATTGTGCAGTACTAACTTCATATGTGACTGTACTTTTGTTACATTTGATGGTTCTCTTATTTTTTCTTACATTTGATAGTATCATCCTCACATTGTAGAGTACCAACATCACATGAGTTGTAATTTTGTCACATTTGGTGGTTACCTTATTTTTTTTTCTCACATTTGATAGTATCATTCTCACATTGTGTAGTATCAACATCACATGTGATTGTACTTTTGTCGCATTTGGTGGTTCCTTTGTTTTTTTTTCTCACATTTAATGGTACCATCCTCATATT
This sequence comes from Castanea mollissima, assembly GCA_014183005.1. NCBI lineage: Eukaryota > Viridiplantae > Streptophyta > Magnoliopsida > Fagales > Fagaceae > Castanea > Castanea mollissima. The sequence goes on along the minus strand of JACAVU010000002.1, from coordinate 60,383,438 downwards.
GTGCAATACCAATATCACATGTGGTTGTACTTTTGTAACATTTGGTGGATCCCTTCTTTTTTCTCAAATTTGATGGTACCTTTCTCAAATTTGATAGTACTATCTTCATATTGTGCAGTACCAACATCATATGTAACTGTATTTTTAACATCACATTTGATTGTACCTTTCTCACATTCGGTGGTACTTTAATTTTTTCCTCAAATTTGACAGTTCTATTGTCACATTGGGCAGTACCGACTTGACTTGTGACTATACTTTTGTCACATTTGATGATTCTTTTACTTATTCTCACATTTAATGGTTCCATTGTCACATTAGACAGTACTAACATCACATTTTACTGTACTTTTGCCACATTCAATTGTACTCATATTTTTCCTCACATTTGATAGTATCATCCTCAAATTATGCAGTACCAACATGACACGTGACTGTACTTTTGTTACATTTGGTGGTTCCTTTATTTTTTTTCTCACATTTGATGATTCCATTGTCACATTAAACAGTACTAACATCTTATTTAACAATATTAGATTACGCTGTAAGCAATCATAAAAATTAGCTCAGTTTAAACATTCAATCGCCATTTAACAAATCTTGTTGTTGGCTTATTTTGACAAAGTGATGAACTAAATTAAGAAAAATGATATCTTAAGGAGTAATGTGAAAATTGAAATAGAAGTCAGGTGACTAAATTGAATTTTAGCCAAAAACTTATATCATATCCTTAGCCCTATTTATTTTATTTGTAGGGAGATATGTAGCATGCACTGTAAACTATTCCATCAGTATGCTAATGCTAACAAAGTAATAGCTTTTGCAATTCTTGTCACATAAATGTTTTACAGGTCCCTATTTATTTATTTTAGAGAAAAACCAAGTTTAAGGACCTTGATGGTAAATCAATAGCAAAACTAAGTATAATTGATTCCCTGTCAAAAGACAAAATCAGCTGCTTGCAAATTGGATGTCAATGGGTTCATACAAAAATATTGCAATAACATCCTAGTGGGTTGGCATTAGTTAAGTTGTATTACCAATTCAACTTAGAGTTTTCAACTGCGACAAATGCAATTAGTAATTCCAATAAATTTTGGCATGAATGCATTAACAATACTTCATGTAATATGAGTAATTAAGCACTTTTCTTTAGATAAAATTGTACATAGAGAGAGTTTGATGCCAAATAAGCCATTTTGCAGGTTACAAATAGGTTTAACTCCAAGAGTAAGACCAAAAACTAATATTTTATTTGATTCTCTTCACGAGATTGACAGACACAAAATGGTCATTATTCCATGTGAGCCTGGGTTCAATGCCATCTTCAATTATTATACTCCTAGCTAGCCTGAAAGAGGAAAAAGAAAAAGTTTGAAGATTAGTGAATTGAAGAACTATTGACCACCGAAAAAATGTGGTGTCATATCAAGTAATGACCCTTCCAGTTTGTTAAGATATTACATAATGCTAAAAAAGAACAACTTAATCTGCCAAGGAACCTGTATGTCCTTCAAGCTTCAGATTACAATTTTAAACTCCTATTATGCAAATGACATAATGACCTTTTCAAAGTAGCATATCCAAGTCATGCTCTTCCTTATAATTGAAAGCATCATCAAAACCAATGGATCAACCTAATTCATCACAAAAAAAAAGATGAGTATTTCATGCTTAAAAAGAGTTTTTTTTTTCTTAAACTTTTTTGTGAATGGTACATTCATCCCACCAGCCCACTCCACAATCACGGAAGGAGAAAAGGATTGTTTTTTAATAGGGTTTGTGGGGAAGGAAGATTCCATCCTGTCCGAATTGATCAATGTGAAATTCAGATAAAGAACAGCTTGTAGATAAAGAAGGGCCAGTGAGCACTAAAAAGTATATATCCAAATAAAATATACATTTTCTTTACTTCCAGCACTTCCAACTACGTAACAACCCAACAATTTTGCAAATTGTCCAACAAGCTAGCCAATAGCACCAGATGCTGCTGAGATGAAGACATATTGTCCTTTCTAAGAAGAACAAACTTCATGGAAATCAGCATAGGTGGTCATACCAGGCATACCTTTTTTAGAATGAAAAGCCAAAGTCAGAAGATTAGTGTACATTTACAGGGAGAATTGAACAAGATGCCCACAAAATCAAAGGAGATATTAAATTAATGAAGCTACTCTTTGAGACATGCATATCAAAAGGGTATGTAGCATACCAAAGTCGAGTATAGTATGAAAGTGGTACATCAATGCGCATGATCTTTCTGAGGCCTTCTGTTGCTGTGATTGGGCTATGCTCTTCTCATCTAGCAGACCCCCATACCCGTTTATCAGCTGCAAGTTTTCACAAAGAAAAGTTCACAATTGCAAGCTAAAAATTGTACACAACATCATTTTTAACAAGCAATCACTCATGCATATATATATAATTAATCTATTTTAGTCATACAAAGAATTAGTTAATTTTTTAGTAGTCTCTAAAATGTTTAACAAGGTTATTCTTCTCTACACATTCTGCTTTCTTTCTTTTCTGTCATTTATCTCCACTAGTACCAAAAAACATACTCTGCATTTATCATCAACTATATCTTATCATTTTATTTACCAATAAAAGATTCCTTATTGTGATTCCAACTACACACATTACAACTTAGATGTACACCACATAGAAAATAAATGAAATAGAAACAAAGAAATAGCAACTCTATTCCTGTGTCCTCCCTAGGACATAGAAGAAAAAATTTATTTCTTTATAAAAACCCTTCCACCTTAAATACATAGGTGTTGCCTTTTTCCTCTGCTAACCAAAAAAAAAAAAAAAATCAACACCACACTAACAAGAACCCACACCCCTAGATGAGCAGAACACAAAGCCACAAGTTTTGGAAAAAATGAATCCCTTAGAAGCAATTCAACAATCACTTTCTGTGCCACTTATAAGAACCTTTTTTTTTTTTTATATATTCTAGTAGATAACTAGAAATTTTCCATTTCTCAATATCAAGACAGATACATAAGTTCCTTATCTATTGCATTTCACAAATCAACCCTAAAGGTCTTCTATCACTATTGCTTAATTAATTTAACTTTAAAAAAATAAAAAATCAAAAACACATTTTTTCCTAGTGAAATTAGCGGTTCCATAAATAAATGTCATCAAAATACCCCCAACAACCCACATGATTAGGTAGGACGAAATATAAGCAAAACAAGCTTTCTATATGAAAAATGAAACAAAAAGGAAAAGGGCCAAACCATAGGTGAAGAACAGCTCTTTATGTAGTCTTACTTTACCTTAAACCCCAATATTCACCGTCAGTGATTCATTTCTTAACTCAATCATCGATCAAATGAGCATTTGATAATCCACAATTCAGAGCTAGCAAATTATTGCTATTTACTTGTGCAAACAAAAGGCATAGCCAAATTCTAGAGAAAAAAACAAAACAAAACGAATTTTCAACTTGAATTAAGATAAGGAAAAACAAAACATACCCAGAATTGAAATGATACTGAAAAAGATTAAAATACCCAAAATTTTAGAGTCAAAATGAGAAAAAAAAAATAAAAGAAGAAAAGAGAGACCCAATATTGAATATAAATTGATTAGACTATAAAAAATATTAAGAGTAAAGAGAATTGAAGAAATCTCACAAGTCGACGATATAGATCCATTTGAGAGTGGAGTAGACAAAATCTAGTTCATCAGGTTTGAAGGAGTTATTGACGAAGCACACAACCCGAGAGAATGAGTCCTTCTCTCTCTTGGGCCATCGGTGGTGGAAGCCAAGCACTGCAGAGATGCATCGTTTAGTATTTTGAAGTAAAAGAAGGATCACCCACTGGGTTTCAGTTTGAGAGAGAAGATGCGAGAGAGGAGACGCAAGAGAGAGAACACTAACTGGTGCATTCTTGCCTTTATATATTACCTACTTAACCGGTAATTGGTTTTTCATTAAAAGTAAATAAACGGTCAGATTCAAATGTGTAAAATCTATGGCCAAGATTAAAGATGGTACCGTACACCTCTAAAAAAGAGAGGGTACGGTATAATGACCCATTTGTATTATTTGATCTCCTTTACGAGGAGAACTAAAGTTTCAAAACTTCTCAATTTATAGTTAACAATTGCATTTTTTTTAAAAAATTTATAGAAGCCGGTTAATCTTGTTGGGAGCCAATGCTACTTATTAGAAAGTAAAGATCTTATGATTCTTATCTAATGAACTGACAATTAAGCGCATATAGACACAAAAATTTCACAATTTATAATTAAGCCGTTAGCATCATCCAAACAATTAAAAGTACTTTTCCAATGGCATCCTTTTTTGCTAAGGTGATGTACTAGTAACTTAGTGTTGGACAATCATCCCATTATAATTAAACTTGGTACATGATTATTGTATGAAATCATGTTAATATCTATGTAAACCATTATTTATTTTATAAAAAAGAATCACATACATTATTTTGAAGTGTTTTGCTCATTCATGCTAGCATTGGAATTAGTAACAGGGACATAATTAGAAATTTAGTTTTGGGTCCGGGAGGGGGGGGGGGGGGGTGGTTCTACTCAGTATTGTTTTGTTTTTATAAAAATTCTGTTAAATGCCAATTTACTTATTATTATTATTATTATTATTATTATTATGGGCTACGAATATATTATTAAAATATTATCAATTTGAAAATAACACTTAAACAATAGTATCATAAAAATAAAGATAAACATGAAAATAAATATATTTGTTTTATTTGATGCCACAAACATATGTTATTCTTTATTCAAATAGAAGCGTAGGAAAATATAGAAATTTCAATGTCAACATTTGAATTTTTGGGTTGTTCATACCACTTTCTCCTTCATTTTAACATACAAATTATTTTCTTACTATATATGCGAAAGAAGCTAAGTTTCAAAGTTTCTAAACTCTAAACAAGTTTAAGTATCTAAAGATAATACAACCTTATTTTTTAATATTAGATGTATAGTTTTTTTTAAAAAAAAATTTTATTCTCACCTGCACGTTGCATTTGAAGGAATAAAGAATTAAGGATATTTTCTGAATCTTCTAAAGAAGTATACTTAAAGAGATGGGTTTTTAGTGGCAACCATGGTATAAATTGGTCAAAATCTTGTGGGCTAAAAACTCATAACATATGTGGCTCTTAAATTAGATGATCACTTAGCTACATTATTGGGAATCACACTTACAAGTTCATTTATAAGAATTTAATAAAAAAAAATTCATTTCAATATCATTAAAGATCATAGTTTTAGTTTTGTTATCTTTGATATCTCCCAAATTTGGATCTAAATGGGGAAATGTGTTTTATTTCAATTATTATGATTTCCTTACTTAAGTGGTTGTTGGTTCAATATTGAGCATTTTTTACCTTACAGTTACCGACAATTTAGGCTTTTGTGAAAGCCTATGATTATTTGCAATACTTTTGGTTGTTATATTATTTTAAGTTTTTTTTTTTTTTTTTTTTGTTCTCTAATGCAATCAAATGTCAGAGGATGTGGTTGTACAAAAAAAGTGGTGGATTAATACATGCCAAGCAAATGCAATAACAACAGAGTGCTAAATTGCATAATTTTATATAGTAATTTGTATAAAAATTATCACATTTCACATTGTAATTTAAATCCAATATAATAATTATATTTTACTTTATTTTGCTTCACATTTTTACTATCGTGTCTTGCATATAATTAGGGATATCAATCAACTGATAAATGGAAACTTACTAGTTTATTTTGTATATTTGATTTAAAAGATCTAAATGGGGTATGAATATATTAATTAAGAATTATTATTTTTAAATATAACCATTAAAAATCATAAAAATAAACATGAACATTAAAAAAAAAATTTGTTTTATTTATACTTACAAACATATGCTATTCTTTATTCAAATAGAAACATAGGAAAATATGGAAATTCATTGTCAACATTAATTGAATTTTTTTTGGCTATTTGTACCCATTCTCGCTTGTTTTTTATATAAAAATCAAATCTTGACTATTTATGTGAGTCACAACTTAGAATGTAAATTTTATTTTAGAAAAAGAAAGTATTTTTTATTTTTGAATAAAATAAATGTCTAAATTATACTCCCTCCATCCTAAATTGTTTGGCCCATTTAGAAAATCCAAATTTTAAGAGAATATCAATTATTTTCTTGTATTTTCAAAATTACCCTTGAACAAAGTTATAAAAAAAAAATTCTATCGTTTAAATTTTTAAAAAAAGAGTAGTTATCAGAAATTTGAAATACAAAGTTATCAGCTAGAATAAACCTCTTTTGGGTCCTTTTTTAACAAACTAAAACATGTTTAGAAAAGCTTTCACAATTTGTGTTGCATGGGTTATTGGATATTATTTTCAAAAAATAAAATAAAATGAAGCCTAAAAAAAAAATACTCCTAATACAATACAAACACTATTATCCTGAATACTACAATGCAACTGTTGAGATTTGTTTTCTTTTTAAATGCTCCCAAAAATAAAATAGGAGCATAAAAGGAAAAATAGTAAATTATAGGCTTCTAATTGTAGAAACAAGATAATATTTTGGGATATTTTAAAATGAAAAATGGACAAACAATTTGGAACAGAGAGAGTAATCAAATAAAATAATGGCACAAAACTACATATTTTTATACTGATGTAACATGACATTGCAAAAAAAAAAAAAACACAAAAAAACAAAAATGAAGTAGTTATCACTTGCTCATCAATCACATGGACTCAATGAACAATCCACTGGCAATGTGTAGTATCTTTCATAGTTCGTGCAATAATAAAAAAAAATAAGGTCAGCACCCAAGCATAATCTATTTTTTTAGAATCCAAGAGATACCAAATAAAATATTAATCCAATCAATTTTCAGTTATTGAAACACATGCAGGGTATGGATATTCCCATTGGTCTCATGAGATCCTAAGTTCAAAATTCTTAATCGGTGTCTTGGGGCCACTTCTAATAACTTCTTCCTTTTAATTACCTGCCGAGTGTAAGACACGGGAATACACACAACAACAAGAATAGTTAAGCATTCAAAGTGCTCTTAATACCCACATTAGCCAATAAAAAAAAAACAATTAAGACAAGATAAGCTCAGTGCAAAAAGCAACTAGCTAAGTCCTAACATGGCAACTCTTCAACCTCCATTAGAGAACCCCAAAACTTCTCACTGCAGGAGTACTCTTTATCTAATTCTCTCCTTTCCTGCTATCATTAGCTCAACTACACTTGTTACTACCTATATTATCAAACTCAGCTCTTCCAATTCCCTTTTACACAACCACGTCTGTGATCAAGCCCGTGATCAAGCAGGATGCATCGCATGGTCTTAGAAGTTGTCAAAGACACAAACACAATCATGTTGCAAATGAACGATGTCCATCAGCTATACAAAAAGCAACAGATACGGCCAACAAGTGGCTTTGCTTGATTGTGTGGAGCTAATGGACTTGTCCATGGACAGGGTTATTTACTCAAAAAGTGGCTCTTCAAAATATATATGATCACCTGTTCCATTGAAGATGCACATACATCTCTAAGTAGTGTACTCACCAACCATCTCACATTCACTACCAATAAATAAATAAATAAAAAGTGTTCTATAGCCGCGTTTTAAAAACGCGGCTATAGCTCCTAAAAACGTGGTTATAGGTCCATTTGGTCTTTAGTTGTGCTTCAAGATGTGGCCTAAACACCATAACTATAGGTCTAATAGGTCTATAGCTATGTTTTTCCTAAACGTGGCTATAGGAGCAATTTTAGCCACATTTTTAAAACGCGGTTATATCCATTTAAGAAATGCGGCTATAGGTCCTCAACCTACAAATCCATTTAAAAAACGCGGCTATCGACCCTTATATTTTTTTAAAAAAACTTTGATTACCAAAAATTAATTTTCGGTAGTCAAAAGCTTTTTTGTATTTTTTAAAATTAAAATTAAAATTTTTAAAATTAATGCTTTCAAACTTTAAAATTTCAAAATTAATCAAACACAACACGCCCACATTACAAAAACAACATGCTCTAAAATACAAGAAAACAGTACAAGAACACAAACAAAACATCTCCTTCAACGAAATCAACCCAAATTGAACACACAATCTATTCAAGGAAAACAAAAGCAGAAGCTCAAAAAATACAAAAGCACACACTCAAGAACACAAACCCATTTGCCTTAGTCTACTTGAAACCCACATCCAAACCCACTTTGAAATCAAACACAAATCCAAGCTAAAAATGCGGCCTTTCGAACCCCCAATATCAAATCCCAAACAAAAATCAGAAAATACCCATAACAGAAACACATCAAAAAAGAGTCCATATGCTCAAACCCAAAATTAATTAAAACACAATCAAACAAAAGAAAATAATTTTTGGCCATGGGTCAAAGAAAAATAAAGCAAAGAGAGATAATTTTTTGAGGCACTTTAGCTTCATTGATTCAAAATCTTCAAATCTAAAGCAAAGAGAGACTAAATCTTCAGATCTACTGTAAAGAGAGGCAAAAAGTTAAAGGGATCGAAAATGAGAAGGAATAATGAAATATGGCCGGTATTCAAAAAATAAAAACCAAAATAAATGATGTTAGTGGATAAAAATAAAAACCAAAACCAGATCCTCCCCACTGTTGCCATGATATTCTAGTAGTGACCCTATTTTTCCATTCATCCTCTCATCTAGTCCACCTTCTAATCTTCTAATCTTCTTCTTCTTCTTCTTCTTCACGTAAAGTCCCAAAAGCCAGACCACTTCCTTCTTTTCTATATTTTATCTTATGTTATGGTTATGGACAGTAGGTACAATTAATAGCTTTTTAACTTTTAATTTTTTTTAGGACAAGTGTAGCATTAATGGTCTTTAAACTTGAAGTTTGGGCAGTGTGCCTTTGATAGGACACTAACCCACATGAACTTAATTCAAAGTTTTAAAAAGTTTTATCTTTTTAGTTTTTGTTTTTTTGTTTTTTTAACTTAAAAGCTTCTAGCAGCAAGTACGAAAAGACAATGTTGTAAGATAAAGTTGCAAGTATGAGAAGACATTAATTATTATTATTATTATATTATTATTATTATTATTATTATAATAAGTTCTTCAAGATGCTATTGTAGGACCTGTAGCCACGTTTTAAAAACGTAGCTATAGGTTCTCCTTTTAAAAAAATAAAAAAATTATTCAATTGGATCTATAGCCATGTTTTTAATTGTGGCTATAGATTTAACCTATAGCTGCATTTTAAAAATGCAGCTATAGGTCCATGTTTTTTTTAAAAAATTATTTGCTAGGCCTATAGCCATGCTTTTAAATGCAGCTATAAACATAACCTATAACCACATTTTAGAAACGCAGCCATAGGTTAGCTATAGCCGCGTTTTAAAAACTTAGCTATAGGTCCTCCTTTAAAATAAATTATTAAACTGGACCAATAGCCACGTTATTACACTCGGCTATAGACTTAACCTGTAGCCGCGTTTTAAAAACGTGGCCATAGGTTAGCTATAGCCACATTTGAAAAATGCGGCTATAGGTCCTCTTAAAAAAAATACTTAGCTAGATCTATAACCACATTTTTAAAACATGGCAATAGACCATATCCAAAAAAACGTGGCTAAAAATACTTACAAACGTGGCTATAGACTTAACCTATAGCTGCGGTTTAAAAATGCGGCTATAGGTCAGAGTTTAAGCCGTGCTTATAGGAAACACGACTATAGGTTAGTTATAGCTACGTTTTTTGTAAACATGGCTAAAGGACTCAAGGACTTAAGGACTTAATATCAGGAGCCAGGAGCCAGAACTTCCTTAGCCATGCTTCTTGTAATTTCACACTTGGAAACCAAAGTGATGATAGATGAGGAGCCATTAAATGAGGAATTTTCGACATGAGTCACGAGTATCAAACAGGACACTTTTACAAGCTTTGCCTAAGGAAATCGAGGCCATCATTGTAATGGCAAAGACTAGGTACATTTAAAATAACTTGATGATCGTAGGTGACGGCATGAATTCAATGACTACCATTGGTAGCATAAATGTTGTTGACAGAACCACAACTTTCAATTCTGCAATTGTAGGTAAACATCCTTCCTTTCTAGTCAAGATTTGAAACGTATTACATTGCTCAAGATGGTAATAAGGGTATATTGCAAATTACACCGTAAAGTTTGAAGGTGTTTTGAATTTTACACCCTAAGATTTCAGAATTTAAATTTTACCCCTAAAGTTAAGTGTATTTGGATTTTACACTCTGTCATCTCAGAATTTAAATTTTACATCCTAAATTTTAAGAGTGTTTATATTTTACACTCTAAAATTTTAGAACTTGGGGGTGTAAAATGTAAAAACTCCCAAATTTTAGAGATGTAATTTACAATTAACCCTAATAATAAATATTTAAAATTAAACAAATTATGAGATTTGTTTTTTAGAGGTCACCTTAGTCCCACACTGTTCATAAACAAGAAAAAAAAAATATCATAGTTAAAGTCCCTCCAACTAATTGTTTTTAATTAGTGCTAGTTTGTTGCCCAATTGAGACAAAAGGTAATAATTGTGTGATAACTGATAGGGTAAATTGTTAATTAACCTGTTTGAATTTTACACCCTAAAAACTCAAAATTTGGATTTTATCCCTTGAAGTTTGGGACTGTTCGGATTTTACATCTTGACATTTCAAAATTTGGATTTTACCCCTTATATTTTAAGGGTGTTTAAATTTTACTCCCTAAAGTTTGAGAATATTTGGACTTTATACCTTGAAGTTTTAGAATTATGGATAGAAGAACATGAGATGATAAAAATTGCTCTAATTTAACAATTCTTTGGATATCATTTCAATTTTTAAAAATTGAGTTTATGTTAGTCTAGCAATGCTATTTAAATGTTTTTTTTTTTTAAATTGATAATTTCATATTACTTATCTTTTTTTCTTTTTCTTTTTTTGATAAGTTGCAATAACATTCAAGAAAACGACACTAACAAAGACTGGCATCTTCCTTACAAGCAAAAGCCACATTGGCTGGAAGATTGTCCGAGACCAAATAGAAAGAAACTAAGGACACTAACGCAAACCTTGCTACCTCATGGGCAATAGAATTTCCACTTCTGTTGACCCAAAAAAACAAACAAGAACCAACCGATTTAGCTAAGAAACAAATGTCAGAAACCAAGGAGGAGATAGACCATTGGGGACAATTCGTGCAGTCCATGATTGCATCAATACTATTCTTTGAGTCATTTTCCAGAATGATATCACTCCAATCAATTTGTTAGCAAGCTGCAGAGCCCATAAGATGGCTTCAGTCTCAGCAGAGAGCGGGGATCTCTTTGGTAGAATCTTGGACCAGGCCTTCAACACAATACCATGATCATCTCTAGCAATGACCGCTGAGGCTAAGTTGTTTTGAGAAATGGCCGCATCCATATTGAGTTTGATATAGCCAAAAGGAGGGGGAGACCAGTGAACGACTAGTTGTTCAGCTAAAGGTGCTTGAGGAATAAAGAAAATATTAGCACATTCATTTAGTTTTGCCCCAATCCTGCCCAAGGATGCCTGAAGGTCAATAGAAACTTTAAGGTGTATAACAACAATACAAGTGCACCATATTTGCTCCATAGTAAGCGCCATACTAAGGGATACAAGCCACATTTCCTGCGTTTGACAGAGAGCCGGTGGTGGTTCCAGGATTACCTTAATGATGTCACTAGGGTGAGCTAAGTGAGCTTCATTAGATTTGAAACCCCAGCATGTAGAGAACCAGAGAGCCTTGGCTGCAGGGCATTCAAGGAAAAGATGAGAAGCAGATTCTACCTCTTGGTTATAGAGTACACACCACGGGTCAGATATATCCATGCAGCTCATTAGGTTTTCTCTCGTGGAAAGAGCATTTACAGCAACTCTCCAGAGGAACATTTTGATTCTTTCCAAACCTCTCATTTTCTAGAGCTTTGACCAATTTACTTTGGTGGCAGCCTAGAAGGAGGGGTTAAGCAGCAGCTTCTTATAAGCAAATTTTACCAAGAAAAGACCTTTGGAATCTTGAATCCACAATAGCTTATTTGGCTTCAGCCTGATAGGGATGGGAATGGCAAGGATTGCTTGAGCTGAAATGGGGTTAAAGATATCCCGAAACCTAGTTGTCTTCCAGATATAAAGTTCATGATCAATAAGCTCAGCTACTTTCATGGGCAACAGACTACTGGCTCAACTTTTAGGGAGGGGATGAAGCCTTTAATCTAGGGTTCCCAAGGGTCTGACCAAACATCAATTGATTCACCATCTCCAATGAGGAATCAAGCTCCTCTGCTAACTACTTCCCTTGCTTTCTCAATGGCTTTCCAAGTGGGCGTGTGCATACTTAGAAGCTTCCGCCCTAAGCCAGTCATCTTTTACCTTATATTTTGTTTTGAGAATCCTTATACAGAGGCTATCTCTCTTGGATGCTATCATCATTGCCAACTTTGCCAGTAATGCGAAATTTATGTTTTTAGTTTTTTTGAAACCCAAACCACCACTATTTCTTAGACAGCATAAGTTTTCCCAAGCTTTCCAAGCTAGAAATCTTCCCTCCTTTTGTTTAGACTTCCACTAGAACCCTCTAGCTAGGGCATCCAAGTTGTTGCACACTTTGTTAGGAATAGAGAATGAGGACATGGTGTAGATCGGCATTGATTGAGCCACTAAGTTAATTAAAGTCCTTCTCCCTGCCTATGACAGGCATTTACTTCTCCATCTTGACTGTTTCACTTCAAGCTTATCTTCAAGAAATGCAAAGTCCTTAGAAGGTATCCTTGATAGGAACATTGGTGCTCTCAGGTATACCGCATCCTTTTTTGGGCTTTTTACTTGGAGGATACCTTTTATGGACCTATGAGCTTGGCTTTGTGTGTGCTTTGAGAAGAAAACCCTTGACGTGCTTCTGTTAATAGATTGGCCCAATCACCTACAGTACTTCTCCAGCGTTTTCACTGAAATTTCTGCATCGTTTCTAGAGGCCTTTGTGAATAATATGATGTCTTCAGCATACATAACATGGGAGATCGTTGGCCTATTGATGCTAGATTTTATACCAGCGATATTTTTCAATCTGAGTTCATGCTCTATACGTCTGGATATCACTTCTTGGCCCAAGATAAATAGGTTTGGGGAAGGTGGATCCCTTTGCCTAAGACCCCTACTTGGCTTAAAGCACTTTGATTTGCCCCCATTAACAACCACTCCAAAAGAAACTGAAGACTGACAAGCAATGATCCACCTTGTGAAGGTTTCTTTGAAATGAAAATGAAGGAGGACTACTTCCAAGAACTTCCAATTTACTTTGTCATATGCCTTTTGGAGATCAAGTTTGATTGCCATAAGGCCTGGCTTGGTTTTGCAAGTCTTAAAGCTATGCAGAATTTCCTGGACAATGATTTGGTTCTCTACTTTTTACCTGTTTGGTATGAAGGCCGATTGGATAGGTGATATCAATTTATCAAGAAAGGTCGAAGCTTTTCCACCAAGAGCTTTGAAATGATCTTATATACCATGTTACATAGGCTGATTGGTCTAAAATGATTAGCAGTGGTAGGGTTCGATAACTTAGGGATGAGAACAATTAGGGAGCTATTTACCTCCTTTTGCATTGAACCCCTGATAAAGAAGGAATAAACTACCTTTACGACATCATTTCCTACTGTAGACCAGAGTTGTTTATAGAAAAGAGCCGGGAAGCCATCGGGCTTGGAGCCTTTAAGTCCTACATCTGAAACAAGGTAGTTGTGATCTCTTCCGGAGATGGGATGCTTTATAAACTCTCATTTTCTTTCTCATTGATGCAAGGCAGCACCAAATATTGAAGGTGCTCAAGGAAACATATATCATCTTCTTTGAAAAGATTTATGAAATTATCTCAGAATTGATTCCTGATTTGGCTAGAATCATGGATCCATGACCCATCTTCATTTTTTATAGCATGTATATTGTTGCTTATCCTACGAATGATGGTAGACAAGTGAAAAAACTTTTGAGTTTTTATCACCTAGTTTAAGCCATAGTTCTCTGGACTTTCGTCTCCATATCACTTCGTTTCTGAGAAGCCATTCCGAGAGTTCAGTTTGAAGACCATTTTCCACTAAACCATTTTCATGTGAAGGCTGTCTATCTTGCACTTCCTTGATTTTCTTGAGGAGAGAATTAATTTTGTCCTGGCATCAGCCAAACACCTTATTCCATTTGCAAAGAGCATCTCTGGTTGCAGCTTGCTTTTTGTACAATTTAATGAACTTTGATCCTGAAACCCTTACATTCCAAGCACTTTGAATAACAGCATTGCAATTTTCATTCCTAAGCCAAACTACCTCGAACCTGAAAGACCTATGAGCAAAACTGTCACTTGGGTTTGTGTCCAGTAGGATCAGGGCGTGGTCAAACTTGATAGCACCTGTATGGGTGATGGTCGCTTTTGGGTAACCCAGCCGTCGAAATGATTGCCACCCCCTGTCTAGCCTTCTTTTGATTGAGGATTTACCCCACTTACCTTTGGCCCAGGTGAATTTGTTCCCTGAGTACTCCAAAACCTCTGCATTTAGCTCAAACAATAATTATTAAAGGTAGTTTGTAGAAGATGGCCCTCCTTTCTTACCTCTTAATTGTTCCTCATCGTTGATTATAAAGTTGAAATCCCCAATGCAAGCCCACGGTCCCTGGTGGGATTCAAGAAGAGCAAACAAATTCCCCCATGCTTTTTTCTTCTTTGATTTGTATGGTGGACCATAGAAGCTAACTAACAACCATGACACATTGGTCAATTACCTAGACTGCAATTAAATTCTTATCATACTCCACCTCTTTTATGGCTAGGCCATTTTTCCACATAATACATAATCCCCCGGCATTGCCCTTAGAATTATCAAACTTAATAAACTTAACATAATCCATCCTATTTATATCAGCCTTTGTTTCGGATAGGAAGACTACCTCAGGTCTTGCCCCTTTTATTTGAGCCCCAAGGGCTACCGTGGCATAGTTTGAATAGTATCTTTTTACTCACCCAAGATTAGTTTCCATTAATTATGCAGCCATTACCTACATCATTACTTCGATGTTAAAAAAAACATTAAAAAAAATTCAAGATCTAAAAAAGGAGCACAATACGTATCTATTAGCCAAAAGTGACTCAAAAAAATGTTTATGGCGTAATATTTAATAGAGAATATGTAACTATCAAAGGCTTTATTGTGGATGTAGGTCATTAGGTCAAACCATGTAAACATTCATATTTATTCTCTTTCATGTTTTCGCTTATCACTCAATCAATCAACAACTTTAAGATCCATGATCTCACTAGACTTTAATTATGAATCAACGCACATGGTAAATTGATATCTATGTGTAGGGACGTAGCTAGCTTTGGACTGAGGGGCAATGGCCTCCCTAAATTTTTTTAAAAAATATTATTATATATATGTGTACTAATTTTAGCAATTTTGTTCAATAAAATTACATTTTTTTCCCCTTGAACAATATCATTGATTCTTTTAAGGGTAATGCTATACTCATAAAATTTTTTACAAACTGTTTTGGTAGCAAATTCTTATTGGTTCGCACATGGACCCATCACTCACATCATTTTTTACCTTACTAGTAACCACTTATTACATCAATAATTTATAAAAAAAAAGTTTGTAACACTAGTATTTCCTCATTTTAGTGACTATAAAAAATTTATAGATCTAAAGTCTAAAACAAAATATATAAGCCTAAAAAAAAAAGCTCAACAACAAAAATTACTAATAGTAAAACTTAAAAAAAAAAAAAAGAGTTTAATTAACCAATTTTATTTAAAATAAACAACCTTGTCATTTTAAAAATTACAAACAAAAATAATTTTGTTCTTACCAACACACAAAAAAAAAAAAAAAATCATCAGGAGCAAAGTAGTAGTAGAGTCAAAGGTTGAAATCGCTGCACATAGCCAACAGTAAAGCCACCCCCCTTAACTCAAAGCTCTAGCTTCGTCCCTATTTATGTGGTTGTCAAAATTTTGAATTATAAACTTTTGTACATTTACTGCAAAGGAATTAGTTTTATTTTTAATTTTAAGGCACAAAGGTATTAATTATTCTTCTCGTCTTTAGAATATAATAAAAAAGAAAATATTTAATCCTTTTGTCATTATATAAGAGGTCTATGGTATGATTTGTCTATCTATACTACTATTTAAGAGATTTCTCCCCTTTAGGATTGACTTTTCGATATTTCAAAAATAACCCTATACCCTAAATTTAAGTAGAAACAACATTTAAGGATAACATTGTAAAGATATATTTCTAAAACATTTTTTATAAAAAAGGACCACTTCTCTGTTGGTTTTCAAATTGAGTATTAATTATTTTACAAGAAGATATTAAGAGTATATTTGATAACTATTTTTTCCCTTTATATTCTATTTCCAAAAATAATTTTCTATTTTTGAAACTAAAAAACTTGTTTGGCAACCCAAAGTGGACAAAAAATAAAAACTATTCTTAAAACTCAATTTGTAAAGAAAATTTAAAACATGCAAAATGTTGTTTTCAAAAGTCAATGAAAACACACATCTAATTTAATGAATCTATCTCATTTAATGAGTTAGCATTAGAGTTCAAAATCCTAGAAACATATTTTAGTATTTTCTATTTTTTTCTTCAAAAAACTATCTTTTTAATTTCAACTAACCAAACATGTTTTTTATTTCAAAAATACAAGGAATTTTTTTTTCTTTATATTCCCAAAAACAAGTTTTTGAAAATAGAATACAAAAACTGTTTCCAAACATAACCTATGTGAGGATAAGTAGGCTGAGTAGGAGTGTTGGGCTGTGGGCCATGCCCGAGGATACATTAAATGCTCTGCACCAAACCAACTGGCCACATTAATGGGAAAACGACACCTGAACAGTACTCTCTCTCAGTTTACAGTTATTCACAAAGCTTTCAGGACGTTTTGATGAAACAAGCATCTAAGAGATCACCTACAAGATTAACAAGTGGAAGGATGGGATGGAGGATAGAAAGACTATATAAGGGAAATGCCCTCGTAAAAAATAGGGCATGTAATCTGAGAAGAAAGAAAAAAAGAGCAGATTGAATTCATACAAACTTGAGTTATTATAAGAACATCACGTCCTCGGACTCGACCGAGGAGGGTTATTTCTCTCAAATTGTGATTTTCGTCTTATTGGTGTGAATCCTATTTACCGAGGTTCAAACTTAATCTGTTGGAATGTTTTCTTGTATAACTCACTTTCTAAGGCCAAAATGGGTTTTTGCCTTTTAGCGAAAAAAAAATCAGCATGTTGCCCCCTTTGTCAAACTAATTAGGGAAATGCCCTTATTTTGAAACTTGATTTTCTCAAAATCGACTTAAGCCCTATAGCGACATTTTAAGGAGCCTATAGTGATGTTTTTAAGGACCTATAGCGGTGTTTGTAACTCGAGCTCCATGAAGTCGAGTTATAGGTAAAAAAGAAAGAAAAACTTGCATGTAACTTGATTTCATGGAGGTCGAGTTACAAAACGCTGCTATAAGGCTCCAGAATTTTTTTTTTTTTTTTTTGAAACTCGATTTTTAAAAAATCGAGTTTCAAAAGAGGGGCATTTTTCTAATTAGTTTGAGAAATGAGGCATTTGCCCCTTTTTTTTATGTGCAAAATGGGCATTTGCCCATTTTCACCCACTTTCTAACAAATATATTGTTTTGGACTTGTTGGCCTTTCATCCACTGTTCTTGGTGTGTTGAAGTTCATCTCTTGCCTTTACAACCTAAAATATTTGAATTCCTTCCATCACTCCACATTTACACTCTTCTTTTTCTTTTTTCATTGGCCACAAGTTTTTTTTTTTTTTTTTTCTAAATGGTTATCTATTTTATTTTATTTTAGAAAAAACCCACTTTAAAACACCTTATTTCATTGCCTTGCCATGAAATTTTTACTACTTATCAAATTTGTATGAGATTATTTTTCTTTAAATGACAATAGGTTATATTTTTTGAAAAAATAACATACATTGTCTCTAAATTAGATATGTCTCACCAATTTCTATAAAAAGAAAAAAGATATATCCTATTTACATACTGCAATAAATATGTAAAATTTTGTTCATTTTTAAAACCCCACTAACACTTCTTTTTTCAGTGTTTTAAGGGGGAAAAAAACTACTTATTCGTTATCATTTGCTATAAAAATTTCAACAAAAAATTGTGATAACTTTTAACATTAATAGCCACAAACTTTGGACAAAGAGAAGAAGGTACTTTACGAGAAGAAAGTGGTGGTTTATGTCAAACAAAGAAAAAATAAAAAGCAATGGGATCTAACAATTTTTGTGGACAACTGCCTCAAATTTTATGAATATAATTTGACTTTCTTTTTTTTTTCTTTTTTTTTTTTTCTTTTTTTCCGTACTTCTAAGTATTTGAAATTCGGGTTAATAATAAAAACGCTTAGTTTGAATTATGAAAGATTCAACCAATGGAAGTGAAAAAGCAAATAGCCAAACCATTAGGGTACAAGGTAAAAAGTACATTAAGTAGTTTTTATTTTTATATTTGCTTAATTATATGATTATTTTGAGTAGAATATTAATTATGGAACCCACTAAAAGTCACTAACTAGCAACTAAGCCGTGAGGAGGTATTAGATTTTTTCAGTTAGGTTAGTGACGTGACAGTGAGAATAGGTGAAAAGCGAAAATCATGTGGGACTATGTAAGTCAAGTCTGTGTTTCATTGCTAAAGTGGTGAGTGCAAATGATTTCTATGTTACGGGTGCAAAATACATAACATACAAAGAATTGGATTATACAAATATTCATAGGAAATTTGTGGAGTAGAAGTCATTCATGAAGCTCTTAAAATATTACAAAGCTTCAAAACGCCAAAGATTAGGCTTTCTGGTGAAGGCCAACTTAGTTGTTTAGTTTTTTATACATATACAATTTTAAAAAATTATAAATATAATAAGAATACATTTGTTAAGAATTATTATAATTGATTTTATAAACATAAACATAAACACCAAAGAATTATTATAGCTTTTCTTTTATAACGATAGATCTTATGAAAACTATGGAGAGTAAAGGACCCAAGCAGGTATTTGGGCCTTTGGGCTCTAGTAAGGAGGGCCGATTTGTTCTTGAGTTAAGAATTTGTTAGTACTGCGAATCAACCCATACACCGAGGGTCTGAGGACATGTCCGAGGGTGAGTTTCTCCTCAGACAAACCCAAGAGAACTCGGAGATTCACTATGAAGGTCAAGACAGGATCCCGGAAAGACTGTTGGTTAAGAGGGGGAACCCTGAACCTTCTAGATACACTAGTGTTAGAAAAATATCATGAGCAAAGGCTGTCACCTCCATATTAAAGACTCTGCACCTACCTCCCTGGCCGGATTAATGGGGAAGTGACCCCTGAACAGTAGAACTGAAACTTCTGGTTACTATTCAAAGGCACTAAGAGAAGAAATATCTAGGAGGGAGAGAATTTGAGTGACAGGTGGATAAAGTATCAGGAGAAGAAGTATTTAGGGGGGTAGAGGCCAAAGAAAGGGGGAGATCGATCAGTGGTAAAGAAGAAAGATTAAGAATTGTAACCTTTAAAAAAAGACAGAAATAATATAGAAGTGGTCCTCGACTTACGTCCAAGGAGGTCCATTTGCAATTATCATTCATTTTTTACAAGTATTTGCACACCTTAGCCTGTTATCAAAGTTTTCAGCACCTCTAACCTAGATTTCAAGTCCACACTATACAAATTTCATTGTTTAAGGCTCATTGGGCCTGAGCCCATAATTGTCTTTGGGTCCAGGTGCAATTGTGCACTTACAATTGGCGCCATCTGTGGAAAATCGTGGGGTAAGCTAGGACCAAACTGGGAAAGTCTCTATCGCATCGTTTCAGTAGAGGGTATAGGGTCGTATCGACTAGCTGACCTAGATGAAAGAATTGTACAACGCCCGTGGAATGTAAATAACCTTCGAAGGTATTATTATTAATAAAATGTGCTTTTCTTTGTTAACAGTTTAAAGTTATAAATACCTCAGGGGCTTACAATCACTTTTATCAAGTGTCAAACAAAAACTTGGTTAAGTATGGTCCTCGAACCACAAACCTTGTGGAAATTGATATCTTGTCATTTGTTAAACAGAACCTTAGTTATGTCGGATCCTCGGACCTCCTACTTTGGGAAAATTAACATTTGAAGTTACTATTCTTAAATGTCAAACAGAAACTTGGTTAAGTATGGTCCTCGAACCACAAATCTTGTGAAAATTGATATCTTGTCATTTGTTAAACAGAACCTTAGTTATGCCGGGTCCTCGGACCTCCTACTTTGGGAAAATTAATATTTGAAGTTACTATTCTTAAGTGTCAAACAAAAACTTGGTTAAGTATGGTCCTCGGACCACAAACCTTGTGAAAATTGATATCTTGTCATTTGTTAAACAGAACCTTAGTTATGCCAGGTCCTCAGACCTCCTACTTTGAGAAAATTAACATTTGAAATTACTATTCTTAAGTGTCAAACAGAAACTTGGTTAAGTATGGTCCTCGGACCACAAACCTTGTGAAAATTGATATCTTGTCATTTGTTAAACAGAACCTTAGTTATGCCGGGTCCTCGGACCTCCTACTTTGGGACAATTAACATTTGAAGTTACTATTCTTAAGTGTCAAACAGAAACTTGATTAAGTATGGTCCTCGGACCACAAACCTTGTGGAAATTGATATCTTGTCATTTGTTAAACAGAACCTTAGTTATACCGGGTCCTCAGACCTCCTACTTTGGGAAAATTAACATTTGAAATTACTATTCTTAAGTGTCAAACAGAAACTTGGTTAAGTATGGTCCTCGGACCAAAAACTTTATGTAAATTAATATCTTATCATTTGTTAACCGGAACCTTAGTCTTTGTTTTTATTTTTATCACACACTTTGTGGAGATCAGTATTTTACCATCATGTGAGTTTTCTAATTAAGGCATTATATAGTATCCAAACTAAGTTAGTTTCTGTCAGGTTCTTAAAAATTTTACTTTGCAAAGCAAATGCACGCATGGCTGTTTGAAGGTTATAATTGTTCAACTCCTAGAGTTAGAGTTGTTTGTCCTGTTTTGTCTTTAGCTATATGTTAGAAAAAGACTTTCATGACAAGTATAAAAAGGATAAAGTGAAATAAATACAACACAGATGGAAATAGAATAAAATTGTTCTTCATTAATTGTATACATAAAAAAAAAAAAAAGAAAAAAAAGAAAAAAAAGGAGTACCGAAAAGTCCTATACTAGGCCCTAAGCTTGGGGAGGGGGGTCTTGGAGGGAGCTGCTGCCAGCCTCAGTGCTCTTCAATTCCAGCTCAAAGGTAGACAAAACTTGCTTCCCTTTGTCTGTTGAAGGAATGAGGGGCTCCACCTTCTGAGTTTGCTCCTTCTCGGCACCACCACACTCATCCTTCTCTTTGTGTGAACCTTCAGGTTTTATAGGATTAGGAACGAGTTCTTGCACCACGGGAGGATAGGCAGGAGAGGCAACAACAGGAGGGTCTTCTATCTCCTATATGTCTAGGGGAAGCCAAATGTTCTCAGGCTTCCTCAACTCGGAAGCTTGAGGAACACCTGCTGCATTCATAGCCTCTCCCCAGACCTATTGACAGTACTCTCGGCACAAGGCCGCAAAGGCTTCTGTCAATAGTTCCTGCGTTGCAATTACTCCCTCCTGATAGCTGGCCTTCTTTGCGGCCTCCAGTGCATGATTGTGGGTGCAAGCTTCCTCCTTCACCCGCGTAAGCTCCTTTTCCAAGTCAGAGCGTGCCTGTTGGACTTGGGCGAGCTCGTCATCCTTTTGGCGAAGAAGCTTACGTTGCCCCTCCATTTGGTTCTTCATCGTCTTTAAGTTGGCCTCGGCACCATCCTTCTCTCTCTTTAGATCTGCCAGCTGCGACGTGAGTTTCCCGTTTTCTGCTAAGGCCTGGCCTAGGGACTTCTCTGTCTCTTGCCGTAGCTCTTGCTCCATCCCAGTTCGTTTCTGAGAATCCTCCACAAACTTCTCAGCCGCGAAAACTTCTTGGATGGCCTGCAAAAAATGTTAGGGGTTAAATGTGGTAAAGTGTTTACAAATAAACCTAGAGTACAAGTGTGAGGAGGAACTTACCAGAGCTAAATCCCTTTTTAATGAAAGGAACAGCTGAGGCTGGCCCATCTTCTCCAAGGCTTCCATGTCCTTGGGCAGCAGAAGAGGACGCTCCAACGCCTCGGCCAGGTGGAGGGCATGGCCTTGTTGGAACGACCTGATGTTGGACTGGAGGGGAATTGGCGCTCTGTCCAATCTCAGCTCGGGAGACCACATAGCTGGTGCTCGGCGCACTTCGGCCATGTCTCTGATCTCCCCGCTTTCAACTGAACGGGCGCGCCCTTTGCCCTTGTCCAGTTTCTACTGCTGGGCTAGCGGTGGCTAATGCTTCAGCTTCTTCTGCTTCTCGCCGCTAGCCCCCTCGGCCTCCACCTTCCTTTTCTTCTTCGGATCTTCGGTAGGAGGCTTGGGGTCGGCTGGAGGAGGAGGTGGTGGCAAGGCAGGGGGAACTTGGGATCCCCTCGCCCCCTTGTTGGCAACTTTCTCCCCTCTTGCGGTCAGGAGGTCCTTAAGCACGTCTATGTCCTCTTCAACAGAGCTGTCATCTAGACGTGCTATCACTAGACTAGGTATCCCAGAGGTCTCGACAGCTTCCTCTTCCTCGTCGGAGAGTACGACAAATGGGCTTTCGCGAGGCCTTTAGACGTCCTCAAGCCGAAACTTGTTTATCTCCTCGTCCAACGTGTTCGACGAAGACACTTGCTCCTCTGGGATGACAGTTGCCTGAGAATGCGCAGCGAGAGGGATTGCCGCAATGGGCTGTGTACAGTATGGTGTGGAGGTCGTCAAGAAGGTCGTGGTCGGCCAGGAAGTGTGGTCTGGCTACGTGAATCCTCCTACGCCTCCGGTCACCGGCAATGATGGCATTCTCGATCTCCTGGAAGTCCGAGGAGATAAGGTCGTACCCTAATATCAAATGAGCCGCCCTAAGTAGTAAGTCCGCATTCACGAACACCTCTGACCGAAGCACTCAGTTCAAGTCTGCAACGTTGCAGTGGCTCAAGCGAGGGGGCACGTGTTGTTTATCTGCAAAGAAAGACACCAAGGACAAACGAACATGGTCAGACTTTTGAGACATGTGGTAAATCAAAGTCAAACAGTTTGTAAATGCAAATGACATTCTAAGATGTTTAGATGGGGTTATGAGGCGGGAAGTTAGATCCTAAGGAGTCGCACCTGGATCTCCCCACTCAACTGGGTAGTGGGGGCCGTCGTGCCAATTGCTTGAGACGATGAGGTAGTCGTCCTTTATACCTTTATTAGATTTGGGCAGACAGGAGATCAACCTAACTACGCTAAAGCGGGATTTGATATAATAACCTACTCTAGTGAGTTTGTGGCATTCGTACATAAAAACGACATCATGTGAGGTGAGGTTCAGACCCATCTGCTCATTTAGAGCGTCGACGCTTCCTAAGACTCTAAAAACGTTGGGAGCGCATTGATCGGGACACAACCGGTGGTTGCGGAGGTACTCCCTGGTTATGCTTTTCATTGGGATGATGACCTCTCCGGTTTTCCTAGAGTCGGTCACGGCTTCCGCCGGGTAGTATCTTAAACCTACGTCGTCGGGAATGTGATACTTAGCTCTAAAACCTTCCATCCCAGCGGCGGAGTCAACTAGACACTTAAATTTTTTCCATTAGAAAGGAACGAAAGACTAAGTTTTAAGAGGGAGAACGGTTAAAATGGGAGCCGAGGACAGGATCCGAGGAGAATGGGTTAAAGAAAGAGAATAGGAACTTACAAATTTGAAGTTGTGCAAATTTCTACAAATTTCTGCTGAGAAAAGGTGATTACTGATGTTTTGATAGGATTAGCCTCTAAAGAAATAAATGAAGGCGCAGGTTCCCAAAGCGTCACAACGCGCGGGAAGCGACCTCGAAATTGCATTCGTCCCGCCCAAGTTTTCAGGGGGTAACAAGGGCTGTTAGATGCTCATATCACCGTTGAACGTGAGGGACAAGGTGTAACTTACGGTAATAAATGCGCGCATTTTTTAAATTAAAACCGCCAAGTGGCATCCTCTGGAACACGAAACGATCTCCACACGTGCAGTTATTTACAAAACGTGTGGGGTAAGTCCTTGTTGGATCAAAACCCTATTTTTCTCCTCGGATGTTGAAAAATAGAGTTTTGAGGGGCTATTGTGAGGAGTAAAGGACCCAAGCAGGTATTTGGGCCTTTGGGCTCTAGTAAAGAGGGCCGATTTGTTCTTGAGCTAAGAATTTGTTAGTATTGCGAATCGGCCCATACGCCGAGGGTCTGAGGACACGTCCGAGGGTGAGTTTCTCCTCGGACAAACCCAAGAGAACTCGAAAATTCACTATGAAGTTCAAGACAGGATCCCGGAAAGACTGTTGGTTAAGAGGGGGAACCCTGAACCTTCTAGATACACCGGTGTTAGAAAAATATCATGAGCAAAGGCTACCACCTCCACATTAAAGACTTTGCACCTACCTCCCTGGCCGCATTAATTGAGAAATGACCCCTGAACAGTAGAACTGAAACTTCTGGTTACTATTCAAAGGCACTAAGAGAAGAAATATCTAGGGGGGAGAGAATTTGAGCGACAGATGGATAAAGCATCAAGAGAAGAAGTATTTAAGGGGGGTAGAGGCCAAAGAAATGGGGAGATCAATCAGTGGTAAAGAAGAAAGATTAAGAATTGTAACCTTTAAAGAAAGACAAAAATAATATAGAAGTGGTCCTCGGCTTACGTCCGAGGAGGTCCATTTGCAATTATCATTCATTATTTACAAGTATTTGCACACCTTAGCCTGTTATCAAAGTTCTCAGCACCTCTAACCTAGATTTCAAGCCCACGCTCAACAAATTTCATTGTTTAAGGCTCATTGGGCCTGAGCCCGTAATTGTCTTTGGGTCCAGGTGCAATTGTGCACTTACAAAAACATTAAATGTTTTAATATTTTTCTCATAATTAATAATTTTTTTTGGTTATTTCATCTAGACAATTTCATTGACTATATATATATATATATATATATATATATAATAAGAGATTAAATTACGTAGTGTAAAACCCATATTTTAGCCTTCCAATCTCAACATGCCACATCATCTTATCAAATATTTAAGAATAAACACAATCACACTCAATCAATTCTAATACCTATATATATAAATCCGACCAAATTGAGATTTTATTGAGATGTTATTAGGTATGCTAAGATATATTGAATTTTAAGTAAAATGATGATGTGACAATCACTTATTAGATGGTGTAAAACATGAGTTTTACACCCCATCCTTATAGAATTTAATCTCATATAATAATTGTATAAAATTATAAACTTAGTTGTTATGCTTTTAAGTTAGTAGTTAGTGGAAACAATAGTTGTTAAAACTGGAATTCTATGTAAGGTCTTGAGAGGTAAGTAGGATCATGAATTGTAAGATCCTACTTATTTCTAAATTTAAAGAAAAATGACACATTAATAATAACTTTTTATATTGAATAATCAAGTAAATTATGAATTAATCCATAAAATTTAAATAACTAAAAAAAATTGCATTATATGAAATAATTTACATGTCATACATCATTACAAATAAAAACAAAAAAGCAGCGCCCTAATGAAATTGGGAACCATTGGTGGACCTAGGGAGGGGCCAGTGGCCATGGCCCCTTGACTTCTTCAAATTTTTAAATATTTACGCCCCATTTTGAAGAAGGGGGGGGGGGGGGGGGGGGTGGGAATCTACTAGCTTAATCTCTCCTAAAACTGAATCTTACCTCCCTCACTGTTGAAAATGGCTCAAAAATACCCCCAAAAAAACAAAAAATACATATAACTTAACCAAAAATAATAGCATTTGGCCCATTCTTTGAGTCCATAGTCCCTCCAAATTTTCAAATACAAATACCAAATCCGGACTACTCCTCGCTTACTAAAAAAAATAAAATAAAATAACTTCCATACGCTGCCGACCCACTCTGCAATGATCCTGTCGTCACTTCTCGTTGCCTAGCCCCACCTTCTCATCCGCTTTACTCCAGACCGAACAGTGGTATCTCTTTCGCTCTCTTTCTGCTCTCTCTAGTGTAAATGTTTTGTTCTTTTGAAAGAACTCTGCTCTGTGCTACATGTTTGATAAATTAAATCTTAATGTGTTAGTCACTAAAAAGTCACTGTAGTGACTAACGTGTAATGATTTCTACTTCTCTCTTTTTTTTCTTTTTTTTTTTTAGTTATAAAAAAATCTAAATGTCAAAAATGGTTTCTAGCCTCTTCCTTTTTTTTGGTTGTAATTTGTGTTGCTACTGTTCTACTATTTTAAATTTAAATATGATAATAGTAATTTGTGTATGCTAATAAGCTATTGTTTATTTGATAATAGTTGCTTTGAACAATTAAATTAAGTTATTCTAAATATTCTTATTTCTCATGTGATTTCTTTTTCTTTCTTTCTTTTTTTGGTTGCTAAATTGATTGTTAAATGGTTATAGTACGAGCCCAATTCCTTCTTATGGGGCCAACCTCTTGATTGGGCTCACAATTTATTTGTTGTAATCAGTTTTTAAATATCCAGCAATGAGAAGTTCCTTGATAGGTAGACTAAGGCCCACAAGTAGTGCAAACCCTATTGACTAAACACTTTTTTTTTCCTATTTCTTCTCCTTCTCTGTTTATTTTCTCACTTTCTCTCCATTGTGTCTAACCCCTTTTCCTCCTTCCTTTCCTCTATTTATAGTCTCCCCTTAGTGGGTTAATCATAATTACTTTCTAACAATCCTCGTGCAGGTGGGTCCCATTTTGATTATTCTTGACAAAAGTGGACCCACTTTTAGAACAAGGTAGTGAACATTGGAACATGTACTAAATGCCGAACGGTGCGGTAGCAATATTCCCCAAGGCACTACTGAGATACTCTAGAACACATCCAAACAACAACAATGTCGAACCCCAAACAGTCCTCGGCCTACCTGCTAGGCACTCTATACATACTAGTCCCCCAAGAAATGGGCTTATGATAGCGCACTATATAGCCTTGGGCCCAACACTAATGGGCCTGTGACTATATACCGTACATTAGCCCTCCCTTGATTCGTTTCCTATGCTTGGGGAATGAATCAAGGACTCAAGGCACATCGTTGGCCGTTCCTCGAGTTTATGAATTGTCAATTATTAATTAGGGATAAGACAGCGGTTACTTTATGAGTAAACGTGGCGACAAGCTATCCCATTAAATGGTCATTATGAATCGACAGTTCGTGTACTGAGGTCACGCGTGCAACGGTTATGAAAAAGGAAATCAAAGGTTTTCCCGCTTAAACATTCATTTAATGCTCTCATTCTCTTCCCCTATAAATTGTAACTTTCCCCTACTCAGACCATTTTTCACTTCCTTACTCTCTCTCTGTGTTCATTGTTCTCGTGCATACAATTCCCTACCGAGAGCATACTTCCTAGTGCCTACTATAAATTTCTTTACTTATTTCCTTACCTTTTTTAGTTACATCTTTTTTTTCTAGTACGAGAGAAGGGTTTCTCGCACCTTCTTAGAATTAAGGTTGCCCTAGCCAATTTTAGGGCTAGCTTTTTCATTCCCATAGATATAGATGTAGTGTATTGCCATTAGGACAACATATCACTTGAATGGCACCCCTATGTAGTGTTCTTCCCATTAATGTCTATATTAAAGGGTGGGGTAAGGTTCCCCGTAGATCCACTAATACTTAGGACCCTTAGGTTTTATGGTCTTTGTTCCAACCAACTCCCACCAAATTTTTATGAAGTGGTGAGCAGTGTTAGTCGGTTAAATAACTTGTATGGATTACGTCTTGACCAACATGAGATTAACTTTATGTATAGCTTGTGCAGTAACGAGAGGTCAAGGTATTACCTTAAGGTCACTCTAGTATGGTTGATATCGTGCCTCTCTGACTCTAACAGAAACTCGGTTTGAGAATATGTTCGGGTGAGTGGCAATTGGCTTGCCAATGAGCTCACCTGCCTGACCTCGTCTCGAGATATTGGTCAGTACTGCTCACATTTAATTTACTATTTTTATCAGTGTTTTGTTATTTATTTAAGGTTATCCATATTTTTACTTGAATGCTAATGGATTTTTCTAATTATACAGAAGCTAAAAGATTTAAATCGGACTGTAATGCCATACATGTTTGGGATCTAAATTTCATACTTCGATCCAAGATATTTTTATGCTTCAACGATCAATTGTAGGCCTCTCACCTCATTCTCGGTTGTACTCTCACATATACCAGAGCAGGATCACTATTGCCTGCGAGGGATGATTCAACAAACAAAGTATTCCACGGCCGAGCGGAGCATATCCCCATTAAGGAACCCGAGAAAAGGCCCGAGCTACATAGCAGGTAGAGGTTGAGTCAATTTCTTCTTTAGAGGAAATTGATTTCGAGGACCCAAAAGACAAGATGGTGGTGCGACGGAACATAACGGCTGATCGGTTTTTACCTGGTGGGTGGCCACCCATGCAGCAGCAAGTTCCTTCTCCTCTAGCTCCCCACGAACGAAAGAGGTCTCGGAATACTAGTGAACCCATCGACAGGCCATAAGACATACCCACAAGAACCCCCGCTGCACTTACCTCGGCTCCCTTAACTTTTCGAGAGCCCACTACAATCATTCATCCAGCTGTGGAGGTGGGACTGTGGGTTCAAATGTAGCCTCTTCCTCAGCACCCCCAGTAGCTGGATAGCAGAGTACCTTTATGCTCAGTGACCACCCTCTCCTAGTGACAACCAGTGTGAGGAATTGGGCAGCCGAGGAGGGTGGTCGAATTGCTCAAATTTTAGGAAAGGCTCTCCAATTGCCGAACGATGTGAGGTATTTCGTGGGTGGCAGTGATGAGGCCGAGAGGGTTCGTATTCTTACCCAGTAGAGGGCAACTAATTTGGAGACAAAGCTTGGGGAGATGAAGCTCAGACTAGCTAAGGCTGAGAGCGTAATCTCGGCCAAAGACAAAGAAATGGTTGATCTTAAGACGACCCTCGAGGAAAGCGAGAACAAGTTCCACAACATGGGCTTCGCTGATATCGAGAACTCTTTCGAGCCCGATATGTTCCAGTCACGACGATATGGGTTCGGAGAATGGTGAATGGGGGTCATGTCTGCTTTGGGTGAACTCTAAGAATCACCATTCAGAAACCCCAATCAGATTCCTTACCCCAAACCTCCACCGTCCTCGGTTCAGAACCTTGCATGTGCCGAGGAAGAAGATAGTCAAAGCATGAGAGCTTTGGTGGAAGAGATTGACTCTAATGTTGAGCTGAACAACGTGCAAAGACAAACATAGCCTCTGCTTCCAAATCCTAACCTCCAACCTGCCACAGATGTTGCCTCTAGTTTGCCTAAACAGCCTCATAACCCGACCATTTGAATCATGAATTTTTTTTTTTTTTTGCCGTTCCAATATTTTATTGTTATTTTTACTTTGATTTGCCTAAAGTCACCAGGATGTGGTGACATGACATGATATTTGTTGTCATTGTGGTTTTGATGACAAACATTTAAAATTCCAATTATTTACACTTCTTTTCATTCGACTTGCCTGATTTACCTTGTTCGGTACCTTGAGGTATCTACGATTTTCCTTGCCTAGGTTTCTATATTAGAATATTTGTAGTAAGGTTTCCACCTAGTCGGTGACTGGGGTTGAACTGAGCCTAGGCTTCTGTCTTTATGAAAATTGTAGCAAGGTTTCCATCTGGTCGATGACCAGAGTCGAAATGAGCCTAGGTTTCTGTCTTTAGGGAATTTGTAGCATACAATCCTGATTGGGAAAATTCATATATTACAAATACAATACATCCTACATGTTAGTTACTGCACACATTGACCCTCTAAGCTTTACATACATAATGATAATACTTTTTCAAGTTTTGTACATTCCATGGCCGGGGAAGTGGTCACTCCTCCATATCCTTTAGATAGTATGCTCCTCGGTCCTTCCCAATTTGGGGCAAGCTTCTCGACATTGGTGTCCCAAGCATTCCCCACTACTTTAGGCAGCACAAGGCCACCAACACTGAACTCCCTTATCTTCACACCCTTATTAACTGTTGAGCCAGCTTCTGTTGGTAATTTTCCAGGCAAATAGTTGCTGCCTCTCGGTGTTCTACTAGTAAATCCAATTGTTTAACCATTAACTCCTCATTTGTATCTAGAGAAAAATATGAGGTCCTTGTGCTAGACAAGCTTATTTCTACTGGTATAACCACTTCCAGTCCATATGTTAAGGAATAGGGAGTCTCGCTTGTCGATCTTCGTGGTGTTGTTCGGTATGCCCATAGCACGTTTGAAAACTCCTCAGTCCATTTTCTCTTTGTTCCCTCTAACCTTTTCTTCAACCCATTAACAATTACCTTATTTGAAGCCTTGGCTTGGCTGTTCCTCTAGGAATATGCTGGGGTCGAGTATCTATTCTTTATGCCAAGATTGCCACAATACTTGCCAAAGGTCTTACTATCAAATTGTAAACCATTATCTAACACCAAGGCCTCTAGTGCTCTGAACCTCGTCACTATGTTCATCCAAACAAACTTCTTGACGTCCACTTCCCGAATATTAGTCAACACTTCAGCCTTAACCCACTTAGTGAAATAATCTACAACCACCAAGACAAACCTTCTATTCCCTATAGCTCGAAGGAATGAGCCAATGATGTCTAGCCCCCACTGCATAAAAGGCTACAGATTGTTGATGGGATTCAAATTTCCCGTTGGTTGGTGTATCAACGGGGCGTGCTTCTAACATTGCTCACATCTTTTTACATACTTAGCTGCATCTCGGACTACCAAAATTCATGTATTATTGCTTGATGCGTTAATGACCGACGTTTGACATGGTTGCCGCACACCCCTTTATGTAGCTCGGTTAAAAGTTCATTAGCTTTGGAAGGATGAAGGCACAACAAGTAAGGTCCCCTAAAAGATCTTCAATACAATCTATAGTCCTCGGACAACCAGAACCGAGCAACAATCCTACGCACTTTGTCAGCTTCTTTGTCTTCGCTCGGTAAACGTTCTTTGGCAAAAAACTCAATGATCAAGTCCATCCAACTAGGTTCAGGTAGCAAAATGGTAGAGACATTCACTTTTGGGTCAATACTAGGTTCCTTCACCACCTCCCCTTGATTAGTCACGGTATCTCATTGGCTAATGATGATGCCAAAGTTGCTAAAGAGTCAACATGGTTGTTCTACCCTTGGAAAATTTGAACTATCTTCATTTTCTTAAACTTGCCCATTATCTGCTTCACGAGCTTCAAGTAATCAATCATTCGAGAATCCTTGGCTTCAAAGCTTCCCTCAACTTGACTAACCACCAGCCGAGAGTCTGAATACACCTCTAAATCGGCCGTTCCCAGGCTAAGTGCGACCCTCAGCTTGTAAGAAGTGCCTCATATTCGGCCTTGTTATTAGATGCGCTGAAACCCAACCTTAAAGAATGTTCCACTTTCACTCCCTCTGGCAATATAATGACGATTTCAGCCCCCGATCCTGTTGCATTGGATGTGCTGTCCACAAACACCTTCTAGGGTCGGGCTTCCACATTACGCACAATCCCTTGGCCTTCTGTGCGAGGAGTAAATTCTGCGATGAAGTAGGCGAGTACTTGGCCTTTGACTGAGCTTCTAGGTCTATACCGAATACCAAACGATCCAAGCCTGGTTCCCCACTTAGCTATCCAGCCCGTGAAGTAGGACCTCTTAAGCAAAGATTGCATAGGATACTCGATCAACACATATACTGTATGGGCTTGAAAAATAGTGGGGTAACTTCCTGGTCGCATAGACTAACACCAATGCTAGCTTTTCCATAGATAAATACCTCATCTCTACATCGACCAAGGTTTTACTAATGTAATAGACTAGCTTCTGGATTCCTTCCTGATCTTTCAATAATACCACGCTTATTGCATGTTCAAATACTGCCAAATACATAAACAAGTCTTCACCGAATCTAGGCAAGATAGTATCAGTGCACTCACTAAGTACTTCTTCAGGTACTGAAAGGCCCCCTTACACTCCTCACTACATTAAAATCCCCTTTATTTTTTAAGCAATTTGTAAAAAGGATGGCAACAATCAGCAGACTTCAAAACAAATCGGTTTAAAACAACTAACATCCTAGTTAATACCTGCACCTCCTTTGGGTTGCTTGATGGTTTGAGCTGTTCTATAGTGCTTATCTGATCAAGGTTCACTTCTATTCCTTGATGAGTGATCATATACCTGAGGAACTTACTAGCCCCCACATCGAAGACACATTTATCAGCATTGAGATGCAACCTGTGCCACTTGAGTATTTTTGTTAAATAGCCAGCATGCCGCTTAACCACCATGTCATCGATGTAAACTTCCACCATATTCTCGACCTTCTCCCTA
The DNA here is from genome assembly GCA_014183005.1 of Castanea mollissima. Classification (NCBI taxonomy): domain Eukaryota; kingdom Viridiplantae; phylum Streptophyta; class Magnoliopsida; order Fagales; family Fagaceae; genus Castanea; species Castanea mollissima. Next base: position 60,350,868 of record JACAVU010000002.1, on the reverse strand, counting down.
AACATTCTGGTCATCATTGTTTGATAAGTGGCCTTTACATTCTTTAGACCGAAAGGCATTACTATGCAATGATAATTAGCTTCAAGAGATATAAACAACATTTTCTCCTGGCCCTCAGCGGCCAAAGCAATTTGATGATAGCTTTGAAAGGCATCTTAAAAACTCATCCTATGGTATCCACACGTGGCATCCACCAGCTGATCAATCTTCGGCATCGAGAATGGATCTTTTGGACAAGCCTGGTTAAGGTTGGTGAAGTCCACAAAAGCCCTCCATTTACCATTCTTCTTTTTCACCACCACGGGATTGGATAACCACTCTAGGAAAAAGACCTCTTTAATTTCCCCTGCCTCCTTTAACTTTTCAACCTCTTGCTTAACAGCTTTAATGTATTGCTTAGACGATTGTCTTAGCTTTTACTTCTTTGGGAGGAATGATGGGTCTATGTTGAGTTTGTGGGTAATAAATTCCAAGTCCACTCCGGGTACCTTGTATGAAATCCATGCAAAAACATCCAAATTCTAAACTAAAAGTAACAGCAGACTCACCCGATCCTCATGCTTCATGCTAGTCCCTATTTGGAAACTCCTTTTCTCGTATGGAAGTATACTTATTTTAATCAGGTCCTCGACACTGTCAACTCCCTAGCCTTCTGGGAGCCCATATAGTTGCTACAAAGGTACTTGTTCGGCAGACTCTTTCTACTTAATCTCTCGATTTACGGTCGTCACTAGACATCGTCTTGCTACCTGTTGGTCCCCTCTCACCACGGCAACACCATGGTCAGTATGAAACTTCACCTTAACATGCAAAATGGATGGGATTGCCCCCATTACGTGAATCCATGGCCTACCAAGTATTGCTGTATAGGGAGGAAAAAAGCTAACCATAATAAAATTTACAATCACTTCCTTCCTTTCCGTGTTCATGGGAAGCAAAATCTGTCCCTCTACTACCACCATTCGGCTATTAAATCCTACTAGTGGTTATCATACTTGGATAAGTCATCTGCCTTTAACCCCAACCTTTTAAACAGATTGGGATATATCACCTTGGCCCCACTTCCATGTTCTATCAACACTCTCTTCACTATAAAACCATATATTCTGGCAGTAACCCCGAGCGCATCGTCATGTGGCTGGATCATTCCTCCTAAATCGTCATCCCCTAATGCGATTGGTTTTCTTGTACGCTTTTCTTTTTTCCCAGGCCGAGCATCCTCTCTAGCACTTTCCACTAACACTACACTTAACACCCCATTCCGCTGACTCACGCTAGTGCCTATTGAAACTGTGTGGATAACTTCAATTACACCTAAGGGTGGCGGAAGCGTATTCCCCCCGTGATCTTAACGCCTACCCGGCAGCACCACTCTTAAGTTCCACAACAAACTCCTTCAAATGCCTGGACTTCACTAACTGCTCGAAATCCTTAGTCACTCGGCACTACTCGGTTGTAAGTGCAGTATAAACTTTGATTCCTTCTTGTCATGTCACCCCCCATTTTGCTTAGCCATCAAAAGTAAGGTTCATTCTTGATCCGTTTAGAATTTTATGTATTGGTTCCTTAAATGCCACATTAATCTCCCCACTACGAGCAATAGACTCTTGAATTCTCAACTCCCTTCTTGTCCTTGGCTAGAAGCCCCCTGATCGAGAATCCTTCGTGTATTGTGGTGTGGCGGGAGCCTTACCTTTACTTTGCTTCCAATCATCTTCTAGTCTCTTATTCTCCTCAATATGCCTTATAAGCTGTCACATGTTCTCGGAAGGCCTCATAGTCAACAAATCTCGTAATTCTGAATCCTCTGGAAGCCCCAGTCTGAAAGTGCTAGCGGCCACTTTCTCATTACCTCCACCAATATCATTATACAATTCCCAATACCTATTAGCATAACTCCATAAAGTTTCACCAACTCCCATCTCCATAGATAGCAATCTGTCCACCAGTTTTGGTACTTGGCTGTATGTCATAAAGTGAGCACCAAATTCTTGAATTTACTCTCCAAAATTATGAATTGGTCCTTTCCTTAGCCCATTAAACCACCTTAAAATAGTAGGCCCAAGAATGGAAGGGAATACTTTACACATAAGCACGTCATTTTTGATATAGAAGGACATCATCTAAATATAATGGCTAACAAGTTCGACAGGATCGGCCTTTCCATCATACGAAATAAATGGTGGTCTACTAAATCTCCTCAGCATCTGCACATGTTCAATCTTGTCAGAGAACGGTTACCGGGCTACTCTACGTAATGCCTAGCTCATGGCATCCATTGCTGCACTATGGTGTCTGCGCCGTTCAGGAGAAACCGACATTCTATTTGTGAAATCCCGTGATCTCTCCCTTGATTGGCAGGAACCAGTTTGGTTGGATGCTTCTCCAAGACTATTCCCAATGCTCACATATCCTTCAGGGGATTCGCCATGATTCCTTCTTCGACGCCTACCTCATACTTCCAACTCTAGATCCTTGACTAATCTGCGTAGGCGTTCTAGTTCTTGATCTCTCCTATCACAGTGCTATTGCGCGGGGACTTCAAACGCTGACCAATACATTTATGAAGATCCTTCTCTTAAGCCAAAGCACTCCTTGTCCCATTTATACCACCGGGCTTCATCTCTATGCCTCCTTTCTTGCCAACTTGAGCCCATAAAAGAGCCCTTAGATCCGTTATAGGCATAGCTCGCTGAATGATGGTCAGACATGTTCAGTCAGATGAATCTCGTTAGAACTACAGCTGAGTAGGAGATCCCCACAGATGGCGCCATTGTACGAGCCCAATTCCCTGTTACTGGGCCAACCTCTTGATTGGGCTCACAATTTACTTGTTGTAGAGTTTTTGAATATCCTACAATGAGAAGTTCCTTGATAGGTAGACTATGGCTCACGAGAAGTGCAAACCTCACTAACCAAACACCTTTCTTCCTATTTCTTCTTCTCCTTCTCTATTTATTTTCTCACTTTCTCTCCGAAGTTTCTAACCCATTTTCCTCCTTCCTTTCCTCTATTTATAGTCTCCCTTTAGTGGGTTAATCATGATACTTTCTAACAATCCTCGTGTGGGTGGGTCCCATTTTGATTATTCCTGACAAAAGTTGACCCACTTTGGGAACAAGGAAGTGAACCTTGAAACTAGTGCTAGACGCCGAATGGTGCTCAGCAGAGATATCCCCCAAGGCACTACCGAGGTACTTTAGAACACATGCGAATAACAACAATGTTGAGGCCTAAACAGTCCTTGGCCTACCTGTCAGGCACTCTATAGACACTGGTCCCTAAGCGATGGGTCTATGATAGTGCGCTATACAGCCTTGGGCCTAACAGTAATGGGCCTATGACTATATACCATACAGTTATATTTGATAATATTAGATGTATAATTTAATTTCGATGTGTTTGTATATTAAGATATTAAGATAGAAACAAATTTACCTCAATTGTTTAGTTTTGTTCGACTATATACACGTTTTAAGAAAAAAAATTGTATTAACTCATTAAGAAAATTTAATCAAGTGATTGTTTACCTGTGTTACTGTGTATATAGAAAAAGAGATTGTCAAAAAAGAAAAACTTTAGAATAAATTATAAATTATTTTAATACTAAGAAAGAACATACAGTATAACTTTGTTAAGTTCAATTTAGTTCACGAAGGTAACATATGGTAGAACTTTATTATATTTAGTTTGGTCTCTTTGAAAAAACTTTCTAGCTCAACGATGTATATTCCACATCTAGTGAGATAGCTATGACATATAGCCACTCTAGCGATGACATATAGCCACTCCATAAGATACCACCGCTTAATTCTATGTCTCTCCAAAAGCCGTTAGAAATAACAAAATTTACATTGGCACGACTATCCACCCTTGTAAAATGCAACATGTGGTGTATTGATTTTATGAAATGCAAATGGAAATGGAGATGTGAGAATGATCAGCCATAAATGTAAAATCCATATAATTCTAGAGAGGATCAAATTCCGAATTTGAAACTGCATTTACTGAGGCTTGGACAGAGTTACTTTTGGATTGTGTTGACCCCATCTCCCTTGAATCATGCTCCACCAAGAGCATGTTTGATCTAGTGCTACTGTCCATCAGAAATGCTGGTTGTGATGGTACTGATAGACTCATAGATTCACTATTAAGCATGAGAACAATTGAAGCCATGGTTGGTCTCCTATCTACATTTTCTTGAACGCAAAGTAACCCAATATGGATGCATTTCATTATTTGAGTTGCTGAATCAGTACGCAATGTGGGGTCCACAAAATTAGAAGTTGTCCCATCCCTCCATTGTTTCCAGGCCTGCAAAGAAATGTAAAAATTGTAAACACAATAACAAAGAGAATATTATTTTACCTTAGGGTATCATATGAATTAATAGCCATGCTTGTGAGTTAGAATGGAGGGAAAGCACTTGTACTCACATAATTTATAAGGCCATCTCCACTGTCTTCAATATGAAAAGTATTATTTTTCTGCCCAGCCACCATCTCTAGGATTATCACACCAAAACTAAAAACATCGGACTTCACTGAATATTGTCCGTGAAACGCATATTCTGGAGACATGTATCCACTATATACGTGGATAAGAATAAGATAAGTTTATTTACATGATAATAGAGGTTTCTATATAATAATTTAAAATTACTTTGATTTCATCATATTTGAATAAAGATGATTAAATTTTTATTTTTTTGGACTTCCCCATTCTCTCTACAAATAATGGTTTTTATTCTATATTAATAGTATGAGAGATATACTTACTAGGTCCCCACAATTCTACTTGTGTTTCCTTGAGTTTGATCTAGTTGAAATAATCTCGCCATACCAAAATCGGAAATCTTGGGGTTCATACTGGTATCAAGTAGAATGTTGCTGGCTTTGAGATCTCGATGAATAATACGAAATTGAGAGTCTTCATGAAGGTAAAGAAGTCCTCGAGCAAAACCCTCAATAATTTTGAAGCGCTTTTCCCAATTTAATTGTGCACGTTTGATTGGATCTACATATTCATGTAAGTGTATAATTCCAATAAACAAATATATGTGGAAGTGTTTGTAACCCATCACTAAATCATTTAAGAAGAAATGACTATAAATAGAACGTGACAGTTAAGATGGAAACATACCAAATATGAAGCGGTCAAGGCTTCCATTTGGCACAAACTCATATAATAGAAGCCTCTCATCCCCTTCCAAGCAGAATCCTAAGAGTCTTACAAGATTACGGTGTTGTAGCTTAGCAACTAACATGATCTCATTCTTAAATTCTACCTCTCCTTGTGAAGAATTCCTAGACAACCTTTTCACAGCTATTTCTTGTCCATTTGAGAACTTACCCTGAAAAATGAAAATATAAAATAAATAAAAAACAAATTTAAATATAATTATGTAATCCTCAAATATTCAAAATTAGGGATATAAGAGCATCCACAGCAGTGGAGCTAAATTTTTAGCTTTTTAGCTACACACAAAGTTACTTTATCTATTTTCCCTTCTCACCCTCTACAGCAGTGGAGCTAATTTTAGCTTTTACCAGAATAAAATAATATAACACTACAATAAAATAATATTTATTCATCCACCAACTTCCAACCACAACCACCGTCAAACCCATAAAAATTACTGTACAACCACAACCCCACCGTGTCATCAAATCCCATCAAAACCAGTGAAGAAGAACAAAACAAAAACTTAGAAAAATCAACACAGCACCGAGGGGCACGATTTTAGTATCGGTGGACGAGACCCATGCCCGATACTCTGTCCAATTCAGTATCGGTGAACGATACCTGCACCGAGGGGCACGGTTTCATGGTCTTCACTGACGAATCGAGCCTTAACTGATACAGACTGCCCGATTTTGCTGCCAACGGCGTGGCTCGGTCCTTCACGATCGAAATCGGAGCAAGGCAACACAGTGGATTCAACACAGCCAAACCGAAACCCATGCCCGATACTTTGTCCGATTCGGTACCGGCCGACGAGACTTGCGCCAATCATCTCTCTTGGCTTCGATCTCATCGCTCTACTCATGGGTCTGAGGCGGATGGCGGATCGGCGGCATGGGTTTGAGGCGGATGGCGAATCAGCGGCGTGGGTCTGAGGCGGATGGCGGCGTGAGTCTGAGGCTGATCGGCGATGGGTCGGTGACGTCGAGCTTCGGCGTTGAGAGAGATGAGGTTCAGAGAGATGAAAGCTTCAGTGGACAGAGAAGAGAGTGACTGAGAGAGATGTATTGAGAGAGTGACTGAAAGCTTCAATCGGCCCGAATTAAATATTATTTTTTTTTATAACTTTCAGCTACAGTGCTCATGTATTGATACATGAGCACTGTAGTGCAAAGCTAAATTTTTTTAGCTTTGCCTCCACTGCTGTAGGTGGGTTTTTGTGGTTTGAGTGGAGCTAAAATAGCAATATAGCTATTTAGCTCCACTGCTGTGAATGCTCTAACATGTTATGAAAAGTAAAATTGAGATTTATTCACTCGATAATGTCACATTACCTTGTAAACAGTACCAAATCCACCCTCTCCAAGCTTATTAGCATCAGAGAAGTTCTGTGTAGCAACTCTAATTTTGCCAAAGTCGAATTGCAAGGATGCAACAGCACTAATTTCATCTTCATCTTCACCTGAAGAACAAGTCAATACGTCTGAATTAAATAATTGTATTGACTCAATTGAAATTGTAATTATGTGTACACAAAAATAACAAGGGCAGAACTCATTGCTGAATCGTGTCTTCTTTAACTCTAAATGGAGCAAAAAATGTCCTATATGTAATTTTCTTGAATTTGTTTTAGTAGAACTATTGCATACACTCATCTTTCAATTAGTTTTCATAATTGTTTCCACTATAACCAATTTCATGTCCAATTAATGGTAGCTAAATTATGCTTTTGTTCTGTTTCAATGATGAGAAAATAATACTTGAAAAAGTGGAATCTTATTTTCACTAATATTGCTTAATACTTCAAGCAATGCTCACACCACCACATACAAGTTGTAGGGATATGGTAGTTTTCCGTCCTTTTATAGTAATGATTCACTTATCATTTAGCAACAAGGAAAGGTAAATCAATTTCTGACTTACTTTCAACTTTCTTCCTTCGGTTCCTCTTTCTTAAATAGATGCAAATGCAGATCGAGATGGTTAGTACAGCAGCAGAAACAGTTGTCACTACCACAACGATTGTAGTTTGAGATGAGTTGCCTTCCTTTCCTGCAAAAGCCGGAACTCTGCCTTCATTAAAACATTCCGAGTGTTGAATTTTAGAATGAACATTACTAGAGGATGCAGAGGAGCGGTAAAAAAACTTAAAAGCAAAAATGACTTAATATAGATAGAACATTACACCACTAAAAATAGTCTACATATAATTTGTTATGTCGTAAGTATAATAGCCTGGCTACACAAATCTACTTACGGCTTTTGGTTGTGATTTTCGGATGTGAGAGAGAGAAGAGAGAACATAATAATTAATTAATGTTATTAAGTCTTAACAGCTTACACTTCTAAGTTTTAACTCATTGAAAAACATATTTGTATATATAGTAGACTAATTCCAAAATTCTACACTTAACATGGTTTAGTTTTAACATATTACACTTAATGTGATTCATGAGTCCATAAAATTGCATGTTTAATCCTTGAAATTATTTTGTAATACCTACCCCTTTAGGTGATTTTTTATTTTTATTATTATTATTATTATTATTATTATTTTTATGCAAGATAGAATTTATACTCTAGCCTAATCTAAGTGTATATGTGTGAAACTCCCTCCTGGAGACTTGAACCCCAGCTCTTGCCTCTCACACCCCACAAGCATTTATATTTGTGGAATGACTACCGCACCAAGGGTGCGCGGCGGTTTTTTAGGTGAAAATTTTAACAATGACTAATATGTGAAAATTTTATTAATGACTAACAAGTCCATAAATTTGCATAATTAAGCCTTAGCATTAATTTATGGGAAAATTATTAAATACTCTGAGAGTACCATAAATGCGAACTCTTTCCTCTCATATGAATTGTGAGTCTCACTATAAATTAATTAGTGAAACCCACAGTTACGTGAGAGGGGGAATTCTTCTTTATGATGCTTCAGGAGTATTTAATAATTACCTTAATTTATGAATACCAGCTCTTTTGGAGAAAATTTTATTGATGAGTGTCTTACAAAAGGGAAGATTATACAATATGCAAGAGTACAATAATGGTGTATTCTCTAATTTCGCATGAATAATGGGTCACATCATAAATTTAATTGGTGGGACACTATTATATATATATATGAGAGATATTAGAGATTCATGATATGCATGATTGGGTTTATAAATAGGGGTTGCGTATTTGAGGCAATTAGAAGTGGATTTAACCATATTAGTAATGACATTATTATATGCAATGAAAAACATATTTAGACCCGTTGGTTGATTTAAATGGAAATTAATAAAATTTGACAAACTAACAAATTATACAATTCCAATTATTACCGGTTAAATACCACAAATTATGCACGTCAAAAAACATAAAGCACAAAGAAGTAAAGTAAGGAAACTTATGGACACATCCAAAGGAGGAAAAAAAAAAACACCACTACAGGGTTAACCCTAGCCCGAAAAAAGAATTTCACTATTTGAATTGAATTAATACAAACCAAATTTTACCCGTGTGATCATAGTCGCTACCCAATTCAAAGCTTACAAATGTGACACCACTATTTGCTCCAAGGCCCTTGGACCATTCTAAACTATAGTCCATCCCCGAATCACGTTCGTTACTACAAGGACTGCCTTGGAGATTTGACTTGCAATGCAAACATATACAGTATCATGAGATTTACCTTAGAACACTCAAGTTATGGTGAAAATAGATGTTGGTTCAATACTCTTGAAAACCTACTTGACTCGACTTTAGTGAGTTCTAATATAGTTCAGTATGTAGCACACACATACCAAGTCAATAGCCAACTTTATTAAACAAATCGGAAATTAGGATTCTTGTGTCTCAATAGAGTGAGGCTTAGTCAAGAAGCTTGCTTCAATTAATTGAGACATAATCAAAAGGTAGTCGACTTTCAAGGAATTGCCTTCTCTAGAATTGCATCTTGGACACTTGATCTTGTACTTTATAACTCAAAAAGGATCACAAGTTATGGAATTTGGCACTAAATCCTAACATGTAATATAGTAAAAGTTGGATTTTATATATACTACTTATCCCAGTTGATTTAATGTAGACATTAATCACACGTCACACGTTACACGTTCGACATCTATGATTTTTTATTATGTGAGTCACTATAAGTATATAAAATTATTAAGATGATTTGTTTTAGATAAATTTATGTTACCAAAGTTAGAGCATCTGCATCAGTAGATGCAAAATTTTTGTAAATTTGCATATATAAAACCTACTTTTTCTATCTTACATTCCTATTTTTACAAAATACTCACGTTAGTTTATATATTATGCACACTTTTTTATTAAAATATTATTTTTCCTCACTTTTTTTATTATTTCCACCTAGCTAACACTTACTACTTTTTTATCTGAATACACTCCCTTCTTCTTCTTCTTTATGTTCTTATCTCTATCTCTGCCTCTCTTTCTTTTCCTTCTTTCTTTTTTTTCTTTTTTTTCTTTTTTTTTTTATTTGAGAATCTTTTTCTTTCCTCTTCTTCTTTTACAATTTGAGTTTTATACTTTTATTATAGATGATGATTTTGGGTTGGGTTTGATTAAGGGCAATGATTTTGGACGAAGAAAGCAAAATTTTGGGTGGAGAAAATGGCAGTGATTTTGGGCAATGATCTTCTTCTTTCTTTCTTCTTCTTCTCCTTCTTCTTTTTTCAATTTTGGTTTGATTATTTATATGAATTTGTATATGGGTTTGATGAATTTGGATCTAGATTTAGAACAATTTTGATGATTTTGTGGTGTTATGGAATTGGTGTAATGGAATTAATGTAATGGAATCATTTTATAATAACATTACTATGATGACCTTATTTTAAAATAAAAAAGGGAATTTTGAAGGGTATTTTAGGAGTTTCTGTGAAAATTTTATCAAATCTAATTTTATTTCCTCCAATTCTTTTCCAATTTTAAGAGAAATTTGAGGTTCTAAGAAAAAGAGAGGAATTAGTATTCTTGTCTACCATTTTCATTCTCTCCCATCTAAACACCCAAATAAAATAATGGTCTTTCCATTCTCTCCATAAAAACTTTCAAACAAGTGAATGGAATAAATATTTCAAAATGATTTTTTTTTTTCATTCAATTCTTTTCCTCCCTCTCAAACGAAGTGTTAAAGTATATAGTGAGAGAGGAGGAGATGAAATTTCATTCCATCCATAAACATGAGGCACCACAAATAATCCCATAACCACTAAATTATCCATGTTTAATTGTGAAGTTGTTACAGAGTCTTATGTGTCTTTGAGTTTTCTATCAAGTTTAGAAAAGATAAAAATGAAATATTGCTGCTACTCTAATGTGTCTTTGGGTTCTCTATCAAGTAAAGTCTCTAACACCAGCTATTGAAGATCTTATACATGTTTAATTGTGAAGGTGTTGCAAAAACACGGGGCAATATCTTTGGATAGTGAGGGTCTGTTTGAATACTACTTATTGCTGAAAACTGAAAATATTGTAACAAAATAATTTTTAAAAGTATAAATAGTGTTGTAAGACTCAATTATAAAATTAGATTTATGTTTTTTCGTACTTGCGGATCCTATAAACAGTACACAAAACCCAACCAAGCGTTGCTATCCAAACTCAACCTGAATTGAAATAATTGATAATTTAATATAATATTAGGGTATAAAATCTTGAATTCGATCCCTATCTTATTTGTTCTACCTCCCATTTAATTTAATTTTCACATTCTCACGCGTGATGAGAATTGTTAAAAATACCGTGATTAAAAGATTAAAATTACTATACAATAGTGTAAGCTTTTGGGATGGTAATTTAACACATATTAAACTCTTTCTTCTTAACAAATTCAGAAGATGTTCGTTTGGGAAGAGTACCTTTTGCAGGCACAGGAGGCGGAGATAATGATTTTGCAGGAACAGGAGGCGCAGATAATGATGGCAGCGTTTCAACGAGAGTGCTGCCATAGAATTGGTTGGACTCAATTCTTAAGTTACAGGTAGGTGCAAGAGCTCTCACTCCAAGGCTTCCATTACAACAAATTTTATTATAAGATTGAGCTTCAACTAGGCAATTGCTACAGTCTATCTCTGACAAATCAGGACTGCACTGCATAAGCCCATAGATCGTATGGTTTAGATAGGTGGCATTTCCAACGGCAACCTTGCGAAAAATTCCTCCAGCTGAAGCTCTAACTCTTAGGTCATAAAATAAGGTACTTAGCACCTCGTTGAACTCAGTCAATTTCGAGACAAGGTCATCACTTGGCCCAGTTGCAAGATATTTAGTAGGTGTAGTTTCCATAACACCAAATATAGAGTTGTTGGAGTATCGAACTGTACAATTCATGTACCACATGATACCCTCTTTCTGTGTTGGACACAATTGTAAGAGCTCGTGAGCAGACATATTGACACAACTACGGCAATCAGTTGGTGTAAGGTCAGCTCTACAAAGCCCAGTGGCGTAAACTTTGTTGGTGCCCACTCCGGCAGTGAAATTGTAGAACCCATAATCGATTTGGGTGTTGGAAGAAAGGGTGGAGATGAGGGTGTTGAGGTTTGCTCTGAAGGTACTGTTACTACTAACGTTACCGCTAGTTAAACACTTATGGAGAACGTAGGGATCTCTCTGCGTTAAGCTGGGACTGAAAAGGGGAACGAGGAAGATTGCATAAAAGAAGAAAAGTGGTAATCTTGAATTGCTCATTATCATTGTTCCTCAGCATTTTGCATCTGTGGGAACATTTTAATATGGGTGTGGTTGTTACAGTGTATAGTGTGTTACACACGCACACACAAAGTTAATTTGTAACATATTTTATCCGCATAAAAATTGATACAATAATAAGGGTATTTGGTGCGTATACTTAAAAATTAAAAATATGCTTTTGTAAATATATGTAAAAATACATATAAGTGAAAATATATATAAAAATATTTATAATATTATTTAAAAATTAAAAATATGTACGTTGTGTAAACAATAATTAAATACTGTATAACATACTGTATATAATGTGTTACACACGGGATTGCTTACACACGAACACGCGGTGCGTAACAGATTTTACCCACAGAAAAAGTGACGAAATAATAAATCCTTTTATTGGTAAAGTAATTATGAATGGATGGGATTGAGTAGACTGTATGAACATTAGCATGTGGTGCACTGATCACTTGACTTGACTGTGACTGTGCATCCAAAAAAAAAAAGACTTGACTCTGACTGGAGTAAAGTGAAGCAACAATGAATAGATTTTTTTTTTTTGTCCTTTCAATTCCCATAGGGTGTTTTGACGAGTCTTTTGGCGCTAAAAATTACAAAAAATGAAGTTTATTATTATTATAATAGGTGCTGTTTAAAGTTATTTGGTAAAATAAAAAGAGAGACTAAATTTCGGCAATTGTATTGTCGAAATTGCAAGAAAAAGTAGAATGTGTCAAGGGAGAGAGAAAATTGAATTTCGATAATGACATTACTGAAATTCTTGTCCTGCCCTGCTGCCCGTGAAGTGCCCAAAATACTGAAATGGAAAACCAATTGTGGCAATGGCATTGCCGAAAATGGAGGGAAAAAAAAAATTTGTGGCAACCAAGTTGCCGAAAATGGAGGGAAAAAAAATGCTATGTCCACAATATTTTTCACAATAAATTACAGGTGGTTAATTGTTATTGGTTCAAATTTGAACCTAACACTAAGATAACTTTTTTTCCCCAATAATAACAATAAGTAATAACTTACTATTTATGATTTGTTGTAAAAATATTGTGAAAATGTTGTGAATGTATCATTTCAAAAAAAAAAAATTATGGTGCCGAAATAGAAGGAAAAGAAAAAAAAAAATGTGGCAATGTGGCAATGCCATTGCCGAAATAGAGGGAAAATTTTTTTTTTCCCTCTATTTCGGCAATGGCATTGCCACATTGCCACATTTTTTTTTTTTCTTTTCCTTCTATTTCGGCACCACAATTTTTTTTAGAAATGATACGTTCACAACGTTTTCACAATATTTTTATAACAAATCATAAATGACAAGTTGTTACTTATCGTTATTATTGGAGCAAAAAAGTTATCTTAGTGTTAGGTTCAAATTTGAACCAATAACAACTAACCACCTGTAATTTATTGTGAAAAATATTGTGGACGTAGCATTTTTTTTTCCCTCCATTTTCGGCAACTTGGTTGCCACAATTCTTTTTTTTTTTTTTTTCCTCCCATTTTCGGCAATGCCATTGCCACAATTAGTTTTTCATTTCAGCATTTTGGGCACTTCACGGGCAGGCTCGCGAGTAAGGGCAGGACAAGAATTTCGGCAATCTCATTACCGAAATTCAATTTTCCTCTCTCCCCTGACACATTCTACTTTTTCTTGTAATTTCGGCAATACCATTGCCGAAATTCAATCTCTCTCCTCATTTTGCTAAATAACTTTGAACAGTACCTAAAACAATAATAAACTCCGTTTTTTACAATTTTTAGCCAAAAGACTCGTGTTTTGACAGTGCTTGATAAAATTAATTCATGTTTTCTGTTTATTAAAATATGGGTCTCTTAGATAAGGACATATATTAAGTTATCTAATTTTAAAAATATTTTATAAAGAATTAAAAAGTTTGTAAAATTTTTTCAATTTTGGATAAATCTTTTTTTAGAAATGGTATACTATTGTGTGCCCTAAGGACATACGTTAGTAAAATCCTTACAACATACACGTGTAAAATTAAAAGTAGAGCACATGATAGAGTTCTTACCCTTTTTCTAAACATAAATAGCAGATTGAGACTATGGTGCAGTTTGGATTTAGCATTTCTTGCGTTGCATTTTTTTTTTTTTTTTTAGTTTAGCCGTGATTGTTGACTTTTCTGCGTGACCAGTGCACCTGTGCACTTTTGACGAGACCCATAAACATCATTTTTCAGCAACTTTTTCATTAAAAATGGGTTTCACGGTATTATTCACACATTTAAAAATTATTTTAGTACATTCACATATGAACATTTAAGTTTAACATGCAGTTTTCAACCCTCGCCTTTTATACTCTTACAATTTTTTTTTTTTCATAATTTTACCACAGATTTGATATGGTATATTTTTATTAATTGCCAATTCACGAATAGTGCATAAATGGTCGTCTTTTCTTGCAAACCGTCTATAGTAATGATGAGTAAGGGTATAGACAAGCATAAGTGCATTAATTCTAGACAACATTCAATGGCAAAGCGGAAAATGAGCACGGAACCATTACTGCCATCCAATAATGTACATTTATATGGTTGTTACGAACAGTATAGGCTAGGATTAAGTAATCATCATTGAGCCATAAATCCTTCAGCTATGGTATAACATTACACTGAACATTTACTCACCTAGAGGCTATATAAAGCAAGGAAAGACAAGTAGATGATTCACACACACACACACACACACACACACACACAAATTACTCTACAGATGACTTATTTACTAAGGAGTTTAAGCCAATTGAAGCATTGGAGGGTCCTTGGCAGGCCCTAAATTGGTGCCATTATTTACTTAGTGTTTCCTCTTAAACAGGATCTCCAAGTCGTCCTTCGTACTGACAAGGAACATACTGACGAGACGAAATCTTGCTTCATCAGTTTGGCGCTGTCTGTGGGAAATGACCATAAGCCGTCAAATTCTCTACTGACTAAGTTCCTTAGAACCGATGGACCCAACCACTACTGCACTGCCGGATCCAGTGGTAATGGCTCAACAGATTCAAGCACTGACAACTAATGTGAAAGAATTGATGAAATATAATGAAGACTTGAAACAGAAAGTACGTCCAAAGGGCGTAACCGCAACGACAATGGCGACGAAGCCCACAGCCTAGGAAATAGCAGAAGAGAAACTTCTGAACACATCGTGCAGTCAACTCATGGCAGCGATCAATGATGAAGAACGTGAGGAAGGAGTTTGATGAAGTCAAAAACGCCATGAAGGGTAAGACAACAGTCAATCTTGATGGCATGATCAAGAGGACAGATTCACCCTTCAGTACTAGTGTTTAAGAGTGCCCTTTGCCTCCCAAATTCATCTTCCTCAGCTGGAAGTTTATGACGGCACTAAGGATCCCCCAGATCACATAAGGGCATTCAAGACAATACTAAACCTCCAGCAAACCCCAGATGAAGTCATTTGTAGGTCATTCTCGGCAACCCTTAGAGGAGCAACAAAGGTATGGTTCAATAAGCTGCATGTGACGTCTATTGCAAATTTTGACTAGCTGAGGGACTCCTTTGTTCGTCATTTCATTGGGGGCCAGCACCATAAGAGGCCCATCTCCTATCTACTAATTGTAAAGCAATAGGAAGGGGAAAACTTGAGAGATTATGTAAAACGCTTCAACAAAGCAGTGCTAGAAATTGACAAAGCAGATGATCAAGTGATAATGACCACCTTCCAAGAAGAGTTGAACAATCCTAACCTTGTTCAATACTTTGAGAAGGTATAGAATAAAGCTCAACCCTGCAAAGTGTTTTTTCAGGGTCTCATTAGGAAAATTCCTAGGCTTCATGGTATCTTAGCGAGGAATTGAGGCAAATCCAGAGAAGGTCAAAGCCATACTTGACATGACTTCTCCTAGAACAATCAACGAGGTGTAAAGGCTGACAGGACGAGTAGCAGCATTAAATAGGTTCATCTCAAAGGCCACTGATAAGTGTCTCCCCTTCTTTAAAACTCTTAAGAAGGCTTTCCATTAGACGGACGAGTGTGAGGCATCCTTTTAGAATCTCAAAGAGTACCTAGCCAAGCCTCCTTTATTGAGCCCGTCAATGGAAGGAGAATATCTATTTTTGTATCTAGCTGTGTCACAGACAGCCGTCAGCTAGAGGTTGATCCGTGAAGAATTCAAGGTACAACGGCCCATATACTACACAAGTCAGGCTTTTCAAGGTGTGAAAGCGAAGTACCCACGTATAGAGAAGATGGCCTTCTCATTAATTATGGCTTTAAGGAAGCTTTGTCCATACTTCCAAGCCCATGCCATCATAATAATGACGAATCAACCAATCTGAAAAGCAATGAGCAAACCATATGCTATAGGGCTCATGGTCCAATGGGCTATTGAGCTAAGCTAGTTTGATATTGAGTACAGGCCAAGAACAAAAATCAAAGCTTAGGCTTTAGTAGATTTTATTGCAAAATTCACTCTTCCAGA
This sequence comes from Castanea mollissima, assembly GCA_014183005.1. NCBI lineage: Eukaryota > Viridiplantae > Streptophyta > Magnoliopsida > Fagales > Fagaceae > Castanea > Castanea mollissima. The sequence goes on along the minus strand of JACAVU010000002.1, from coordinate 60,334,499 downwards.
CCTAGATCAGGAAGCAAAGTATTGGATGATCTACGCAGATGGCTCGTTTGTTGCAAGGCTTGGACGCATTGATATCATTATGACATCACCCGAGAAGGGCATCCTTAAGTATATAGTTCAACTCTAATTTCCAGCAACAAACAACGAAATAGAGTATGAAGCGGTCCTTGCTAGCCTGATAATTGCAAAAGCCTTAGGGATTAAGAATTTGAAATTGAGGACTGATTCTAAGCTGATTGTTGGGCAAATAACCAATGAATATGAAGCAAAGGAAGAAAGAATCAAGAAGTACCTCAAGCTAACAACTCAACTCATTAACGAATTTGATGACATCAAGTTCGAGCAAATCCCAAGGGAAAACAACTTAGCAACTAACGAGGTCACTAAACTGGAGTCAACTGAAGATGCCTCAACAACAACAGAGTTGCTTATGGAAAACCAAACAATCCCTAGTATTGACAGATTGCAAACCTCTCAATCTAGCGACCAAGCACCTGGATGGACCCGATCCTTTCTTGCATCAAAGACGGCTAACTCCCATCTGACCCATCAGAAGCAAATAAGTTTAGAGTTAAAGCAACCAGATTCATTGTCATGAATGATGAACTTTACAAGAGAGAATTTTGCTGCCATACCTGAAATTCCTGACTCCTGAAGAAGCAACGTATGTGTTGCGAGAAATCCATGAAGGCATATGTTGTAACTATTCAAGACCTCGATCTTTGGTGGGAAAGATGGTCAGGGCAAACTACTTTTGGCCAACAATGCAAAAAGACGCAGCCGAACTCGTCAAGAAATGCGATAAGTGTCAATAGTTCGGACATATGCAGCACATTCCTAGAGAATTACTGACGAGCATCTCCTCACCTTAGCCATTCTCCACGTGGGAGATTGACATCGTTGGCCCACTCCCTCGAGGGAAGAAACAGGTTAAGTTCTTGCTCGTCACTATTGATTACTTCACCAAATGAGTTGAAGCAAAACCATTGGCAATAATCACTGAAGACAAGATACAAAGCTTCGTCTGGAAGAACATTGTTTGCAGGTTTGGAATCCCAAAGGCAATAACAGTCAATAGTTTGATAGTCAAAAATTCAAGGAATTTTGTGCAGAACTGGGAATAAAAAACCACTATTCATCACCTAAGCTCCCACAGGCAAATGGGCAGACAGAGGTAACAAATCATACTTTGCTCAAACTCATCAAAGCACGACTTTAGGGGGTGAAAGGTGCTTGGCTAGAGGAGTTACCAGGGGTACTATGGGCTTATCGGATAATTGCAAGAACACCAACAGGAGAAACTCCATTAAAGTTGGCTTTTAGTACTAAAGTAGTCAATCTCGTTGAAGTGGGGGTGTCTAGTCTTTTGCGAGCTCACTATGACGAAGGTTCAAACAATGACAAGTTGAGACTCAACTTGGATTGTTTACCTGAAGTTAGAGATAAGGCAGCCCTGAGAATGGTTTGATATCAACAGAAGATGGCAAAGTACCACAATTAGAGGGTAAAACTCAAAAGGTTCAACCCCGATGATATGGTACTAAGGACTCAGCTCAGGGGAAGTCAGGCCCTACTAGGGAAGCTCCACATAAGGTTATCCGTTACTCAAGAAGAGGAAGCTACCACTTGAAGGACCTCGATGACAATCCACTGCCACATCCCTGGAATGTGGAACATCTCAAGAAGTACTATCAGTAAGAAGTACTTGGATTAATAAGCTCCATTTATAGGAGTACTTCGCCTAATGATGCATCAGATAAGCAAGATTTCATTGTTTTTTCCTTTAAGCATTTTTTCCTTTCAAGTATTTTGGTCAAGTTATTTTCAATAATTTCCTTGTAATCCCTTCATAAATGAGGGTGCATGAAATAATAAGGCTCCATAAGCCATCTTTTTTTTAATAAGTTTGACAAAGCTTCAAGGTTAAGTTCATAGACAAGAAAGAGATATCCATGACCAAATGGTAAAAACTCAAAGGACGAGTTTAAATCATAAATATGGTAAAAACTCGAATGATGAATTTGAATCATAAGCATGGTAAAAACTCAAATAACAAGTTTAAATCATAAGCATGGTAAAAACTCCAATAACGTTTTTGGATCATAAATATGACAAAAACTCTAACAATGAGTTCAAAAACATAGCAGGAATTCAAATGGTAAGGACCACAGAAGTACATCATCAATGACGAAAACTTCAAGTTCAGATCATGTATTCCCAAAAGAATACCATGTATGGTCAAAAGAACCTCAAATAACGAAGTCCGATATTATGATGAGAACTTCGAGGTTTAAACCATAGAAAAACTTCTTGAGCAAAGGCTGAATAAGTAAATAAAGCCTAGACAAGGGCGTTGCTTTAAAAAAAATTAAAAAAAAAAAACCCTCAAAACAGGAGGCATCCAAAATATTCATTGTTTCCAAATTAAAGCCTCAAAACAAGAGGCGTCCAAAATATTCATTGTTTCTAAATTAAAGCCTTAAAACAGGAGGCATCTATAGTCTTTGACTCAAAACACGAGGCAACTAGAGTCTTAAAAAAAAAAGGTTATTAAAAATCTTCTTTCAAGGAGCAGTGACAACCTCCTCAACATGGTCCTCATCCAAGTAAGCCCCGTCCACAACTCCACCTATGGTTGTACCATTTCCTTTGGCGACATCAGCAACAATTTCACCTTCCTTCTATTTAGTCTCGTCAACAAGGATCTCGGTATCAATGGCTTCAAAATCAAGGTTTGCAAAGTTTGCTACCTGGCTATGATATTTTATCATCCATTTACGAAGAAGCTCATAGCCCTTGAAGTACTAGACAAATTAAAGATTAGAGAAGTGATCAGACTTAAGAAATTTGGTGATCACCTTCTCACACTCTTTGTCTGTCTTCAAAAGGGCAGCTTGAACTTCCTTGTCCATTTGAATGATGAGTTTCTTCTCCACCTTCAGTGCGTCCTAGAGTTCCTTCACCTTCTCCTTAGTCCATTGCCTTGATCAGATCCTTCCTCAACTTTGAGCTCTCAACCTCAACTTAGTCAACCTTGGAATTGGCCACCACTACCTTCTCTTCACTGCTCAGATAATCTGTTGTTAAACGTAGGGATTCACTGAGAACCTAAAGACGAAAGAAGGGTAAGAAATTTTAACAGGTGTAAAAACTCAATGAGCAACAAAAAGTAGCTGAGTAAAATACTTACACTAATTTATGAACGTGATGACTGACCAGATTGTGAGAAGGGATGGATGAGTGACCTCTAAGCTTGTCATCAATAATAACATTGTGAGCTCGTCCAAGGGCCGTGGCGGGATCTTCCTAGACACTCTTGCCAACCCTACCCTTCCCTTTAGAATAAGTGGTTGGAGGTGTGAAGGTCATCATCTCGAGGGAAGGTGTGGATGAAGATGGGGTACCAAAAAGAGACAAGGGGGCAGGAGTTTCCTCTTTTCCTTCGTCTAGCTTGCATTTCTTCAATCCAGGGGTAAGCTAAGATAAAGGCTCATTCTTCAAGCTCTTCACATGGGCATATTTATCTTTGTTGTACCTGGTAGCCATTTCTGCAAAACAGAAAGTTAGATTGCCAAGCTCTTATAAAGAAAAGGGAAATAAGAGAAGGGAAGGTAAATTAAACATACTCTTTCCTTCCCAAGAAATCTTCTTTAACACAAATGTAGAGGGTTTAGGTCCAAGGCAACCATCGTAAAAATGACAAGGGTCTACCAAGTCATCAAAATTGTTGATTGTGAGGGCAAACTCGAGGGCAGCTTGAACTCATCCTTGATAACGGTCTTCCAACTTAGGACGATTAGAAATTGCAAAACAAGTTGAAGAATCAGAAAATGATAAGTTAAAACAGTTGATCTAATGGAGAGGTAGAGGAACGCACCAAGAGAGGGAGTTTCCCATTTCTGTAGCAACCACGGGACCTCACCTCACAGGTCATCAGTCATGGTCTCCCATCTAGATCCAGAAACAAAAAATAATCGTGATTTCCAGTCATAAAAAGAAGTAGGAAAACTATGGACAATCCTAGACTCCCTACTCCAAGGTAAAAGTTCAAAATACCCATAGTGGATAGAAGGTTTCAAGCGATATAAATGGAGAAATTTATTCAAGGTTATCATGTCCCCATCATGGGAAAATACCTAAACTGACATAAAGCCAATAATCGTCCTCCAAGCATTCAGGATGAGTTATCTAGGTGTAACTTTAAGAATAGAAAGGAGTTGCATAATGAAAGGATGAACAAGAAAGCGAAGAACACATGAAGAACACAACCCCTTTAGGGAATTGAAATATTTTTCTTAAAGATTTCAGGTGTCTCTGCTCCAAAGAGAAAGATTTGGAGAGAGCATGGAAAAGGATTGAAAACGAAGAAGAGAAGGGTTTAGAAGATGATGAGGGTTTCGATACTACAATTTCATAATCTTTATCCATAGATTCACTACTTCAAGACAAACTAGTTTCGAGTTTGTTAAATCTAACATCGGTGTCCCTATTCTCTATGGCAGTCATCTCTAAGTGATGAGAAATTAAAGAATGACGGATCCAGGGGTAAAAGGTGGTCAAAACAGGTCTAAAAGCTCCACAGTCTCGAGGTAAAAACAAAGCTACTTGAGGACAATGCCCACCAGAAAACTCTAGGAACACCCCTAATCTAGTGAAGAAGAATGAAATAGAAGGATCTTCCTGCCTAATGAAAGCAAAATCAACCATTAATGGAGTTTTGAAGAAAATGAGTCTTACCATACCAAATGTGCAAGAGCTCTCTTTTTTGAGTTTCAAACTTCAAACACAGTGTACGATGAAGAAGGAGAATATGAAGAGTTTTTGCTAAAGAAGGGAAGCAAAAACAATGCGTAGGAAACACAAGTAAAACACACACGTGCGACCAATACAAGAGGGAAATGTGGCAATCACTTGATGGGAATATCGCCCCACAATAAATGTGATGAGACGAGAATCTTAGGGCACGAATCAACTGATCTGCCAAAAAAGACTTTCCATATTCCATTGCTCATCCAAATGAAGGACAACAAAGGAATAAAGGGGGCAACTAATGAGTAGCGCATAAATTGTCGTCCTTACTTGCAAATCGTCCTTTGTAATGATGAGTAAGAGTATGGACAAGTGTAAGTGTATTAATTCCAGACAGAATTCAATGGCTAAGTCGTAAATGATCATGGAACCATTATTTCTGTTAGGACATATGTTATTGGATGTTAGGAACATATGTCAACATTTAATATATTGGCTAATCTTTTGACAAAACTCACTTTACTTGTAATTAAGTAGATCTAGGACGTGTTTAATGCTTCAAGAAACAAGGTTTCAAGATCAAGTGTTAAAGCCCTGCAAATCTATCCAAGAAACAAGTGAAGAAGTGTTGTTCATTAAAGCTCGACAACTAGCTTGATAGCTAGCATCTATCGAGATTTGAAAGAGTAGTTTAAGCTTGAGGCTCGACAGCTACTTGACAACTAGGGTATCTATCGAGATTTATGAAATTCAGATTTTCAATTCAGATTTAGATTCAATCTGTGATTATGTGTTTGGGATTTCTTTTCTCACAACCCTAAACATATATAAGGATTATTTTAAAGGTCATATCAAGTTTCACAGCCAAGAGCATAATTGCACAAGAGCATAATTTCTCAAGTGTGACCGGAAACCTAGTTTGCCCTAGTTCTTGAAGAAGCTGTTGTGTTTGTACACTGTAGGGTTTTGTGACCAAGCAACTTCATGATCTTCATGTGTTGAAGAAAAGAAGAACTTTGCAACCAACATTCTCCTCAAATTGGTGATCAAGTCGCGTATTAGGATCTGCGCATCTATTGGTTAGTCACGTACTGGGAGCCATGCAATACAAGGAGAGATTGTCACTACAGAACAAGTACAATTGGGTATCGGGGTAAGTGATCAACTGTAGGTTGGTATAAGGTACTGGGATTCCCTTACTTGTAACTACTTGTTTTGATAATAGTGGATTTTCAAGAGTGGTGGCCTTAAAATCACCCGGTAGGGTTTTTGCCATGTAGGTTTTTTCTATTCATGAACAAATCACCGTGTCATTTAATTTATGCTACATGTTTAGTTATTTGGTGATTTGTTTGTGCTTCCACACTTGTTGCATGTAATTGAACCTAATTAATTCACTTGACTAATTAATTGGTTAATTTATCACAAAGGGTCAATACATTTTTGGCCTATCAATTGTCATCCAATAATGTACATTTATATCACCGTTACGAATAGTAAAGGCTGGGATTTAGTGGTCATTGTTGAGCCATAAATCCTCCAACTTTGGTATAACGTTACACTAAAAATTTACTCACTCAAAGGCTATATAAAGCCAAGAAAAACAAGTAGATGATTCATATACACACACACACAAATTACTCTACAGATTACTTATTTTCTAAAGAGTTTAAGCTAATTGAAGCATTAGAGGGTCATTGGCAGGCCCCCAATCGGTGCCATTATCTACTTAGTGATTCCTCTTACACAGGATCTCTAGGTCATCCATTGTACTGACGAGGCAAAATCTTGCTTCATCGCCAATTACTTTCAGATGTACCTATTATTTTTTTTCACCACTCATAATAAGGGCCGACTCAAGGTATTGTGGGGCCTACGGCGACTACTTTAAGTGAGGTTTATTCTTATACTTTTAAATGGTCAAAAAGTGTGTAAAACACCTATGAACGTTTAGATCCCCAATTTACAAATTACCAACACAAGCTTATTATCAAACAATGTATGTGCGGAATATGAAAATAAACTAAATCAGAATTGGTAAAACAATCTAAACCGAAATTAATCACAACCACAGCAGCAATTAAAAGGTAAAGATTAAGGGAAGAGAGATGCAAACATAAAGACAACACAACGATGTGTTATCGAAGAAGAAACCGAAGTCCTCGATGTAAAACCTCTTCGCCGCCCTCCAAGCGGTCAATAATCCACTAGAGAATGAAGTTGGGATACATGAACAACAGAAGACCCTCCAAGCCTAACCTACCCAGTGTACCTAAGCCCTCCAAGCTTCTTGCTTTAACGAGGTTACACCGAACCTTTGTCTTCTATAGCTTACCAAATTTCGCTATAACCCATAGCATCAACCAATATCAATTGGTCCCTTCCTAACTGCTTCCCAAACATCAAATAACCTTCTCACTGATATGGGTATGGTGAGAATATGATTTGGCTAAATATACCTCTCAAGGATGTAATAATGGAGAGGGTAAGAGTAGAGGAATTTAGAGAATCAAAGGACGAAGACTGTGGATGAGTCAATCTTGTTTTTCTCTAGGGTTTCTCTCTCAAAATTCTCTCTGGAAGCTCTCAACAATATGTGGGTATAAGGGGTATTTATATTGGTGTGTGTTTGGAATGCGAAATGTCAGTTTTTCCCAAACAGAGTAGCCTGACGACTTGACCTCGGGACTTGACTAAGTCGCGAGTCTGTCGCGAGCTAACTGCCTGGCTAGACTGGAAGTTTTGTCCTGTAGTGCACCAGTTGACGTGACTCTTTAGCTCCTCTGCATGCTTCACACATGTGCCTCCTTTGGCAACTTGCCAGATGCGAGCCAGTCGCGAGATCCAGTTGCGAGACCCAGCTTAAGTGCATACTCTTGAGCTTTTCTTTACACTCTCTCACACACTACCTTTACATGATTCTCACCTAAATACAGGGTTTCTAAATGCTGAATTACAAGCAAATTGGCATAGAATAAAGCCAACAAAATAATTGAATAAATTCAATCTTACAACTTTGAATATTAATAGAATCTTTATTTAACTTTTGGTTATTTTTTTCCATTTAAAATCTATTATTCGAGAAAAAAAATACAAATTAAAACGAACCCATTGCATTACTCAATGACTATACAACTAAAATAAATACTATTTATTGAATGAAGTAACCAAATACTAAAAAAATTATGATTAAAAATTTTAATAAAGTTATGTAATTGATATCTCTAAATAAAATATGACTATAAATTTATTTACTAGTGTAAGATTAATGAGTTTTTTAAACATTTATGTGTGAGAGATTAAATGATTGACCCATCTAATGAAAATATTTTTCTTTAATTGATTTTTCTTTAGTAAAAAACTACTTGTTTTATTTATTGATGAATATTTATGACTTAATTAATACTTTCATTGGAATAAGAATATCTCTATTGGTAAAAATTTAGGGGTTGTATCAAAAAAAAAAAAATTAGGGGCATTTTTTCATTGGAGCCTTAGGCGGTTGCCTATTTGGCTTACCCATTGAGCCGACACTGCTCATAATCTAGCATATTGTAGTTGTGACGAAGTTGTGGTAATTTTTTTTTGTGATATGGGTACAAGAGGATTGTTATTTTGCAATTTTGTCTTTCCCCAGACAAAAAATGATTTACTCACTTGCAGCCTCCCTTGGTGGATTGGGTTTGTCCCTGATAAGCTAAAGATTTATCATTAAGCTAAGTGCATGCATTAATTATTTATTTTTCAAAACATTTTATAAAAAAAATAAAAAAAATTGTCAAAAAAATTAATAACTTAATCAATATCCTAATGATAAACATTAGTAAAACATTAAAACCCTTATTATTAATAGGATTTTACTAATGCATGCCCTTAGGTAGTAAACCATATATTAAAAAAAAATTATGAAAAAATAAAAAAATGATTAACTTTTCAAATAATTTTTTTTAATAAAATATTTTATAAAATAAATGATTAATAGATGACATAAGGACATACATCAACCAGACCTTATTAATATTAGTAGGAGTGTATGACAATTATCTGGTCGAAAAGACCCGGAGACAATTAAGTCTGTTTCTCACGCATCCACCCACGACATTGCATGGCGGAGAGGATTCATGTGTCTAAAGTCTAATTCACTTTTCTCAATCTTCTGAGGATCCGTGTAAACGCGTGTGGCCATCCCATTGAATCTAGTGAGTAGTGACACCATCGTCAACCTTTTCTTCTTTCTTTATTCAAAAAAGCATCTATGATAATTCTACGGATTCTACTTTTATATTCTAACAACCGTCCGGATTTGACCCTTTATGAAGCAAAACCTTCGAAGTATAGAAAAATGTTATGACTATAAAACAATTCTCAAGTTTTACTAGAGCTTGCTACTTGATGATTTGAAATTCATGAAGATGTAAATCCATCAGTTTACCTAAACCAATAAAAACTTATCACATAACGAGTTTTGCCGATAATCGTAAATTTTTACGTAGTCATAGCATTATTCCGAAGAAATGAGTGTATGGCGACAAACTTGAAATAGAATGGTAGTTTCTTTTCATAAAACGAAGATAACGGTAGTGTGATCATGTCAATGTCATTTGTTCTTTTCAGACACGTTTTTTTCTAAATCAATGATTTTTTTCACCTCTAAATTCGATGTCACACATTTAATTTATTTAAATTTGAATGATGTTAGGTATGTTACAAATTGAAGTGTGTTCAATCATAGAAAAAAGTAATTCAAAAATTTATTTATTTAGATTTAAAATCTAACAATCACATTAGTTGTTTCTAAGATTATGTAGTACAATTTGTAATAAATCTAAAATTTGTAACAAATCCAAGTTGTAACTAGTGCACACACAATTGCACACACTTTTTTGCACTAAACTTGTGACTTAAAGTCACGGTTTTCAACTTGGATCCATTTGGCCCACTTTGTTCCATTTTCGTCTACTTGGTCTAATTCGGTCCACTTTATTTCATTTTAGTGTGCACACATCTTGAGTTTTCTTCACATTCATTCACACACAACCTTTACATAATTCTCACCTAAATACAAGGTATCTAAATGCTAAAATACAAGCAAATTTGACACGGAATAAAGCCAACACATGATTGAATAAATTCAACCTTAACTCACTCACACCTAACTCTAGATTCTGTGAAGCTCTTGAACCATACAAACAAGATACCTGAAAACAATAACAAAATGACATCATCGTAAGCAGATCCTTGTATTATTGCTCGATGGGCCAATGACCGATGTCTGACATGGTTCTTGCACACCCTTTCATGTAGCTCAGTTAAAAGTCCATTAACTTTGGAAGGAAGAAGGCACAACAAGTAAGGTCCCCCAGAAGATCTTCAATACAATCTACGGTCCTCGAACAACCAGAACCAAGCAACAATCCTACGAACTTTGTCAGCTTCTTTGCCTTCGCTCGGTAAACGGTCTTCAGCCAAAAACTCAATGATTGGGTCCATCCAGCTAGGTTTAGGTAGCAAAATGGCCAAGACATTCACTTTTGGGTCAATACTAGGTTCCTTCACCACCTCCACCTTAATCAGCCGCGGTATCTCGTTGGCTAATGATGATACCAAAGTTGCGAAAGAGTCAGCATGGTTGATCTACCCTCGAGATATTTGAACTATCTTCATTTTCTTAAACTTGCTCATCATCTACTTCACGAGCTTTAAGTAATCAGTCATCCAAGAATCCTTGGCTTCAAAGCTTCTCTCAACTTGACTAACCACCAGCCGAGAGTTTGTATACACCTTTAAATCGGCCGCTCCCAAGCTAATCACAACCCTCAACCTGCATGAAGTGCCTTGTATTCGGCCTTGTTGTTAGATGTGTTAGGACATATGTGAATCATGTTAGGAACATGTGTCAATTTAGAATTGGCTAATCTTTTCACAAAACGTACTTTACTTGTAATTGGGTAAATCTAGGATGTGTTTAATACTTCAAGGAACAAGGTTTCAAGTTCAAGTGTTAAATCTATGCAAATCTTTCCAAGAATTAAGTGAAGAAATGCTGGATTTTAAAACTTGACAGCTAGTATTTATTGAGGTTTAAAAAGCTGTTTCAGCCCGATACTCGACAGCTGCTCAATAGATACCCTATCTATTAAGATTTATGAAAAACATATTTCTAGTTTTGATTTTCATCCAATCTATGAATGGATGTTTGGGCTTTCTTTTCTCACAACCCTAAACATATATAAGGACTATTTTAAGGGCGATCAAGGTTGCATAGTTGCACAAAAGTTTTGTTCATGCAAATTGTGACCAGAAACAGAATTTGTCATAGTCCTTCTTTCTCTTGAAGAAGCGATTGTGTTTGTACGCCATTGGGTTTTGTGACTAAGCAGCTTCGTGATCTTCATCATGTTGATGAACTGAAGAACTTTGCAGCCAACATCTTTCTCAAAGTTGGTGATTAAGTTGCATACTGGGATCCACGCATTTATTGGTTAGTCACGTACTGGGAGCTATACATTAAAAGGAGAGATTGTCACTACAAAACAAGTCCAATTGTGTATTAGGGTAAGGGTTCAACTATAGGTTGGTATAAGGTATTGAGATTCTTTTACTTGTAATTGCTTGTTGTGATAATAGTGGATTCTTGGGACTCGTGACCTTAAAATCACCTAGTTGGGTTTTTGCCTTGGAGGTTTTCCCCATTCGTAAATAAATCACTATGTCAACTTTATTTTCCGCTGCATATTAACTTAGTTGGTGATTTGTTTGTGCTACCACGTATTTTTGCATGTTAATTGGATTAATTAATAAACTTGGCTAATTAATCAATTAATTTATCACAAAGGGTCAATACATTCTTAGCCTATCAAGTGGTATTAGAGCAGGCACACTCTGTTTAGGGTTAAACTTTGTTATGTGATCCATTGACCCCTATTTGTCATGGATAGAGGACAGTCACTCATTATACCTCTTTTATTTGATGTTACTAACTATGCATACTAAAAAGTTCGCATGATAGCTTTCTTGCAGTCTTTAAATGAGAAAGTGTGGCAAGCTGTAAAGATAGGCTTGACCAAGCCGAAGGAATTGCTGGCCGATTGGGATGAAGCTAAGATCAAGGCGGCAAACTTCAACAGCAGGGCATAAAATGCTTTATTTAGTGTGGTTACAAATGAGGAGTTCAACAAGATATCCTCAATTGAAACTGCGAAGGAAGCATATACCATCCTCTAGAAAACCTATAAGGGAACCAAGGCTGTCAAGGACTCGAAACTTCAGAGGCTCACTACAAGGTTCGAAGAGATCGAGATGGATGAGGATGAGTCATTTGTTGAGGACATAGTAAACTCTGCCTTTAATCTTGGGGAAACCATTATTGAACCCAAGATTTTTAGGAAGGTACTTAGATCTATATCCAAGAGATTTCATGCCAAGATCACCGCTATTGAGGAATCAAAGGACATTGACAAAATTCCTTTGATAGAACTGGTTGGCAATTTACAGACCTATGAGTTGGGTTTGACAAGGATTGAGAAATCAAGTAAGAGTAAGAGCATTGCAGTGAAGGCCAAGAGCAGTGACACAGATGAGTCTTCAGACGATGAAGATTCTAAAATGAAGTCCTACATCACCAGGCAATTCAAGAAGTTCATGAAAAATGCTAATGGGAAGGGCTTCAACAAGGACCGTAGGCAATCTAGTTCTTCTCAATCTAAGAGCCAAGACAAATGGAAGAGGATGCTAGGGATGGTAGTTAGTACAGTGTTCCCTTAGGACCTAAGTGTTTCTGGTGTCAAGGCTTTGGACAAATGAAACAGGAGTGCCCTACATATCTCAAGACCATTGAGATAAGCAAGGCACTTGCTGCTATATTGAGCGACACTAACCTGAAGGATGATTCCAAAAATGAGGATGATGGAATCCTAAATGCCTTCACCACCACTATCAATCCTACTAAAGGGATTGTAGAAGATGTGGATGAAGAAGAGGACTTGGTGGAGTCAAAGTTTGAGAAGATGAATGTACAAGATGATATCCGCACAGCCTATGCAAAATTATACAAGGTCTCCAAAAAGCATGAGAAGTTGTATAGGTTGGCCACCAAGAAGCTTAGTGATGTGAAGCTTGAACGAGAAGAAATCTCCACAAAGTTTGATGAAGCCAATTAGACTATTGGAGCATTGAGATTTGAGAACAATTTCTTGGCAGAGAATACCAAGAAGCTTGAGGCAAAACTGTTCCAAGTTAGAGCTCAGCTGGAGAGAACTTCAAGTGCCAAGCTTGATGAGATGCTCAGCCTTCAGAAATCTACTTCTGATCGAAATGGTTTAGGGTATGATTTCTCTTCTCCTAATACTGCTTCCTCTAATACTACTTTTTTTTGTTGAATCCGAAAACACTATTGTTAAACCTGTTTTAGCTAGTGAGAATATAGATAAGGGTAAATCTATCTTAAGAGTATCCCTTAAGCTTGCTAAGAAAGAAACTAAAAACCCTAGGGCTAAGTAAGGTAACACTCAAAAGTCTAAACAGAAGAAGCAGCATCTCTGCCATCACTATAGAGCAATTGGACATACTCAACCTAATTGCTATAAGTGGCTAGCTACTCAACAGAGCAACAGTATTATCTCATCGGAAAACGAGAATCAGTTTACATCCTCTCTTGCTCCTCTTGGAGATCTACTCAAAGCCCTCATATTCCTTTCAAACTTAAACGGTTGCAATTCTTTCCCTTCTCTGCCGGTTCAAGGGTTCGCAAAAAGGAAAGGTTCTTTCAAGGTGTGGAAGGAAAAAGACTCAAAGTGATTTTGTTACTTTTCTCTCTCCCTCTCTACTTTTTGCTTGCATTATTTGTGTGTTTTGCTTTCTTGTTTTGAGTCAGTCTAGTTTTATGCATTGCTTTGCTTAACATGTTTTTGTTTGTTTGTTTTCAGTTTTGCTTTATTTTGTTTTTCAAAAAAAAATTGAAAAAAAAAATGCAAAAACAGTGTGTATTTGTGTACTTTGGTACTTGCGTACCTTGAATGGCCATTAAAACAAAGTTTTCTAAATTTTGTATCTCATATAGCTTAGATGAGCACCTCTATGCACAATTAAGCAAATGAGCTTTGTGGCTCGTGTTTGTGATAAGTAAGATTAAGTAATCTTTTGTACTTAACACTCGTATCACTTTTTTTGACAAGTAGAACTAAAAAATCCTAAGAGAAAGACATAAATAATCATCTCACCAATGTTGCCTACCAATCATGAAATAACATCTGTATGCTTCGGCATAGCAAAAGTGCAATGTCAAAAGCTTAACATATGTGAATCATGTTAGGAACAAATGTCAATTTAGAATTGGCTAATCCTTTGACAAAACACACTTTACTTGTAATTGGGTAGATCTAGGATGTGTTTAATACTTCAAGGAATAAGGTTTTAAGTTCAAGTGTTAAAGCCATGCAAATCTGTCTGAGAATCAAGTGAAGAAGTGTTAGATTTTAAAACTCGATAGCTAGTATCTATTAAGGTTTAAAAAGCCGTTTTAGCCCGATGCTCAACAGTTGCTCGATAGATACCCTATTTATCGAGATTTATGAAAAACAAATTTTTAGTTCTGATTTTCATCCAATCTATGAATAGATGTTTGAGCTTTCTTTTCTCACAACCCTAAACATATATAAGGATTATTTTAAGGGCCGTCAAAGGTTGCACAGTTGTACAAAAGTTTTGTTCATGCAAATTGTGACCAATAACAGAATTTGCCCTAGTTCTTCTTTCTCTTGAAGAAGCTACTGCATTTGTACATCGTTGGATTTTGTGACCAAGTAGCTTTGTGATCTCCATTGTGTTGATGAACTGGAGAACTTTGCAGCCAATATCTTTCTCAAAGTTAGTGATTAAGTCGCGTACTTGGATTCACGCATCTATTAGTTAGTCACGTACTGGGAACCATACATTAAAATGAGAGATTGTCACTACAGAACAAGTTCAATTGTGTGTTGGGGTAAGGGTTCAACTGTAGGTTGGTATAAGGTATCGAGATTCCTTTACTTGTAACTTCTTGTTGTGATAGTAGTGTATTCTCAAGAGTGGTAACCTTAAAATCACCCAGTGAGATCTTTGCCTTGGAGGTTTTTCCTATTCATAAACAAATCACCGTGTCAACTTTATTTTCTGCTGCATATTAACTTAATTGGTGATTTGTTTGTGCTACCATGAGTTTTTGCATGTTAATTGATTAATTAATAAACCTGGTTAATTGATCAATTAATTTATCAGAAGGGATCAATACATTCTTGGCCTAAAAAGATGCCTTGAAGCCCAACCTTAAAGAATGTTCCACTTTCACTCCCTTCCCGATCTCGTTGCATTCAACATGCTGTCCATAAACACCCTCTAGGGCCGGGCTTCCACATTACAGACAATCCCCTGGCCTCCTACTCAAGGAGTAAATTGTACGATGAAGTCAGTGAGTACTTGGCCTTTGACTGAGCTTCTAGGTCTATACCGAATATCAAATGATCTAAGCCTGGTTCCCCACTTAGCTATCCAGCCCATGAAGTCGGACCTCTAAAGCAAAGATTGCGGAGGATACTTGGTCATCACATATACTGTGTGGGCTTGAAAAATAATGGGGTAACTTCCTGGTCGCATGGACTAATGCCAATGCTAGCTTTTCCAAAGGTAAATACCTCGTCTTTGCATCGACCAAGATTTTACTAATGTAATAGATCGGTTTCTGGATTCCCTCCTGATCTTTCAATAATATTGTGCTTACTGCATGTTCGGATACTGCCAAATACATAAACAAGTCCTTACTAGGATTTTGGCAAGACATTATCGGCACGCTCACTAAGTACTTCTTTTGGTCCTAAAAGGCCCCCTCACACTCCTCGGTCCATTGAAATCCCCTTTATTTTTTAAGCAATTGGTAAAAAGGACGGCAACAGTCAGCAGACTTTGAAACAAATCGGTTTAAAGCAGCTACCATCTGGGTTAATACCTGCACCTCCTTTGGGTTGCTCAGCGGTTTGAGCTGTTCTATAGCACTTATATGATCAGGGCTCACTTCTATTCCTCGATGAGTGATCATATACCCGAGGAATTTACCAGTCCCCACACCGAAGACACATTTATCAGCATTAAGATGCAACCTGTGCTGCCAAAGTATTTCTGTTAAATCACCAGCATGCCTCTAAAAAACTCATCCTAGGGTATCCACATGTGGCATCCACCAATTGATTAATCTTTGGCACCGAGAATGGATCTTTCGGGCAGGCCCAGTTAAGATTGTTGAAGTCCACACAAACCCTTCATTTACCATTCTTCTTTTCCACCACCACAGTATTGGATAACCACTTTGGGAAAAAGACCTCTTTTATTGCCCATGCCTTCTTCAACTTGTCAACCTCTTGCTTAACATGCAAAGTGGATGGGACTGTCCCCATTGCGTGAATTCATGGCTTGCCAAGTATTGCTGTATAGGGAGAACAAGAGCTGACCATAATAAAATTTACCATCACCTCCTTCCCTTCCGTATTCACGAGAAGCGAAATATGTCCCTTTAGTACCACCATTCGGCTACCAAATCCTACTAGTGGGGTATCATACTTGGATAAGTCCTCTGCCTTTAACCCCAACACTTTAAATAGATTGGGATACATCACCTTGGCTCCACTTCCTTGGTCTATCAGCACTCTCTTCACTATAAAACCATTTATTCGGGTGGTAACCATAAGTGCATCGTAATGTGGTTAGGCCTTCTAAATTGCCAACCCCTAATGCGATTGGTTCTCGGGGTACACTATGCTTTTTTCCCAAGTTGAGTATCCTCTCTAGCACTTTCCACTAACACTACACTTAACACCCCTTTCTGCCGACTCACACTAGTGCCCATTGAAGTTGCATGGATAAATTCAATTACAGCCAAAGGGGGCGGGAGTGTATTCCCCCGTGATCTCGAGGCATGCCCAGCAACACCGCTCTCAGGTTCCACAACAAACTCCTTCAAGTGCCCGGACTTCACAAACTGCTTCAAATGATCCTTAATCACTTGACACTGCTTGGTTGTGTGCCCCTTATCTCTGTGATAAGTCTAGTATAAACTTTTATTCCTTCTTGTTAGGTCACCCCCCCCCCCCCCCATTTTGCTCAGCCATCAAAAGTAAGGTTCATTCTTGATCCGTTCTAGAATTTTATGTACTGGCTCCTTAATGCCACATTGATCTCCTTGCAACGAGCAGTAGGCTCTTGAATTCTCAACTCCTTTCTTGTCCTTGACCGAGAATCCTTCGTGTATTGTGGTGTGGCAAGAGCCTTACCTTTACTTTGCTGTTGATCATCTTTTAGTCTCTTATACTCCTCAATACGCCTCAAAAGCTGTCGCATGTTTTCGGGAGGCTTTATAGTCAACGAATCTCGTAATTCTGAATCCTTCGAAAGCCCTAGTTTGAAAGTGCTAGCAGCCACTTTCTCATTACCTCCACCAATATTATTATACAATTCTCAATACCTATTAGCATAACTCCGAAGAGTTTCACCAGCCCCCATTTCCATAGATAGCAATGCATCCACCGGTTGTGATACCCAGCTACACGTCATAAACTGAGTACCAAATTCTTGAATTAGCTCTCCAAAATTATGAATTGGTCCATTCCTTAGCCCAGTAAACCACCATCAAGCAGTGGGCCCAAGACTAGAAAGGAAAACTTTACACATAAGCACGTCATTTTGGTTGTAAAGGGACATAATCTGAATATAATGGCTATACTCATAAATTTTTTTACAACATTTTTACAAACTGTTTTGGTAGCACATTCTTATTGGTTCACACATGGACCCACCACTCACATCATTTTTTTACTTACTAGTAACCATTTATTACATCAATAATTTATAAAAAAAGGTTTGTAACGCTAGTATTTCCTCATTTTAGTGACTATAAAAAATTTATAGATCTAAAGTCAAACAAAATATATTAGCCCAAAAAAATAACTCAACAACAAAAATTACCAATAGTAAAACTTTTATAAAAAAAATTAAGCTCAATTAACCAATTTTATTTAAAATAAACAACCTTGTCATTTAAAAAATTATAAAGAAAAATAATTTTGTTCTTACCAACACAAAAAAAATAAAAAAATAAAAAAAATTCCTCAGAAGCTAAGTAGTAGTAGAGTCAAAGGTTGAAATCGTTGCACATAGCCAACAGTAAAGCCGTCCCCCTTAACTCAAAGCTCTAGCTTC
This sequence comes from Castanea mollissima, assembly GCA_014183005.1. Classification (NCBI taxonomy): domain Eukaryota; kingdom Viridiplantae; phylum Streptophyta; class Magnoliopsida; order Fagales; family Fagaceae; genus Castanea; species Castanea mollissima. Next base: position 60,316,529 of record JACAVU010000002.1, on the reverse strand, counting down.
ATCCCTCATTTTCTGGTCGTCAAAATTTTGAATTATAAACTTTTGTACATTTACTGCAAAGAAATTAGTTTTATTTTTAATTTTAGGGCACAAAGGAATTAATTATTCTTCTTGTCTTTAGACTATAAGAAAAAAGAAAATATTTAATCCTTTTGTCATTATATAAGAGGTCTATGGTATGATTTATCTATCTATACTACTATTTAAGAGATTTCTCCCAATTAGGATGGACTTTTCGATATTTCAAAAATAACCCTATACCCTAAATTTAAGTAGAAACAACATTTGAGGATAACATGGTAAAGATACATTTCTAAAACATTTCCTATAAAGAAGGACCACTTCTCTGTTGGTTTTCAAATTGAGTATTAATTATTTTAGAAGAAAATATTAAGAGTATATTTTGTAACTGTTTTTTCCCTTTATTTTCTATTTCCAAAAACAAATTTTTATTTTTGAAACTAAAAAACTTGTTTGGCACCCCAAAATGGACAGAAAACAAAAACTATTCTTAAAACTCAATTTGTAAAGGAAATTGAAAACATGCAAAATGTTGTTTTCAGTTTCTAATTTTCAAAAGTCAATGAAAACACACATTTAATTTAATGAATCTATCTCATTTAATTAGTTACCATTAGAGTTCAAAATCCTAGAAACAACATATTTTAGTATTTTCTATTTTTTTCTTCAAAAAACTATTTTTTTAATTTCAACTAATCAAACATGTTTTTTATTTCAAAAGTACAAGAAAATTGTTTTTTTCTTTATATTCCCAAAAACAAGTTTTTGAAAATAGAAAACAAAAACTGTTTCCAAACATAACCTATATAAGGATAAGTTGGCCGAGTAGGAGTGTTGGGCTGTGGGCTGTGCCTGAAGACACATTAAATGCTCTGCACCAAACCAATTGATCGCATTTATGGGGAAATGACACTTGAATAGTACTCTCTCAGTTTATAGCTATTCACAAAGCTTTTTAGGAGGTTTTGAAGGAACAAGCATCTAAGAGATCACCTACAAGATTAACAAGTGGAAGGATGAGATGGAGGATAGAAAGACTATTTAAGGGAAATGCTCCCGTAAAAAAAATGGGGCATGTAATTTGAGAAGAAAGAGAAAAGAAGAACAGGTTGAATTCATACAAACTTGAGTTATTATAAGAACATCACATCCTCGGACTCGACCAAGGAGGGTTATTTCTCTCAAATTGTGATTTTTGTCTTATTGGTGTGAATCCTATTTACTGAGGTTCAAACTTAATCTGTTGAAACGTTTTCTTGTCTAACTCACTTTATAACAAACATATTGTTTTGGGCTTGTTGGCCTATCATCCACTGTTCTTGGCGTGTTGAAGTTCATCTCTTGCCTTTACAACCTAAAATATTTGAATTCCTTCCATCACTCCACATTTACACTTTTCTATTTCTTTTTTAATTGGCCGCAAGTTTTTTTTTCTTTCTAAATGGTTATCTATTTTATTATAGAAAAAACCCACTTTAAAACACCTTATTTCATTGCCTTGCCATGAAATTTTTACTACTTTTCAAATTTGTATGAGATTATTTTTCTTTAAATGAAGGTTATATTTTTGAAAAAATAACATACATTGTCTCTAAATTAGATATGTCTCACCAATTTCTATAAAAAGAAAAAAGATATATCCTATTTACATACTACAAGAATTATGTAAAATTTTGTTCATTTTTAAAACCCCACTAACACTTCTTTTTTCAGTGTTTTAAGGGGAAAAAAAACTACTTATTCGTATCATTTGCTATAAAAATTTCAACAAAAAAATTGTGCTAATTTTTAACGTTAATAGCCACAAACTTTGGACAAAGAGAAGAAGGTACTTTATGAGAAGAAAGTGGTAGATTATGTCAAGCGAAGAAAAAATAAAACGCAATGGGATCTAACAATTTTTGTGGACAGCTGCCTCAAATTTTATGAATATTTTACTGTGTGAGTTTCCGGACTTATGATTTTTTATTGTTATATATATATATATATATATTTGAATGGGTTTGCCTTTTCTTTCTATTTTACAATATTGATACAATAAAAATTCATCTTTAAAGTCTTTTCAAGCTTTCTTTCTTGGGGACTTTTTCATTCTTTCCTTTAGTACATATATGCAATTTACTTATTTTTGTATTTGTATATATGAGATTACTTTACAGGTTGAAAATTATTAATCTTTAGAAGGAAAAAAAAAAAGCCTATGCGCTTGTACTCACGTGCATGCCTTAAAGGTTAGTTTGAATTATGAATTTTAAAAATGTGAGAGGACCATGTTAACATTATGAGTTTAAGAGAAAATATAAGTAATAGTAAACTAATGTAATTCTCATACTAAATCATGTATAGATGTAAATTGTAACTCATTTTTTCATATCGAATTTAATTTACTAAGTTTCTCTAACGTTATTTTATATTTTGGAGTACTAGTTGTAATGTCTAGCTAGGTACAAGTTCATTTAAAGTTCGATTTGAATTCATTATTAATCTCAAATAATCTTTAATTAACTACTAATATATATATATATATATATTATATATATATATATATATATCATTTAATTAAAATATATAAAATAAAAAATAAATCGATAGTTAATAACAACCTAAGTAAGAAAATAATTCAAATAAATATATTTTGTACAGTTCATACAAATAATTTGATTCTTTAAAATAGATTGAGAAAGTAAATAAATTTAAAGGTGCTTTTTAGCGTTAAGAGTATAATAATAATAAACCTAAAATACTGTATACACCTATCATCCTCAATTCTTTAATTGCTTTAAAAAGACATATGCAGAATTTGACTCTTTGTTTTTTTTCCTGTTCTTCTAGACAGTGAGAATAGGTGAAAAGCGAAAATCATGTGGGAATATGTAAGTCAAGTCTGTGTTTCATTGCTAAAGTGGTGAGTGCAAATGTTTTTTCTATGTTAAGGGTGCAAAATACACAACATACAAAGAATTGGATTATACAAATATTCATAGGAAATTTGTCGAGTAGAAGTCATTCATGAAGCTCTTAAAATAGTACAAAGCTTCAAAACACCAAAGATTAGGCATTCTGGTAAAGGCCAACTTAGTTGTTTAGTTTTTTATACATATACAATTTTAAAAAAATTATAAAAGGAATAAGAATACATTGGTTAAGAATTATTATAATTGAATTTATAAACATAAACATAAACATTTGACCCCACAAACGTTAATTATTTTTCATTCAAATAGAACCATAAAAAAATATAGAAATTTCAATGTTAACATTTGAATTTTTAAAGCTATTGAAACCTCTTTCTACTTCATTTTTAACATAGAAATAATTTTTTTATTATTTATGCTAGAGAAGCTTTAGCTTTGGAGTTTGTAAACTCTAAACAAGTCCCAGTATCTAAAAATAATATAAATTTATTAGATGTATAGTTTTTTTATATATAATTTTTTATTCTAACATGCAAGGCACATTTAACGGGCTTCTAGCGGCAACTTTAGTTCGAATTATTCAAAACCCAATAAGCTACTAGCTCATATTATATGTGGCTCCTAAAGTAGTGGACCACTTTGTGATTCTACGAGGAATCACACTGGTGGCTTCACTTATAAGTATCTAATATTATATATAAAAGTAGAAGTTTTTTTTCGCAATTATAAAGGTGCAGCCACATAATAAAAAATGCCTACTTTAAATTCTGCCACATTCACAATTAAAAACCTATAAATTATAGTGTTTCACTATGACTAAAACACTGTTTGAGAGCATCTCAGTATAAAACGAAAACTAATGACTTAGGTCTGGGTATTCTGATTAAATAGGATTGGATTGCATTCAGGTTTTGGCTTTGATCGGTTTTGAGTAATAAAATTGGTTTAGAATGGTTTTTAATATCAGTTATTTGTGTTCCCTTTGAATATTTGGGTTAAATTCGTTTTGAGTATTCTAGTTTTTATAATGCATGTGTATATGAAAAATTTTATTAATTCCAACATTATTATTGATTACAAATCTGGTTTTCATATGTACAACATTAATGTGTCATACTATGGAAGCTTTTAATCAAGATAGAAGAGTTTGGGTTGCAGGATCATAAAAAAATCGAGGGCTATAGTTTCCTAATTGAATCCATTTAGTATTACTGACAGCCCAAAACTGAATGGGAGGCTTTGATTGTTTGCACTGCTTTTGATTTTTGTTTTCTTTTTAATGATTATTATTTATTTGGAATACAAAAATCAAAGGATGCAATTGAACCAAAAAAAAAAAATGGAATAATAGCAGAGTGTCATAGCGTATTATATGATATTTTAATTTTAAAAAAATCATTACCTATCAAGATGTAATTTAATTTCAATAAAAATCATTATACTTTATAATATTTTGCTTTGTTTTTTTATTGTCGTTCCTTCCATGTAATCAAGGATATCAAACAAATGATAAATGCTGACATACTTGTTTATTTTTATACGTAATTTAAAAGATCTAAAAGGCTACGAATATATTAATTTAGAATTGTTGAATATAAGAGTTACAAACATATCATAAATATAAACATAAACATTAACAAAAAATTATTTTATTCAAAATCACAAACACATGTTATTATTTATTTAAATAGAAGAATAGGAAATATAGATATTTGAAATGTCAACATTTGAATTTTTTAGGCTATTCATGCCCCTTTCTCATTTGTTTTTAACATACAAATAAATATTTGACTATGTATGTGAGAGAAGCTTATGCTTAGAGTTTCTAAGCTCTAAACAAATTTTAGTATCAAAAGATAATTTAACCTTGTTTTTGTGTTACGTCTCTTATTAGTTATTTCATTGATTACATTTTTTCAAGTAGTTGAGAGTCACAGTTCAGCTAGTAAATGTAACTCTAGCAAGAGTGCAAATTATTCCAAGACACAGTGTAAAACCAATGTTTTAAAGCCTCCAATAATAAATGGGCCATGACAACATTTCACCGAAACCAAATACACCTTACCACACAATTATAACTCATAACTAAAATTATGGTGTATAAGACATCATCAAGAATACACTTCCCTTTTAGCTAACTCTAAATAATGATTAAAACAATTCGTTTAAGAACCACCAGGAGGAAATTGGATGCTTAGCAAGCTCTGAAAATAGTTTAATGCTTCAAGACACCAAAGATTAAGCCTTAAAAAAATTTATAATGCCAAAGAATATAATTGAACAAAACAGGGGTAGAATGAGTACATGTAGATTCAATAACAGCAAAGTGCTAGAGTGCATAATTTTTGCTGTAATTTTTTTTTATAAAAAATTAGTACATTTCACAATGTAATTTAATTCCAATCAAATAATTATAATTTATTTTATTTCTCTTTGTGTGTTTATTGGCATGCCTTGCATGTAATCAGGTATCAAATAATTGAAAAATAACGACTTGATTTTCTAATACAAAAGTTAAAAGATCTAATACGGAAATTTACATGTCAAAATTTGAATTTTTTGCACTATTCATAACTATTTCTCCTTTACTTTTAATGTACAAATCAATTTCTAGCTATTTATGTGAAAGAAGCTTAAGCTTAAAGTTTCTAAACTTCAAACAAGTTTTTGTCTCAAAAGATAATCTAACCTTGTTTTGTGTGACATTTCTCTAATTAGTAATTTTGTTGATTATTATTTTTAAGTAGCTTAGAATCACAACTCCGAATATAACTGTAATTCTAGCGAAAGAAGACATTTGAATTTAGAATAAAAATTTGAATAACGTAAATATTTAAATAATAATCAAAGACTATAACGTGGAGTACCTTTCCATGGAACCAACGAACACTCCACTGACCATGTGAGGTACCTTTCATAGTCTTTGCAATAATCATAAATAACAAAGTTTCTCTACACCCAAGTATAATCCATTTTTTGAGAAATCGAGAGATGCCAAGCAGAATATTGAATCAACCAATTTTGAGTGGTGATTCAAACACATGCAGGGTGTGGATTGTCCCATTGGCAACCATCAACGTTGAAGCTAACATTTCCACTAGGTTTAGAAAGTATGAGAGAGCATCACCACACAATCATACTTTCCCAAGCCTCACACAAGCTTTCTTACCATCTCAAATATTCTTCAAGGTTTAAATTCACTTCATTGTTGTTGGGTTAAGATAGATTGACCACAGTTAATTAATTCAGTTACGCAATTTGATTAATTAGGTATTACATGGAAATCGTGGTGGCACCAACAAATCACCAAATAAACTAAATACAGCGGAAATTAAATTGACACGGTGATTTGTTGACAAATGGGAAAAACCTCTCGCAAGACAAAAACCCCACTAGGTAAATTTAAGATCACCACTCCCAAAAATTCACTAAACAATAATCAAGTGGTTACAAGTATAAGAAATCTTACCCCACTACCCTGGCCTATCCCAAAATACCAACTTACAGTTGAACATTTTTTCCAATACCCAATTGGATTTGATCTTGTAATAGCTTTCTTTCCTTTGTTGTAGAAAGCTCCAATCTGTGACTAATTTCATTGCACGGATCCTAGTACGTGACTAACTCCAGCAACTTGAATGATTGTTGTTGGCTGCAAAGTTCTTCACTTCATAAACGACGAAAATCAGGAAGCACTTGGTCATAAAACCTTATTGCTTTGGTTGCTTTAAAAAGATATATACAAAATTATACATTATTTTTTCTATGTTAATTTCAATGCTTCTAAGTATTTGAAATTTGGCTTTATAATAAAAAACAGAGTTTGAATTATGGAAAAATAATATAAATAAGTGAAAGAAGAAATAGCAATAATGTTAGGTTACAAGAGGCAACTAGTATATTAAGTAGTTATTATTCGTATTTGTATTTGTATATTATTATTTTGAGTAAAATATGGATTAACGAACCCGCTAAGAGTATTTTCAATTAAAATGCTAAAATATTTTGCTTTTAACACCTAAAAGCACTTCCTTACCTATTTTAATATATCATTTAACCATAATACATCACATCTCCTATTTTTAACATAAGATCCATTAAAATAATATAAACAATCCAATAAAATTTCATTTCCCTATATCCCATCCTAGCCAACCCAAAATATCATGGCTGACACCTCCAACCACTAGTCACCCTACATCTAATATTTGAAACAATGTAGAAAATACACAGCAACAACAACCACTACCACAACCACTAGAAAAATTCACCAAGCCTAAATATCAAAACTAAACCCAACAAACACCCCACAACCACTGCAAAACCAAACCCAAATCAACCAAATCAGCAAAATACTCAAAGGAGCCAAAAACACCAACTACTACCAATCTCACCAACCATTGCCAAAAACAACAATTGATCTTCACCACAGAAACAAACACCATAATTGCCACCACCATGTCTATACAATCCCAAAAGTTTCTGAAAATTCACTACAACCACCACCGTAAACCCATGACAACTACAACTACCCACGATTGATGACACTAATGCCCCAAACGGGTGAAGCTCTTGATTATCTGCCATTGACAATTAGAGGAGCCAAAGATTAGGGTTAGTGAGTTCAGGGGTTTTAGAAAGAGAGAGAGAAAGTAAGAAATTATAAAGATAGGTAGCAATTGAGCTACAATAACTGCAACTATTAGCTTTTTAATGTAACTCATTGCTAAATAATTTAAAGTTTAGCACCTAAGATGTTGGTGTTTTTTAGGCGTTTGAGATGCTAAAACAACATTTTGGCTATTTTGGCCCATTCAATGGGAATGTTATAAAAATCAATAAGTAAGCTTTGACTCATAACTGATAGGCCAAGAATGTATTGACCCCTTGTAATAAATTAACCAATTAATTAGCAAAGTTAATTAATTAATTCAATTAACATGCAATACGCGTGGTAGTGTAAACAAATCACCAACTAAATTAATATGCAGCAGAAAATAAAGTTGACATTGTGATTTGTTTACAAATGGGAAAAACCTTTAAGGCAAAAACTCCACCGGGTGAATTTAAGGTCACCACTCTTGAGAATTCACTATTATCACAACAAGTGGTTACAAGTAAAAGAATTGCAGTATCTTATACTAACCTATAGTTGAACCCTTATCCCAATACAAAATTGGACTTGTTCTATAGTAACAATCTCTCATTTTCAATGCATGACTCTTAGTACGTGACTAACCAATTGATACATGGATCCAAGTACGAGACTAACACACCAACTTGAGAAGGATGTTGGCTGCAAAGTTATTCAGTTCATCAACACGATGAAGATGAACTTGGGCAAATTGTCTCCGGTCATAATGTGCTTGAACAAAACCTTTGCATCAAGCTTTATTGACTTGCATCTTTTGTGATGGCTCTTAAAATAATCCTTATATATGTTTAGGGTTGTGAGATAAGAAAGCCTAAACAAGTATACATGGATGTGTATGAAATTAGATCTGAAAAACTGATTTTCGTAAATCTCGATAGATAGGCTATCTATCGATCAGCTGTCGAGCATCGAGATAAACATGCCTTTTAAACCTTAATAGTGCTATTTAAAAGTTAGCTGTCGAGCTTTAAAATGCAGAACTTCTTCACTTGATTTTTGGATAGATTTGCATGGTTTTAACACTTGGACTTGAACTCTTGTACCTTGAAGTATTAAATATATCCTAGATTTACTCAATTACAAGTAAAGTGCATTTTATCATAAGATTAGCCAATTCTAGGTGACATATGTTCCTAACATGATTCACATATGTTCTAACAATCTCCCCCTTTGGAAATCTGTAACAAAACCACAACAAATAAATGATCATATGAGAGAAGTCATAAATTACTCAACTTATACTCACTTGTTGAATACAATAAAATCTAATCCTAACACAAACTCTTGAAAAACTTTGCAAGAAGAGAGTTCATAGCAAGAAAGACTTTGAAAACCTATATTTCTAAAACACTTTAAACAAAACTCTCATCATAGCATCTTAGTGTGAAACAAAAATATAAAAGATTGCATACAATAGATAAAAAGCGTGTGCATAAAGAGAGAAAAGAAACAACACATTAAGAGACAAGTGAAAAAATGTAATAACAACATCATATATATATATATATATATATATATATATATCAAAATGAGTACAAGGTTTGCTATCACAAAGTAAGAACAATGTATCTAAGATAGAGAGAAAAGAAAAGATACAAAAAGTCTTCACTACATTCCTCAAACAGAAAACACTCCCCTTAACAAAAATATTTCCTATACTAACTCTCCCCCTAAGTACATGACTATTCTCATACCTAAAACTACTTCCCATTTTTGTCACAAATGACAAAGGGTAAGTCATTGAGAAACAGTCATCTCCTCATTACCGAAAGAGCTAGCACCATCATCCTCATCAACATCATTACTACTAGAGCCATCATCACTTTCATCCTCTAAAGCCTGTGGAGATGGAGATGAAGAAGCAGTGAAACCACCCATGATAGCCTGTTGTTGTGTGATACAACCAACATGGGTGTTGACCTGACACAACTCATCACTAAGTGTGTCAAGGTGAGTATCCATGTGCACAAACTGTGCCATGATGGCCTCAAGGGTCACTCCACCTACAGAAGAAGAAGGAGCACAGGTGGATGGAGCGGAAGAAGCTGGAAGAGTCGCCGTCTCGGTCCGTAGCTACTTCAGTCGAAGCTGGGCCTCGCTCCGTCTAACGGTTGCTGCGTCTATGGTACACATGACAAAGAAGTGTGGAGACTCAAGATAGGAGACAAACACATGGTGAAGAATCTGCCTGATAGCAGAAAGAAAAATGAGCTTATCATGGGTCGCCATATCCTTATAGACATTTATAAGGTAGAGTATGAAATAAGAGGGAAAATCTATGGTAAGTCCCTCAAGAAGGGATAACAAAAATTGAGCATAAGGCTCAGTAATTGATTATAGTAAGACAATGGATGTAAAAAACATTTCATCACCATATTCAGGAACCTCGGACCTTTTGCAAAGCCCGAGCAAGGGGTGTTTTGATGGTCACCCCAAGATGAAGGTGTCTCACAAAAGAGAGGCGAGAGTTCATCTTTGGACACAGTCCTAAGACGATCAAAGCTGGGGTAGTTTGGATGCGCTACCCTCGGGACGTGTAGCACCTTGGATATAAGATCTAGAGTGACTACAATGCGCGTACCTAGAACGCAAGTGATAAAATAAGGTACAGAGTAATTGAAATTGTGCATATTGGAGAAAAACTCATGTATGATCATGGAGGGACAAGTGACCGGGATGAGACAAAGTGACTCCCAACCCCTATTGTAAATGACAATAGGAAGGTCATTATTGGAAAAGTCTGATAGGACAACTTGGTGTTTCAAATGAATGCCTCGTCGAGAAAAATTCTCTAAGAAGTCCATACGGGTCTTCCCATCATGGAACTGAACGTGAGAGGGGGTAGATTCAACAGAGGAAGATGCTGCCCTGGAACAAAGAGGGTTCTGGGACGAAGTAGACTTACGCTTAGGTGCCATAGAGCAAACTAACCAAGAGAGAGAGAGAGAGAAACAGAAGAGTACCAAGCGCAGATCAATATAAATAAGATAGAGAATAAATGATACGCATGCATGAAAAATGCATTAGCATGTGACATGTAATAATAAAAACATCATGGGCTCAACCCAATCCAATCCAATCCTACCGGCACACATGATTTCAATATAGTAAACACACATCTAAAATGCATAAATCATTGTTAAAATGCAAATGTGATGCAATGCATGAACATTTAAGATCTTTTTTAAAAAAAAAAAATCAACCTAAAATTTTGCAAAAACCTCATCAATTTTGAAAAACCCAAAAAATTTTCAAAAACCCCAAACGTTAGGATAAAATAGATGAAATGCATGATAAATGTAAGAAGGAAGATCATACTAGAGGAAGAAATCACTCTTGAGGCTGAAGATTGAGTGGGGAAGAGGTTTTGAGTGAGAGAAGGGTGTTTGGGGAGGTGAAAAGTCAGAAAAAATCAAGAGAGATCAAGAAAAATGAGAGAAAAATCGTGTTGAGGCTATATATAGGAAAACACAATTCTTGATGGATCAAAAGGTATTGAGAGGTGTTGAGGTTTAATTCTCGATAAATGGAGCTGTCGAGAAGCTATCGAGAGGTGTCCACAGCAAAGTGACCTCGATCAATCAAGAAGCTATCAAGCCTTTATTCGAGCATACAAAAACTTTCTCGATGAATCGAGAAGCGATTGAGACAAATTCTCAAAAACTTCGATGGATCGAAACTGCAATAACAGTTGTCGAGAAAGGAAGATTAAGAGGCTCGATAGATAGCCTACTTGTCGAGAGGTATCGAGAAGCTGTCGAGATTGCTCACAACTAGTTTTTCAAAGAAGAGAAAAACACAAATATGAATGTAATCAAGCATACTACTCAACCAAATATCCAATCAACATTTTAAGCTCTCAAAATCATCTCTTAACAAGAAAATGTCAAGCTTTTAAATCCAAAACACACACACACACACACACACACTAAACAAGTCTAACCAATTTTATATTTCAAAAACAACTAAAAACAGTTTAGTGAGTATACATTAACACATGTATTCCTTGTGATAATCAAATCACATTGTACCTGCACATGTATCAAGAGTAGCAAAAATATTGTGTGTGAAAAATATTGAAAGATTTCATAAGTATCTACATGTTTTGATAATTTGAGATATGAGAAAATCACTTTATCTCACACACAATCATAACTGCTTGATGAGGACTATCATCTTTGAGATACATCCTATAACTCCAACTTCTCTTAGAAGACACACTTGCAATCATATATAAAACATTTTGATTCTCTTTGCTTTTATTTTTTCTTTACATTTTTTCTTTTAAGCAAACCATGAATGGGCATATAAGAGAGAGAAAAGAGATATCCAATAATGTTAAGCTTTTGACATTGAACTTTTGCTATGCCGAAGCATACAGATGTCATTTCAAATTGGCGGGCAACAGTGGTGAGATGATTATTTATGCCTTTCTCTTAGGATTTTCTAATCCTTCCTGTCAAAAAGAATGATACGAGTGTTAAGTACAAGAGATTACTTATCTTACTCAACACAAACACGAGCCACAAAGCTTACTTACTTAGTTGTGCATTGAGATGCTCATCTAAGTTACATGAAATACAAAGTTTAAAAAACTTTGTTTCAATGATCATCCAAGATACACAAGTACCAATGAACACAAAATACATATTGTTTATGTATTTTTCTGATTTTTCAATTTTTATTTTTATTTTTTATGAAAACAAAATAAAGTAAAACTGAGAACAAACAAACAAAAACATGTTAAACAAAACAAAGCATAAAACTATATGCAAATGCATGAAAGCATGAGTCCAAAAAGGTAAGAAATCAAGCAAGAGAGTCCTACTTAAGATAGAAAGAATTAAAGCAAAGGACAAACAGAAAGACAATTAAGTCTTAGGATCCTTTATAACTTATATAGCACAAGTCTTTGGCCGTGAAGATGAAAATGCATGTGTCCTAGTATGACTATTAAATGACATAGAGGAATTAAAATTTCCCTAAAATTGAGTCAAAAAGCTCAAAGCTTTTAATAACTCATGAAGAATAGGTACAAAGCTTTTAGACAAAGGATGAGACCTATTTGACACTCATTTATGAGGAAAAAATTTGAAACAATTAGGACGAGTGTGACCAGAAACACCACAATGGTGACAAACATGAGTAGTTTTCGAACTACTATGCTTCCTAGAAGGAGTTCTAACCTTAGAGGTTGACAAAGACCTTAATTTAGGACAATTTGACCTAATATGACCAACAATATGAAAATGATGACAAGTGGGGATAAATTCATGATTTTTATTCTTCCTAGGAGGAGTTTTAGACATAGGAGAAACTTCAATGTTAACATCAGAATTTTTACCTTTGTCTATCCTAGCAATATTAGCCTTCAACTCTTTGTTATTCCTTTTAAATGGAGGAATATTAAAAAAAAAATCATTTAAGTTAGGTTCAACAACAAGTTTGGCACTAGTTAATTTTTCAACTTTAGTTTTAAATTCAACTAGTTGTTCTTTCAAACTCTTAATTTTGTTCACCTGAGATGAAATTTGATTTTTAAAACTCTCATTCAAATTATTCGCTTCATCCAATTTTGCAATCAAATCATCTTTTTCAAGCTTGACCTTTTTAAATTTAGCTTTTAATTTTGTAGAACTTTTAAGAGATCTCATACAAAAATTATAAAGCTTATAATAGGCATCTTGAATATTATCATCATCATTCAATACAAGATCATGCAAATCAAAACAATCAAGAGTTTCCATGACAACAGGGGTCAATGGATCACACAGTAAAGATTAACCCTAATCAGAGTGTGCTCGCTCTGATTCCACTTGATAGGCTAAGAATATATTGATCCCTTGTGATAAATTAACCAATAAATTAGCCAAGTTAATTAATTAATTCAATTAGCATGCAATACGTGTGGTAGCACATTCAAATCATCAACCAAGTTAATATGTAGCGAAAAATAAAATTGATATGGTGATTTGTTTATGAATGGGAAAAATTTCACTAGGTGAATTTAAGGCCACTACTCTCGAGAATTCACTATATCACAACAAACAGTTACAAGTAAAGGAATCTAGTACCTTATACCAAACTACAGTTAAACCCTTACTCTAATACACAATTGGACTTGTTCTGTAGTGACAATCTCACATTTTTAATGCACGGCTCCTAGTACGTGACTAACTAATTGATGCACGAATCCAAGCACGTGACTAACACACTAACTTGAGAAGGATGTTGGTTGCAAAGTTATTCAATTCATCAACATGATGAAGATCATGAAACTTCTTGGTTACAAAACCCTACGACGTACAAATGAAGCAACTTCTTCAAGAGAAAGATGAAATAGGGCAAATTGTCTCCGGTTACAATGTGCTTGAACAAAACCTTTGCATCAAGTTTCATCGACTTACATCTTCTGTGACGGCGCTTAAAATAATCTTTATATATGTTTAGGGTTGTGAGATAAGAAAGCCTAAACAAGTATACATAGATATGTGTGAAATCAAATTTGAAAAACTAATTTTTATAAATCTCGATAAATAGGTTATCTATCAAGTAGCTATCAAGTATCGGGCTAAACATGCTTTTTAAACCTCGATAGATGCTATCTGTTGAGCTAGCTGTCGAGTTTTAAAATACAACACTTCTTCACTTGATTCTTGGATAGATTTGCATGACTTTAACACTTGGACTTAAACTCTTGTTCCTTGAAGTATTAAACACATTCTAGATTTACCTAATTACTAGTAAAGTGCATTTTGTTATAGGATTAGTCAATTCTAGATGACATATGTTCTTAACATGATTCACATATGTCCTAATAATGACTCATGAAGAAGGTTAGGTACGTAAATAAAAATAAAAATAAAAAAGATAAAGAGATAACAAAGAAAGTGACGTGATAGCATACATAGGTGAAAAGTGAAAATTCGGTGGGACTATTGTTTGCTTCTTTTCAATGCTTCAAGTTTTAGTTGCAAAAGTGAGGAGTGCTATTATATATATATATATATATATATAAGGGCACAAAATACATACATGCGAATGATTGGATTACACTAGCATTTAAAGGAAATTTTTAGAGTAGGGGGGCAATTTGCCCCTCTGGCTCCACCAATGAAGCTGGATGATCCTCAGGTTCTAAAAATAGTTTAAAGATTCAAGACACCAAAGATCAGGCCTTTTGTAATTTTTATTTTTATAAATAGCTTGGTAAATGTCAACTTAATTGTTTAGATTTGTATAGATATATATTTTATAAAAAATCTAAAAAGGCTATGAATATATTAACTAAGAATTATTATTTTTTGAATATAACACTTAAAAAATATATCAAAAAAATAAACTTAAACATGAAAATAAATATTTAGTTTTATTTTGGTCCCACAATCATATGCTATTCTTTATTCAAATAGAAGTATTGGCATATATAGGAATTTCAATATCATCCATTGAATTTTTAAGGCTATTCATACCCGTTTTTCTTCGTTTTTAACATACAAATCATTTTCTTAATATTTATGTAAAAGAAACTAAGCTTCAAAGTTTCTGTACTTTTGGTGAGTTTATCTTATATCTTGTTACGAACAACGAGGGCTTGAGTTAAAACCTTCAGTTGTTTGCAATACTTTTGGTTGTTATACTCTTTTAAGTTTTTTTTTTTTTTTTTTGGTTCTCAAATCCAAACAAATGAAAGAGGGTGTGGTTGAACAAAAAAGTGGTGCCACCTAAATGTAATAATAATGGAATGCCAAAGCATATAATGTTATATTGTAATTTTAAAAAATTATCACATTTTAAAATGTAATTTAATTCAAATAAAATAATTATTGTTTATTTTACATGTTTATAGTCATGGCCCAAATTATGGGTCTCTCCATTTCAGTGGTTTATAGTCCAAGGTCTTTGATTCTATTGATCTTTAATAAAGTGGACAGTAAACCATTTGTCATGCTTTCTCTTTTAACTATAGTCCTAGTAAATGCACCATTAAGCTTATGCTTCAAACATTCTGGTTGGCACCTAGTCATTGGGTTCATTGCCATAACCTCACTCATTGTATTTGTAATCCTATTTGCTTTGGGGATAGGGTTTCTTCCCTCTCGATTAGTTCTGAAATTTTCCAATGTGGAGAACCTACAGAATGACCAGCTTCACACTACAAGAAAATTGACCTATTGCGGTGGGCCTATTGCGGCGGGTGCGAAAACTGCTGCTATAGGTCGCCTACTGTGGCGGGCCAATGACCCGCCGTAATAGACCTACTTTAGCGGCCTTCGGCTTAGATATAGCATCGAGTCATTGACCCGCCGCAATAGACCTTGAAATTGTGGCGGGCCTATTGCGGCGGGTGCAAAAACTGCCGCTATATATCGTCTATTACAGCGTGTTTTTGGCCCGCCGCTGTAGATGAGATCTATTGCAGACTTTTTTGTGACCACCGCTATAGGTAAGGCTTTTGTATAAAATCAAGTTTTTATAGTTTACAATAATGCATAAAAGATGAGTTTAAATATCAAATTGTAAATTACACTCGATTAGTATGAAAATTGGCATGGACGTTAAGAATGATAAGTGATGAAAGTTTTCGTCACCTAATATTTTCATCACTAAACCTTATTTTCAGTGACGAAATATTTTGTCACGGAATGTTTTTTCATTTCCAATTTCAATAGATTAGGTGACGAAGTTTTGCATCACCGATTTTTTTTTTTACTTTTAATAGATCAGGTGACGAACTATTTCATCACCAATATTATTTTTTTATAGTTAGATATGGTGACGAATATTATTGTCACCAATATTATTTTTTTATTAATATTCTTTACATTTACTTACCATTACATTAACCTGTTCATTTCTAACCAAATCCATAAAAACAAATATCCATACAATAAAAAATGCAATAAAGATGTCCACAAAGTAATTACAACCATTTATATACAAATGATGTCTTAGCTTCCAAACTTTACAGAAAATTATTTGAGTTCAAGTAGTCCCACAAAAGCTATCTTTTTACCATCAATTCCATATCTACACAAGTATAAAGGAAAACACATCAATAACAAACTAGACTGCAAACCTATATCCTTGATAAAATGTACTATAAAAAAAAAATATTATTATTAGTAAGACAATGCAGAAAATGTCCACAGAATACCCAATAACAAAGTAGACAAAATAATCATAATGTAACGTCATATGAAGTCAAGCTATCAAAGAAAGAAGACCCACAACATTCTCATCAAATAAAAACCAAACCCACATTACAAACCATGGAGAAATCATAAAGAATGCAGAAAAATCCCAATTTAAAACAAAACAAATAAAGTAAAATCCAAAACGAAACCCAGTCACCATCATGAACACAAACCCAACCACCACAACGAATAAAAAATCTAGCCAACACTATTAAAAAAAAACTAGACACCACCATTAAACAAAAACCACAGCCACCACCATTAATACAAAAACTCAGCCACTACCATAAACAAAAAACCTAGCCATCACAATAAATAAAAAACTCAGCTACCACCATAAACAAAAAACCCACCACCACTATTAAACAAAGAAACATAGCCACCACCATTAACACAAAAACCCAGCCACTACCATAAACAAAAAACCCATGATCACCATTAAACAAAAAACACAACCACCACCATTAACACAAAAACTCAGCCATCACAATAAACAAAAAGCACAACCACCACCATTAACACAAAAACTCAGTCACTACCATAAACAAAAAACTCACCACCACCATTAAACAAAAAACACAACCACCACCATTAACACAAAAACTTAATCACTACCATAAACAAAAAACTCAACCATCACAATAAACAAAAAACCCACCTCCAACATTAAACAAAAACCTCAGCCACCACCATAAACAAAAAACCCACCACCACTATTAAACAAAGAAACATAGCCACCACCATTAACACAAAAACCCAGCCACTACCATAAACAAAAAACCCATGATCACCATTAAACAAAAAACACAACCACCACCATTAACACAAAAACTCAGCCATCACAATAAACAAAAAGCACAACCACCACCATTAACACAAAAACTCAGTCACTACCATAAACAAAAAACTCACCACCACCATTAAACAAAAAACACAACCACCACCATTAACACAAAAACTTAATCACTACCATAAACAAAAAACTCAACCATCACAATAAACAAAAAAACCCACCTCCAACATTAAACAAAAACCTCAGCCACCACCATAAACAAAAAACCCACCACCACTATTAAACAAAAAACACAGCCACCACCATTAACACAAAAACCCAGCCACTACCATAAACAAAAAACCCATGATCACCATTAAACAAAAAACACAACCACCACCATTAACACAAAAACTCAGCCATCACAATAAACAAAAAGCACAACCACCACCATTAACACAAAAACTCAGTCACTACCATAAACAAAAAACTCACCACCACCATTAAACAAAAAACACAACCACCACCATTAACACAAAAACTTAATCACTACCATAAACAAAAAACTCAACCATCACAATAAACAAAAAAACCCACCTCCAACATTAAACAAAAACCTCAGCCACCACCATAAACAAAAAACCCACCACCACTATTAAACAAAAAACACAATCACCACCATAAACACAAAAACACAGTCACCACCATAAACAAAAATCCCAGCTATCACAATAAACAAATAACCCACCACCAACATTAAACAAAAAACTCAATCACCACCATAAACACAAAATCCCAACCACACAATAAACCAAAAATCTGGCCAGCATCATTAGCACAAAACCCACTACCACCATTAAACAAAAAATCCAACAACTAACACAAACAAAAAACCCACCACCACCACCACCAGTAAACAATATAGCAACATATACCATATACAAGCCCCAATACTAATGTTTTTAGGCAAGAAAATAAAACACTCACCAACGTGTGTTCTAGTTAGTAGATGAGCTCCCCCCACTGCCACAAATGTCATTGTTACCCTTGTTCACAATGGTGATGCTAAAAAACTATTTTTAGTACCACCATATACAAAAGGGGCCTATAATAATGGTGCTATAGGTAAATTTTTTATCTACATTGTTACAGTGCACCACTATATATGACGGTATGTAGCGGAAAGCTAATTTTTTTTGTTTATTTATTCTTACTCCTGTTAAATTAGTATTTATTTGTTCTTGTTTCTATTACTTTTTACTCAACCCGACACTTCTCGAATCTATCACCTCTCTCTCAACTCTCTCAAAAACCATGTATCATGTATGCACCTTCTTTTGCAATGATTACAAAAATCAACTTGCAGCTAACTTTGACATACTTTGGGCTCAATATCAGTAAAGCACTGACAACTAGCTAGCATTGAATAGCTTCTTATAGCTACTTCATTTGCAATGACGTACAGAATGATAAAATATCTAGCAAATTAGCAATTAATAGGGTCTTATCTCTTTTAACTTTTTAAACTACTAATATTTGCTTGTTTCCTAGCTAGTACTATTTATCTACCTTGATTAACAACACCACCATGAATGATGCATGCTCTTTTAAATACTATGAATCTACCTACCAAGATAGGGGTTGGTAGTCATTGAACTCATCTATAATCTTAAACGTGTAAAAGAGAAAATCTCCAAGATGCATGATTTCGTTCCAATGCATAGAAGATACATAAGAAAAAAAAAATGAGCACCATAGAAAAAGATAGATTAATAAAACCTTCAAGAATCCAACTTCAATGACAATCATAACATGTGTAGGGTCCTCAAGCTCTGACTGACATCAATTTGCCACAAATTTTGAACCTAACAAAGAATAATGAAATATCCCTTCAATAATCTTCTTTCACCAACTATTGAATTATATTATAAATAAATAAATAAAAACATTATTTTGGAATATTGATCTGATTAAATCACATAGATCAATTAAAAAAAAAACGAATGTCAAACTTTTTCCAATTTGTCTTCCTCTTGTTTATAAGACAAAATTTAAATTTGCATCTACCCATGGGAATTATTCTTTGTTGTCAAAATGCTTATATGACTTGAAAATTAATTAATCCCACAATTCTCTTTTTACAATAATCATCTTCATTCCCTCTAGAGGCTCCTGGACCAACATTTTACTCACCAAAGTCACTATCTCAGCTGACCCCAAAGTTCATTACCACGTGTGGCTAGAATTCACTCCCACAAAATTACGTGGACAAGGCAAAACAAAAAAAAACCATGATATTGGATGTGGTTCCTTATCCTCATTAGATTACATTTACACTGCACCCACCATTGACAACTCAGTCCCCTTCTCTAAACTCTTCCATCTCTTCCCACCAAAACCCCATAACCAAGAAAAGCTCACAAACTATGGATTCTCTACCATTGAACCAATCTCTTTCTCACCTCAAACTCTCTCCCAAACTCTTTACTTTCCCTTCTTCTTTTCCTTCCCAACAATCTCTCACCCTCAAACCAAACCACACTAACCCCACTATTTTCAGTTTCACTCTCTTTGCAATTAAGTTCAATAATCTTCACAATCAAACAGAGTCATTTTGTTCTATTGCATTGTAATCACAGTTTTTATAAATTCAAGAGATCTAGCAAGCACACAAAATAGAGAAATCTGAAGGTTATGTTTAGTTAAGAGGGATACATCAGAAGAGAAGAACATGAGATTTGAGGAAACTCACAAATTCTAATGAACTTCAACAAGATAGGAATCAAATCAAAACCTTGGCATTACAAAATTCCTGGATTGTCTTTGTCCATCATTTAACCATTCTGGCAGCAAACAGTACGAAATATTTAGTTTGTTTGTTTGTTTTTTTTTTTTGTAAAGTGAGCATCAAATGGAAACACAAAACAATTAATCCAAAGTCACTATATGCAGAAAAGAAACAGGGAGACATGAGAAGTAAATGTGAATGTACAAAGAGATATAAATGGCTTACTCATCAACAATGGAGATCAATGAGAGAGAAAGAGAGAGAGGATTGATGAAAGTGAGAGCTTACCGATCAATGAGGGAGGAGAGGCGTGAGGTCTGTGGGAGTCAAAAACGCGTGAGTAGAGGAGCACGAAAGATAGGTTAGGGTTTTTTTTTTCAAATAAAAAAAATGGAAAATAAAATTGGCACTAAAAATTGGGCATGGCGCTAAAAAAAAAATTAACATGGCGCTGAAAAAAACAATTAACCTAAAAATTATGCTGGCGCTAGGAATTGATCCCTTGAGGGAGTGCAACTCCACAAAGAAGTGCTACCAATAGACTACCAAACAACATGTTATTTATAAGTGGACACTAAATCAATTTATTCTAACACTAGTGGATATTTAAAGTTTTCAAGAACAATAAAAGAAAAAAACATGCAAACACATTTTTTTAATATGCTTTCCAAAAACTGATAATTATGATAACAAAAATAGTAAATTCAAATTATATTTTAAATTAAAGCGTAAATGCACTTTTAGTTCCTACATCTTGATGTTTTTCCATTTTAGTCTCTACATTTTATTTTTACCACTTTGAGTCTCTAAATCAATTAACGTGTGTTATTTTCTTTCTTTCCATCAGTCAACCGACGGAAATAGCTGAGGTGGCAGCCAAAGACATTAAAATATTATTAAAAATGTCACGTCAGCATCTATTTTTTTAAAAATAATTTGTCAATTTTAACTAAATAAAAAAAATAGATTAAAAACAATAAAATCAAATGCCTATGAACACAAGAACACAAACCTAGAAAATCAAACCAAGAACACGAATCAAATGCCAAGGAAATTAAAACACCTTCAAAGATTCAAAACACAAAGAACACAAACCCAAACCCAACCCTCAATCTCTAGCAAACCCAGAGCACCACATGAAAAATCCAACCCTCCATACAAACATCAAACCCAAAATACCCATGAAACCTAAATATGGCCAAAATACCCTTGAAATATGAAAATTACCAAAATACCCCCCTAAACCTAAAAAATAACCAAAGATACCCTCAAAACCTAATAAAATGACCAAAATACCCCCTAAACCTAAAAAATGACCAAAATAGCCAGAAATTATAAAAATGAGTATTTTTGTCATTTAGGGGTATTTTGGTCATTTTCAGGTTTGAAGGCATTTCGATCATCTTTTAGGTTTAGGGTGTATTTTTATCATCGTATAGGTTTTAGGGCCATTTTTGTCATTTTATAGGTTTCAGGGGTATTTTAGTCATTTTTGAAGTTTTTGGGGGTATTTTGGTCATTTTTTTAGGATTAGGAGTATTTTGGTAATTTTAAAGCATTAAGGCTATTTTGGTCAATTTTTAGGTTTCAAAGCTATTTCGGTTATTTTTTGGGTTTAGGGGTTATTTTGGTAATTTTTTGTTTTGGGGGTATTTTGGCCAAATTTTAGGTTTCGAGGGGTAATTTTTTAGGTTTTGTGTGTACTTTGGTCATTTTTTAGGATTAGAGTATTTCGGTCATTTATGATGTTTAGGGGATATTTTGGTAATTTTTAGTGATTTTTGAGCATATTTGGTGATTTTGGGGGTATTTTAGTAAATTTTTAGGTTATTTTATGGGTATTTTGCTCATTTTAGAGATTTAGACATATTTTGGTCATTTTAGTGGGTTTTTAGCATAATTGGTGATTTTAGAGATTGTAGGAATATTTTGGTCATTTTAAAGGTTTCATGGGTATTTTGCATATTTTAGAGATTTTGAGGATATATTGGTCATTTTGGTGGATTTTGAGCATATTTGTTGATTTTATAAAAATTAGCTTTGGGTAGGGTATGGATATCTATGGATAAACAAACCGGGTATATATGGGTATACCCTGCCCATGGCAATCCTTAATTATTTGTAAGCAATAGGTGACAAACACTTATTTTGTCACCAAAAACACCTCCATCTTAATATTAGATGATGAATTTGGAATTTCATCACCTCTGGTTAGTCTTTGGTTAAACAATAGGTGACAATAATTTATTTCGTCACCAAAAACACCTACATCCTAATATTGGGTGACGAATTTAAAATTTCGTCACCTCTGGTAAGTTTTTGGTGACGCAAATATTTCGTCACCCTAGGTTTGCCTTTTTTTCATGACCTATAGTGACAAAATAAATATTTCGTCACCAATTTGTACATCTTTGGTGACGAAATATTGATTTCGTCACAAATTTTAATATTTTTATAATATTTGATGACGAATTCTTCTTTTCCTCACTAAATGTTATCATTTGGTGACAAAATTGTTTATTCTCGCTAGATTTCGTCATCATAGCCCACTTTTGTTGTAGTGAGTTTGCATCTTGGAGCTCTTTTACTCGACCCTCTAGCCTGTAGTTTGCATCCTGGAGCTCTTCTACTTGACCCTCAAATTGTTGAGTATACTAAGTTGAGGAAGATGAGGCAAGAGTCCTAAGAGATGAGGGAGGCCTCATGCCAAGTCCCTTTATGTAGTCAGATCTCGGCTTAAGAACCATCATAGATATCTCCTCTTCGGTCAAAGACTGTGCTTTAGGATTGCTACAATGCTCATCTTGTACTCTTAACATCTCTTGTTGTCATTTCAAATAATAGAAACCATAAAAAATATGTATGTTCTAGTTTTGCAAACATAAATAGAATAAAAATACATTTAGAATTGGGTGATGAATTTAGAATTTCGTCACCAAAAACACCGACATCCTAATATTGGGTGACGAATTTAGAATTTCGTCACCTTTGGTAAGTCGGTGACGTGAATATTTCGTCACCCTAGGTTTGCCTTTTTTTTCATGACCTATAGTGACGATATAAATATTTCGTCACCAATTCGTACGTCTTTGTTGACGAAATATTGATTTCGTCACCAATTTTAAAATTTTTATAATATTTAGTGACGAATTCTTCTTTTCATCACTAAATGTTATCATTTGGTGACGAAATTGTTTATCCCCACTATATTCCGTCACCATAGCCCACTTTTGTTGTAGTAAAATCCTAGCCCTATCCTCAAGTCTGATCAGCCATTGCTATCATGAAGCCAATAAATCCGATTTGTATGGGTTGTATGTTAAAAAGAAAAGAAATAATACGTTTACAATATTTTTTACAATATTTTCACAACAAATCATAGGTGGTTATTTGTTATTAGTTCAAATTTGAACCTAACCATATGATTATTTTTTTGCCACAACAATAATAACTAGTAACAACCTACTACTTAGAATTTATTGTAAAAATATTGTAGACATATTATTTATCTAAAAAGAATCGTACTAATACTCTTGTTACTCTTTTGTTTATTGTTATCTCCTTTTCTACCACAAAAACAAAAAAATAAAACAAAAACAAAAAAACAAACAAACAAACGTGACTCCAAAAGTGTACTGCGGTGCCTATATCCATTGCTGCCTCTTTTCCTAACAAAAGTTAAACGGATCTTTGCATATCTTTTTCTACTTATTTTAGAATGCATAAAGTACCATCTTTTGTTCTCAAAAAAGGGAAGAAAAAAAGAAAGTACACACTGTCACACTCATGCTTTCCTAAGCCTCATTAAAGCTCTTCTTAATTATCAAAAATCTTCAAGGCTCTAGATTCACTTAATTCTGGCTGGATTGGATGAGCTCTAATCTGATAATTATTATAACCAAACACAAGTGACTTAATGATGGGTAGAAGAACATGAGATGATAAAAATTGCTCTGATTTAACAATTATTTGGATATCAATTCAGATTTTAAAATTTGAGTTTATGTTAGTCTAACAATTTTATTTAAATTATTAAAATTGATAATCTTAGATAACCTTTATACATTTAGGTCCGATTTTATGTTACTTGTGATTTGAATAGCTAGTATCATTTTTACTCACTTAAGATTAGTTCTATTATGCCGCCATTATCCTTATCATTATTTCATTGTAAAATAAATAAATCAAGATCTAAATATTAGGATTTTGTAAAAATTTAATATCTTAAACTCAAACTTCATTTCCAATACTCCTAGCAACAATAACATTTAATCAAAACAAAATCATTGGCACTGATATTAACCTAGTGCAGTTGAACTTCTTGGTTGGCCCATTTGTGGGAGCACTAGTAGCAGCGGCTTTCTACCAGTACACACTTTCTTTGAGAGCTACACAATCAAAGCTTTCGGGTCCTTCTGTAGCAAGTAGCAACCCCACCGATTAGAGAGACAAAACAAAAAACATCTTGAAATAAGCTCAAAAAAAAAAAAAGTTTGATCGTCTCATTTCTCTTTCCGTTTATTTGTTTGCTTGTGTGTATTAGAGGATGTTGATGTTGAAGACTTTTTCTTATTTTCATGTTACTTTTTTATTTAATATTAATCTATACAAAAGTAACAAAAGACTAATTTTTAGATCTTGATTTTTTTTTTGTATTGTATTTTTTATGTTTTTTTTTTTTTTCCTTGTTTTTCATGGTAAAAGTGGTTAGATGAGTAACAGCTACATCACAGAGTCAACATGTGTGGGTAAAGTGATTTTTACAAATCACAGGTAGGTTACATGAAATTGAGCCTAATCTTAGGTGGATGAATTTGTAATTATCACATACTAAAATGTTAAACATAGTATCATTTTTACTATAACATATTGATATGATAATGTAGTGACTCAAAAGGGAGTCTCGCAATTCATAGAATCTCACGTTACCGAAAGAAGCACATGGAGATATACTTTTAAGGAGTGACCTCCCTTTAATGTGTAGAGGAATTTTCTCTCACTACTATGTGCTTTGAGAAAGAACAAAACCTACACATATCAATGCGATCGAAGGTTTATAACATTTCTTCCTATAAAAAAAGAAAAGAAAAAAGATTTATAATAGCTCTAAGGGAAATGCTAAATATGATGTTAAAACTTTTCTAAAATGGACTGTTAACCAATACTTTAAGGACACTCGTTAGCATGACCTAATTTGTAAATATATAATATATATATTATACAAGATAAAATTTCTATTCTAGCTTAATCTAAGTGTATATGAATGTGAAACTCTCTTCTGGAGACTTGAACCCCAGCCATCGCCCCTACACCTCACAAACATTTATACTTGATGTGACCAACAAACCTAGAGGGTGCAGTGGTCTAAATATCTAATATTATTCTTCATGAAACAGTACTGCAAACTATTAATCCCACCGGCTTAAAGTCAATCCTAGATATGGTTATCATATATAAGACAAGAATTCAAGACTTTGCTCATTAATTGATGTGAAACCAATATAATTATGAGCTATTGTTTCAATTTCTTAATATACTATCATTAAGGCCAAGGCTTTAGCTTTTACCGACTTTTGAATAATTTTGTACAATAGCTCGATAATACCGTAATTTTTTACCATTACTCCTCGTAAAGATGATATTTAAGTGTGCTTTTGACTTTTGAGAATGGTTGAGAATAGTTTTACTTTTTTTGTTTTAATTTTTTTAATAAATAATATAACTTTAAATTTTTTATAAAATATTTTTTTTAAATTTATTTTACCAAAAAAGCAATCCCTAAACTGACATAATCTTCATTGATAAGCAAATTTTACTTTTATAATTATATGAAAGGTCTTTCTAGTAAGATAGTATTATATGTAGCCACTCTCTCACGTAGGGGTGAGTCCATCTGCATGTAAAAGAGTAAACACATATATTTGATATATGATAAATAATCTCCTTTGAAGTATCATGTTAAGTAAAAAGTAATGAGACCATTATGTTAATTGCATCATCAAAGATTTCATTCTAGAATTTATGAGTTGTTAATTAATTAAAACTAAAGGAGTTGGGGGTGTGAAGTGGTGAAAACGCTCTTTGAAGCTATATTCACAATGGTGCATTTAATTGGTATTTGTTGCAAGGTAGTTGATACTATACCGGTATCGGCCGTACCGGTCGGTATGTACAGTACCGGTAAGTATACCGGTATTGAAACGCCAACGTTTCGTACCAGTTTAAATACCGGCTAATTTCGGATAATACCGACCAGTACCAAAAAAATAAATAAATAAAACTTTTATTTTTTTTTAGTTGCATTAACTTATTAGTATTATTTGTTTTCTCAATATGCAATGAATAATTAAACTTTCTATTTTTTATATTGTATTTTTTTTCTTTTAATTGATGCTAAAATTTAAAACCATGAATAATTTGTTCTGAATTGAGGTAATGTTCTATGTTAAACGTTTATATTTATTATTATTATAATACACACACACCACACACACATACATATATATATATATATATATATATATATATATATATATATATATATATATATTTACAAATTTAAAAAATAACGGTAAATCCAAAATGGTACACCGACATTGACTGGTACCGAAATATATCATTCCACTGGTCAAACCAGTATAGTCTCCGGTATGAGATTGACTCCCTTGATTTGTTGCCTTAGTGTTGTTCTTTTAAATAAAAAAGAAATGCAACATTTTTTTTTATTCTTTTTTAAAAAAGCCCCAATGATGCATTTATTTTCTTTTAAAAAAAAAAAAAAAAAAACCAGCACTAAAGCATCAAACACAGGCCTTTATGTAAAGCAACCTAATAAAGAAATGTCAAAAACAGCACTATATATATATATATATATATATATATATTTCTCTCTCTCTGCGCTGGAGCATTTGGTTGAGCTTTATAAAATTGTGTCAACAACTTTTTATCATTACTACTCGGTCTGATGCCACATAAAAATCATATTATTGGACCCAGAAACACACAATTTGTAAATTAAGACATTATAAAAATCACGTTTTGAAATTGCAATCGTAATTTTGTTGCTCAAATCGTCGTATCCAAACAAGCACAACGTACACCCTGAATATTAATCTAAACACTTTAAATTAAATTAGGTTAGAGCATTCATAGTAATAATGCTAAAAAATCTAGTTTTTAAACTGTGTGTGTGTGCAAAAGGGTACAGTGTGTACCTAATAAGTAATCAATTGTACATATTAATAGTATTATAAAGAAGGATGATAAATTAGAATTAAGTCTTTTTATATTTTCTAAGTTTAGATACATGAATTTGCATGTAAACATAATCGACACACAATTAAAGCACAATAGGAATAAAACTTTGTGCAAATTATAGTGTATTTGAAATATAAAGACACTTGGCATCAAATAATAGGGTAATTAGACTGACATTTAGCCAAAATTAGTGTGTAATTAGAATTTAACTGGCTTGTAACTCCATGCATATGCATAGATATATACAATAAGATGCATAATATATATATTATATATATATATAATATATATATAATTTAAATACTATTGATAGTCATTTTTATATTTTGTTAACTCTATAAAAATTTTTGTAAAGATATTATTAGGTATAAAATTTAAATTATTCATTTTTTTAAAAAAAATTATTGTGAAACACTTTTTTTTATTAGAATTTTTTTATTTTAAACTCTTTGGTTGTTGTACTTAATAACTCACTTGGATAAATATTTATAATATGGTCCTATATTTGATTATAAAATTAAAAAATAAAACTCTTTAAGAATAAATAATTTATGACACATGGTGCAAACTTAAACTCTAATTTAGATTTTTAATTTGAATTTCTCTCAGTTTCACCTATTATTCTATATATAGATTTGGATTTTAAATTAAACTTTCTCTCAGCTTACACACTAATATAATATATATGATTTTGATCACTCATTTGTTTATTGTTTAAAAGTTATCAGAATAATTTGCAAGGTCTATATAGTTATATCTCTAATATCACTTTTCATGAAACAGTGATTTGGGAAACCTCAAGACTAATAATCCCACTAGCTTAAAGTCAATCATTGATTAGCAAATTGACAATATAAAATGCAAAAGTAGGAAAATAATGCTAATCCTATCAGGAATTCAACACTCGATGCGAAGCCAAATAATTATGACCTATAGAACAACAATTAAAGTAAACTTTTGCTTCATCTCCTATACTCTACTTAAGGGCCATAAGACAAGATAAGGGATAAGCTTACTGGACAAAACAACTATAGCATAAAGTCCAAACATGGCAACCCATCAACCTCTGTTAGAGAACCCCAAAACTTCTCACTGCAAGAATGCTCTTTACCTAATTCTCTCCTTTGCTGCTATCATACTCTCAACTGCACTTGTTGCAACCCATCTTATCAAACCTAGCTCCTCTAATCCCCTCCTACACAGCCACATCTGTGATCAAGCCCATGACCAAGCAGGATGCATATCCATGGTCTCAGAAGTTGTCAAAGACTCTAAGACAATCATGTTGCAGATGTTTTTAGAAGAATCCACATCAGCTATACAAAAAGCAATTGATACAGCCAAAAATGTCAACCAAAGGATCAACAATAATCCTAGGGAACAAGTGGCTTTGCTTGATTGTGTGGAGCTAATGGACTTGTCCAAGGACAGGGTTTTTGACTCGAAAGTGGCTCTTCAAAATATGACTACAAGTTCCATTGAAGATGCCCATGCATGGCTAAGCAGTGTACTCACTAACCATGTCACATGCTTGGATGGACTGGAGGGCTCAGCTCGAACCACAATGGAGCCAGGGCTCAAGGACTTAATATCAAGAGCCAGAACTTCATTAGCCATGCTTCTTGCAGTTTCACCCTTGAAAACCAAAGTAATGATTGATGAGCCATTATATGGAGAATTCCCTACATGGGTCACGAGTAGGGACAGGACACTTTTACAAGCTTTGCCTAAGGAAATCAAGGCCAACGTTGTGGTGGCTACGGATGGGAGTGGGAAGTACAAGACTGTGAAAGAAGCTGTGGCCTCAGCACCAAATAATGGAAAAACTAGGTTCGTTATTTATGTGAAAAAAGGGAAATATAAAGAGAATGTTGAGGTTGGGAAGAGTAAAAAGAACTTGATGATAGTTGGTGATGGCATGAATTCAACCATTATCACTGGTAGCCTGAATTTTGTTGACGGAACCACAACTTTCAATTCTGCAACTGTAGGTAATGATCCTTATTCCTTTTTAAGTCAAGATTTGAAATTTATTACTAGTTAGTCATCTTCAACTGTTTGAAATTTATTAACCGTACACCCTTCATGCGATGATCACTCTACAAGTATAAGTGCTTGTGGGGTATAAGAGGCAAAAGTCGGCATTCAAGTCTTCAGGAGTGAGTTTCACACACATATAAGAGACAAAAGTTGGCATTCAATTTCTATCTTGTATAATAATAATAATAAAAATAAAAAAATAAAAAAATTACTAGTTAGTCTTCTTCATGATAAGCTAATTTTTTTAATCCCCTGCCGTATTTATTGTGAGAAAAAAAAATGTTTAACAATTTTTTTATAGTCTTCCAAACTTAACATTAGAATTAGAATTAAATAATTAAATATACTATTTCTTAATTATTAAAGTGAAATACTTAAGAAATGGCATCTAGTTTGCTACCTTCCTGGAATTATGCTCTTATTTGATTTAGCCATTAAGTGGAATACTTAAGATTTTTTTTTTTTTTTTTTTTTTTTTTGGAGACTGGAATATTGTGTGCTGAATATATGGAGCACGCCTCTTACAAGCATCTGAGTCCCACACTCATAGATATAAGGCTCACATGCTTGTAAGAGGCACACTATTTTTTTAGGATATAAGATAATTTTTCCTTTTTGTAAGCTTTTTATACACTAAATTTACACGATTCCCTTTTTGTAAGCTTTTTATACACTAAATTTACACGATTCCCTTTTTGTAAGCTTTTTATATACTAAATTTACACCAAAATAAGTCTAAAAAACTTATACGATGACCTTAGTTTGGATGGGTATAGAATGGGTGTTGGAACTTGCCGAAAAGAAGAAACAGGCATGTTGGACCTAGAAAAATAATAAATGGGCCTGCGGGACCTTAACAAAAAAGATATGGGCTTGTTTTGCGTAGCAAAAAAAATAGGCCTGTTCGGCCTTGCAAAAAAATTGGCTTGTTGTAGCAAAAAAGCAATCGGCTTGTTGGATAAGGTAAAAATAAGTGCATGGAAAAGGTCATGTACTTGTTTGTTTGGGCCTAATTTAATGATACACTAGCACCTCAGAATTGACCACTGGTATCTGGGCTGGGTGCATATCATATCCAGGAAAGTTGCTTTCTAAAACAATAACCAATTTATGATCTACCAATACAGCTGCAGTTGGTGATGGATTCATAGCCCAAGATATTTGGTTCCAAAACACAGCTGGGCCAGAGAAGCACCAAGCAGTGGCACTCCGCGTCGGGGCTGACCAATCCGTCATAAATCGTTGCCGCATTGATGCTTACCAAGACACTCTCTACACCCACTCAAACCGGCAATTTTTTCGGGATTCCTACATCACTGGTACAGTCGATTTTATATTCGGAAATGCAGCTGTTGTGTTTCAAAATTGCAAGCTAGTAGCCCGAAAGCCCATAAGTGGACAGACCAACATGGTAACGGCCCAAGGTCGAACCGATCCAAACCAAGCCACTGGGACTTCT
Source organism: Castanea mollissima (assembly GCA_014183005.1). Classification (NCBI taxonomy): domain Eukaryota; kingdom Viridiplantae; phylum Streptophyta; class Magnoliopsida; order Fagales; family Fagaceae; genus Castanea; species Castanea mollissima. The sequence continues at coordinate 60,285,426 of JACAVU010000002.1, read as the reverse complement.
ATTCAAAATTGTGACATTATAGCAAGCCCAGATCTTGAGCCCTTAAAGGGCTCGACCCGATCATATTTGGGCCGGCCTTGGAAAGAGTATTCAAGAACTGTTGTCATGCAGTCCTACATTGGTGATCATATTGATCCAACTGGGTGGTCTATGTGGGACAAGGATTTTGCATTAAAAACATTGTATTATGGGGAATATAATAATAAGGGACCAGGTGCTGGTACTAGTAAGCGAGTGACATGGACTGGTTATCATGTCATTACTAGTGCAGAGGAAGCCAAAAAGTTCACAGTAGCTGAGCTGATACAAGGAGGAACATGGTTGAAGTCCACTGGGGTGGCTTATACAGAAGGTTTGTGAATATGGCTTCCTCTTGTGTTTCAGTAGGTGAAGCTGGTTGGCCTTGCCTAGACTAATTTTCCTCTCTATTTATGTTGTGTTCGTATGTGAAATGTTGTTTCTTTGTACAACAATTTACTAGTGAGTTTATGGTTTACATAAAGGAGTTTTTTTTTTTTACCCTTTTCTTAATCTCATAATTTTTATAAAATTAAAGAAATTTTTTTTAAAATAATTATTTTTCTTCTAGCACGTTGAGAACACACATGCAAAAGTATCTCTGAGACAATACATCGAGGATTTTGAAATATCCAAGCTACTTAACTGGAAAAATAACTACTCGCTCAAAGACTGTCAAATAAACTGGTTATACAGCAAATTCCAGCACATAATAGGCTACCTTTTTCCAAATTGAGAAGACCATATTAACTTGTAGCGTCATGAGTTGTCTTAAAATGAATGTCCATTCCATTTTCCAATACTTTTAATTTCCAATTTGAGTCAAGCATATTGACTTCCATTTGCGTTTGATTAGGTTTGTTCAACCATATAAACTTTTTACTGCAAAGAAAAACAAAATCCAGCCTCAGATAGAAAAAGTACATGTCAGAAAACTAGGGACTTTCTGTTCAAGGGCCTAAACATCAAGAAGAGAAATAGACATGTATCATATATGGCTAATTTGTGGACGGCAACATTGCCGGCAAGAAAGGCCTTAATAATTTTAACAATAACATGCCATCCTACGTAGAAGTACTACTTCAATCATACAATAGGGATGGACTTTTTATTCCATTGGACCAATAACTTTGTTTCATATAATAATAATAATAATAATAATAATAAGAATAGGATTTACAGCAAGTTCCAGCTTATAATTATTCAGCCATAAAAAAAAAAAAAAAAAGGTTCCAGCTTATAATTGAAAAAGACCCAAATGAAAAGCAGATAATCTGAAAAGGACATATCTTCTTGTTGACAAATAAATTTTAAATTATTTGACAATTGAACTTTCATTCCCACTATATTAATCCTAATTCAAACCAATCAGCATTGACCTAAATAGTTCCTCAAAAAAAAAAAAAAAAGCATTGACCTAAATTTAATCTAATTTCTCTTCCACCATCTAATTCTTTTTTTCCTTTTCAATTATGCTTGCGGCCTCATTATTTTAATAAACTTGCAATACATAATATAAGTGCCATCAAATTATTCCAAAATTGTACCATGGATTCCAGGTTCTATATTTGGAGCATTTTGATGTCAAGATCCTCATTACGATGAAAACCCCAACATTCTCTTAAGGTGCAGGGCACATTTCCAGCTTAGGTAAGCAAGAAATTTCGATGCTGTTTCTCTAAAAGAAACAGCTGAACCAAAGGTGCCTCCTGATAATGCCAAAATCGTTAGTTGGGTCACTCGTCGAATTTGGAGTATTAAACAATCTTATAGGACCTGCAAAATAAAGGAGGTACTGATCGAAGAGACCACTGAGTTGTGCCCGGTGAGGGAGCCTCCAATGTTTAAGTTAGTACCAACCATGGGCGGAGCTGTTATTGGATGCCCCCCCTAATTTTTTTTTATAAAAATATTAGTATATTAATAGGTACTAAGTTTAACAATTTTGTTCAATAAAATTACACTTTGCCCTCCTTAATAATGCCATTAATTCTTTTGAGAGTAATCTTATAGCCAAAAACATTTTTACAATGTTTATACAAACTATTAAGGTAGCAAATTCTTATTAGTTCGTACATTTGCATAACTTTTTATATATCAATAATCACTTATCACATTAGCAATTTGTAAAAATTTTGTAGTTTTAGCATTTTTCACCTTTTAAAGGACATAAAAAATTAATAGATTAAATCTAAAACAAAATATAAAAACTCAAAAAAATTAGCTCAACAACAAAAATTACCAATATAATAAAACTAAAAAAATTAAGTCCAATCAATATATTTTACCCAGAACAAACTACTTGGCCATTTAAAAAAATTTTAACAAAAATCCTTAGTAGTAAAAAAATAGACTCAAGGGTCGGAGCCACCGCACACAGCTAGCAGCAAAGTCGCCCCCCCTAACTCCAAGTCCTGGCTCCGTCCCTGGTACCAACCTGTATATTGTGTATATGGACAGTGTTTTGTAATAGGTTTTTTTTACATACCTTAGCAAATGGACAGATTGTCCCTTTTATAGGTGACTTAGGTGGCTATTGGACATAAATGAGAGTGATTATTACCCTAATTATAACGTTCTTTGTCTTGATGAGAAAGTTTAAGGTTTTTGATGGTCATTATTGAATGTGTTGGGCGGCGGTTACTCATCTATCTTTGATAGTCTACTAATGATGCAATGATTGTTCATTAAGATGGACTCATCAATTGCCCCCCATTCCCAAGTCTGATTTTGCTTTATGCTAGTCAGGCTTTGGGAATATTCTTGACTTGTTTAGATTCGGACTTCTTTATCTTCAATAACTTTCTTCTTCAAGAATGGTAGTATTTTTGTGACGACTTCTTAGTATCTACCTTTTGAAGGTCTTTTGAACGTTCAAGGGATCATAGCTTGATCTTGAAAGTGAGCTAGTTTCCTTGGACGATAATTTTTTGTCACTGCTAAAGAGCAAGCTAATTTCTTTGAACGACCATTTTTTATTACTACTAAAGAGCAAGCTAATTTCTTTGAACAACCATTTTTTATCACTGCTGAAGAACAAGCTAATTTCTTTGGACGGCCATTTTTTATCACTTCGATACTTCTTCTTTCATTCATTTTCTGGTTGTCACATTTGATATTCTTGATTTACATGTGACTTGCGTTTGTGTGAGAATCCTTGTCTACTTACACTCGTCTAAGGGCATTTAGTCACTTAGCCACTTTTAGGTGGCTTACATCCAGTTACGGAGCTTCATCATTTAGACTTTGTCAGCGATTTACATCAATCTAGCCAAATCTTGTCTTTTTTTTTTGGTGACTTACATCCATTTTTAAGGAATCTTATCACTTAGGTTTCGTTAGTGATTTACATCCGTCTTGGCAAAATCCTATCACTTAACTATTATTTGGTGACTTATATCCATTTAAGGAATCTTGTCACTTAGGCTTCATCAGTGATTTACATTCATCTTGGAGGAATCTTATCACTTAGCCATCTTTTTGGTGACTTACATCCATTTAAGGAATCTTGTTACTTAGGCTTCGTCAGTGATGTATATCCGTCTTGGCGGAATCTTATCACTTAGCCATTTTTTGATGATTTACATCCATTTAAGGAATCTTGTCACTTAGGCTTCGTCAGTGATTTACATCCGTCTTTGCGGAATCTTATCACTTAGCCATTTTTTGGTGACTTACATCCATTTAAGGAATCTTGTTACTTGTTGCTAGAAATATTCCTTGACGCTATGTTGTTTTAGACAATCTTGAGGCCATGTTGATATCTGCATTAAGTTGCACATGCACTTTCCAAGACTTTGTTAAACAAGAATTTTAGAATAATTTATATATAAATAAAAAGTTACCAATAGCCTAGGTGGCCTTTTTCTTACTTTTGTTGTAATTCTAGAAATTACCTCTTTTGTAATTCATCTTAGATGACAGCTTTATTTTGCCACACTCGTCAATTTTTCATTTCTAGGATCTTCTTAACGAGCTTTTCTCTATTAAGATTTTTAAGCTTAACATGATACTTCATGTCTAAGGCCTAGATCTCTTTTGCTTTAATTTTTTGAAGGTTAAAAACTCCCATGTAAACATGAACAATGCAATTCCTGTTTGTTAATGTCTAGAGGAATGGTTTATCATGGTTGGAACTTTTGGGGGGGGGGGGGGGTGCTTTGATGACCATGGTCATTGTTGTTCAAAGTAGCAATTTCCTCTTCTCTATTCTTTAATTGTACACTTAAGTCACTTCAATAGTGTTAGCTGCATTTTGTTAGGAATGACAATATACAAATATGCAATTACATGCTATACAGTTATGGATGTCATTTGACGAAGTGCATTCTAAAAGTATAATATGATTTGTGAAGACTGAAGCTGTTGGCTACATGCTTCTTTAAAGTGTCGAAGTTAAAGCTGATATGTCCATTATTTTGGATACTCAAGTGTCCAACATATATCAAAAATGAAAGAAGTGTTTGATGTTGTGATAGCATGTGCAATAAATTGGTAAGATATGAACTAGAGAAACGGTCATGAATTTTTTTTTAAAAAATGGTGTAGTGAATCTTTTATTCTAGACCTCAAGTTTCTCTATTTTGACCTTACCAAATCATATAAGTAATTAACTTTCAAAATAACAAACTGTTGTAGATATTTAAAGGATAAAAAGGATTGAATCGTTAAGTAATTCAATTCATCACGTCCTACAATACTATTATGGTAAAACCATAATGATTTTTTTTTCCCACTTTTTAGTGCCTTGACATGGCATATTTTAAAAAGAATTTGACTTCACCGTTCTTACAATCTCAGTAATTATAGAGCTAGACTAAAGGAAAGTATAGGATTTCCTTGGTTTTTTTTTTTTTTTTTTTACTGTTTGCCTTAAATTCATTTTGCATTTAGTTGGTAACTTATGCAATTCCTTAAAGTTAAGATACATACGTTACACACATCAAAATCAAGTTTTGGAGATTACGTTAACAAGAGAGAGAGTGAGTAAGGTTTAATTACCTGTTTGCCTTGGGACTTTTTCTAGAAATTGAATATCCGAGCCCACCTTTGCAAGGATCTTAGAACAGGCATACTTGGCTTGGAACAACTTTTTTCACGTGACAAGTGATTTAGCTGTGTGTGTGCGGTACTTTGGGTACTCTTCTAAGCTAATTTCTTTTCAACAAGCTCTTCTTTGGTGGGTTAATATTGGCTTCAAAGCTATTGAGGCTTGACTCCCCATTTGTGATGTCAAAGGAATTTTCATAATCTTTGGTTGTATTACCCTTTTCCACTTAAGGGTTTTTGATATTTTTCTTGGCAGGTTCTTCTTGACAATTTCTTAAGAATATAGGTACAATCAAGCTAGTCTAGTTACACTAGTGAATAATTTAGTACTTATACTATGCAAAGTGTTAGACTTGGAGCAACCTTGTCAAGTAAGAACTTCACAAATAATATTAACCACAAATGTATAAAATTTGTTGGGGGCTTAATATTGATTTTTATATAAATGAGGTGTAATATAGTTTATATTAAGCTCTGAAGTGTAATGGCTCAGTGAAAGCATGATGCTTTAACATATAAAGACCACTAAAGATTTCATGAAACCTTTTGGTGGGATTTATGTATGAAACAATTTAAATTCTCCATTCTCAAAGTGTAATTATACATGGAAAAGTTTAAATGATAAACTTTGTTCATTCTATGGTGGAACATATGAAGATATAAAATTTTATAACTTAGCAACGATGATGGAATTTATTTTAGAAGAAACATGCTGAAACTAAATATCTTTTATGCATATTGGCTTAAATTCTAATGATTTTTGAATTATGAAATTTTACAAACTTGCATTCCTTAAATAATTGGATCCTTTGACTCAAAAATAATGCTATTAGCATATTTTTTTAAACCATCTTATGTCTTTTTTTTAAGAGAAAAAACATCTTATATCTAATGATATTGACAACTCTAAAAGTAAAAACATATAATGTTTTATACATTTAATTGATTGCTCTAAGGAGCATTTACAAAATTAAAAACATATAGGAGTATTCACTAACTTTCTTCATCCAAAATTTCTTTACCTTCAAAAATCAAAACTGAATAACTTTGGGTTTAATGCCTAAAGCAGATTTTTTTTTCTTTTTAATAAATAAATTAGACAGGCAATAAGATTCAAATCCACCTTTTTAGTGGTCAAAATCATGACATACTACAATTCTATTAAGATAATAAATTTCGGTCTCACTTTTCTCAAATGGTAAAATATGAGATTTCTTACCTTTGACAAGGGCCATGCAATAAAATTTGACTTCAAATTTTCTATCTTAGCAAGATGCATTAGGAAAGAAAAGTAGTGATATAAAAAACCATAATGTGTGAACATCAATTAGGATATTATAAACATTTATTTATACAGTAAAGGGACTCAATCAGTTTGTTCTAATTATATCAGGAAATGTAGTAGAACTTTTTTTGATGGTCATAATTAGAATATCAAGGCTATAATGCTTGACTTATATTTAGCTTTAATGGAGGGGATTTCAAAGAGTAAATGGTGATATTCCTTGACCGATCTCTTTCCATACTCTTTTTCCTAACTACCAAATATAATATATCCAAATATAATATATTCCTTGTACGTGTGTTGGCTGTAACTATAAAGCCTCACTGTTGTACAACTATTCAAACCCAAAATTGGAATCTTAAATTTTGGCTTGACAGCAATCAAGGCTATTCCAAAGCTGGTATAAAATTTTGATGTCCTTTTTATCCCCTGTTTTCGATTTGTTGAAATAGGGTATATATTCCCTTGTACTTATGGTTTTACTAAATTAAAGTTTCTACCTATTTTACCCCAAAAGGCTGGTATAAAATTGGATAATATCTCTAGACCATACATATTTATTACCATGAATTCACGATCTTCTAACTATATTATGACATTTTCCATCAATGCTTAGCATAGAACCTGAGAATTATAATAATGTCTAACGTTTTGCATTCTAGGATGGAAAAGTACTATAGTTATTAATTCCTTCACCCTCATGTGTCTTTTGAGAATAGTGTAGTGTGAAAGAAGATTAAATATTATTTGCAAATACTTGGTGAGTATAAAAGGGGAAAATGCGTAAATCTGACCTGTAGATTTTAGACCATAGTGTGTTCTTTGAACTAGGCCATATCCTTAAGGTCTGTCGAGGTCGCTTGAATTTTGTGGTCATCCAGCATTTAGTCCATGCCTTATAATGAACAAACCATCCATTTGGTCTCCTCTACGCCATAAGACCCGAATGTGTGCTTTGTTTCTCTACTTCAGGGGTGTGGACCCTCAAGGAGTCAAGGTAGAGGCCGTAGGGTTTAAGACCTTGGATTTGGGTTCTCACACCATCATCAACTTAATTGGACGACAAAGTCATGCTTTGACGAAGATGGTGTGCCAGTGACACCTCTTTGTCTCCTCCATCTCAACCTAATCTTATATTGCAAAAGTGGTCGAAGAAATGAGAATGTGCAAATTAAAGAGATGATCAAAGGGTATCATCCTATGAGATAATCTTGGTCCGATATCTTCTTCTTCATAACCCTTTATTGAGTTAAGTAACCCTTTGTTGTAGGAAGATGTTAGTGGCTAATCTCATTCTCACAAACGGTGCCAAACTGATGATACCAAAATCGTCAGTTGGGTCACTCGTCGAATCTGGAGCATTAAACAATCTTATAGGACCTGCAAAATAAAGGAGGGACTGATCGAAGAGACCACCAGGTTGTGTCCGGTGGGGGAGCCTCCAAAGCTTAAGTTAGTACCAACCCGTATGTTGTGTATATGGACAGTGTTTTGTAATAGTTTTTTTTTACATACCTTAGCAAATGGACAGATTGTCCCTTTTATAAGTGAGTTAGGTAGCTGTTGGACATAAATGAAGGTGATTATTATCCTAACTATAACGTTCTTTGTCTTGATGAAAGAGTTTAAGGCCTTTGATGGTTGTTATTGAATGTGTTTGGCGGCGGTTACTCATCTATTTTTGATGGCCTACTAATGATGCAAAGACCATTCATTTAGATGGATGACCTTAACGGTTTTTATGGACTCATCACCTCCAACCATGAAAGAAAAACCTCTGCAGAATCATCAAACACCACCTAATCTTTTTTGTGTGATTTTGCTTAGAAAACATATATTGGCTTTTAGTGTTATTAGATTATAGGACAATATGCACGCAAGCTTTTTCATATTATAATAGTACAAAGGCAAAAATTCCTTGAGCAAAGTAAGGGTAACACATTGATACACATCAGACTTAAACAAAGTAAAATACCATTTGTGTATAAAAATTTAAACAAAGCAAAGAAAGTTTTTGCTTATCCATTCAAATGGCATGGAAGAATTTAAAAAAAAAATGTTTTACAGTTATGAAGGTACAGTTTCTCTCATTGAATCTAATTAACCGAATGATTTTGTTTATGGGGTTTGATAAATATTATAAACTAGTACTCCACTGTATTATGTTGATCAAAGAGAAATAATTTTACCAATATATATAAAAAAAAAAAGCTTTCATGAATTCTAGTAGAGAATATTGAAAATCACAATCAAATTATAAGTGTTTGGCCCAGCTGTAATAGAAATTACCAAAAGATGGAAAACAAGTTATTAAATAATGGTTGTAGGGATAAAGGACCCAAAAGTATATATTGGGTCGTGGGCCTTGTCCGAGAATGCTTAGTGGTCTGAGGACAAATAGACAATAGGGAAGACATAAAAGTTAGAACGCCACGAACAAACTATGACTACGAAGGTTTGGGAAGGTAGTCCGAGGAGGAATGCCTCCTTGACTAATCAAAGCAAAGGTTAGAAGGATTAGTCTGCCCTCGAGGGCAACACTTCGAAAAGTTCTATTAATAAGGATAAACATCAAGAAAGCATAGGACAAAGGGAAGCTGAGAAATATCTAAGGAAAAACTGCTACCACCGCATTGAATGCTCTGCAGCTAACCCTCTAGTCGCATTAATGTGGAGGTAATACCTGAACAGTGGTCAACAACCTTACAGCTACTCCCAAAGATTTCAGGAAGGTGCTGATGGGACAAGGATCAAAGGTAACAACTTGATCTACGTGTGGACGATGGAGATGAAGAAAAGAGGGGTATATAATAGAGAAAGAAGCCCCTTAAAGGAGGGGATCGGAGATTTAAGGGAAAAAACACTATAGTAGTAATAACTAGACTTGTAACCAAATTCAAAAGAAATATACATAAGAACTAGTCTCCTTAGACTGTGCCGATGACGATTTTCTTTCGGCAAAACCAGTTTATTATTGTTTTATTGCCATTTGGGCTCGTTATAATTACTATCTAATGCATAGAAGCCTAGTTTTTTGGCTCACTCTCTACAAATTTATTGTATTGGACTCTTTGAGCATAGAACTTTTTAAGTTTAGGAATCAAATTGTGTCCTTACAATTGGCGCCATCTATGGGAAAGCTTGAGCTTTGGTGAGATTAGCGTTCAGTTATGGTAGGCTCAAGGCCAAATCGGGAAGAGTCCGTTAGGTCTCAACGTCAGGATTATTTTGTTTATCTTGAGCGAAGAAAGGACCGAGAGGTTAGTGTGCACACCACACACACTAGTAGGAGCCAATCTTGTAGTGGGAGTCACATCTCCCATGAAGAAAATGCTAGAAGCATGCAGCTGGAGATTAACCGGTTACGTAGGAGGCTATGCCAAGAGTGATGTAGGGGGACTCCCTCTAGTTCTGATCATTCTTCTGGCAGTGATAGTGACAACAGCTATAGGCCTAGGTCAAGGACTCCCCCGACTGAGTCTTTTTTGTGTATGGGGGAAGTTTGTCTCACAGGGGCCTAAGCAACGATGCTATAAGCAGGTTCCCACCTTTCTAGGGTACCGTCCATAGCTCAGCCATTCGCAGAGGACTCGTCCCTGAGCCAAAGTAGAGTAAGATGCAGGTCCGACTAGCATTGAGTTTTTCTGATGAAGATAAGGTTGGAATCGTGCAGCTGCACGACAGTGCCTTGGTGGTCACTCTTAGAATAGGGGATTATGATATGAAGAGAGTGTTGGTGGATCAGGGCAGCGATGTGGAAATCATGTATCCTGATTTGTACAAAGGGCTAAAGTTGAAACTTGAGGATTTGGCATGTTATGATTTATCTTTGTTAGGTTTTTATGGGAAAGTTGTTGTCTTGATGGGTCAAATTAGACTATCGATCCACGCGGGTTCAGAGGTGGTCAAGGTAGACTTCATTGTTATGGATGCTCACTCCTCCTATACTGCCATTGTGGCGAGACCCTAGCTTCATGCCATAGGGACCGTTTCTTCCATTTTGCATCTCAAGGTGAAGTACCCATTAGGGAACCGGGTAGAGGAAGTGATTGGAAGCCAATTTATGGTTAGATAGTGCTTGGTGGTTGCAATTAGGCATCAGACTAGGATGAAGTCTTCGGCCTTTGTCGGAGAGGGCTTATAGCAATAAACATTGTCAGTGTTATTTGTGATGTGGAAATGGAAAGGGAAAAGTGTGAGAAGTTAGAAAAAGTTGTTATAGCTGATGATATAGAAAGGTTTTTCCAGGTCGGAGTTCAGCTGCCTCCTCAAGAGAAGGAGAAGCTGATAGTGTTTCTCAAGAAGAATATTGATGTGTTTGCATGGAGTGCTTACGAAGCTCCTAGGGTGGATCCAAATTTCATTTCCCATCATTTAAATGTCAATCTAGCCATCATCCCCAAAAAGCAACCACCTCAGCGTTCATCTAAAGAGCATTCTAAGGTTGTCAAGGAGGAGATGATCAAGCTCAAACAGGCTAGGGCTATTAAGGAAGTGTTCTACTCTGAGTGGTTGGCCAACACGATGGTGGTGAAAAAGAAAAATGGGAAATGACGAGTATGTGTAGATTTCACAAATTTAAACAAAACTTGCCCCAATGACCCTTTTCCCATGCCTCGGATAGATCAATTGGGGGATGCCACTGTAGGTCATTCCCGGATGAGTTTTTTAGATGCCTTCCAAGGGCACCATCAAATACCTTTAGCTTTGAATGATCAAGAGAAAATAGCTTTTGTTACTCATACTGGTAATTACCACTACAAGGTAATGCCCTTTGGTTTGAAGAATGCACGATCCACCTATCAGAGAATGATGATCAGGATGTTTGAGCCATAATTAAGAAAAAATATTGAGATTTATATAGATGATATGGTGGTGAAGAGTAAGTTAGAATCTGAGCATGTTAGTGACCTCAGAAATATCTTTGGAATATTGAGGAAACACAAGCTCCGCCTTAACGCTTCTAAGTGCTCTTTTGGGGTTGGTTCAGGAAAGTTTTTGGGGTACATGGTCATTCATTGCAGAATTGAAGTCAATCTTGACCAAATTAAAGCAATTAACAGTCTGCAGCTTCCTCGGAACCCTAAAAAAGTCCAGAGACTAACAAAAATGGCTGCTGCCTTGAACGGATTTATCTCTTGGTCAACAGATAAGTATAGACCTTTCTTCTAGTTGTTGAATAAGTGGAAAGGGTTTGAATGGACCGAGGAGTGTGTCCTAGCCTTTCAACAGTTGAAGGAATACCATTCTCGGCCACCCATCATGTCCAAGCCTGAGGAGGATGAGGTCCTGTTTGCTTACATTGCTATGGCTCCCAATGCAGTTAGCTTGGTACTGATACAGGTTGATGGTGGGGTGCAGAGGTCAGTCTATTATGTGAGCAAGTCCTTACATGAAGTAGAGATTCAGTACCTACCATTGAAAAATGCCATATTGGCAGTGGTGCATGCTACGCGTAAACTCCCTCATTACTTCCAAGCCCACACGGTGATGGTGTTGACTCAACATCCTCTTAAATATCTACTTCAGAGAGCTGATTACACAGGAATGATTGCCAAATTGGGTACAGTTCTAAGGAATTTTGATATCAAGTATATGCCCTGCGCCTCTATTAAGGGTCAAGTCCTTGCGGATCTTGTGGCTGAGTTTGCTAAACCTCCTTAGGAAGAAGAAGGAGAAAAGTAAAACATGGATGGAAAATCAGTTGGAATGGTCTCCTTAGAAGAACCTTTGTCCTAGAGGGTATATGTTGATGGCGCTGCTAATCAAAAAGGATCTGGGGTGGGGCTAGTCATGGTCTCTCCTGAAGGGATTTTTATTGAGAAATCCTTGAGGTTGAGCTTCTCGGCCACAAACAATGAGGTGGAATATGAAGTTTTGTTGGTAGGCATGAATATGGTTTAGAAAATGGGAGGAAGGGTGGTAGAAGTATTTTCAAATTCCAGGCTGGTTGTTGGACAGGTAGGGGGAGAATTAGAAGTTAGAAAAATCTGAGAATGCAAGAGTATTTGAGTCAAGTCAAGCATTTACAATCATGGTTTAAGTCTTTCACCTTACAGCAAATCCCTAGAAGTAGAAATACTCATGCTGACTCTCTAGCCACGCTCGCAACCTCCTCAGCTCAAAGTTTGCCTCGGGTCATCCTAGTTGAAGATTTGTGTAAACTTGCTGAGGTAAAGAAAGAGAGGTGCAAATTCATCAAATTAGAGTGGGACCTAGTTGGATGGATCCCATTGTTATGTTCCTTAAGGATGACATCTTGCCCAAGGAGAAAAGAGAGGCTGATAAAGTGTGAAGAAAAGCTCCTCATTTTTTGTTGTTCGAACACCAAAAATTGTACAAGCGCTCCTTTCTAGGCCATTGTGTCCATCCTGAAGTAATAGAACCCCTCCTAGAAGAATTACATGAAGGGATTTGTGGAAGTTATACAAAGAGCAGATCACTGTCTCACAGGGCTCTCACTCAAGGATATTAGTGACCAGGTATGCAAAAGGGAATGCAAGAATATGTGAGAAAATGTGACCAATGCTAAAGGTTTTCCCTAAACATACTTCAACCTGGGAGCGTTCTTAACTCTAGTCCCTGGCCTTTTTCTTAATGAGGTTTGGATATTGTGGGAGGTTTCCCTAAAGCAGCAGGAAACAAGAAATGGTTTTTGGTTGGCACTGATTACTTCACCAAATGAACTGAGGCTTAGCCCCTGGCAAACATCAGAGATATGGATGCTAAGAGATTTGTTTGGAAAAATATTGTCACTCGGTTTGGGATTCTTTACATCCTCTTCTCAGACAATAGGCTTCAGTTTGATAGCAAGGCTTTCAAGAGGTATTGTTGTGAAATGGGTATTAAGAACAGATATACTACTCCGGTTTATCCCTAGGGAAATGGACAAGCCGAGGCAGTGAACAAAGTCATAATTATTGGGCTTAAAAAGAGGTTGGATGATGCCAAGGGTAAATGGATAGAAAAGCTACCACATGTTCTTTGGACATATTGCACTACCCCTCGTAGGTCCACAGCGGAGACTCCCTTTTCTTTGACTTATGGGGCCGAGTTTGTAATTCCTCTAGAAACTGGATTCCAAACGCTGAGGACAAGCTTGTTTACTCCAGACAGCAATGACAGGTTATTAGAGAATAGCTTTGATTTGATTGAAGAACGAAAAGAAAATGTCATGGTTCAAATGGCGTATTATTAACAAAATCTTAAGCAAGGGTACGACTCAAATATAAAGTTAAAACCATTAGCTCTTGGAGACTTGGTATTACAGACGGTTTTGGGTACTGCAAAAACCCAGCATGGGGGAAGTTAAGGCCCAATTGGGAAGAGTCATACCGTATTACCTCGATAGTTAGTATAAGAGCATATTTCTTAGAAGATCTAGATGAAAAAGTTGTACCACGCCCTTGAAATGTAAATAACCTACGAATGTATTACTATTAATGAAAGGCATTTCTGCCATATTTTACTTATGATATTATTTGTTGCATACTTTGGGTAATACGGTATGACCTGTCTAAATATTAAACAAAATCTTGGTCATACCTAGCTCCTCGGACCACATACTTTGGGTAAATTAATATTTCTTATTATTTGGTTAAGTATTAAACAAAATCTTGGTCATGCTTGGCTCCTTGAACCACATACCTTGGGTAAATTAATACTTCTTATTATTTGGTTAAGTATTAAACAGAATCTCGGTCATACCTAGCTCCTCGGACCACATACCTTAGGTAAATTAATACTTCTTATTATTTGTTTAAGTATTAAATAGACCATTGGTCATGCCTGGATCCTCGAACCACATATCTTGGGTAAATTAATACTTATTGTTATTTGTTTAAGTGTTAAACAGAACCTTGGTCATTCTTGGTTCCGAGGACCACCTACCTTGGGTAAATTAGCACTATCAGACATTTAACTAAATGCTAAACAGAATCTCGACCATGTCAGGTTCCTTGAATCACATGCCCTAGAAAAATTATTAACCAGTCTAGCTATGATGTATAATCAAGATCCTTATTGTGGTAATTTAAGAGAAGGGAAACACTTATGCATCACTTAAAGCATTTGCATGTATGTCCATAGTTAGTTCATAAGCTAATTGTCGTCTACAATTCCTTAAATCTACTGCTAAAGGGAAGGTTATGTGTAACCATGGATGGATGAGTACTTCACCATTCTCTGTGATTAGTAAAAGATCCAGTGATATGCAAGGTCCTTTAAGTTAGTTATGCTTAAGGTATGATTTCTCAGCTAAAGTCACTTTTTATTGAGAAACGTAAACTTGGAAAGCTTCACTTATTCTGTGATTAATTATACGAAGTAGGGAAATGATGTTGTCACTTGCGCACATGATCACTAAAGCTAAATATATAGGCATGTTTTAATTCAGATATTGCTATCCCTCATTCTTATACTAGTTAAGTGTAAAGCAAAACATAGGATATGTCAGAACTTGCGCAAAACATGTATAATAAAAAATTTATAACTATCATTAAACCAAGCCTTGAAAAAAGGCAACTTGATTAGAAATTTGGGAGATAAAAAAAAAAAAAAAAAAAAAAAAAAAAAAAAAAAAAAAAAAAAAACCTATTCTAAGAACTACTTAATTTTAAGTACAAGTTTGTCCTTTGCCAAGGCCTTGACGATTTAGGCAAGGGCTGTTGTTAAGGATACCGGTCCTTTACCCTTGAGATCCTCCTTAGTAGGCATAGGAAGAGTTGCCAGTACAAGCTTCATATTGTAGGAGGCCTCTTTCTTCTTGGAGGGATTTTTAAGGGCAACTAGAGGCTAGGTGGAATCATAGATCACTTCCTTAGTTGTATCTGCTTCTTTTTCAGCAACCTTAGGCTACTCTGCCTCCTTGGAAAGGCTGTCAAAAGAAGGAAGGACCTTGGCTAGGTTGTCCTTGCCAGTATTTGCCTCCTTAGAGGCAGTGTCAGCCTTGGAGCCCGAGGAGCTAAAAGCACGGACGGCAAAAGGATAGTATAGACTCTTTACTCTGCTAAGGGTAGAGGACGCCTTAACCCCAGCTTGGTTGAGGGCCTCGTTCCACACTTGGAGGCAGTAGTACCTACACACCTCCGAGAACTCAGCCATGAGGACCTCTTTGGTCTCTGCCACTGCCGCTTCATATCCATCCTGCTGAGCTTGGTCCTTAGCCTTCTCAGCCTCCTCCAGTTACTTCGTCAGGACTTTTATTTGGTTTTTGGCTGTGGCAAACTCATCCTCAGCCTGACAGAGCTGCTTGCGCTGAGCCTCCGCCTACTTCTCCGCCCCGTTTAAAGCAGCCTCAATGCTTTTCTTTTCCCGGTCAGATTCAGTTAGCTTAGTATTAAGCTCTTCAATCTTTCTCTTCGCTAACTTGAAAGCTTCCACGGAAGCTATATGCCTAGACTCTTCCTCCTTCATCAATTTATGGGAGCTAGTGACTATTTCCTCGGCTCTGTGCATAACTTAAACAACCTTTCAATAATAAAAAAATAATAATAATAATAATAAAAATACGAAGGTTAGAGAAAGCAAGTAAAGGTATGAGAATAATATATATATATATAGTAATATTCAATAAGATAGAAAAGGCAGTTGGTGGACTTACTAGAGAAAGGTCCCTCTTTAGGCTAAGGAATACCTCATGCTTTCTCATCGACCTTGGGTCAGCCATGTCCCCAGGAAGCAATAAGGCCTACTCCACGGTTTCGACCACATATCTAGCCCTCCTTTGTTGGAAATCCCTGATGGAGGCATCGGTAGGCAGGGCAGCTCCGTCCAGCACCAAAGTAGGAGTCCTGAAAGTCACCTCTCTTTTCCGCCACCGTCTGCATTATTCTAGCTTGTTTGGCCCCCTTTTGGGCTTGGCCTCCTTGGAAGAGTAGATTTTTCCCCCTTCCACCACCTCTTTACCTCTTTGATCCCTCTTCCTCTTAAGGTCAGCAGGGTCGGGTTGGTGAGCTTGGGTGGATAGAGGGGTGGGAAGTTTGGTTTGGGCAGCTTTCTTTAGCGCATGGCCTCCTACCTAGGACTCCATTAGGTCCCGAAGACTTGATCTGGTCTTGCTTTGGATTACCAAAGCGTCTAGGATGGTGGGATCTTCTTGGGAGTGACTAACTTGTGCTGAGGGAAGGAGGCTAAGGTCACTAATTGGGATTTCCGAGGAGGAGGGTAGGTTGAAAACTTCGAAGTCGTCTTCAAAATCTGAGACTTCAACTATCTCTTCCTCCTTTTCTTCTTTAATAGTAGGCTAGGAAGAGGTGGCTTCTCTGGCTGTATCCTGGGGCGGTAGGGTTACTTCAAGTACACCTCCTAGAGTAGGGCTGGTGGTGAGGAAACCTAGGGCGGCAACACTGGTGCAAGTGCAGGTCTTTCGCCTTGATCACACACTTCGGCGCCTGAAAACTATACGAAAAAGGGTTGTAGCTGAGGATGAGGTGGGCCACTCTTAACTGACTGTCACTAGGAACAAAGACCTCGGCTTTAAGTATTTTATCTAGGTCTGGCTGGTTGACAAGATTTATCTAAAAAACCATTAGAAAAAAAAAAAAAAAACATTGTCAAAAAAATGGCATGAATAAAAAAAAAAAATTCAATTACAAACACAAACAAAGAGAAAGGGGTGTAGAAGATGTCAAAGAGACAAAGGAGTGACTTTAGACTAATAGACCTAGACCTAAGAATCCCACCTGTATTCTATCTCTCATCATGCCACTCCCCTAAGATGATTAGGAAATCTTTGTTCATTCCTTTGTTGGATTTAGGGAGGCATGAGATGAGCCTAACCTCAGGAACCCTAATTTTTAGGTAATATCTCTGCACTTTTAAGTGGTGAAGGTTGTAAATCCAGTTGACATCATGATGGGTGACGTTTAAGCCCATTTTCTTGTTAAGGGCGTCTACACTACCTAAAATCCTAAACATATTGGGGGCACACTGGGTAGGGGAAAGCATATAAGCTATTAGGTAATCCCTTATGACTCTGCCTGTGGGGATTCTTATCCCTCCTTCTAAAAGACAATCATAGGAATTACGACTTCTCCCTCCTGCCTCATGGTGTGCTGCTTTCCCTGTTTGCAGTACCTAATGGAAACCCCTTGTGGGATTCAGTATAGAGTCTTGAAACTCTCTAATGCCTCTAGGGTGTCTACTAGATAAGCAAATCTCCCCATGTGTGCAAAGAAAATTAAAGAAACTAAAGAGATGAGATGAAAATGGATAGGCTGGGGAAGAAAGAGATCTAAATGAACAAAAAAAAAGGGAGGATCGAAGAGAGGAAAGGAAGAAAAGATTGCTAAGAACAACTTACGGGAAGGAAGAAAGGCTCATTGAACTAACTCTTGAATTTTGAGAGTGCAAAAAGTGAAGTAGATGAAGCTTCTGAACAATATATATATATGAAAGAGAAAAGCAAGCGGGAAAATTCCTGCTCAAGTCCTCGTAAAAATCCCCAGCCGTTGGATCCCCATCGTACCATAGAACGTGGGGAACATGGAGCCGCATGAATTAATTGCAGGTGCGCCTCGAATGCTGAAGCGTCAGGAGCGTGCTTCTAGGCAGTTGAAAAGACACCTATACAAACAAAAATGATGTGAGGGAAGAGCAGAATTGGGATTATGGTATCAAAATCCCTTTCTTTTCTAAGGAGCAAAAGAAGGAAATTTAAAGGGGCTATTCTAGGAATAAAGGGCCTAAGAGTATATATTGGGTCGTGGGCCTTATCCGAGAACGCTTAGTGATTCGAGGACAAATAGACAATAGGGAAGACTTAAGAATCAGAATGCCACGAACAAACTATGATTGAGAAAGTTTGGGAAGGTAGTCCAAGGAGGAATGCCTCCTTGGCTAAGCAAAGCAGAGGTCAAAATGATTGATCTACCCTCTAGGGTAACTCTTCAAAAGGTTCTACTGATAAGGATAAATATCAAGGAAACATAGGACAAAGGGAAGCTAAGAAATATCTAAGGGAAGCTAAGAAATATCTAAGGGAAAGCTACTACCACCTCATTGAATGCTCTGCAACTAACCCTCTAGCCACATTAATATGGAGGTGATACCTAAACAGTGGCCAACAGCCTTACAGCTACTCCCAAAGACTTCAGGAAAATGTTGATAGGATAAGGATCAAAGCTAACAACTTGACCTACACGTGGACAGTGGAGATGAAGAAAAGAGGGGTATATAATAGAGAAAAAAACCCCTTAAAGGAGGGGATCGGAGATTTGAGGGAAAAACACTATAGTAACAAGAATTGGACTTTTAACCAAATTCAAAAGAAATATACATAAGAACTAGTCTTCTCAGACTGTGTCGAGGTCAATTTTATTTGAGCAAAATCATTTTATTCTTGTTTTCTTGTCATTTGGGCTCGTTATAATTATTATCTAACTCATAAAAACCTAGTTTTCTAGCCCACTCTATACAAATTCATTGTATTGGGCTCTTTGGGCGTAGACCGTTTTACTTTTTGGGTTTAGGAATCAAATTGTGTCCTTACAATTGTAATCAGTCAACTATTTCAAGGATCGATATGGTGGGATTATATTTTCTACCCAATGCTATTCAATTATCCATTCTCAATTTTTTATAAACTAAGTTATTGAGATTAAAATTGATCCCAGTAGTTTAGTTGCCTCCCCTTTCTCTAGGCTTAAATACTATTCAAGGATGTGTTTCAACTTATTTTTAGCATATTCTGTTAAGCATCTTTTCTTTTCTTTTTCTTTTTCTTTTTCTTTTTTTGTTTCATTCTTCATATACATATTTACTTATCTAGAATTGAACTTATGTTCTTCATTTTTCATGCCGATCGTGTTTTTTACCATCACACTAAGATATCATGCATGCCAGTCCCTTATTAATATAATTATACTTTTACACAACTTATTTTTTAAATAAAATAAATCAATGATGAAAAAGAATCCCACCTGAGGGGTGAATGACATGAATCTCTTGTTCTTTTTGCAACAATAGAAAAATCAAACCTTAAATTTTACCCTGTTGTGTTAAGCAATTTTGGTACCAAGTCTAAATGTTGTAAAGCCACGCAAAACTGGGCATGGTAGAGAAAAGTGGGGACCCAAAAAATGAATTCTTAAATTCCATCCCTGTTGTGTTAAGGCAATATTTGCATCAAATCTAGTTTTTTTAAGACCAAGCTACCTGACCAATTGGGGACCATAGAAAAAAGTGGAGCCCAGGCAATCATAGTCTTAGTTCACAGGCCAATTCGGTCCTCAAATGATGGATCATCTTCACCTTCACAAGCTACCAGATAAATATCACACAGGTATCTACTATTGGTTGTCCTTCCATGTAAAAAAAGTCTTAAAACAATATCTAACACATGTTAATTCCAGTTAATTCCTATGTAGTTACAAACTAATTTAGGATGGCATATCTACCAGGTTACCCCAACTGTTATACACTACAATTTATAAACATAGCTCTCTCTCTCTGTCATTCATATTTTATAAAGCACCTGACCAATTCTCTGAGTAAGTATAATCTCTCTGTTCCACAGATCTGAGTAATTAAATTCAGCCTAATCTCAGGTAGATGAATTTGTAATTATCGAATACTAAAATGTTAAACATAGTATCATTTTTATTACAATATATTGATATATAATGTAGGGACCCAAAAAGGAGTTTTGCAATCCATAGAATCTCACATCGCCTAGATAAACATATTTTCATGGGCTTATAAAGAGGGACCTCACTTTAATTTGTAGAAACATTTTCTTCCATTGCTATGTGTTTTGAAAGAGGACAAAACCTACCTATCAATGCAATTGAAGATTTATAATACTTCTAAATATCTAATATTACTCTTCATGAAACAGTACTGCAAACTATTAATCCCACCGGCTTAAAGTCAATACTAGATATGGTTCTCATATAGAAGACAAGAATTCAAGGCTTTGCTCATTAATTGATGAGAAACCAATATAATTATGACCTATTGTTTCAATTTCTTAATATACTATCATTAGGCTCTTTGCTTTAGCTTTTACCGACTTTTGAATAATTTTATACAATATCTCGATAATGCCGTAATCTTTGACCATTATTCCTCGTAAAGATGATATTTAAGTGTGCTTTTGAGAATTATTTGAAAAAAGATATACATTTTTTTTTTTCAATTTCTTTTATAAATAATATAACTTTAAAATGTTTTTAAAATAAACTAGTTTTAATTTTTTTTACCAAAAAAGTAATTCCTACACAGACATAATCTTCATTGATAAGTAAATTTTACTTTTATAATTATATGAAAGGTTTATTTAGTAAAGTGGTATTACATGTAATCATCCTCTCACATGAGAATGAATCCAACCCATTGAATAAATATATATCTGATATTTTTTTTGAGAACTAAACCCGAAGACCGGGCTGGGCTTTTATTAAAACTAAGGAAAATATTAATCTACTTTGGAGTGTCATATTAAGTAAAAAGCAACAATACAATTATGTTAATTGTATCATCAAAGAATTTATTCTAGAATTTATGAGTTGTTAATTAAAACTAACGGAGTTAGGTGTGAAGTGGTGAAAACGCTCTCCGACGCTATATTCACAATGGTGCATTTTATTGGTGTTTGTTGCCTTAGTATTGTTCTTTTAAATAAAATAAATAAATGCACCATTTTTTTTTTCTATTCTTAAAACAAATTAAAAAAATAAAATAAAAGCACTAAAGCCACAAACGCAGGCGCTGGAGCGATTGTGTGAGCTTTCTAAAGTTGTTCAACAACTTTTTATCATTACTACTCAGTTGGTCTAATGCCACATAAAAATCATATTTTTGGACCCAGAAACACACAATCTGTAAATTAAGACATTACAAAAATCACGTTTTGAAACTGCATTCATAATTTTGTTGCCTAAATCATGGTAAACAAACAAGCACAAAATAGACCCTGAATATTAATCTGAACACTTTAAATTAACCTAGATTAATTAGAACATTCATAGTGGTAGTGCTAAAAAAACTAGCTTCTAGTGTATGTGTGTGTGCAAGGGTGCAGTGTGTACCTAATAATAGTATTATAAAGAACCATAATAAATTAGAATTAAGTCTTTTCATATTTTCCAAGTTTAGATACATGAATTTGCATGTAAACCTAATCGACACACAATTAAAGCACAATAGAAATAAAATTTAGTGCGAAATTATAGTGTATTTGAAATATAAAGACACTTGGCATCAAATAATAGGGTAATTAGATTGACACTTAGCACAAAATTAGTGTCCAATCAGAATTTAATTTGGATTTTAAATTAAACTTTCTCTCAGCTTACGCACCAATATAATATATATGATTTTGATGTGTTATTTGTTTTTTGTTTAAAAGTTATCGGAATAATTTGCAAGGTCTATATAGTTATTAAGTTATATCTCTAATATCACATTTCATGAAACAGTGAATTGAGAAACCTCAAGACTCCCACTAGCTTAAAGTCAATCATTGATTAGCAAATTGCCAATCTAAAATGCAAAAGTAGGAAAATAATGCTAATCCTATTAGGAATTCAACGCTTGATGCGAAGCCGTGATAATTATGACCCATAGTTTCAATTTCTTAGTAAGGCTTTATGATTACAACAATTAAAGTAAACTTTTGCTTTATCTCCTATACTCTATTTTAAGGGCCATAAGACAATATAAGGGATAAGCTTTTTGGAGAAAACAACTACTGCATGAAGTCCAAACATGGCAACCCATCAACCTCTGTTAGAGAACCCCAAAACTTCTCACTGCAAGAATACTCTTTACCTAATTCTCTCCTTTGCTGCTATCATACTCTCAACTGCACTTGTTGCTACCCATCTTATCAATTCTAGCTCCTCTAATCCCCTCCTACACAGCCACATCTGTGATCAAGAATATAACCAAGCAGGATGCATATCCATGGTCTCAGAAGTTGTCAATGACTCTAAGACAATCATGTTGCAAATGTTTTTAGAAGAATCCACATCAGCTATACAAAAAGCAATTGATACAGCCAAAAATGTCAACCAAAGGATCAACAATAATCCTAGGGAACAAGTGGCTTTGCTTGATTGTGTGGAGCTAATGGACTTGTCCAAGGACAGGGTTTTTGACTCGAAAGAGGCTCTTCAAAATATGACTACAAGTTCCATTGAAGATGCCCATGCATGGCTAAGTAGTGTACTCACTAACCATGTCACATGCTTGGATGGACTAGAGGGCTCAGCTCGGACCACAATGGAGCCAGGGCTCAAGGACTTAATATCAAGAGCCAGAACTTCATTAGCCATGCTTCTTGCAGTTTCACCCTTGAAAACCAGAGTAATGATTGACGAGCCATTAAATGGAGAATTTCCTACATGGGTCACGAGTAGGGACAGGACACTTTTACAAGCTTTGCCTAAGGAAATCAAGGCCAACGTTGTGGTGGCTAAGGATGGGAGTGGGAAGTACAAGACTGTGAAAGAAGCTGTGGCCTCAGCACCAAATAATGGCAAAACTAGGTACGTTATTTATGTGAAGAAAGGAAAATACAAAGAGAATGTTGAGGTTGGGAAGCGCAAAAAGAACTTGATGATAGTTGGTGATGGCATGAGTTCAACCATTATCACTGGTAGCCTGAATTTTGTTGACGGAACCACAACTTTCAATTCTGCAACTGTAGGTAAAGATCCTTATTCCTTTTTAAGTCAAGATTTGAAATTTATTACTAGTCTTCTTCAAGTGTTTGCAATTAAAAAAGGCGAAATCAGATTGGATTGAACTAGGAATATTGTAATAAGATAAATGCATCAAATCTATATGCTATAACTGTTAGCATTTCATCTAGAGTATTTTAACTCATTTACATTATTTAGTTCTTCATGATAAGCTAATTTTTTGAATCCCCCGCCCTATTTATTGTGAGAAAAAAATGTTTAACAATTGTTTTATAGTCGTGGGACCTTAAATTTAGAATCATAATTAAATAATTAATTCTACTATTTCTTAATTATTAAAGTGGAATAATTAAGAAATGGTAGCTGATTTGCTACCTTTCTGAAATTATGCTCTTATTTGATTTAGCCATTTTGGCATGCAAGGAATTGGCCAATGGTGTATACTTTTTTTTTTTTCTTTTATGAGAACTGATATATTGTGTGCAGGTACACCTCTCACAAGTATCTAAGCATCACACTCATGGGTGTAAGGCCCACATGCTTGTAGGAGGTTCACTCTTTTTTTCTAGCGCATAAGATTATTTTCCCTTTTTGAAAGCTTTTTATATACTAAATTTACACCAAAATAAGGTTAGTGTAAAAAACTTTTACGATTACTTCTTTTTTTTTTTTTGGCTAAACAACTTATACAGTTATACGATTACCTTAATTTGGATGGGAATAGAATGGAGCCCTTCGAACTTGCCAAAAAGAAGAAATGGGCATGTTGGACCTAGAAAAATAATAAATGGGCCTGTGGGGCCTTAACAAAAAAGTTATGGGCTTGTTTTACGTAGCAAAAAAAAGGGCCAGTTGAGCCTTACAAAAAATTGGCTTATTGTAGCAAAAAAGAAATCGGCCTGTTGGATAAGGTCAAAAATAAATGCATAGAAAAGGTCATGTTCCTGTTTGTTTGGGCCTAATTTAATGATACACTAGCACCTCAGAATTGACCACTAGTATCTGGGCTGGGTGCATATCACATCCAGCAAAGTTGCTTTCTAAAACAATAACCAATTTATGGCGTACCAATACAGCTGCAGTTGGTGATGGATTCATAGCCCAAGATATCTGGTTCCAGAACACAGCTGGGCCGAAGAAGCACCAAGCAGTGGCACTCCGCGTCGGGGCCGATCAATCCGTCATAAATCGTTGCCGCATTGATGCTTACCAAGACACTCTCTACGCCCACTCAAACCGGCAATTCTTTCGGGATTCTTACATCACTGGAACCGTCGATTTCATATTTGGAAATGCAGCTGTTGTGTTCCAAAATTGCAAACTAGTGGCTCGAAAGCCCATGAGTGGACAGGCCAACATGGTTACAGCCCAAGGTCGAACTGATCCAAACCAAGCCACTGGGACTTCTATTCAAAGATGTGACATCATAGCAAGCCCAGATCTTGAGCCCATAAAGGGCTCGATCCGATCATATTTGGGCCGGCCTTGGAAAGAGTATTCAAGAACTTTTGTCATGCAATCCTACATTGGTGATCATATTGATCCAACTGGGTGGTCTGTGTGGGATAAGGATTTTGCATTAAAAACATTGTATTATGGGGAATATAATAACAAGGGACCAGGTGCTGGTACTAGTAAGCGAGTGAAATGGTCTGGTTATCATGTCATTACTAGTGCAAAGGAAGCCAAAAAGTTCACAGTAGCTGAGTTGATACAAGGAGGAACATGGTTGAAGTCCACTGGGGTTGCTTATACAGAAGGTTTGTGAATATGGCTTCCTCTTGTGTTTTAGTAGGTGAAGCTGGTTGGCCTTTGCCTAGACTTATTTTCATCTCTATAATGTTATGTTCGTATGTGAATTGTTGTTTCTTTGTACAGCAATTTACTGAGTTTATGGTTTAAATAGAGTTTTTTTTTAACCCTTTGCTTAATCTCATAAATTTTATAAAATTAAAGAAGTTTTTTCAAAAATAATTATTTTTCTTCCAACGCTTTGAGAACACACATGCAAAAGTATCTCTAAGAAGATACATTGAGGATTTTGAAAGCTAAATAGTACCAAAAAGTGAAGCGTAGCCTATAAATAGTAGCAAAAATAAACTAAATAATAAAATAAGTTGAAACCAAACACACACTTAATTGGAAAAATAACCACTCTCAACTGTCAAATAAACTGGATATACAGCAAATTCCAGCACATAATAGGCTACATTTTTCCAAATTGAGAAGACCATATTTTCTTGTGGTGTCATGAGTTGTCTTGAAAACGAATGTCCATTCCATTTTCCAATACTTTTAATTTCTAATTTGAGTCAATCATATTGACTTCCATTGAGTTTGATTAGATTTGTTCAACCATATAAACTTTTTACTGCAAAGAAAAACAAAATCCAGCCTCAGATAGAAAAAGTGCATGTCAGAAAACTAGGGACTTTCTGTTCGAGAGCCTAAACATCAAGAAGAGAAATAGACATGTATCATATATGGCTAATTTGTGGACGGCAACATTGCCGGCAAGAAAGGCCTTAATAATTTTAACAATAACATGCCATCCTACATAGAAGAAGTACTACTACAATCATACAATATGGATGGACTTTTTATTCCATTGGACCAATAACTTTGTTTCATAAATTTAAAAAGAAAAAAAATTTTAATAGGATTTACAGCAAGTTCCAGCTGATAATTATTCAGCAAAAAAAAAGAAAAAAGTTCCAGCTTATAATTGAAAAAGACCCAAATGAAAAGCAGATATCTGAAAAGGACATATCTTCTTGTTGACAAATAAATTTTAAATTATTTGACAATTGAACTTTCATTTTCCACTATATTAATCCAAATTCAAACCAATCAGCATTGACCTAAATTTAATCTAATTTCTCTTCCACCATCTAATTCTTTTTTTTTTTTTTCCTTTTCAATTATGCTTGCTGCCTCATTATTTTAATAAACTTGCAATACATAATATAAGTGACATCAAATTATTCCAAAATTGTACCATGGATTCCAGGTTCTAAATTTGGAGCCTTTTGGAAACATGTCAAGATCCTCATTACCATGAAAACCCCAACATTGTCTTAAGGTGCAGGGCACATTTCCATCTTAGGTAACCAAGAAATTTCGATGCTGTTTCTCTGAAAGAAACAGCTGAACCAAACGTGCCTCCAACCGTGAAAGAAAAACCTCTGCAGAATCATCAAATAACACCTAATCTTTTTTGTGTGATTTTGCTTAGAAAACATATATTGGCTTTTAATGTTATTAGATTATAGGACAATATGCACGCAAGCTTTTTCATATTATAATAGTACAGAGGCAAAAATTCTTTAAGCAAAGTAAGGGTCACACATTAATACAAATCAGACTTTAACAAAGTAAAATATCATTTGTGTAAAAAATATAAACAAAGTAAAGAATGTTTTTGCTTATCCATTCAAATGGCATGGAAATTTTTTTTTTTTTAAAAATGTCTGACAGTTATGAAGATACAGTTTCTCTCACTGAATCTAATTAACTGAATGATTTTGTTTATGGGGTTTGAGAAATATTATAAACTAGTACTCCACTGTATTATGTTGATCAAAGAGAAACAATTTTACCAATATAAAAAAGAGCTTTCATGAATTCTGGCAGAGAATATTGAAAATCACAATCAAATTATAAGTGTTCGGCCCAGCTGTAATAGAAATCACCAAAAGCTGGCAAACAAGTTATTAAATAATGGTAATCAGTCAACTATTTCAAGGATCGATATGGTGGGATTATATTTTCTACCCAATGCTATCAAATTATCCATTCTCAGTTTTTTATAGACTAAGTTATTGAGATTAAAATTGATCCCATTAGTTTAGTTGCCTTCCCTTTCTGGCTTAAAAACTATTCAAGGATGTGTTTCAACTTATTTTTAGCCTATTTTGTTAAGTACCTTTTTTTTTTCTTTTTTTCTTTTTTTCTTTTTCACTCTTCACGTACATATTTACTTATCTAGATTTAAACTTACGTTATTCATTTTTCATGCGGACCGTGTTTTTTACCATCACACTAAGATATCATGCCGGTCCCTTATTGATATAATTGTACTTTTACACAACTTATTTTTTAAATAAAATAAATCAATGATGAAAAAGAATCCCACAAGAGGGGTGAATGACATGAATCTTTTATTCTTTTTGCAACAATAGAAAAATCAAACCTTAAATTTTATCCTGTTGTGTTAAGCAATTTTGGTACCAAGTCTAAATGTTGTAAAGCCACGCAAAACTGGGCATGATAGAGAAAAGTGGGGACCCAAGAAAATTAAGTCTTAAATTCGATCCCTGTTGTGTTAAGGCAATATTTGCATCAAATCTAATTTTTCTAAGGCCAAGCTAGCTGACCAATTGGGGACCATAGAAAAAAGTGGAGCCCAGGCAATCATGGTCTTAGTTCACAGGCCAATTCGGTCCTCAAATGATGGATCATCTTCACCTTCACAAGCTTCCAGATAAATATCACACAAGTATCTACTATTGGTTGTCCTTCCATGTAAAAAGAGTCTTAAAACAATATCTAACACATGTTAATTCCAGTTAATTCCTATGTAGTTACAAACTAATTTAGGATGGCATATCTACCAGGTTACTCCAACTGTCAGAAAAAAAAAAAAAAAAAAAATCTTTTTGAGATGCCTCTAAGTGCAAAGAAACTCAATACAAGATCTCGTGAATCATATGAAGCCTTAAAAGGACTATTAGACTAACCACTTAAAGTTAACATAAGGATAGTGATGCAAGGGATACGTGTACTACAGATTTTAGTTCATAAACTTTACAAAATGATACGGCACAAGTCACAATAAAGTAAGAGTGATATTAGAAATGATAAAGTTTTTGGTAGTTAAATAAGGGACTTAAGATTCAATTTTTTCTAAAACAAACCAATTGATATTTTAATTAGATAATAAAGAACATTATTAAAAGCAAATGTCATAAGTCAAAACTCTCTTAAAAAAAAACACAGACGTTACAAAATTTTTTGTCAACTTACTGGCACAACATAAAAAAATAATTAGGAAATTGTTAATTATGATGTTAATCATGTGACACTAACAACATTTTTTATCACATTAATTTTGTAAATTTTTTTTTAGTAAAATTGATATAAATTATACTTATTTGAGTCTAGATCTTCTGACTTATGTATTTTGCTCCACTCCATAATTGGCCAATAAAATGAGACCACAAAGAGAAGAAACAAGACCAAAAACAAAAGCTGGCGAAGAGACAGAAGTCAAAAAGTTAATCACATGAGGTAGTCATGTGAGATCTACCTAATTTTTAGCATTAACGTTAAAGTTCCTGTCACCAATAAAAAAGAAGTCTGCTGTCGAAATTTTATTTCAAATATTTATTTATTAGTATTAATTTATTTTTCTGAAAAAAAAAAAATTGAATTACATCTATTACCACACCCTCAATTTATAAACATTTAATGGTAAAATTGATTAAAAAAAAAAGCTTAACTATTTTCCTTACAAAAGAGATAATAGGAACTCAACAAATAACGAGTGAAAAAAGTATATGAAGCCGGCGCTTTACCCGTTCAACAGTGCAGCACATCATAGCTCATAGATAGATGATAGACAGTAAGTAGATAGCATGAGAAATAAAAAGATTGAATACCCCTTTCTTCAAGTAAACAAGGCAAGAGATTATCAAAAAAAAAAGTAAACAAGGCAAGAAGCACCATACAAATGATACTTTTATTTATTTATTTATTTTTCCAAATATAAATTTTTTGTTATAAAAAAAATCTATTTGTTTTGTGCAGTAAGCACAGAAACCACCCAATTAATAATTGTCCCACTCTATTCCTTGTCACGTCTTTCAAAGCCTTGTCTTTCACCCTTTAGTTTTGGAGGTTTTCATGGCTGCCCATCTCCTTTTCTCTTCTTCCTCTTAGCCTCTAAGGCTCTCTCATTCCTCTCATTTTTTTCTTTTCCAACTCTTATCCACAGTCACCTCCAGTGTCTCAGTTTTCAACAATACCCCATATATCCACACCCTTTTTTTCTCTCTTCTCATTTGTCTTCCACTCTTTAATATGGTTTTGCTTTCGTGGAGTTATGAATGTACCAACCCCTCTTGACCCAAGAGAAGGTTTTTGCGCATTCTTGCTCATTCATCAAGATTAGTTGTACAACAGTAGTTGAAGGAGCTGGGGGTGAAGTTGCTTGCTTTTTTAAACTCCCTCACTTTCTGTTTTATTATTAAGGTACTATTTTGTCTTTGTCTCTTTTAATCTTTTTTTTTTGTTGTTGTTTTTGGGTTTGGTTAATTTCTAAGTTACTATTTTTTGCTCATTAGTGCATCATAGATAGTTATTATAATCCATGTTTGATACCAAGCTTCATTCACAGGAAAAAGAATGTTCCTAAATCACATGCAATAGGACTTCTTTGTTACTCTATACCTCCTTTATTATGGCTTTGAAATTGTAGAAAAGTAAAGTGATCCATCTAAGTAAATCTACTTTCTGCAGGCAAAAGAACCATCTCTTCACATTTATTGGTGTTTCTGCTTCCCCCATTGTGTTGTGTCGTCCCTTAAAGGCTCTCTGTTGCATTTGTTCTTGTCTTGCTGCTTCCCCCATGGCAACCAAGATGAAAGGGATCTACAAAAGTTTCAAATTCATTTCCCAAATATTTGGTAATGCCTCTCTCTCTCTCTCTCTCTCTCTCCACACACACACATAGATATGTACTGTGAATGCGTTTATGACTTTATGCATGTTTATCTGTTTACCTGAGAATATTTTTTATGGTTTTTGATGATTTGGAGCTAAAATGGGAATTGGGTGTTTTTGCAGTTGTGAAGGAGCGTGAGATGGAAATTGGGTACCCCACAGATGTTAAGCATGTGGCACACATAGGATTGGATGCCGCTTCTGGCAGTGCACCTAGTTGGGTATGCAGTCCGCATATTCCTTCTACGTTTTCTGGATCTTTGTTTATTTTAATCTCCTAGTGTTAACATTTGTCTGTGTTTTTTTTAACTAAAATTTTCAATTGGGTCGGATTGTGCAGATGAATGATTTCAAGACAACATCTGAATTCTCCACATCGCTTGGTAGCCTTGCTGAATTTAGAGATTCCAGCTCTATGGCTCTTTCCACATGGTCCTCTCATGGTATGTTTCAGCTGTTTCGGTAACAAAGCACACATAGTATGTGTGCATACATGCGTGTTTTCGTATATACATGTAAATTTGTGTGCGTGTGTTTACATGTATGTGTGTATATATGTTTGTGCGTATAAAGTAGCACATTCTGTAGGGAAGAGATTGCTTGGTCCTTCGTGTCATTTTGATTAATGCTTAAGTAATGCTTCCAAATGTTGCTTTATTAAACTATTGCTTGATGTCATGTGCACTTGTACTAACTAGACAGGTACAAACAGATACTTTTCACAGGTTAGGTAGTATAAGACGAAAACATAGATTAACTTTTCATTTAATATATGGGAGTTAAAATCTAAGTTATGGAAAGTTTTCAAGATTCTTTGCCCCAAACAAGATGAATTTGGCTGTTCTGTCACGAGAGAATACTTCACTATCAAGAGGAATCTAATGCCTCATGGCAAAAAGACCATACCATCTTTTAGTGGTCCACCCCTGAAGTTCATTGATTGGAAAATTTTGCTTACATTGAGTTTTTAAGAGTTTCTGTTAAATAGATGGAGCTTAATAATTAAGATTGTTGTAAAGACTTTTCAGAGGGGTGTATAAACTTATGTGATTGGGATAGTATGGATAATTTACTGTCTCTACTGAATGAGATGCTTGGAGTGATCATTATACATAGGTTCTGTAGAAATATATATTTCAGTTTAGCCTGGGCAAAATTTTTTTTTGACACTAGTTTTTGGTGCGTAGACATTCCCATGAAAAAGCTTACATCTGTAGACGCCGAAATAGTTTTAGAACTACGATGGGGCCTGGCTCTCGGGCTAGTGCATGTAGCTGAGTTATGTCTGTAATGAAGTGGCCAAAACACAGAGAAGTGTACTGTGTAGAAGCTTATCTTAAAAGGTTTATTCAACATGATAATCATGTTGGGTCTTATCCTTCCCATGACATGATACGTCATAAATGTATTCAGAGTTTTTGTATATGAAACTCTTCATTTCCTAAATACTTTTAGGATACTCCTAGGTGTGTATTTGATACATTTGAGTGTTAGGATCTGACCTTTTAATATAGAGGTAAGGAATAAGTTAAAACATAAGAAGGGTTTATGGCATAAGCTTTGACCATTTTTGAAAATTAGCAATGCTCAAGTGATTAAATTATTTTACTGAATATTGAAGTGTGATTTTATACTTGTACACATTTACATGGAGAAAGAGGCATATATGTTTCCCTACAGTATCTTATTCCACTTTTTAAGCACTCTCAATAATTGCTTCATTAATACCTATGCCTTTGTACGTATCATATCAACTGGTTAACCTTTTGGTGGTTCCTCTTATTGTCTGAATTTAAGTTTTAGATTGGAGAGAGGTACATACCATCAATCGCTTTAGGTTCTTGTTGGCTGAATTGTACAGTTTAGAGCACATATGAGTAATGTTTTAGTCGGTTTATTTTTGATTACTTCCCCTTCTTCAGAATAAGGGTGGAAAATGTTCAAAATTTTAAGATTTGTTCCAATAGATCACTCATGAAACAAATTTATTTGAGCAATTTTGTTATGCACTTTCATTGACGGATCATTTTTCACCATGCCAAATGTTTTTAGCAAGTAAATTTTGAAATACTATAAATATCTAAAGAAATAATATAGTTCTTCTGGATTCTGGTGGTGTAGCCAATTCATTTTAGTTTATGGTGATTCACCTACTTATATTTTGATCTCTTGTAACAGATTTTGATCAGTCCATGGGACATCAACAAGCATGTGACATGTTCAAAGACGTTCCCCCTACAGATCTGCCAAATATTCCAAAGAAACAGAAGCGAAAAAAGTCCAGGTCAAGTTCTTCTCCAAAGTCGTCTTCTTCTAGATCCTCACGAGGGTCAAAGTCGAAGACTGCATTCAATGATATGGATACAACTTCAAACCTACATATTTAAAAACGGTGTAAGATTATGAAGCTGGTGGGAGAAGGGAAAACCCAAAAAGAAAAAAGAAAAAAGATGTGCATAGTAAACATTATGAAATCCCCTTTCGTTACTAAGGTTATTTAAAATGTCAAGAAAAAATATAGGAGGTTGAACAAATCTTGTGTAAATTTTGAAAATCATCTTTTCCAGGAAAATGGGAATTAGGTGGTGGCAACAGATGTGAAAAGAAGAAAGAATGATCAATGTCCAAGGAAGACTTTAATTTGAGGATGCAAACTTTTGGTTTAATGAGGAAGAATCATGTATATGGTTGGATTCCTTTGCTCTGCTGGTGGGGGATTTGCTAATATAGGTGATTGAACTTAAACAAGAACACAAGGGGATTTTCTATTTAACAGTTGGTGATGCTCTTTTTCCTAGTTATGAATGGTCCTTGAGCTAGAATGTTTGTTGACAACCTTGAAAATTCTTCTCAAATTCTAGGTTGTAAAATTAATTCTTGCTGATACTAGATTGTACAAGTTGCAGTTTCAATTATACCAATATTGTTTCTCAGATGTTGTGGTGCAAGGAATGCGCCAAAATTCTTGATATAGATATGTTGTGCCCTGAAACAGCTATACATACATACGTACCTATAGTGCATGAAATTGCATAAACGTATGTCATCAAAACCAAACTTAGAAAGTGCAAGCTGCAAAACTATAAACCAGAACACAAACGGGGCTCAATATGATGCAAGCCATGCAGTGGTTGGCCACGATGTAAGGTATGCCAAGATGCTTTGGTTGCTAAAATGATATGGCAACTATAATAATGTGGCATGAAGGAGAAAATTTATTAACACAACTTTTATCGCAACTAGTTGTAGACTTATGCGATGTATGACAATATATAATCATTTTGAGATGTACAATGTATAATTTATTCTTTATATTTTATTATACATAATTTGTTCACCCTGAAAATTAAACAATTTCTAAAAGTAATTTTTGTATCTCTATTCTTACAAATATATAATTTTTACTATTTTTGGTGTTTCTGATTGATATTATTCTTTTTTGAAATAGTCCATATTCTTCTACTTATTGTTATTATGTATTATATTCTCTTAATTTCTTTTGACACAACTAAAATTTTTAAGTTTCTAATGTCTCATTCTCTTAAGGAGATTATTTTAATAATCAAAACTCATCACGTAATTACAATTGATATTACTCAAATAATTGATAAACACAACTTATTACTCATATAGATTGTGTTTTGATATAGACTCAAATTCTCACTTCCATACTAATGATTAATTCATACAAAAATAAACCAAAGTTATAAAAGGGTGAGAGAATGGAATGGATTAAACTGAACCAAACCAAACTAAACCAAATGAACCAATGGACCAAATGGGACTGAAATGAACTAATTGGCTAAATTGGACCAAATGGACCAATGTGGAACAAAATGGACCAAGTCATACCAAATTGGCCGAGTTGGACCCAAATGCTATGCTGCTATGAGCCATATGACTCAATTGGAGATACGTAGTAACAATAAACAAACTAGTGGGGAAAAAATAGTAGGTACATATAAAAGTTATAGGCAACTATATTTATAGTTTGTCACATCAAAATTATAAAAAAAGTTATGATCCTTAAAAAACTTGGCATAGAGATATGGTTGAACCTAGCAAGGTTCAGGAGGCAGCAAGTATGGCAACTTCAATAAGCAAGGTTCATTTGACATGGGATTAAATATTTTAGGCATGTGCTTAATTGTTTTGTTATAGAAAAAGTTAGTTAAGTATGAGCTTAATAAATGAACAAAACTAAATCGGGGTAAATGTTTTTATTAATCATGAAGATATTTTTTGAGAAATGAATCATGAACATTATATGATACTATTTGTTCATAGAACAACCATGAGATTCCTGTGCATTCATTGCTTTTCTTTTGACATGGGCTTCTGCCAATTGTAAATGTTAACATCCACCTAATAGTTTATGGGTCATGTTAATGGGTGTCCTTAGAATAATTATTAATAAATTATATTAAGAAGGTCTTGACGTCACTTTTATGAAAAATATAAAAAATTGTCAACAATTTTTTTTTTTCAATCATTTTCCATAAAATATTTCTAAAAATAATTTCTAAATCAATATCCTTAGGGCATTTTCTAACATTTTTCATAATTTATTGGCTCCTATGGAAATTTTTGTACAATGACATGAATATAACTAAATAGCATCAGATACATGTCATTTCTAATGAATCTTGGAGGGGTCCTCCTACCTGTGTCACTGGGGCATGAACTAAATTTATTAACAACTAAGCACGACATTCCCATTGTCTTTGTTTGTTAAGAAGTGAGATATGCCGACATGCCCAGATCAAGTTGGAATCTTTTCAATAATAGATCCGATTAGAAATCAAATCAGAGTGAGATTATGTTGGATAATGGATGAGGAAAGTTAGTGCATTAGTTTTGTTAATGACTGCAACCTAGTGTGCCACATTCTCAACTGTAGGTCAATCACAAATGTTTGGAGTTCGAACAATTTCTTTGATCTAGTCTGGGTTAAAACTTAAAATAGATTCATACATTATAAATTTGGTATTTATGTTAAATTTTAAATTCACATTTTATGTTTAATAAATTATTATTTTTTTGAGAGAGAGAAGATTGTTTACTTCTTTTATTGATCAACGGCTTGAAAAATCAGAGCATACAAAAGTGTGAATGTCAGGTGGAACAGATTCCATCCAAGCAAAAAAAGGAAAAGATAACCTACTCTTCGGGCCAAACCATACGCAACTGCATTACATTGCCTTACCACATGAGGGTAAGAAAAACTCTTCAAGAGCTAATATGAGATAACGTGTCCCTAGCCAAATGCCCAATAGATGAGAACTCCATACCAGCCTTCTGCAATCCCTTGATGACCACTTCCGAGTCACCTTCAAAATGGGATTGTTGCAACCCAATTTCCTTGACGAAAATCACAGCTCGCCTCGCTGCCAAGCATCATGAAGGTGTAGACTGCCAAAATAGCCCCATCATTCTACAAATGAGAAGGTCCACTTATGAACCCAACGGGCCAATAAATTAGCTGTATGGGATTAGTAACATATGTAATGTTATTAATGGAAGTTTCAATTTTCTGCATTCAATTTATTTATTTACTCCTATTCTATCCACCCTCATTAAAAGTGGACCATATCAAGCTTTGGATACTGTGTTTTTTGGTGGATAATAAGTTTCAGAATCTTTAATACTAACCCTTAAACATTTATTGTGTCTACTTTAAAAAAAAAAAAAACATTTATTGTTTAACCAGGTGCTTCAAAATTCAATTAGACGCTATAAGGTACAAGTTACAAGTTACAACAGAACAGAGGCTGCAAAAAGGTACAAGAAAGATTCAATGAAATTGGAAATGATGTCAGATAGAAACAAATTGAATACTCGAAAATTGTTTCAATAGCAATTAGCTAATTATGACGGTAGGAAAAAAAAAAAAATATGGTGCAAAACTTGCAAATCAAAGCCTTAAAAAAAACAAGTTATCATGGATTCCAGTTAACTTAACTGATTAAGTCTCTGATGGTTTTATAAAAAATTTAAAATTCAATTCTCGTCTACACTAAAAACTGATTGAAGTTTTGATATGATAATAAAAAACCATCATTAAGAACGGACATCATAAATTAAAACTCTTATGAAAAAAGAAGTTGTTTTTGAGGCCTGGATCATAACCTAACATAACACATGGATTGCATTTATTATCTTTTTTATGAACCGCACCTATTGTATTAATGAATTCTTAACCTCTAATATATGAATTTTGAAAAGAAATAGTATCATTTCAGCTGAATTTTCATTTTCTGTTACCATTAAAATTGTACCTATATGACTGTTGAATCCTATGCTTGCGATGCAATTGGACTATGGTACAGAGTACAGAGAAATAAAGAATCAACGTGGGGTTTAAGTTTACATAGAGGATAATATTGATGGTACATTTTTTCTTTTTCTTTTTTTTTTAAAAAATTGCTGAAACTTGCGGTATAATTGGATTATGGTACAGAATACAAAGAGGTTAATACTGATGGAATAGTTTAAAATTAAAATTTTCTACTGTGGCTGTTTTCGTCATTCTAAGTTATTATACCAGAAACTACAAAATTCATATGACCGTTAATTCTTAACACCCGCCAAATACATCGCTGACTTTAGAGGAGGAGGTTTCAGCTGACTTTTCCTCCACCAATTTACCTCACTACGATCCCAAATGTTAATCTTTGAGTTTTATTCTACACCCATTTTCTCAATCACTCTCTCTACTACTCTACCATCTATGTTGCTATCAATCTGGATCAATTTCATCAATTCCTCTTTGTGCTCCTTTGAATCTTTGCAACCATTTTCAAAAAAAAAAAAAAAAAAAAAAATTGTCCTATTGTTAAACAAATGTGGTATCCTCAAATACATGTACTTTCATCCTAAGATCTTCGTGGTCACGGTCCTAAAAGAAAGGCATGAAAAGGGCATTTGGAATGCTAACATTTGTGTTTTTCTTCTTGTCTTTTGGAGTTCGTTTGAGTAAAAACCAGGATTATGATGAAATACCCGCCGCCCCGCCACGTGCAGTAGAAAATTGTGATGGGATTTTCTTGTCCTATGACTTCCTCTCTCGGATGAAAGAATTTCCACATGTGAAGAATGCAACTGCACAATCTTGGGCCTTCAATTCCACAGCAATGGTATTGAACACAGGCAAATTCGAGCTCAAAGCATGGAAGATTTTTATCGGGTTTCAACACGAAGAGATTCTAGTTAATGCTGGAGGAGCTGTTTTAACGGATGGTGATGATTTCCCAGCTGCCGTTGGGAATGGGAGTTATTTTTCAGGATCTCCTCAGGCGGATTTGAAGACCTCAATTGACACTGCTGGAGATCTTACCCAAATTGAAGTCAAAATTCAGTTAAGTGGCACTCAAGTTGGAGTGAAACCACCTGGGATTCCAATGCCTAAAACAGTAAGGCTTGTTAATGATGGGTACAAGTGCCCAGCCCCAACTCGTCGTAGTAAGTACTTGATTGCTCTTGTTTCTTTTACGCCTCTAATTTCTCTCACCAATCTAAATTTATTATATATATCTGCAGAGACCTCGATGTATGTATGTTGCGCTAGGAACCCAAAATTTAAGGTCAAAGTTCTAAAAACAAAGTTCTTACCACGCCAGAATGGAGATCTTACCATTTCCTATGATGTTCTTCAAGCCTATGGGAATAACTATATTGCCCAGGTGACCATGGAGAATAAAAACACTTTAGGACGTCTTGATCATTGGAACTTGACTTGGGAGTGGATGAGAGGGGAATTTATAAGCACAATGAAAGGAGCTTACACACATAAAATAGACTATACGGATTGCATTTATGGGTTGCCTGGTGAAATTTACACAAACATGGATTTTTCTAAGGTCATGAATTGTGAAAGGAAGCCAGTCATCAGTGACTTGCCTCACGAGAAAGCAAACGATACAATAGTAGGAAGAATACCCTATTGCTGCAGAAATGGAAGTCTTTTGCCAACCATCCTAGATCCAAGCAAATCAAAGTCTGTTTTTCAAGTGCAGGTGTATAAAATTCCGCCTGATGTGAATCGGACAGCTCTTTATCCCCCCGAGAAATGGAAAATTGTAGGCACTCTTAATCCAGACTATAAATGTGGACCTCCAATCAGAGTGGATGCAACAGAATTTCCAGATGCTAGTGGGCTTTCGGCAATAACCACAGCAATTGCAACTTGGCAAATAGTCTGCAACATCACAAGGCCAGCAAAAAGGAACTCTAGGTGCTGTGTTTCCTTCTCTGCCTATTACAGTAACTCTGTTATACCGTGTAATACGTGTGCCTGTGGTTGTGGTGACAATAAAAGATGCAATGCGGATGCTCCGTCTATGCTTCTCCCTCCAGAAGCTCTTCTTCTTCCCTTTGAGAATAGGACACAAAAGGCATTAACTTGGGCCAAAATAAATCACAACAACATTCCTAAGCCATTACCTCGTGGTGACAATTGTGGGGTTAGCATAAATTGGCATGTCAACACAGACTACATGAGTGGATGGACTGCCCGGATCACTCTATTCAATTGGGAAAAAATGGATTTTGAGAATTGGTTCACTGCGATTCAAATGAAGAAAGCTTATCGAGGTTATGAAAAAGTTTATTCTTTCAATGGGACATTAATTCCAGAGTTGAACCATACCATCATCTTTCAAGGTTTACCAGGCTTGAATTTTTTGATGGGAGAGACAAATGGATCAGACCCAACAAAAGATCCAAGAGTACCAGGAAAGCAGCAATCTGTCATTTCCTTTACAAAGACACAAACTCCGGGTATTACAATAGCAAAAGGAGATGGATTTCCTTCAAGGGTCTTTTTCGATGGGGAGGAGTGCTCAATTCCTACAAAAT
This sequence comes from Castanea mollissima, assembly GCA_014183005.1. NCBI lineage: Eukaryota > Viridiplantae > Streptophyta > Magnoliopsida > Fagales > Fagaceae > Castanea > Castanea mollissima. The sequence goes on along the minus strand of JACAVU010000002.1, from coordinate 60,246,849 downwards.
TTCCGATGATGAGTAATGGGAATCAATATCATGTAAATATGGTAGAAGTAATTTTTGTTATAATCATGACCTTGTTGCTATTGGAAAATCTCCATTGACAAGCAATTAGGTTTTGCATTTGCTTTCTGATTACTTATGCTTTTGGGAGACTATTTAATTAGATACCAGAAGCAAGAGTCTTTTGTAAATAAAACAGGCTTGTATTTTTTTTTGTTTTTAGTCCAGATATTAGCTAAATAATTCATAGCAGTTCAAAATTCATTGTGTCCGGTTGCAAAAAAAAAGGTCTTCTCACAATCATAAGTATGACAGATTTCATTATTTACTTGATAGAATGTTGCACATTTGAAGAAGTTAAAAAAAAGAAAAAGAAAAAGAAAAAAAAGGAATTTCTGTGACAAATACTTGAAAGAAGAAGTTGCATATAATGATATAAAGGCCCTTACTTTCACTCGAAGACAATAATGGGTTTCTTCCAAGAAAAAAAAAAACAAGAATTGATTTCAATGGCCTAATATCTAAGAGTGAAAAATGAATTTTACTTGTAAAATATTATTTTCCAATTCTTTGGTCCTAGAGTAGCTCAATATAGAAATTATTCTTAATGAGTTGCATGCTTTATTGGGTCAAATAAGGAGCTACACTTGGGGTGTCAATTCAGGTTAGCGTGTCAGGTTCATGTCGTGTCAAGATAGAGGTATTCGACTATATAGAAATTATTCTTAATGAGTTGAATGCTTTATTGGGTCAAATAAGGGGCTACACTTGCGGTGTCAATTCAAGTTAGCGTGTCAGGTTCGTGTCGTGTCAAGATAAGAGCATTTGACTAAATGGCTCAATCCTAACCCAACTCATTTAATAATCGTGTCATGATCCTTCAATTCTCACTTGACATATTAATGAGGCAGGTTAACCTAACCCAATCCACTTGACACGCTTAACAAACAAGTCATGTTGGGTTGACAAGAACGTGACACAACCAATCTCAGCCTACTTAATATTAAATATAGCACCCATCTAAAAATAAATATTTTTTACATCCCAAAAGTAGTACATACACTTCAAGTTTTTAACCCACATTCAAAATAATATAGTTTAATTTCCCATTATTTTAGGGTACGTAAAATTTGTAAAGTTTCAATTTTTAATTATACTTGTAAGGTTTTAGTAATTACTCACTTTTCAATTTAAATTTAAAATATAGGTTGGATATAAAAAGTATTTGAAAATTTTAAAATAAAATAAATATTTGTTTGTTATACAAGTTAAATAGGTTATGTTAAATGGGTCATTTTAAGTTGATACAAATAAATTGGTGTATCAAACGTATCTATTTCGGGTCATGCGGATTGACCCTCTTATAACTTGTTTCTTATCGTGGTGCTTTCGGGTCAATCCACTTCTGACCAAAACTCGCTAAGGCCCCAAACCTAACCTGCAAAAACTTGTGTTGAGTTCGTGTCGTGTTCATGTACTGAGTTGAACATTGACACCCCTAGGCTACACCTTGTCATGGCTTCAATGACCAAATGTGTGAACTTTTCATTTTTAGGTAGTGAGCCTTGGCAAGGCACATAAAGATGCGGAGGGTTGGTATAGCTTTTTTTATATTTAATTTTAGAATTTAATCATTATAATAATGGGGAATGAAGATTCCAACGCCAATACTTGAGCGGAAACAATGTCAAGCAAAGGGGGTAAGAAACAAACAAAAACTTAGTATCCGGCCAAGAAAAGCAAGGCAATAAAGTTCAAATCACAAGCAAAGTAATTAGGGAGGACGACGACCTATTCTTTCAAAGCCCACCCAATTGGGAGATCAAAGATCTTAATCAGATGAAAACCCTATAGTGCACCAGTTCTTTTAGGAGCCCACATGGCCATTGATAATATGTCAAGATTCATATACAACACTTTCCATTTGAAACGCATGGGCTTAACCTTGAGTCAAAGTTTTTATTTTGATTAATATTTTTTATTTTTTTGACCCCTTAAAGTAGATTGTTTAACTTAATATATTAGCCAAGTAATTACTTAAGTTAATTATTCAGATCTAGATTAAATAATAATAAATCATATCATACAAAGTTGCAAAAAGTTAATAACACCACAATTGACCTAGGAAAACCAATGAAATCAACAGTTTCAATGTAAAAACTTGGGGAGGATTTGACTTAACTATCCTCAAGGTAAAACAAATCCTTTATAAGAGAATTGAAGTTTTTACAATCAGATTTAACAATAAATATATTGCTACCTCCGGTAATAACTTACTAACACGACCACGTGCAAGTTCCGAATCCATAAACTCCTTCTCTTCTTGAATTTGTTGCAACATAAGCACCCACGCTTGTGACTTTAAAATCCCCCGCAAAGGTTTCAGATCACCTTCAGTTGTTGATCTTTGTAGTAGTAACTAAGTTCTACCAATACTTGATTTTAGATCTTGCTCTGGTAGATGTTTGTGTAGTTAGAAGGTACAACACCTCTCAAATCTTACAAGAGTAACTCACAAGTCTTCCTAAGGTCTTCAAAATGTAGGTAGGGTTTCCTTTTTATATGTAGACAAATTAGATTGAAACCTTAAACGTTTTCATAGGCTTGAGCCTTGTTTTAAAGTTTTACAAAACCTAATTTCTGCGATTTTCGATCGATCGAATTTAATTTTCGATCGATCAAGCTTGGCGAATTCTAAACTTTCTTTTTTATAGTTAGTTCAAACTTGAAGCTTAAAACACACATCTTTGAGCAATACCTAACACATAAACTAGACATATTTTATTTTCGATTTGCCAATATATACAAAATAAAATTCTAAAAAATTTTAGAACGTAACATTTTTTTTTTTTTTACCATAAGTCAAAGTTCGATAGTGATATTCCTTCTTAAAGGGTCTTTGGTGACGAGAAACCTTCTTCGTTGAGTTTGACAGTGCTGTTTTGAGCTTTAACCGAATATCCATGCAATTGGTCTTGCATTTTTATGAAGAAAGTGATCTTGACATGGTGAACAGGATAGAGCTCAATGAGCTGATAGGTCTTCGATTTTATTGGGTGGGTTTTTCATTCTCCCAAGCGCCCAACTAGTAGTATTTTGCCCTCTATTATAATGTGGTCCATGACAAAATTTGGTGTCCAATTAATCCAAATTGATATTCTGCCCGTTAAGGTTTGGGTCTTTAAAGAATACTACTGTGGTGCATAGGTCTTGTAGCCCAAATAATCCATTGTCTCACCAAACACTTGAAAGTCGAACCTCTTACCTCATATAAGGAAGCGCAATCTTTGAGAAAAGAGAAATGAAATGGCGTTTGGGTTGTGAGGCATACTCTGAAGTAGTAAATTATGGGTTATGAGCCCAACTTGTGAAGTAGACAATACACGGGCCACGAGTCTAACCCGTTGGGCTAATTGTTGTCTTAATAAGATGTGGATTGTGAGCCCATTTGATGAAGTACATGGACCTTTCGAAAAGCCTGTGTTAAGCAAACAGCAATGTCACAAGATTTTCGAGGAGAACCATATATGATATACCTAGTCTAACTGTATGGAGCAATCATCGCGTATAACAGCTGTGGACTTAAGCTTGATGAGGATCACCACTCCCCGTCCTAAGCACCAAACAAGCCCAATGTCTGCAGCAAGGAAACCAAAAGGATCTACCGCAATAGTTAACACGGTCCATAAAAAAATTGTCTATAAAACACAATTATATTTGAAAAAATGATATGTCACAATATTTTCATAACTAATTTTAAGTAGCTAGTTGATATTGGTTATTACAGATAGATAAAAAAGTAATTTAAATTATGAATTCAAATCAAAACAAATATTAATTTACCACTTATAATTTGTTGTAAAAATATTATAAAAATATTATAAACGTAGTACTTCCCTTATATATTGAATAAGTGATGCGGCAAGAATGACAAACCAAACTAATGCTATGTATCTGCAAAAACAGGAATGACAAACCGGCTTCCCTAATCAATTAATAAAAGTAATAGTAAACTAATACAAATCACAACCATCAACCTGTTCCCATTTAAAATATTGACAACTCCTTTTTTTGTGAAATAACGAAAAACAAAATATACAACAAAAAAAAAAAAAACAAAACGTACACCTCGTAATGATCCCCATTTTCACCACTATTTCAAGACAGTTTCCCCCCTCAATTAGTATTCCAGTATTAATTTTACCACTCTCGAAGTCTCCAAAAATTTCTACCATATCCCATAGCAAGAAAAAAAAAAAAAAAGATGTGGAAATAGGTCTCGTAAAGGCCTAAAAATCTGTTGTGGTGTCACAGCTATTCTCCTAATCACTTTCATAGTAGTGATGATTATCTTGTATTTCACCATACTAAAGCCTAAGAACCCCGAAATAACTTCTCAGCCTGGTGTCCTTGAACACTATGAATTAATGGTAATACCAGCCATAAAGCTAAATGTTTCATTAGGCATAGTGGTCACGGTTAATAATCGTAACTATGGAGGCTTCGAGTACCAAAACAGTACAGCTTATGTTACCTATCGTGGAGATGTGGTGGCTGAAGCTCCAATACAAGCTGACACAATTCCGGCTCGCCAAAAACATAATATAAGCACAACTGTGATTGTTCTAGCAGATAAGTTGATAACAAATCCGAAATTTTTGGATGATTTTAAATGGGGTCTAGGTACCTTGAATTTTACTTCGGCAACCACCTTGCATGGCAAGGCCATCATATTAAAGGTATTCAAGAAGAAAGCTATCAGTGATTGCACATGTGACACCTCTCTCTTCCTTGGAAACGTTAGCTCTCATTCTTATTGCAAATCCACCGTGAAATTTTGAATTTTCATTGATCTTTGTCTTTGTTTTATAATACATACCACTTATATTGGGGATTCTTTAATTATCTGATATAAGCCATTATGAAATACACTTTTGTTGCTGCTTTCAATTTTCTTTATGTTAAAAGAACTTGTGGATGACACAAGCATGGTGTAACTTTAATTTGTAGCACTTACATTTCTACTTCCAAACTGGCACATTTTGCTTCAGATAGAGAGTTTATTATATGTAAGAAATATTAATGTAACATTGCATTATTGACGCAACATCGGAGGTCCATACCTGAAGATCATTGATGATTTCTGTCTTTAAGATAGAAAGCCAGAACCCCAAAGCCTAACCATTACGCAGGTCTTGGATAGCTGTTACCAAACCAAACTAATTATGAACAAGTTGGGTTTGGATTGAAAAAAAATGTTTACATTTGTTTATTTAACTAACAAGTTATGTTTACCACAGAATTTAAGCTTAATTGTTATACAAGTCAATCTTGTTGGTGCAAACACAATGATAATGGAAATAATACGAAAAGAAACTAAATAATACTTCTGAATTTTTATTAATTTAAAGAAAGAAATTACACAACACTATTCGAACTGAGGCACAGCACTCACTCTCCTTAAGGAGATTCAAGCCTTAACGCCTCCACCCTTCACCTCCCCCATGTGCACGTATCTGTCCTAATATTTGAGACAATTCATATTAGCCCATTAATCACCATAATTAAAAAGAACAAAATACTCTCTCTCTTTTTCAATGTGGGATTAAACATTTTCACTAACTCCTCATCTTTCACATTCACTCTTATATCTTCATATTTATGTTATAACATTTATTTATTTTAATTATTTAATATTAAAATGCTCCAACAATCCTCCACTTATTTTAATATTAAATTTTAGTTAAAGAGAGATTACCAGGCAAAAATGGGTCACTATGTATCATGAAGATGTGCTCTACATTGAACTTTCACTTAGTAAAACAGCGATCTCAACTCTAAAGTCGTAGTGGTCTCCGACTTGAACTATGACTGCTTTAGGAAAATTAAGTATCACTGCTTACACATAACAACCTAGGTGTTGACATGAGCTTTTATAGCTAACACTTTACGGCCATGTGCTGATCCCGGTTTCATGAGTGTATTTGAGATTAAGTCCAAATCTCATAAGGAGCGGTCCCACCCCCACACTCACATAGGTGAAATTTTGTCAAGGGTGCTCTTGTAATTCTAACACCCCACTCATACGAGCTACAAATTTCATTAAAAGATTTTTACTCAACCTCTTCATATTACAGGATAAATGCACTTACATCATAGGGATGAACAATTAAAAAATTATTTACAAAATAAATAATTAACAAAATAAATTGTGCATTTTTTACGACCATCGTATGATTCATTTTTCTCATTGAACCCAATTCTCAGGATCTTTGGTCTTTGGGTTGGGTATCCTCATACATGGCTCATGATTCTATGGACTTAAGTCCCATCCCCCTTGATGTATTCCAGACTCTATCTTTTTCCAAGACCTTGGTAAATGGATCTGTAAGATTATCATTAGATTTAATATAATCCATAGTTATGATGTCACTGCTCAAATAAGATCGCACGGTACTATGTTTTCTTCTTATAGGTCTGGATTTACTATTGTAATAACGACTTTTAACTCTACCAATTGCAGCAATGTTATCACAATGAATTAATATAGGTGGAATTGATTTTTCCCAAAGTAGAATTTTATATAACAAATCTCTAAGCCAATTTGCCTCTTCACTAGCTGAAGCTAATGCTATTAATTCAGCTTCCATTGTTGAATTAGCAATTATTGTTTGTTTTTTAGAATTTCAACAAATGGAACTACTACCTAAGGTAAAAATATAACTAGTGGTAAAGAGAGAGTCACTTGACAAAGTATTCCAATCGGCATCACTAAAACCTTCAATCACAGCATGGTACTTTTTATAAAATAAGCCATAACTTTTGGTACCAATTAAATATCTCATGACTCGCTCAATAGCTAGCCAATGATCTTTACTAGGCTTGCTAGTAAATCTACTAAGCACTCCTACTACATATGCAATATCAAGTCTAGTATAATCAATAGCATAACGCAAACTACCAATAATGCTAGCATAATCTTTTTGATTAAAAATCTCATCATCATTATTCACAGGAAATAAATGAACACTAGAATCAAAAGGAGTAGCTACACTTTTGTGATTATGAAAATTATATTTTCTCAATATTTTCTCAACATAATGTGATTGATCAAGATATATTCCATTACATGCTTTTGTAATTTTCATGCCTAAAATAAAATTAGCCTCACCAAGATCTTTCATATCAAAATGGCTTTTAAGCATATTTTTTGTCTCATTTATAACATGCATATTTGAGTCAAAAATCAACATATCATCCACGTAAAGGCTAATTATAACATGTGAATTCTTCCATGATTTAGAATAAATACATTTATCACATTCATTTGATTTATAACCATTCTCACTCATGCAGGAATCAAACTTTTCATGCCACTGCTTACGTGCTTGTTTTAAGCTATATAGGGATTTCGTTAGCTTGCATACTTTGCTTTCTTGTCCAGACTCTATAGAGCCTTCGGGTTAATCCATATAAATCTCTTCTTCTAGGTCCCCATTTAGAAAAACAGTTTTTACATCCATTTGATGAATTTTCAAATCAAAAATTGCAGCAATAGCAATTAACAATCTAATAGATGTAATTCTTGTTACCGGAGAAAATGTATCAAAAAAATCAAGATCAGTTTTTTGTTTAAAGCCTTTTGCAACAAGTCTAGCTTTAAACTTATCTATTGATCCATCCAGTTTCAACATTTTTCTAAGGACCCATTTACAACCTATGGTCTTACAACCCGGTGGAAGATCTACTAAATTCTAAGTTTTATTAGAAATTAGAGATTCCATCTCATCATTTACAGTCTCTTTCCAAAATATAGCATCAGGTGATGTTAAAGCCTCTTTTAAATTTTGAGGATTTTCCTCAATGTTAAAAACATAATAATCAGGACCAAAATTATTTTCAACTCTAGCTCTTTTACTTCTTCTAGGTTCCATTTCAAAATTTTCTTGATTTTGTAGATATGAAGTAGAAGAACTAGGTTGTGACAAAATATTTTCTTCACCCCCACTATTTTTCAATTTAAAAGGAAATTTTTCTTCATGAAAAATTGCATCACCAAATTCAAAGATTATTTTGTTTTCAAGATCAAAAAATCTATAGATTGCACTATTAAATGCATAACCAAGAAAATCACAAGTAGTAGCTCTTATACCTAATTTAGGCATTTTAGGGTCAGTAAGCCTTACATAAGCAAGATAACCCCATACTCTCAAATATCCCAAATTTGGCTTATGTCCTTTCCACATCTCAAAAGGTGTAGTGTGTGACTTTTTATGTAGCACCCTATTCAAAACATGACATGCAGTTAAAATAGCTTCACCCAAAAAATGTAAAGGTGCACCAGATTCAATTAACATGGCATTTGTTAACTCAATTAAAATTCTATTTTTTCTTTCAGCCACACTATTAGAAGCAAGTGAATATGGTGCGGTAGTTTCATGGATAATTCCCAAAGACTGAACAAAAGAGTTGAATGCACTTGATTTATACTCACGACCTCTATCACTTCGTATTCTTTTTATTTTTCTAACGAATTGATTTTCAACTTCTTTTAAAAACTCTCAAAATTTTTCAAAAGTATCACTTTTATTTTTCAACAAATAAATAGTTATATATTTTGAGAAATTATCAATAAAAGTAATAATATATCTATTTCCTCTACGAATTAAAATTCCTTTAAGTTCACATAAATCGAAGTGAATTAACTCAAGCAATTTGGTATTTCTTACGACACTTTTATGAGGCTTTTTTGTAATCTTAGCTTGACTACAAGTTTCACATTTTTCAAAATCTTTTGACAGTCTTGGAATTAATCCTAAACTACTCATGATTCTCATATATCTACTATTTATATTACACAAACGAGCATGCCAAAAATTAATAGAAGAAAGCATATAAACTGAACTGGTTGATGCTTTATTATTCTCAACATTCAATTTAAACATTCCATCACAAGCATAACACTTGCCCACAAATAACCCCTTTTTAGTGATTACATAATTATTAGATTCCATAGTTTGCTTGAAGCCAGCCTTGTTAAGCAAAAAACTTGACATCAAATTCTTCCTTATGGACAGAGTGTAAAGTATATCTTTCAATGTTAGCACACGTCCAGAAATGAATTTCAATTCAATCTCACCACTCCCAAGAACCTTGGTTTTGCTAGAGTCACCAAGCATAACAGTTTTTTTTTCTTCAAAAGGAGTGTACAACTTGAGCCAATTTTTGTCATAGCAGACATGCCTATTAGCACCAAAATCTGCCCACCACCCTTCAACATATTGCACTATATTGATGTCTATAATCATAGCCACTAAAAGCTCTTCGGTTACGTTAGCCTGTGGGACAAATTCACATTTTTGAAATTCGCAAAATCAAGCAATATGCCCACTCTTGCCACAGACAAAACAGGATCTATTAAATTGATCTTGTGAAAGGGGTCCTTGGTTCTTATTGTAATTTTTATTCGGGTTTCCCCTTCCTTGAGGTGATCTATTATTTTTTTAAAGGCTTTCTTTTTTTGCTTCAATTGACCATTTTTAGGAAAATGATTTTTGGGCATACTATTATTGGATGAAATAAGGTTTACCTTTGTGGTGGAATTACCATTGCTCTCTTGTGTCATGAGTGCATCTTGTCCTCTAGCCTCCTCCGCCACACGGATGCGCGTGATCAAAGTCTCCAAGGATGTCTCCTTTTATTTGTACCGCAAATTCTTTTGGAACTCCCTCCAAGATTGTGGTAGTTTGTCAATTATGCTAGTTACCACCAAATTATCTCAGATCTTTATGCCTTCGGATCTCAATTCTACTACAATCAGTTGGAAGTCTTGTGCTTGATCCACCACCGATTTTCCATTCACCATTTGGTAACGGAAAAATCTGCTAACAACATACTTCTTTGCACTTGCCTCCTCGGTATCATACTTGCTTTGTAAAGTTTTCCAAATTTATTTAGCGGACTTGTAAGTTGTATCATAATAATTATAGAAATGATCGGCAAGACAATTTAATAGATAAGAGTGACAATTATATTCATCTTTTGTATACTTATTTATTTTTTCTTGATGGAGAATATATTCTTCATCACTTATCTCATCGGTAGGAACCTTTGACGGATTCTTCTCAGTAAGGGTGTAGGCAACTTTGAGAAGGTTCAAGTAGAAGAGGACATTTCCTTTTCACCTCTTGAAATGGGCTCCCTTAAAGCAAAATGGCTTGTTAAGATTTCCAACAAGCTTATTTGGTTTCTCTTGTGTAGACTCCATGTGATGAATCTCCTTAAAATTGTTGGTGCAAACTCAATGATAATGGAAATAATACGAAGAGAAACTGAATAATACTTCTGAATTTTTATTAATTTAAAGAAAGATATTACACAACACTATTTGGACTGAGGCGCAACACTCACTCTCTTTAAGGAGATTCAAGCTCTTGGTTGGCTAAACTTTGTAACCAGTGCAGACCGTCTCTGACTTATCTCCCCCAAAATACAACAGCCCAACAAATGTTGTATGGCTAGAACAACCTCTGCACAAAGTGTTCAAGCCCAAAACTCCACCAGAAAAAACACCCTTCCTTGTCAAGAATCTCTCTATTTTTTTAGTGTATATTGCAGTAACTTGGATCCCCCTTACACACGTATCTAGCCCAATATTTGAGATAATTCATGTTAGCCCATTAATCACCACAATTAAAAAGAACAAAATAGTCTATATCTCCTTTTCAATGTGGGATTAAACATTTTCACTAACTCTTCATCTTTCACATTCACTCTCATATCTTCACATTTATGTTATAACATTTATTCATTTTAATTATTTAATATTAAAATGCTCCAATAAACCTTAAATATAGTGATATTTTAATAAAGAAACTCATAAGTATAAAGCTTGATTTAAGAATATATAATATTATATGGTAATTTGTGTAAGATATATTTATATAGACTACATATATATATATATTATATATATATATAAAAAAATAGTTTTTCATTTTATAATTTGATAGTTATAATGGGAGATGAGAGATTAAACCCTGGACATCTTGATCTTGAAAAGACAAAAAATGTCAGTCCATTAAGCTACAAAACTCTTGAGCTAGCCTTGACTATATATATATAGACTAGATTGAATTCCCTTGTAAATAAGTTTGTAATATATCAAATTAAAGTAGATTTTGTAGCAAAATATGTGTGTGTGTGTGTGTGTGATTTTAATAACAAGGGCTTGTTAGTTATATTCTTATAAGTTCAAAAAATAAAATTATTTTACCTAATGTAATCTCAACTATAATTTTGCCATTGTTGTCATAAAATTCTGAAAGGGTAAGAAAATTTAGTCACTGTATTTACTTGATATATATATATATATATATATATATATATATATATATATATATATATATATATATAATAAAGAGAATAAGTTCATTAAGAAACTTGTGAACAAGTTTGAGTTTGACTACCATAAAAGCAAAGTGAGATTAAATATGTAATCTAGCTTGATGGTAAGCTCAGCTAGCCTAACTCTGTTTGAAATAACCAATCCTAAAATTTTTACAAAGCTTAATTTACAAAACTTGGTTAAGTAAACTCAAGTTCATGAGCTTTACGTCAAACCTAAAAGAACAAGGTCTGTCTTTGGATACACAAAGAAATTGCCAGAAAAATACTTGGGATTTAAGATGAAGAGTTTTATGTTTTAGGAACTTGAAAGAATTAAACCAGGACTACCATAAATTGTCCAATGAGAGGAGGGTGTAAAAGAACAAATCTTAACTGTTGTAAATTAGTTGAATTCAATTTTCCCAAGAGGAAGATAATATATTTTTTACTACATTAGTTAATGTAATCGTATGATTGAGTTTAATTTATTAATTTAAGTTACACCATTTAAAATAATCTACTAAAGTTTTAAAATAATAAAAGTACTTGTAATCGTATGATTGAGTTTAATATAATTGCAAATGTAATTGATAAATTTCAATTACTATATAAATAAATATTTAAATTATTTTTTTATAATTTTTAATGCATCAAATTATAAGATTTATATAATAAAATCTGCAGAAAAACATGCGTAGCATATTCGTAACATTGTTAAGGAAGATTCAGGACCACAAGAGGGCTTATCATTTTAGTAGGCCTGTTTGTGACGTGACCTAATAAACCACGTGCAGAACAATAACTGTTGAGAAAAATAATAAGTTATAATTGACACCAGGTGCTCATGTGGTTGGGGAACATTGAAGTAAGGGCAAGTATTGATTTAATAATATAGTTTATATATTTTTTAAGAATACGTGTAAATAAAAAAAATGTGTAAAAATATGTGTAATATTATTTAAAAATTAAAAATTTTCATTCAAAATCTCATACCAAATGCTACTAAGAACATGTTTAGTCTTCACTCTCAAACTCACATTTTCACATTTTAATCAATATTATGTACATTTTAACACATATTTTTACTTACAAATATTTCAAAAAAAAAAAAAAATTCACCTCACACTACTTCACCAAACAACCTAAATGTTTCTCAAATAAAACTTTTGTTTTTGTTGATAAATGTCCTGCTCCTGCCATTACTATCTCACCAAACATCAAATCAGTTCTTCAATCTTCATTTTGGGCCCCAACTAACAAAACTCAGTTCAAGTCAATGTCGGTAAAACTTGTTGCACACCCGTCTGTATACACAGATGAAAACAGCTTAAATTGTGTGTTCACCAATTTTTACACGTTGGTACATACAGATGAAAAGCAACTGAAATCAACACGCGAATACATGATTTCAGTTGTTTTTTTTTACGTGTGTACAGACGAATTTAAAAATGGGTGCGAGTAATTAACACTACTCAACTTGTTATTACGTGGCTCTTGTGATTGTGATGTGCTAATGAGAATCCTAGATTTCGTTTTACTGTTTAATTTAGGGAGTTCTTAACGACTAGGGAGAATTCATGTTCCTTCAGTCTTCTCCCTCTCTCTCTCTCTTAAGGTTCTCATCAGTTTTACCAAAGAAATAAGTTGGGAATAAAGAAAACATAAGGACAATATTAAAAACTCTAATTATGGGATTGAATCATGCAAAAGAATACTCCGTAGCCAAGGCCCAGCGGGGATCTCAAAAAACCAAGGAACCCCAATAAAATAAACAAGGGTAATGAAGCATGGCATCTGACTAAAAAGAAACAGGGGGACAAAAAATGATCAAACTAGGCAATAAATTAAAGACTATGTTGGTACGTATGTTCCCACATGGGCTAAGATGATCAGATCAATTATTTCAATCTTCCAAACCAAATTCAAAACTTGGTCTCAGATACGTAGAAAAAATTAATTGATGAAAGTGATTTTTCCCAACAATATGGTCTGATTACAAGTTGTACAAAACGAGAGCTCTTCTTTTTAGGGACCACGAACATCCACAAGTCAATATTGTTGTTGACGCAATATATATACCGGGACAAACGAATGAAGTAGAACAAAGATTAAAGTGCCCCTTATTAATTTTGCCATACGCAGCTTATAGCTAGAAGTAGAACAAAGATTGCATTTCCTTGATTATCTGAATTTGTTTGTAGTTTTGGATTATGAAGATGTTACATAGGTGTGTGATAACTCCCACATAAGATATTTATCTTTAGTCCTTTAAGTGATATTGGTCTTTAAAATTTAAAGTGATCACTTTCAGTCGTTATAAAGTGAAGAAGTGTTAGTTTTGAGTTTAATCTCACGTGCGTCGACAATCATTTTAAATTTTTAGGAACTAAACTCAAGGTTTTTAGACCCGGACTGGACCGGGAGGTTGGACAATAAAAATCGAGAACCTAATAGAAATTCAATTTTTTAAGTATAGAGTACTGGGCATATGTGACATTCCGTGAACCCCTAAAACCGGGGTTAGACCGCAAGGTCCAATCCCTTAACAATTTTTTTTTTATATATAATAAAAACAACTTAACACAATTTTATTTTACTTAATTAAATTATCCATCTCTTACAAGGAATAAAACAAAATTATAATTAAAATCCTTCAAAAATATTCAACTTTACTTCAAAAATTAATCATAAATTTTAGTGTTTTCATGGTTATTATTTTATTTTATTAACTTTCTTATTTAATTATTTAATATATGCTTGAAAATCATTAAATTTCTCTCACATATATTGATATAGTAGTCAATTTTGCTAGTTTTATAAATTTAATATATATATTTAGGCTTTAATTAATTATTAAATTAATTATAACATCACCACAGTTCGACCCTAGCTCAACCTCAGTTTGACCTCAAGAACCTTGAACATCTCCCTTTTACGGTTCAATGAACGGTCCAGGTCTAAAAACCTTAACTAAACTTGGTCATGTGCTAAACTTTAAAGCTCAATATATTCAAGAAGAATTCCACAATGCAACACATACTAGTGCCTTTTGTGTGGTTAGGGCATTTCCTATGTTGCATATTCATGCATATCATATCCCACTTTAAACCCCAACTAGGTTTTTTATTTTTATTTTTTTTATACAAAATAGAATTTCTACTCTAACTTAATCTAAGTATATATGTGTGTAAAGCTCCCTGCTGGAAACTTAAACCTCAGTCTGCCCTCCACACCTCACAAGTACTTATACTTGTGGAGTGACCAATATACCAAGAGTGTGTGGTGGTAAACCCCAACTAGGTTGATATGGGAGATATCTTTCATAGAAATTAAGAGGCATGGTAGATGATACCGTCCACCATTCAGTCCAACGATCGAGCCACTTGTAGCAAGCCTGCTTCTTTGATGAATGCACATAAATGTCTCTGATCGACTTTAACATCTCAAGGGAATGGTTTTGATAGTTTTGCACATTTTGAACATAATTGCATGTGTTTTTTTTTTTTGTTTTTTTTTTTTTTTATATTACAAATTATCTTTGTAACGTACATTGAAAATTGTCTTGGACGGAGAAGAAACTTTATACAAGCAAAACGGATCGTAAACGCTCAGCCAGCCAAAAAAAAGGGGGATGACGAACTTTCTTTGAAATAGACAATTAGACCTGCAGTAAGCTAATTAAGAGCCTAAGATGACAAAAGCATATCCATTCAAATTGAACAAACTATTGTTACAACCTAAATATGTAAAATTTTCTTTTTATCTTATAGGCAATGCACGCACATTAATTTTTTATAAAAAAAGAAAAAAAAAGAAGAAGACAGAATTGAAATAAAATTGCACAAACTATTGTTACAACCTATAAATGTAAAATTTTCTTAGCATCTAACAGGCAATGTACAAACATTAAAGGCACGTTTGATAGGCTATAATAGATATTGTAATGTAATTACTATTACTATGGTTTAACTATACAGTTGCTTGATTATGCTTTTATTACCAGGAATAATTATTCCTTATCAATAGTTATTCCTTAAAATAAGGAATAGTCATTCTTTATTAAAAGCTCTTAATCCCTTTTCATTCACTTAACATAATACACACTACTAAGAAAATTCTCAAAAAATCCTTTGTTATCTGCTTCTTCAAAAATTTTGACTCCCTTCTGCTTCTTCAAATTTTTTTATGTCCCTCTCTTCTCAAATATTTTAATCTCTGGCAACTAGAGATTTTCTATTTCTACAACTACTGGTATTGCCTTTCTATTTCTACGGCTTATGAACTGATAGCTTCCACAAAACACTCAAACACGCACTTGAATCATTGTAGCTATAAGCTTAAAAGACCTTTGTTTCTTCAAAAGCAAAGGAAGCAAGGTAGAGATTTTTTTACTGTTAGGTTCTAAGTACTTAGGAACTAATATATTAGAACTCTAATGTGTATTATTGGCAAACTATGATCAAAACAGGTGTCTAGTTATGTTTCAGACTTGCTCAAAGTATGTTTTTAATGTAAAGCTGGAATCAAGTTAACTGCAGAATTTACTGTGCATTTCTGCCTGACTCGATCGATCGAGAATTAGACTCGACCGATCGAAAGTGGTGCAGATAGTTTTTTCTGCAGAATTTCCAACGTAGCCCTAAGCCCATATAACGTGTAGGGTTTTATGTTTTGCCCTAGGTATAAAAGGCAAACCCTAGTCACGTTTTTGAGGTTGCTTATATTGCTATTTGTGTGAATCTCTCATGAGATCTGAAAGATGCTTGCCTTCACGCAAACTGAGGATTATCAAGAAGGAGATTTCTTCGAGAACTTAATGATCGTTCAATTGTTGCATTAAGAGCTTAAAGATACACAAGCGGGAGTACTTGTTCTTGCTGGAGAATCTAAGAAAGAAGGAGTCTGTGGTATCGGAGCTTGCACGTGGTCGTGTCAGTAAGTTTCTACTAGTGGGTAGCAACAGGATGTTAGTGGTCTAAGTCACTATTGTACAACTTCGATTCTTTCATAGTGGATTTAGGTTTACCTTAAGGATAGCTAAGTTAAATCCTGCCCAAGTTTTTTACCAGTTTGGTTTTCCTAGGTCATCATATCTTTATGTTTTTATATTCCGCACTTTGCATTAATATGATTATATGATTGTGTTAACCTAGATCTGGAATTTGGACTAAGTAATAACTTGGCTTGTTAACTAGGTTAATCCAATTGCAGTTTAAGGGGTCTAAACAACTCAATACTGACTTCTATGGATTTGGCAAAGGAAGCAAGGTAGAATTTTTTTTTTTTTTGGCAAACACTAACTTTCATTATTCCTATTCAGATCTGGTAATTATGGTCTAGTGAATACAATTGCAACAATATTTTCAATTGGTATCATCACATGGCAATGAATCAATTGGGCTAAAATCACATTCGTGCACTGCACTCAAAACTTTCAAATTTAAAACATTGTTTTATGCGCTGCTTTTTGGCATATTATTTACATTTTATCTATCAACTTCCCATTTTATTTGTTAATATTTTAGCTGCATTATGATTTGTCTTTTTAGATATGGATTCAAATACACTTGATTCTTGTTCTAAACGAAAGTGGACTCCTATTGATTAAGATTTCAAACTAGGGGAAGCTTTGGTAGAATATCACTATGAAGGGTAAGGTAACCCTGAGAATAAGTTTAAGCTTGGATATTTGAAAATCTTGGAAGAAAAGATTTCTACCAAATTACCTAATGCTGGATTAAGAGTAAAACCAGATATTGAATCAAGATTGAGGACTTTGAAAAGATTGAGGATTTTACTATTGTTCAAGTAAGATTGTCATTTTTAGGTCAAATTTTACAAGTGCAGGACACTTGATTGAAGACCGACAAGATTTTTTAAAGACATATTGATTATTGTTGTAGCTACTTCATAATTTTAATGCAATGAAATAAAAAGCAATTTTATTTATTTCTTTTTAACAGAGAGATTTTACCATTGTTGGAGGTCCTCTATTCAAGATTGGGTTTGTTGAACTAATCCTTATCAAAAGTGTATTTATAATTTTAGAATATGGGTATTTTAGACAATTTGAGATTTTATTCCAATATTTTCTAGGGTTTTATTTTTGTGTTGTCACCAAACAAATGAATAGTAATAAGTATTATATTACAAAATCTTGTATTACTTGTAATACCTATTTTTATTTCTATGTAATTACCATTACAGTCTACCAAACATGCTCTAATTTTCTAAATAAAAACTAGGAATTGAAATAAACTTTGGTATTATATTTTGCCTTTCATATGATTAAAACTCCCAAAAATTATTAGATACGATATAGATACTTATACCAAGAATTTTATAATTCATTGGTACAGTAATTCTCCTATGTGAAGAGAACTTAGAGTCAAATTCCTTCACTAATTAAAATATATATATATATATATATATATATATATATTTGGGTGGTTATGGTGGGGGTAGGATGAAGGATTTAAACGTGAAACGGTGTTTAAAGACTCTAAACACTTTGCAGAGCCTCCTTGATCGAGTAGTTAATATAGTATATAGAGACACACTTAACCCAAAAGGCTTAAGTTCAATATGTATAAGCTCAACTATGTTATATTAACTACTAATTTTTTTCATTATTATTCAATATGAGATTTCACTCACATGTATGCAGCCAACGATCTCCCCATCTCGTCTGAGTCTCTACGACTCTACCTTTATGTGGGTTTTAAGACCTCTCCATGAATCATGAACGAGACTTACATGCTCCCCTTACCTAATGTGCAAAACTGAGAACTGCACTATTAATTTATGACAGTAAATAAATGGCAAGCAAAGGCATTAAAGGTCTCATGATAGCTCTTAGTTTGAAAATTGAAAGAAAAACTCTTAGCGGAGAGTCTAAAGTACGTAACTTTTATGATGAACCAGTACTGGAGGGGAGGGTTGTAACTTATAATTAAGCCAGCCTTGGTTAAACAGATGAGTGGCAAGAAAACAAATAAAAAAAAGTCATGTCAAACTGCATGGACGTATCTCTGTATATTATGATCATCATCATTGCTATAGGAGTTAAGACAACTCTTAAAGATCTCGACAAAATAGCTCAATTGCGGGTGCGCACGCACACACACATATATTAATTGAAAGGTAATTCGTCCCTAATGGTGATTTTTTTTTTTTTTTGGTGAAATATTAATTGAAAGGTAATTCGTCCCTAATGGTGATTTTTTTTTTTTTTTTTGGTGAAATATTTAGGAAGGGTAAAATATTACCTTATAAAATTATGTGGCAAGAGAACAACAAGCAAAGAGTTATTACTTTCATTTATTTATCAAGGTATTTCATATATATATATATAATTGTACAGTATAAGTAAATTGAAGATTAGAGTTTAAATTGGAGTAGGGCAACATTGGGTTAGTAAGCTTGACTTTATCCTATTCTTTGGTGAAGAATTCGTGAATTTGGACCCCAGTCATGCACCTCGCCATGGTCCAAAGTCGGCATTCTTTGTTTGTTTGTTTGTCTCTCTTAGGTTATCAACTTTAATTATACTAACCTTCCATTGTATGTTTGAATACGAACATTCTTTACACGCTTGTGAAATCGCACTCTGTGCTTATTTCTAGGTCCACCATTCTTTGCACTCGGAGGGACCATAGGAAAATGGAGAAGATGGAAGGTACGTACTTATAGTGACTACGATTGATGCTAGTAATATGTTCTGTTGCTTTTGTTCATCAAAAGGTACGGTCCACCTCTCACCGATGAACTGGACCAGCATGTAGGCAACATTGTATGCAGAAAAAGAAAGGATGGAATGATTTGGATTATATCTCAATATTATTTTGCTATTGGTAATTTTTGTTTCTGTAATAATTTTTTTGGTCTTATATATTTTATTTTTAGATTTTAGATCTATAATTTTTTTATAGCTTTTAAAAGAAGGAAAATGGTAGAATTATACACATTTTTATAAATTGTTGATGTGGTTAGTGGTTACTGTTAAAAATATTTTAAAAAATATAATATTACTCTTAAAAGAATTAATGATATTGTTAAAGAGAAGAAAAGATAATTTTAAAAAACAAAATTGCTTAAATTAATACTTATATATACTAATAATTTTTTTTTAAAGTTGTGGGGCCATTGCCCCCCTATTGTCCAAGAGGGCCTCCGTCCAAACACGAAAGCAACTATAGAAAAACTAGCTTAAGAGTGTCACTGTATGTGCTAAGATAGAGTAAACACCCTGTGGGCGTAGTCATGAACCCTAACCTCTAAGAGTGCTCCTCTCTCTTTCCAATAGTTCTAAGGCTTCATCATCATTAATAATGTCCTTGGACTTGGTCTGTGGACGCTGGTGAAGTGCACGTTCTTATAGAGCTTGTGGTATGATGCTTGAAGAACATAGAAAGAAGCCGAGGTTCATTTGTCTTCCATTATACACACATGAGAACTTTGAATTTTGCTGTAGGGTGACCACTTTGTCCCAGCAAAGCATACAGGTTTCACTTTCTAGAAACAATCTTTAAATAACCTTAAACGCTAGAACTTCATGAATGGGCACCCGGCCATATGGGTGTTAGTTTAGGCCCAATGTATGGCCCAATGCCAAGGAACCCCAAATTTTTCTTCCTTAATTCTCCTTTTGTTTTATGAGTTCAATTAATGAATACTTTTACGTTAGTAATCCATTTTGTGCGAAAGGTAGTCAATTTTTTTTATAAAAACTTCTTAAAATAATTTACTAATTTAGCATTTAGAGATGTAAAAAAATGCCTATTATACATCTTTAAAACCTACTTTATTTATTTTATCATTCTATTTTACAACTCAACAAATATCATAGTTTTCATTTTTAACCATAACTAATTAAAATAATTTAAACAAATCAATTTTCTCTCTTCTCTCCCATCTCTCTTTCCTTTTTTTCTCTCTTCCTCTCTCACTTCATTAAATTATTAGTTTTTATTTTACAACCCATGAACAGTAGGTTGTATATATACAACTTACTGTTCACAAATAGTATAACTTTTTAGATACTCACCCTCAAATGTAGCATGTTTTTAAGGGGTCTAGGCGGTAAGAATAGCAATTGAGAAGTCTTTAATGCTAATGCTAATGCTCCTGCGTAAGCTTGTTTTACTTTTCTTTTTCTTTTTCTTTTTCTTTTTCTTTTTCTTTTTTCTTGCCTGAATATTTATTTATTGTTATTTGTTTCAACTTCAAAATTGGAAATATGAACGCATTGAAGAGCTAAATTGAGTTCTGGTAGGAGATGGGGTCACATTGTAAGTGCGTCTGATGATCTTTTCAAAGAGTTCCAGTGATTTGTGGGCCATCCCATCATCTTCATCACTAAGCAACCATATTTATTACATTTACATGACATATGGACCAATCATTAATTAATGTTCTACACAGATAATGACAAACATGTCTCAAAAAGGTATTTAAGAGAACCATATATACGTTTCTCAACAAAAAAAAAAAAAAAAAAAAAAAAAGAGAGAACCATATATACGCTTAAATATCACATGAAAATTTGTCGAAAACAACAAAATCTTGGTGATGATGAGAAAGAGGAGTGATGATGATGACGACGACTTCACAATCGATAATGGTACAACTACGTGCGGTTTCAAATATTTAAGCACAGGCAGCAACTAGCAAAGGGTCCCAGATCCAATAGTCTTAGCGTCAAACATCGATCTTTTCAGGCAACAGTAAAATTTGAGGAATGTATCGAGAAAGAGATGGTTTCACTGCATGCTTGAATTTTAGATTAACCTATTCAACCTAAAGCCTTTTGAAGATACAACGTTAAATTTGGGGTAAAATTGTCTCATGGATTGCGCTCCTTCCATGTCGCGGGGCCCTAAGTCAGTGTACGCCACCTATACTAAGCTTTTCCAATTTATTTTGTACCTTCACTTTACTTTGAAACATTAATCTAAGTGGGGGAAAAATAATTTGACAGGTTCAATTAGTGTATAAAATACCAATAAATTTTCAGACCTCTAATTTAAACTTAATCGATACAAGCTTATACTAAAACAATAGATATGCGGAATGATAAGTACAAGCAATACCTAAACAATAAACAACTTTAAGGCATAATTAATTACAACACAGTAGCAATTAATATGTAAGAGTAAGGGAAGATAGGTATAAATATAAAAATAACACGACGATATGTTATCGAAGAGGAAACCGAAGTACTCGGCGAAAAACCTCTCCACCGCCCTCCAAGCGGTCAAATGATCCACTAAAGAATGTAGTTGAGATACATGAATAACAATACATCCTCTAAGCCTAATCTACCCACGGCATCTAAAACCTCCAAACTTCTTGCTCCAATAGGGTTATGTCGAATACTGTCTTCTCTAACTTATCGGATCCCGCAATAAACTCATTACATCAACCAAATTAAATTAGTCATCTCTAAACTGCTTCCCAAGTACCAAGACACCTCCTCACTGATATGGGTATGGTGAGATAAGGATTTGGCAAATAAATCTCTCAAGGATGTATCAATGGAGAGGATGAGAGTAGAAAATTTGAAGAATCAAAATATTAAGATTGTAGACGAGTCAATCTTGTTTTTCTGTAGGGTTTCTCTCTCAAAATTCTCTCTAGAAGCTCTCTACATTTCATGGGTATAAGGATGTTTATAGTAGAGTACGTGAGAAATGTAAAAAGGCAAATTTCATCTAAACAGAGCATTCTAGCTACTCGGCCTCGCGATTGGAACTAGTCACGAGTCTGAGTTGCGAGATAACTATCAGGTCAGACTGTACTTTTTGTCCTGTAGTGCTCCAGCTGTTGTAACCCTTCAGCTCCCTGTATGCTTCACATGTGTGACACTTTGGCGACTTGCCAGTCACGAGATCTAGTCGCGAGACTCCTTTGAGTGCACACATCTTAAGTTTTCTTCACACTCTCTCACAAACTACTCTTACATAATTTCCACCTAAATACAGGGTATTTAATTGCTAAAATACAAGCAATTTTGGCACGGAATATGTTAGGAATGCTATAAACATATAGATAATAATTGTTGTATTGAGATTTAGTTAGTTAGTTAGTTAGTTATAATTCCAAGCATGTTAATCACATTTAGCACATGTTGGAATTATTAATACACATGAGAAATAATAAAACCAATGTTAATCACATTTAGCACATGTTGAAATTATTAATGCATATGGGGAATAATAGTTACAATAGGATAAGGCCATGTGGGCCAATGATATTAGAGCTAGTCTCCTATAAATACATGATTGTAATCCAATATGAGATATCAATTGAAGAATAAACCAACTTCTTAGTGTATTAGTGCATCTCTCTCTTTCTCTCTCTCTCTCTCTCTTAATCTCTTTTTCTCTATGGAGGGTGACTACTTTGAATTAAGTCAATTTCCTTACAATTCACATCAATCCTCATATAATTCATACCCATCCCCATTAGGAACCTCTAGGTTCCTAACAATTGGTATCAGAGCCGTCAATCTTAAGACGAATGAATATGATCAGCAAGAAATCTTGAAAGATTTACGACAAATGGTGAATGAAGTTTCAGAAAAGGTAAATGCCTTGACAAAATCTAACGAGACTATTTCAAATAAATTCAAGACATTGGCTGAATCTAACAAGGTCATGAATGAAGAGCTCTCAAGATTGCAAGAGGTTTTTGAGAATTTGACGGAAGAGGAGCTACAATCTCTTGATTCGACCGACCAAAAATCCACAATACATGAACCTATTGCTATTGGTGTGGAGCAAGAACACACTGTTGGTGTGAATACAAGTGATCCAATGGGGTTTGATGTTGGCCAAACTCATGCTTTAACAAATGGGGCTCATATAATCATGAATGAAGGCGTGGACTTAACAGTCATGCATGTTGGTGGCAATTCCATTGAATTTGGACTTTGCTATGGGGGTCACATCTTGCACGTTAGTGGCTGTCACAAAGCCAATGAATTAGATGCTTCTTTTCTTGGTGGTTGTTGTGAGATAAATGATGGATTCTATAGCCGAGGTGATCACAATTTTTATAAGAAATTGAGTTATATATTGCTGAAGGTTAAGTTCAATATGATTGCTTTGCGTTATACTCCCATGTCATGGGCTGTGATTAATTGCTTTGGAGCTATTCATATAATCAACGGTCAAGATGCTTTGGCGTATTGGCTTAGTGGCTAGTTTCCCCTAATGAAGGTGTCATTTTATAACAACACTTTGTAGGCAAGGTGTTTTCAAGGGGAGGGAAATGTTAGGAATGCTATAAGCATATATATAATAATTGTTGTATTGAGATTTAGTTACTTGGTTAGTTAGTTACAATTCCAAGCATGTTAATCACATTTAGCACATGTTGGAATTATTAATACACATGGGGAATAATAGAACCAATGTTAATCACATTTAGCATATTTTGGAATTATTAATACACATGAGGAATAATAGTTACAATAGGATAAGGCCATGTGGGCCAATGAGATTAGAGCTAGTCTCCTATAAATACGTGATTGTAATCTAATATGAGATATCAATTGAAGAATAAACCAATTTCTTAGTGCATTAGTGCATCTCTCTCTCTCTCTCTCTTAATCTCTCTTTCTCTATGGAGGGTGACTATTTCGAATTAAGTCAATTTCCTTACAATTCACATCAATCCTCCTATAATTCATACCCATCCCCATTAGAAACTTCTAGGTTCCTAACAGAATAAAGCCAACACATGATTGAATAAATTCAACCTTACATAATCAAAAAGAATATATATATATATATATATATATATATATATATATATATTACTCTTGTCCTTTTAATTATGATTACAAGTTAGCCCAAATGAACATCAAGATGCTTCAACTAGCTTGAAATGATTATTTGATTTCTTAAACTATGGTATGGGGTTCAAAAATGTCTAACTTTATAGGATTATTATTGTTATTATAAATGCACAAAGTAATAATAAGAGAGAAATTTTAAGTGGCTTAAGTTCCTAATTGATTAAGTTATTGTGCCTAATCGAAGTGAATTGGCTTGAAATGCATTATCTCAAAATTAAAGAGCTCAAAGCAAATCATCTCAAATTGAACTAAACTACTGTTAATTATCTCGATTGAAAGTAATTTGCAGGAAACCCAAGGATTCAAGTTTACTAAATTGCACTAACACTAAATTACTTTGAAACGAATTGTGAATAAGATAAACAACTTTTGGATAAGTCAAACTACTAAATAATTGATTGAAATAACAGTACAAGTACAAGGAAACATAAACCATGGTCTGTTACAAGCCTATAGAACTACTTGATTACAAACTATTTCCTAAGAATTTAAACTAATAATCTCAAAAGTGTACTATTTGTGCTATGATATATGCTTTGTTATGTTAATGGAATCCTTCTCTATTGAATGAGACCACTATTTATATTTGAGGGACTAGTAGTTATTTTCAACCTTTATGCCACTTGTCATTCTCTAGTGTCTCTTGTATGCAAGATGTTCCACATTCATTAGGACTCGGTAACCTCTATCAACTGTCTGATAATAATAGTGGTGATCTTTCAGCTTGTGTCCCTGCTTGTGTCATGCAAGATGTTATAATAATTTGCTTTATGTGGAACATCTTGCATGACAAAATATTATTATAATGTGTTATGGGTTAAATTTTATGAACAAGATAATTTGCTTCAACTTTACTCTATTACTAAACAAACCTTAAGGTTAGTTTTAAGTTTTGTTTGTTGGTCTTAGAGAAATAGAAGTCTTTGATAACTTTAATCTATTACTAAACAAACCTTAAAAGATTACCATCCAGTAGTGGTGATCTTTCAGCTTGTGTCCCTGCTTGTCTTGTAATAATAGTCTCAGGGTTCCTTTAAGCAAACCTACTTCCATGTGCTGCTCACGTGTTCCTTTAAGCAAATCAACTCAAGGTAATTGCTTTCTTTCCCCAATGGATTTATTCCATTTGTCTTTATTTTAAGGGCTGGCAATCCTGCAGGTCTCACTTTCCACATGTTCCAATTGTGTTATGCCATGTATATAATTAATAATTTTAATATTTGTCCCAACAAGAATATCAATAAAACCCTACCAATTCATGATTCCTCATGAAATGCCTATTAAACAAACTCTTGATGGGTCTATACCATCTTCGAATTCTAAAAGTCTAAAACCCTAGGTGATCATTGTTTGGGCCCGTTACCATCAAATATTTGGACTTTACTCCACCAAATCCAACTGGGTTTTCAACAATTTTGCCTCTTATTAATGAAATCCTAAATATATAATCTTCACTCCCCCCCCCCCCCCCCTCTAATCAGATGAATATTCTATGGCTTTGCAAACTGAACCATATACAAGATTTCCCGTGCTCCTTTATTTGTAGTGATCATGAAGTAGTCCCAAAGGAATTGTTCTTTCAATCTAGTGAAAATGTATTCACACAAAAAGAAAAAAAATATATATATATATATATATCCATTTAAGACATAAATGTTGAAAGTAAATTTTGACCCCTTAGTTGATTTTAAGTGGAATTTAATCAACTTGAAAAATTAACCAATTATGTATTCAAACTGATTTTCAAAAAATAACCACAGATTTAACAAGTCACCAAAAAATTTAATAAAGGAAATAACATAAGTATATGGTGAGAAAGTGAAAAAACTATAAACGCATTCACAAGAAAAACTACTATAGAGGTTAACCCTAACCTCAAAAAGAATTCTACTACTTATAATTGAACTTTACGATTGGGATATACTCATATCCCTAATCTCTAGTAGATACTTACACACGTGATCTTATTATCTACTCCAAACCATTTGGACTCTTCTAAACTAAATTCTCTCACAAATCGCATCTATAACTTCAAAGACTACCTTACAGATTTCTTTAATGTTGTAAATGAATTGGAATTGTCACTAACTTTAGATTCTTACTATTATTTTTATTTTTCACTACTAGTATTTGGTAAATAGTGACTTTAGGGATTTCTTTTCTAGAGAGAGAGAGAGCGGGAGGTGAACCCAAAGAATACCCAAGCCATAATGGATTTGAAACCTCCGGAGACAAAAAAAAAAAAAATGCTTGTTATTCTTTAAAGTGCTCCGGAAAGCTTTTTAATGGACAAAAAACTGTTGGAAAGTATGATTTACTCTCCACAAATTGAAGAAAAAAAAAATCATGGAATTTATTATTTAGAATAAATCAATCATTGATCTATTTTAAAATTTTATACATTCCATTATAAATATGAGTTCTTTTCTAATGTATTATCAATCAAGTGAATGCAATGTGTAGCATTAGGCCTTTGGTGTGGTGGACATAGATCTTAGAGACCGAACTATGTTAATTGTTTCTGTTTTTTTTTTTTTTCCTAATATTTTCTTTATGTTACATACTATCTCAAACTTTGACAAAAGAAATCAGCAAGAATTCACAAATCTAGAGGAATACCTCTGTAAACCCCCTACTTAGCGGAACAAAGTCAGGTGAAGAGCTGTACCTAGACTTAAGCCATGTCATTATCTGCTGTGAGTTCAGTCAGGTCAAGAAGATGAGCTGATAAGGGAATGTAAAATGTTTTACAACTGTGCTTACATGCACAAACAATGGAAGTGTTGATTGAGTAGCCCTTCAAAAACTGACTTTCACAAGTCAAACACTTTAGGATGACTTGTACAGTTGTACAATTATCAGTCAATTTTTTTTAAATAAACAGTAATACTTATTAGAACACACATAAAAATATTAATATCAATCAAATTAATTGTGAGAGTTTGACATCAAGTACCAATAATGACTATAAGATGTTTTTAGTAAAAGATTTTACATTTAAAATGTTTTACCCTAAAATCCTACATAAAAAGTTGTAAAATGTTTTACCTTTGAAAATTTGGTAAAATATTTTCCAAAAATACACAATGGCTTCCCCTTTCCCATTTGGTTGCTAGGTCACCAATCTGGTGGCTAGAGACACCGCTCCAGCAACTAGTGTTAGCGGTTCAATGGCCGAAGACTTTGCTCTGGCAACCAGCAACAACAGTCTAGAGTCCAATGACTTCGCTCAACAACTAGTGGTGCCAGTCCGATGTTCAGAGACTCCACTCCTGTAAGCGGTGCTGGTGGTCTGATAGTTGATGACTCCACTCCAGTGACCGGTGACAACAATTCAATGGCTAGAGATGTCACATCAACGACAGGTGTTTGCAATCCAGTGGCCAGAGAAGCCACATCGCAACCATTGTCAAAGGTCCAATAATCGAAGACATTGTTTCATCGATTGGTGTTGGCGGTCTGGTCACTGAAGATACCGCTTTAACAATAATCGTCGACAGTTGAATACCAGAGCCATTGCTCTGATTATCAGTTCCAGTAGTCCAGTCATCGGACTTATGGAACCAACAACTTCGGTGTTAAACCATTGGTTTTTATGGTTAACTTGAAAAATTTTATTTGTCAAACCAAATATCTAAAAATATTTTACTTTTAAACAAACAGAGCGAAGTAAAATGATATTTTCATAAAATTTTAATTTCTTTCGGGCCATATCAATCAAATTTGTCTAAAGAAAGAAGATGTTAATGACTGGATTAGACAAGGTCCTTCCGGAATTTCGACCCCCAAAAAGTGCAACACGATCATAAATTGCCAAAAACTTGAGACAAGATCAACCACCCTCTTTTATTGGGATCGAATTATGTGATTTAGCAAGTGTTTACTAGTTGCATTTTTTTTTTTATAAAGTGTTTTGATGAAGTGTTTACTAGTTGCATTTGATTCAGTGTGATTCGTACTCAATTATGAGAGTATGAATCACATTGAATTATTTCTTTACAATCACATAATGTTGATCATGATTAGTTGATTGAGATCCCATAACTGATCCTAAAATTTTAAAGTTAAAGATTCGTTGTTGTTGACACTAAAATGAGAAAACTATGAATGTAGTTTTTTTTTTTTTTTAAATACTGTTTGTAATAGCTGTCTGTTAAATGGTGTAGTTTTGTCTTTTTTTTTTCTAAAGGCCACCGTTCCTCCAGCTCCTAAGTTCTATAGGTCAATTAAGACAACTTTCACAATGCCTGAACGTGACATGTGCATGAAGAAGCATCATAATGTGCCTATATATTATCATTATGTTCAAAACCTCACACCATTTTTGGTGAGAGAAAATTCAATTTTTTTTTCACCCTTAAATTTCACAGAAAACTTTATATGATTATTAAAAATTAAAATTTATCATCTTAGCCTTAAAATACATAGCATTATAATGTCATCCAGCCGTATACAATCTTCTAATTTTGCTCTCATCTTGTTTTTTTATAAGTATTACTAGAACCTTTTTAACTAGGAAAAGCATTTCAATCTTCATCACTAGAGCTCAAAACCGTTCTCAAAATGGTGGAGATCATCTTGGTACAAAACAGCATTACAAGAGAGAACTATGCAAGTTTGATTCCCTAAAAACATGGTTCACTGAACTAGCAAGTATGATTCCCTAAAAACATGGTTCGCTGAACATGTTTATAAAACTATGCAAAAAGGATCTATGGTCAGCAAAAAGTGTTTCGAATGATCAGCGAGCAGTACAAGAGGTTGATCAAAAGGGAAGGACAACATTAATTGTATCATCTTCAAAAATAACATTGTTGGTCTCTCTTGAGTCTCTTTGCCAAAGGTGCAGCTCTGCCTCTGCAATTAGGGGGGCTTCCAAGGACACAAATTGAGCCCATATAAACAACACTTTAGCCCTGTGATATCTACAAACTTCTGCTATGCAAACTTGTTGCTCCTTGATATCTTCATTCAAGTTTGTAGCAAAAGCAAGTGGTAGTGGTACCATGTTGTAACTCTATTTGTTGCTGCTTTTGACTCCTAGGCCATTAGGCGTTCCTTAGAGCCTTTGTTTTCTACCAGCAAGTGACATATAGTCATTTGATTATGAAAACAAGGCTACAATTATTTAGCTTAATTTGTGAAGTTTTTTGTCCCCAAATAAAGAATTTGAATCCAAATCTTATCTCAATCAAAATGAAATTAATTGATGTCTTTCTCTAATGATAAAAAATAATTATCATGAAAAAGACATTATAAGTTCAAATCTTATTGTATTTTTTTTCCTATAAAAAAGGATTAATAAAAATAAATGAATAAGACAAAGGGATAATAAGTTCTTTTATGTCATCGCTTGGGTGCACAATCAGTTAACTACAAGTCACATAAACAATTTTTTTATCAAATTAGACTTTTCTTCCATGATTGAATCTCAAATTAGACAATTTAATAACTCAATTAAGAGCATAATTAGTAATACATGGACGGACTGATTATATATGATTTGGAATATGTACGTGCATGTTTTATTCATTTAAAAGTTTTAAAATATTTTTAAAAAAATTGCATAAGGTATGCAACGAATTTGATTGAAAATTTTGGGACCAAAAGAATTATATATAGCATATTTATATTATTATGTTTCAATTTTAATAGCATATTGATATTGTTTTAATATAATTTCAAAAATAAAGAGCATACCTTAATTGACACTTCCTTAGATTATTTATTATCTCATATTACTGTAATTAAAAATGAATCGATTTTTTTGTTTATTTAAAATCCAATAAACAAACACACACACACACACGTGTGTGTGTGTGTGTGTGACATTTAGATCAAATTAAGAGTGTACTATTAATGATTAAAAAAAACATTTAAGAGTGTAATAAAAATATGAAAATGTTGATGTTTAACATAGATTAAAAAATATATACACATTTTATTTTTATTTTTGTATATAATAACATTCCTAGGAATAATAAACATTTTTATGATTGACAAAAAAATTAAAATCTAATTAAACTGAACTAATATTTTGGGCATATATAATATGACAAATCAAGCTTAAGCCTTAGATTTAAACTTGTTTAATGAACGAGCTAACCAAAAAAAAAAAAAAAAACTGGATCACACTAAAAACATTGTCTTGATACAGAATAAGTTGAGTCTAGGCATGCTTATGAGGTTGATAATAACCTTGATATGAACTTGACAATAAAATTTATATCTTACTAAAACTTTAAGCAATTGGCAGTTGTGATCACTCATTTAAACCAAATAGGATTGATAATAAACTTGATATATTCTTAATAATGTACTTGTATTCAGTGGCGGAACCAGGACTCAAACTTAGGGGGGGCCGAAGTTCTTTGTTCAAAAATTGTAAAAAATTCAAATATCATTTCTAGAGGTTGACAAGGTTGCATTATTAGCATTAATTTATTAATTATTGTTTGTTTTTGTATTTTTTTAAAAACAATAATAGGATTTTATAATTAAGAGTTTTGTAAGCCAATGTCTTAATATTTTCAAGATTAAACTAATGTATGGATGGAGCGATCAATATGTGGCAGAGGAAATGTCTCTATGACTATGAGGGGTAGAGTCATTTGAGAGGGGCATAGAACTCTCAAGTGAGAAGGAAAATTAGGGTAAAGGTATATTGAGTTTTTGTGATTTTTTTTTTTTGCTAGGATTTGTAATTGATTTGTTGTTATTATTGTTTTTGCTTAGACCGGATTTATGATTTGTCCAAAGATTTTTCTTATTATCCAAAATATGTACATTTTTTTTATAGATTTTTCTTGTTATCTATTTGTTGGATTTCTTGTGTCAATTTGTAAATTTTTTGGGAAAGGGGGGCCAAGTATATAAATTTTTGAGCTAGAATTAGAATTATTTTTGTTAATATACAGACTAGCATATTTTTTCCAAATGTTTAGAGGGGGGAGGGGGGAGGGGGGAGGGGGCATGGCCCCCCTCAGCCCTTGAATAGTTCCACCACTGCTTGTATTGGATGTTTTGTTCAAAAGCTTGATTTTGAGCCTTATATTTAACATTAGCTTAGCTTGACTAATGAGCCAAGCCAAGCCAAATTCAAGCTCAAACATCATTTATAGGCTTGGTTCAAGCTCAAGCCAAACTCAAACATTTTACATTTTGTAGAGCCAATTAAGCTTTAACAACCACTACTCGACTCATTTATAGTCCTAACCAAAATTCAATTGATGTATTTGTTTGTTTGTTTGTTTGTTTATTTGTTAATAAACGAATTGAAATTTGATTACCACTGCACGCTCTTGGTGTGATAGTTACTCTACACTTATAAATACTTGTGGAGTATGGGGTGTGAAGGGCAAGGGCTAGTATTCAAGTCTCCAGAAGTGAGTTTCACACACATATGCACTTAAATTAGATTAGAGTAAAATTTCTATCTTATATAAAAAATAATAATAATTGATTCTCTCTAAAGAAGATAATATTTATTCATCTATAAAAAACAAAGCAACAAAGCAATGACTCGGACCATACACATATACACTTAAATTAAGTTAAAATAGAATTTCAACCTTGTATTAAAAAAAAAAATTGATCCTCTCAAGCGAAAATAATACTATTTATTCATCAATAAAAAAAAAAAAAACAAAGCAATAAAGCAATGGCTTGGACCATTTTAATGATTTCTCAAAATTTTCTAAGCTTTTTGAGGCAGTGAAACGGTTGAAGGTTAATGGAATTAAGAAGCCGTAATTTCTTTCACCATACCCTAGAGGCTCTCTCTCTCCCTCCATAAATGCTATTACATCCTCTCAATGCGCTCTGCAATAACTCCTCGCTGCTGCCACATCTTCTCCACCTGTTCCCTACCCTTTTCTTCTCTTCCATTCTCTCTCACCCTCTTCAAGGCCTTCTTTTACTTTTGATTTTATCTCCTCTTTTTTCTCGTCCGTTTCACTCACTCTCTCTCTCTCCCTCTCTCTCTCATCTTACATAGCCGCGTTCTTCTTAAACCCTTTGTACTAGTATTACAGTACCAATCGGAATGCCCTAACAATTGATTTTTTTTTTTTTTGGATAAATAAATAAATAACCCCACGTTTTTTCAAACCCTGAAAACTAGTTTTTCAGTGACCCAAAAGTCTCCAAAAACAGATCTGACCCTTCTCTCGTGGTCCTCTCCTTACAGCTTCAAAAGGGTTTTTGTGCTTCAAGCCTTCAAGCTCAAAACAACTCATATATCTGTTTGAACCATATTTTCAAACAATTTTTTCCGTTATATTTCACATAAGAGAGAAAGAGGGAGGGAGAGAGAGAAAGCGTGTGTTGTTGGGTGAGCTCACCGAGACCCTAGTAAGCGTTATAAATCTTTGTTTGTGTTGAAATTTGGGGTGTCAAAAAGTCTCCTTTGATTGTCAACTCTTTTCCATCAACTTTTAGTCCAAAAGACACTGTTTTTTGGCACGTAAGAGCACCAAGGCGGAAAGACTTTTTGGTCCCTTTTTGAAGCCCAAAACCGTAGTTATCTCTGGCCTCTTGCTACATGTCCTATTCTTATTAGTTTTTCTCAGACAGTGCCAGAGAATCCATTAAAACCAACCCCACTAACCTCAACAAGAAACCAAACCCAAGACCTCTTCCTCTTCACAGAGAGAGAAAGAACAAATGTATGGTGTCTAGGGTTTGTGTGAAAGTCAAATATGCCAACCAGAATAATGCTTCTGGTTATTGAGTTAAAGGGAACATAGAGAAGTTTCTTCGTGGCTAAGCAACAATCAGGTTGGCCTTATTTTTATCTTCCTCTATTTCTTTTTCTTTTTTCTTTTTGTGTTTTTTCCCCTCCTCATATGCTTAGTACTTGATGATATACAAAATTTAACTATTTGAGAGCTCAAATGTTTGGAGGTTTAGGTTTACTTGATAATTTCACTTCATTAATCTTTGTCACATATCTGAGTGAGCAAAATTAGAGTTGTAATATAGTGTCTAAGCAATACGATAGTAATAATGTTGGAGAAAAATTCTTGTGTCGATAGAAACGAGTGTGAGGGAGAGAGTGGTATTAATGATTTACATTTTTAAAGGTTTACGATCACAGCCTTACCTTGTACTCCATGTATATCAACTTTGACAGTGGGAAACAGATTACTTGCCCAAGATGATTTTATCTCGTATTTATTATGTGCACAGTTTTTAATAATAATATGGGGTTCTGTTCTTTCTCTCAGATCCTGTACTCTTTTTTAGGGAGTTTTATATATTACTATCACGATATTAATTATGGTTTCCACTGTTCTAGAATTTTTTTTTAAATTTTTTTTTTTTTGATGCGTGAACATAATTACTTACTTCCTATTTTCCCTCGCAGGTTAAAAATCTTAGCTTCAAAATCTTAAAGAGTCGTAAATATGTTTCAGCCAGATATTTTCGAAACTCACCATCATTTGTTGAATATGTCACACAAGTCTGATGATGATGATGATGATGAATTGGGAAAGCTTAGAGATGATGATTTTGAGACTAAATCTGGTACTGAAACCATGGAAGCTCCATCTGGGGATGATCAAGACCCCAACCAACGCCCCAAAAAGAAGCGGTACCACCGCCATACACAGCGTCAAATCCAGGAAATGGAAGCGTAAGCATAAACATTCTCACTATTACATAATGAAAGTCCTTTATGTTATTGATATATATATCATTTTGTTTAGTGATTTTTGTAACTTGGGTTTATATCAGATTCTTCAAGGAGTGCCCCCACCCAGATGACAAGCAAAGGAAAGAGCTTAGCCGTGAGTTAGGGTTAGAGCCTTTGCAAGTGAAGTTTTGGTTCCAAAATAAGCGGACCCAAATGAAGGTAATACATATTATATATATAAAGTAAAAATTTTCAGACTCTTTATGTGATTCCCAATGTATATTTAATGTGCGTGTGTAAAAAGTTCATACGGACTCTCCCTTCTAATTGACAAGGACTTGTCATTACTAGATTAAATCATAGCGGTATGTTAAGCATTAAAGTTTATACTGGTTGAAAAGGTTTTGACATATTTTGTGTAACATTACTGAGTTGTGAATGACTAAATCTACTCCATTATAGGCCCAACATGAACGTCATGAGAATTCAATTTTGAAGTCGGAGAATGAGAAACTTCGTGCTGAGAACAATAGGTACAAGGAAGCCTTGAGCAATGCTACATGTCCTAACTGTGGGGGACCTGCAGCTCTTGGTGAGATGTCGTTTGACGAGCAACATTTGAGGATCGAGAATGCTCGTTTAAGAGAAGAGGTAACCAGCACAAATGTCTTTAGGAGAGCTTATTTGCATTAGCTTATTGGACTTAAAAAGTTGATAAAAGTATAATTGTACCTAAATTGCTTGGAAAAAATAAAGGTTTAAAAAATTGAACATAAGCTAAATAAGATGAATAAGCTAATAAAGCTGGGAAAAAAGATCTTACACAAATGGACACACGTGTTATGACATACTTCTTGGAGTTTCTTTTTAGTCATAGGCTTGTGATTTTGAGTTTTTTTTGGTTGCAGATTGATAGGATATCTGGAATTGCAGCAAAATATGTTGGCAAGCCTTTGACTTCATATTCTCACCTTTCATCTCATGTGCCTTCCCGCTCGCTTGATCTTGGGGTTGGGAATTTTGGGGCACAGTCAGGCTTTGTGGGGGAGATGTATGGAGGGAATGATCTTTTCAGATCAATTACAGGTCCCACTGATGCCGATAAACCCATGATTGTTGAGCTTGCTGTTGCAGCAATGGAAGAATTAGTAAGAATGGCTCAGGCTGGAGAGCCTTTGTGGGTTTCCAGTGACAACTCAACTGAGATACTAAATGAAGAAGAATACCTGAGGACTTTCCCTAGAGGAATAGGCCCAAAACCTTTGGGGCTAAAGACAGAAGCTTCAAGGGAGTCTGCGGTCGTTATTATGAATCATATTAGCCTTGTTGAGATTCTAATGGATGTGGTAGGTACTTTTCCTTTAGTTTTTATCAGATTATTGGATTATATAAACATATTTCAAATGTTTTTTACATTAATGTTATTTTCAGAATCGATGGTCATCTGTGTTTTGCGGTATTGTTTCAAGAGCAATGACTCTAGAAGTCCTATCAACCGGCGTGGCAGGGAATTATAATGGAGCCTTGCAAGTGGTACTTGAAAATTTCATTTGTTCTTAAAGTTATGGTTGAAATGAGTCTAATTGGCTTTCCCTGGAAAGAAAGCTAGTGATTTCAGCAAGAGAAGATATGTACCTAATTAACTTTGTTCTCCTACAGATGACTGCTGAATTCCAAGTCCCTTCACCGCTTGTCCCAACTCGTGAAAATTACTTTGTGAGGTATTGTAAGCAGCATGCAGATGGAACATGGGCAGTTGTTGATGTTTCCTTGGATAATTTACGCCCTAGTCCAATTTCAAGGAGTCGACGAAGGCCATCTGGTTGTTTAATCCAAGAATTGCCAAATGGTTATGCAAAAGTAATTATCACTTACCAAGTGCACTTTTTTCATACTAAATAATGCAGTCAAGACTAATTTTACAAAAAAAAAAAAAAGGACTAATTTTACAATGTCTTCTTGATTCTTTAGGTTGTATGGGTTGAACATGTCGAGGTTGATGACAGAGCCGTTCACAATATATACAGACCACTGGTTAATTCTGGTATTGCTTTTGGAGCAAAACGTTGGTTGGCTACTCTTGATAGAAAATGTGAACGTCTTGCAAGTTCAATGGCTAATAATATTCCAGCAGGAGACCTATGTGGTAAGAATTGTTCTCTGATTTTACATGAATAGAAAATTCATTCACCAAACACTTATAAGTGAAGGAGGTTCCAGCTGAGTTAGAGCTTGTTGGCCTATAAACTTTCATTTTACAAGAATAGAAAATTCATTCACCCTGGTTTTTTGTCCTGCCCTTTCTAAATCATTTCTAATTTTCAGTAATAACAAGCGCAGAAGGAAGGAAGAGTATGTTAAAGCTGGCAGAAAGAATGGTGGTGAGCTTTTGTACTGGTGTGGGTGCTTCTACTGCGCATGCATGGACAACGTTATCAGCAGCTGGTTCGGATGATGTAAGGGTTATGACCAGGAAGAGTATGGATGATCCAGGCAGGCCTCCTGGTATTGTGCTGAGTGCTGCAACTTCATTTTGGATTCCAGTTCCACCAAAGAGGGTTTTTGATTTCCTTCGGGATGAGAACTCTCGGAGTGAGGTATATGAAGATTTTAGAAATTTACATACTATTCTCCTCCTATGTTAAAGGATCTTGCTGATTTTGTTGATGATACATTTTTAATTCAATAGATGATATTTCTTGGTAAATTGTTGTATTTCTCCTACTAAAAAAAAAAATTCAAAAGTTTAAATTGAAGTAGATTGTGTGATATAGCTCACAGCCAATATAGCATGTTAATGTTTAAATTGAAGTATCCTACTAGTCATTGTCCTTCAGAGAACATGCATTTCTGTACCATCTTCAAAATATTAGTATTTTGAATGTTTATCTTTAAAGTTATTGAATCTTTACTAGCTTACAAATTTTTATATTGTTTACAGTGGGATATCCTTTCAAATGGCGGACTAGTTCAAGAAATGGCACATATAGCTAATGGTCGCGATCCAGGCAACTCTGTCTCTTTACTCCGGGTAAATGTAAGTTTTAGCTGTGTTGCGTATATCTACTGCTTAATCTAACTGAAAATTCATCTCACCAAATTGAAGCTAACATTGTATAATTAATTTGAATTCTATGTGTCAATATAAAATGTAGAGTGCAAATTCAAGCCAGAGCAATATGCTGATACTACAAGAGAGTTGCACTGATTCTACCGGCTCATATGTAATTTATGCTCCAGTTGATATTGTTGCCATGAATGTGGTCTTAAGTGGTGGGGATCCAGATTACGTTGCCCTTCTACCATCAGGTTTTGCTATACTTCCTGATGGACCTGGCCTAAATGGTGGAGGAATTGTTGAGGTTGGGTCTGGTGGCTCTCTATTGACAGTTGCATTTCAGATCTTAGTAGATTCAGTTCCAACTGCAAAACTTTCCCTCGGATCAGTGGCAACAGTTAACAGTCTAATAAAGTGCACAGTTGAAAGGATAAGGGCTGCAGTCATGTGTGACAATGCATGATCCACAAGCCTTACACATAAGGTGAACAAAATGTTCAAACTCATTTTATATATAAACTTATATAAAGCATTGCTTACAATATAGGAGTACTTTTGTGGGGCTAAGTATTTTATGGGTAATTATAGTTATTGGTAGTGTTCTTTACTATTTTTTCCCTTTCATTAGTATCGGATTTCAACTTAAATTGGTGGTGGTGGTTGTTGTTGATCAGAGAGTATTTAAATCATAGTGGAAGTTTTTTTTTTTTTTTTGGAATAGCGTAATAGAAATGTTAATATACTAGATATGTTTGTACAACAAATAGAAGCTAACACATTTGGATATTAACATCTATATATGAATCATCTCGATGATTTATCTTGTATCCAATGTGTTAGTTTATTCATTGTAGGGTTTAAGTTGTAAAGGACCCTAACTTTCTTTCCCTCTTTATGGTGCAGCAAGAAGGAAAGAAGGGAAGAGAAGAAACGAACCAATAAGGTGATGTGCAGTCCATTGTTCAAAACAGAGGGAAGAAGTCAAGAACGCACCTCAAAATATCCTTGCCCTGTGGTGTTTGTTCCGGCAGAGAAGCAAAAGAGCAATTCACCACCTTGCAAGGGTAATAGGTTCGGGTATTGACTGCACCTAACAAGATGAAAGTTCAACCAAACGTTGTTGGTATAAGTTAGAAGTATTCCAATTCAGCTTTAGTTAAATATCTATTAGGGCCTTAGGTTTAGGTTATCTTGTAGGAGGGGCTACCTTATAATCTCAAATCCTTTTCAAATGTATTTCTTAAAAGAGGCATTACTTGGACTATTGAAATTCAGTGGCTAACAAATATCAGTTTTTTTTTCCTTTCCTCTATTAGTAGTTTTTAGAATGAATGAATTCTTGTTCTCTGCAATTATCCTTCTATTATAAGACATCTCAATTATAGGGTATAGTTGGTTTACTGTGGTGGACTGCTCAAGCTCAAAGGAACAAGCCAAGCAAGGAACAAAACTAGTTGCAATCCAATTTTGACTAATGGATTATTTAGGTGGGCTATTTTAAAACGGTGGTGAGAGTTAAAGATTAAACCTGAAAAGGAAATGCTTTCGTTTTTGAAGTCAAATATGACAGCTTGACAAAGCAGTCATTCATCCAAATAATTAAATCCAGCTATCAAAGTACAAAGTGAGATTAGAAAGCCAACCGTTCCTTACCGATCAAAACTCTTCCTTTGCTTCACCAAAAATTTCAAATCCATTGCGACTTAAAATGCATAGCTGGATCCTAGAACCCAAGAATTTCAATACAGACAACTGTTCTTATAACTTGGAATGCTATGGTACAATGTATCATGTATTTGTCATTTTGGAAGTAATTGGCAAACTAGCAAACTTTGATGATTACAGACTATAAAATAGACAACCTAATATGGCTTTTGCCTCTAGTTCACATGGTGACACCTGAAAGATACAGAGAATGGCACCCAACAAAGGCATGAAGTTTTAAATTAATTAAGTCCCATGAATTGCTAATGCATTTTTTCCAAATGTATTCCATAGTTTAAAACATTGATTAATTATAGAATACTTCTGGAATACCTTAAATGCATACATTTTCACATAATAATGAAACTCACTAATTAAATTCATGGTAGAATCCGCAATTCATGCGAGAAGGGAGATTATACACTTAAAGTACTTCTAGAGTATTCATTCATTTTTCTAAGAAATAACCACTCTATTTAAAATAGATATTAAATAGTTCATATTTGATATTACATATTAAAAAGTATATCGGTCACACATCATTTAAATTTTTAAATAATATTTTATTATATATTATTATATTCGAAAAATTAAATTTGAACTGTGAAATGAATCGTTCTATGAAACTCATTAGGATCAAGTTAAGGTTGGTCTAGAACTACATTTTAGGCATGATATACTTTTTAGTTTTTGGAAGAGCCCAAGTATATACATTCTCATTTTTAACTAGAGTTATCTCAAAAAAAAAAAAAAAAAAAAAAAAAAACTGAAGAGTTCTGTGTACAGTGTACCTACTGGAATGCAGCTGCACTAAATTTTATTTAACCCTCCTTATGAACAAATCCTCAGGGGGACAATAATCATAATTATGGTGGTCGTGCTCCATAATCGCTACTACTACTTGTTTGAAATATTTAAGGCAATCTTTATGGAAAGAACACTGGGTTGTTGAAACTAATCAATATGTTTCAAGAACTCTCCAGAATTGGGTGATCTTCATTGCTCCGGAGCAGTAATGTTGGCAGAAGTGTAGCCCTTGTGCCACCAACATCAAAGAGAGGGAATAAGTACCATGAACATCACTGCAAATGTTGCATTGATTTTATTTGAATTCTCTTCGGAACGTACCTTTGTGACTTTCAGCAAAGCCTTTAATTTTTGTCCTTGATTTCGTACCTCAACGTTTTGATTCCATCAGCCATTTAGGCAAATCTCTCAAAA
The DNA here is from genome assembly GCA_014183005.1 of Castanea mollissima. Taxonomy (NCBI): domain Eukaryota; kingdom Viridiplantae; phylum Streptophyta; class Magnoliopsida; order Fagales; family Fagaceae; genus Castanea; species Castanea mollissima. The sequence goes on along the minus strand of JACAVU010000002.1, from coordinate 60,206,982 downwards.
GAATTCAAATCTCCTATTATGCTGCAATAGCAAAAGTTCTTAAGGAAGAAATGTAGAGAATTGACTAAGAAAATATCTAAATCTAAGTCCAACAGCTAGTGTATGATAAGGTTTTAGAGTCCTAGTATCAAGATGCTGCGTTAGTAACCACAAATTTCGGGCAGCTTCTTTGAGTTGTCAATTCTTTTCAGTAAGTTTAACTCTGCAAATTAAACCTCCATCTCTTTTAAGCAGAAAAACTTCAACTTCCTAAAACAAGATGAAATGTATGCAACAGTAATTAATAGCATGCATTGCCAAAAAAAAGAAATGGTAGCAAATATGGAGATAGAAACACAAAACTCCATTGCCGCTTATTAGCATGGAATAAAATCCTCTTCATTTCACTTGAAATGGAGAGAGTAAATTTTACTGATTTTATTTCTTAAATTTAATAGGACTTGGATCTAATCGAACTAGCTTATAAGCTAAGTTTTTTACTTCTTAGTTTTTATATACAGTTTTCTAAAACTACACTTTTTCTTACTTTTTCAAAGTACAATTATTTTTTAACACATTTTTGGCAAAAAGCTAAAATAAGTCGTTCTCAAATGAACAAAAAATGTTACCTCATATTATTATTCAATTACTTTCAAATCTAATCTTTCAATTAAAATCTTAAATAACATGATACTGGATATATTTTTGAATTTATAATATTTAATCTGAATCATAAAATGATCTAATTTAAAAGGAAAGGATCCTAAGACAACAAGCATAATCTTGATTTATAAAAGATTATAAGGAACAAGATTGATAGAACTTATTAGATTCTTGTAGTTTAATTAAATTACAGCTCATGGTGTTCAATTACCTTCACCCCCAACTAATGTATTATCCAAAGAAAAAAAGAAAGGCAGCACTAGAAAACAATTTAATTAACAATGAGATGAGATAATAATTAGACTTGTTGGTCAAGGTTACTGACTTACTGGCAATTTTAGATAACAATGCTGCTGTTGTAATAGCCATGCATGCACTGCCAACTTCACAGTATACGAAGAAGTCATTGATTCAGTGCCACCAAACAATATTAAATTGTCATAATATAGATTACTGTAGACGCAGCCTAGTTTAAAACGCAACGTTGTGAATAACAGAAAGACATTTAATTTTGTGGAAGAAATTTGCTACCGGTGTTTTATAACTTGTCGGTATTAAAAAAGAAGCTGCAGAACATAAAAGATAATACTGTGTATGTATTGTTTACGTACCTGGATAGTATTTAATCATGGCCAAGACAGCAGGAAGAGCAAAAGAATCGGGTGAGAAAACTATGCATTTATGGCATTGCCAGAGAACTAACACCCTATTATTTTTTGCAGGCACTACATTGTTTTGCTGTTTCTCTTTCTTTTTCCTGTGCTTGTTTTGTTTTTGTTGTTGTTGTCCTCCTTATTCTTACTTATCTTATATGTTAAGAAAAACCGAAGAAGGCACGGATAGAAATAGAAGGTAGTTGAAGTTACCGTTGTGCTTTTATTGAGTTCATGAGAGAATCAAGGTGGGTTAGGTTTTTGCTTAGCTTTACTAGGCTCATGCGGTTGAGCTTTAATTGTTACAAGTTCTTTGTTTTGTCAATTGCAACCTAAACCAAATACTACAAGAAAGGATAGCCTTTTACGGTCTTGAACCTTTGGGGGAAGAAAGGTGAGAGGAGGAACTTCATTGACAGGGACTAATTAAGGATACATGCAATTCATGTTAAATTTGAGAGTTATGTTTTGTCCTCTAGAAAGCCTTAACCAACTTTAAGGATTTATCAAGACGTAAATCAAGTAGTTAATTAGTCAATATTCAATCACAATATTAAATCATGGATAAACGCATTTAATACATGAATAAAGAACAAACACTCACCCATATCGAGATAGAAATTTGTTCACGGAATGAAAATCCAAACCACTAAAAACACTCTAGGGCCAAGCTTGGTTCAACAAATCCACTATTGAGTGTTGTTGTGGTACAAACGATACTCACATGACCACACATGTAATTAGACTAAGTACTCGCACTCTCTGCTCTTGCTAGTAACTACAAATCCTGCCTTGTGCCTTCAATGTTGTTGCCACAAGTCAATTCGCTAACTACAATACTAATCTCTCGATCACTCCAAGACTTATTGAAGATTTGATGTCTCTTTGTGTTTTCATGGTGATCTTGGATTTTGAAAGTATGAACCTCAAAAAGAAGTATCACTCTTTTTAGGTTTTTCTTGGTTTAGCGTATTTGTCTTCCTCTCTGGTGATTAGTGTTGAATATTTAAGTATAGTTTTGGGGTTGAACGACTACAAAATAACCATGAAAACTAATATCATAAATTTTATAGTAAGGATTCACCCAACCGAATGTCTCGCAAATGACTCATAAACCTTAATGTCTAACATTCTAGTCAGTAGACTAATCAAGCAATTCACTCGACTGAATTCGTGAAACATATCTACATTGAATAGCAATTTTCAATCCTCAATCTCTACTACACCTTACTATTACAATAGAATATTTTTGAACAAATACAAGTAAACTTTGTCATGGACTTAGATAGCACTACAAAGAAGGGGGTCATCCCCTCCAAAATTTTATGTAGTTTTTTCAATGGAAAAAAGATCCATGATGTTTGAGTCAATTTTAAACTGATGATATGTACTCTCAATTTAGTATTGTCAATCCATAAGTTATCAAAAATGGTATGTTTACCTTTTTGTCTCACTTTCATGATTTCATCTATTATGAGGAATGGAAAGTGGTCAAATTGTATTATAAAAAATTTCTTAAAATAAATTTACAAAATGGCACAACTCTTTTTCTTTCTCTCTAGCTTAAATTTAGGTCCGACTATTAAATAAATAAGTTTAAACATAATAATGTGTTCATAAACACAAAGCTCAATTTAACTATATATAATAGTATATTTTTATATGTATATTTGTATAAAAATAAATTTATATAGACTTGAAATCGAACTGTGTAAGTTTGTAGATTAATCTATATAATATCAAATTATCATTTGTAGTTTATTAATGATACAAACAATTCATTTGTAGTAAAAATTTCATAAAATTGTAATGGGTAAACTTTTAGTCATGATTTTACTACATAATAGAAAAAAAAAAAAAAAAAAAAAAAAAAAGTTAATCAAGTAACTCATGAATAAATTCGAGTTTGTTCGACAAGAAAATGTGCTAAGTTTAAAAATGTAATATCGTTTAATAAAAACTTAAACTTAGCTCATATTCAAAATAAAACTAAATGAATAAACTTGTACTATTAATACTTAGCTCAATAACTTTTATCCCGTAACTATAGAAGACAAACTCATCAAACCTTGAAAGGATGGATATCACCGGAAGATATTTTTCATAAAGTCAATTTTGAAGTGATATGTGGACTTAACGGAATTGGTTAGGAATTGGGATTGTCATCAGGGATGTTCTTGGTGTGGTTACTGCTGCGCAGAGCATTAAGGTGCAACCTGCAAAGACTTCAATGGAGGGGCAGATATTAACCATGGTGGCAGGGATTCAGCTTGCTTTGCGTCAGAATTGCCACAGAAGTTACAAGCCCAAATCTCCTTACAGAGTTGCTCTCTTCTGCCCCATGTTTGTTGCCTAGTGGAAAATTGAAATCAATGGAGGAAACAAGACTTGACATAGAGAAGTTTTAGCAAATACAATGGAATACAGCTTCCTCTAGTAGTAATAGTGGGGCCAGAAAAATAGCAAAGTTTGATTTTGTATTGACTCGTCTATAAAATTGAGCCTTTTTTTTTACATCTATAAATTTTTTCAAACTTAAATTCAAAAAAAAAGTCATCTTTATTATCTATCCTATACTCTCAACTCATTCCCTTCCATCCAAAAATATTCTTTGTAGTTCAATGACAACAGTTAGTTCTTCCAATAGGTAAAAATGTGGTTCAAATCTTCTTATCCCACTTATTGTAGAGGGAAAAAAATCCTTCCCACTTTAATTTTCATTAAAAAGTGGCTTGTCCAACGTAATATGAATAGGCGTTTGTGAATATAGCTGTTATATATATATCTTGATAGTTCAGTCAAGTTTTAAAAGCGAGCCAAAAAACATAAAGAACGCAGAGTGTGAAATGAAATTAGATCCATTTTGAGGGCAAGTTTCAAGCAGAATGGAAAGGTCTTGCCTGGTTGTGGTTCGGCATGTTGATGAGCCTGTGTATATATATATATATATATATATATAACTGCATCAAATTTTGAAAAAAAAAAAAAATTTAAATTGTCTTTTGCGTTTTGAAAAAAGAGTCTTACTCACTTGAGGCCTAAAATGTAACTGAAGCCCAACCCAACCATAAAGAAGATGGCAACAATATAGAAGCATACGTTAATTGGTCGTACGATGTCTCAGCTGAAGCCCAACCAGAGCTTTGGCAGCTTGGGCTTTCTTTAGCAGATGTGATCCAAGTCATGGAAATAACCAAAGCTTGAATTGTACTTGAATTGGGTTAAAATTAGCCTTCAAAAAGGTATGGCTGCATTTCAATATTTCAATCCCACTCCTATGTTTTTATCTGTAAATGGCCCAATAGGCAGTCATGGTACGTAATAAGCACTATAGATTAGGACATGATTTCATTGGTGGGGGGCTGAGCCTAGTAACCTGGGCTTGTGAGTGTGACCAATTGGGTCATTAAAGGATTAGAGCTATAATAATTTAGAAAGATTAGAATCGGATTTTTTTTTCCTTTATTTTTTTTGATAATTTAGGAGATGGTGATTTGAAATCCTTAATGTCTCCATTAAAATCATTAGTTTAGAACCCTAGGCATATGCACAGGTACAATTACAAAAGAGAAAAGAAAAAAACACACCACATATATAAGTTTCTACCTAATAAATAGCGATTGTTCATAGTATTATGTAAAATTTTAATAAATTTGAATTATTTTAGCTCGACAAACAAATGGAATTGGAAAGCATAATCTTTTAAACCATCTCTTCTTCTAATTTTAGATATATAATTAGATATATGGTTGAGTTTCTTATGGTTCATTTATATTAAACTCCTTATATTTTGTACTAAATTTACTCACTTGATACAAAAATTAAGAAGTTTAGATGAGACACGCAAAACAAAATTAAACTCCAATTGAAATACAATTTGGATTCTAATTGAATTTTCTCTATCTACTAACTATATAAAAAGAGCCAACAGCTTAATCTACAGTAATCTTTGATATATTCAATTTGGTGAAGCAAAACTCACCATTTTGCTTGAGCTAGCTTTTTTTGTGTTTTTTCTTTTTTCTTTTAATATGCGGACACAATATAGCTATACTAACATAAAATATTTTTTCAATATTTTCATAATTATTGAGATGATAATTCGCTCAAAATAAAATAATAAAATATAAGACTGAGACCAACCATAACTAAAATTAATTGTATTGTGAAAATGTTATAACATCTTCTTATTGTCACAATATTTTCACAATTGTCGATATCTCAATTCCTTATAGATCAAATAATAATAATAATAATAATAAATTCTAAATTCACAAAATTTTCACTATAATTTCACAACAAATCTTAAGTGGATAAAAAAGTGATATCGATAACAGACCCAGTTTAAAATTGGTAACAATTTGTCATCTAAAATTTTTCGTAAAAGTGTTGTAGAGGTAGCATTTTTCTAAAATAAAATATCATATTAGGACATATCACAGCTAAAAATAAAGGTATTGTAAAAATATCATGACATTTTGTTGTGTTTCTAGACTTCTTTTTTATTTTAGTCAAATTAGGTGAGTCAAAATTTATTATTTCACACACAGTTTTCTTGTACTGGCTTTTTCTTTTTTTAATACACAATTCAAAGTGGTGGTTCTAATTTAAAACCAATAGCAATTTGACACCTAAATTTTGTTGTGAAAATATTGTAAATGTAAAAAATAAAATAATAAAATATCAGATCAGGACCTACCACAATTGGAAATAAAAGATATTGTGAAAATGTTGTGATATTTTTTTTTGTTCCTAAGCTTCTTTTTTGGTTTATTCAAATTTGTTAAGCCAAAATTCATTATTTCAAGCACTATTTAATTCAACTGGCTTCTTCTTTTTTTCCTTTTTTTAAATGCACAATGTAACAACTAGTAACAATTTAGCACCTAAAATTTGTTGTTAAAATATTGTGGACATAGCATTACTCTAAAATAAAATATAAAAATATTAGACTAGGACCCACCATAGCTAAAAGTAAAAGTATTGTAAAAATATTATAATATTTTTTTGTATTCCTACAATTTTTTTTTTTTTTTGAATTAGTCAATTTGTTGAGCCAAAATTCAATGTTTTATGCCCAATTTTCTTGGGTTGACTTTTTTTTTTTAACAAATTGTTTAAAGTAAAAATAAAATAAAAACACATACACACACACAAAGGCAAAAAAGCACTTTCAACCTTTATGTTTGGGGTAGTTTCATTCCTTCCATAAACTAAAGGAGCATATACCCCACCTATTACACTCTTAGATAAACTCTAATGAAATCTTATGATTTCTAGAATATTCTCTTGTGCGATTTCTAAAATACACTCTACTAAATTTTAATGTCTTAAAAATTTTCTTCGTGTATTTTGAATTTTACGTGGTAGTCATGCTTGAAAAGTGAGAATTGGGATAAATGGTGTTCTATTTGTCACCTAGAAAACACTAATTTATTAATTTTAAATCTTCTATACTTATAATTTTATCTTAATGGAAACTTTGATGACATATGTCTTTTATTATCATTTACTTTTTTAATTTATTTTCTTGCTTAAAAGGGTTTTTCATATTAAAAATTAAGTAAGCTAAACATCGAAGTTATGCTCATAAAATAAGACAATAAAGAAGGAAGCTTGGATCACAAAATCTTCATTGTAAATGGTTGCACGTATTTCATTTGATGAAGAGTTTAAATTGTAGCATATATTACTATTCATTGCAAATGTTATATATTGTGAGAATGCCTTAACAAAATTTAGTTGTTTATTTTGAAAGATAATGACATTCATTATCATTCTTAGTATAATTTTTAGTGAGTATTACCTTTAGCAAATAGATTCTAAGAAATTGTCATCGCTAGTAAATAGATATTTATATGTTAGATAGCTATTCTAAATTTAAGTACATGACTTTGTACTTCTTAAAAAAAAAAAAAAAAAAAAAGGCAAATTGCAAATTATACTCTTAAAGTTTAGGAGTGTTTGGATTTTACACCTTGAAATTTCAAAATTTAGATTTTACCCCTTGAAATTTGAGGTGTTTAGATTTTACACTCTGATATTTCAAAATTTAGATTTTACCTCCTAAAGTTTGGAAGTGTTTGGATTTTTCATCCACAAATTTTAAAACTTTAGAATGTAATATCCAAACACTCCCAAACTTTAAGGAGTAAAATTCAAACAACACTAAACTTTAATGGGTAAAATCCAAATTCTAGAACGTTAGGGTGTAAAATCCAAATATCTCCAAACTTTAAGAGGTAAAATTCAAATTCTAAAATTTTAAGGTGTAAAATCTAAATATTTCAAAACTTTAAGAGTGTAATTTGCAAAAATCCAAACTTTTTGTGACATCAACTTTTTTTATTAACACGATTCAATCATTCAAATGTTGTGAAACTTTTTTTTTTTTTTTTGGTAAAGGGGAAATTTATTAAAGAAAACTACAAAAATTCCATCTCAAATTACTCTACCAAACACCTCTTTTAAAATTTCTAAACATGTTATTCTTCAATCCACCCAAAAAAAAAAAAAAAAAAAAACAAAGAAAGATATGTTACTCTGGATATTGACCCCTGGTCACATCGGGTGGCTGCTGTAAGGCCTGGGTTGATAAGGGCCACTCGTTAAGAGTATTGAGCTCTAACATGCGTACCTCGTGGTTTTTTTTTTTTTTTGCTGAATAAGGCATGTGTACCTTGTGGTTAGATACAAGGAACAGCAACGTTTAAATGGCACCATCCCGGAGCCCCGACCAATGGTAGGGACAACAAATTGAAACTTTAATACAATATATAATAACTAAACAACAAGAAGAAGATAGACGCATCAAAATGTGTGGAGCTCTGTGCTAAAATTTAGCATCACAAGCATCACGTGCTAAAATTTGACAGCTCAAGTGGATAAAGTATAATCCACATGTTTTGAATGTGTTTTTATTATGCAAAAATAAAAGTGACACCCATTGTTTTTCAGTCTTCTTTTATCATACAATAATTGTTAGTTTCTTGGTTAATACTGGACTAGACAGCATACCAAAGGGTGGTGGTGGCTCTAGAAATCTTGCTGATAGTAGTCATTAAAAAATTTAAATTAGATAAAATTTAATAAAAATAAATTTAATATATTGACATAAAAAAAAGCCACAAATACATAAAATTTTAATATTTTCTGTAGAGTTTATTTAGACCCCTTAAACCACAATTGGATTAACTTAGTTAACAAGCCAAGTTATTACTTAATCCAAATTTCAGATTTAGGTTAACACAATCATATAATCATATCAATGCAAAGTACGGAATATAAAAATACAAAAATATGATGACCCAAGAAAACCAAACCGGTAAAAAACTTGGGGAGGATTTAACCTAGCTATCCTCAAGGTAAACCTGTATCTACTATGAAAGAATCGAAATTGTACAATAGCGACTTAGACCACTAACATCCTATTGCTACCCACTAGTAGAACTTACTAACACGACCATGTGAAAACTCCGAGACCACGGACTCTTTCTTTCTTGGATTCTCTTGCAAGTACAAGTACTCCCGCTTGTGTATCTTTAAGTTCTTATGGCAGCAACTGAATGATCATCAAGCTCTCGAAGAAATCTCTTTCTTGATAATTTCAAGCTTGTGTGAAGACAAACACCTCTCAGATCTCACAAGAGATTTACACAAATAGCAATATGAGTAACCTCAAAAACGTGACTAGGGTTTGCCTTTTATACCTAAGGCAAAACATAAAACCTTACACATCATATGGGCTTAGGGCCGAGTTGGAAATTTTGCAAAAAAAATAATCTGCACAATTTTCAATCGGTCGAGTCTAATTCTCGATCGATCGAGTCAGGCAGAAATGCACAGTAACTTCTGCAGTTAACTCGATTCCAATTTTACATAAATCACATACTTTAAGCAAGTCTAAAACATAACTAGACACCTGTTTTGATCATAGTTTGCCAACAATACATATTAGAGTTTTAATATATTAGTTCCTAAGTACTTAGAACCTAACAAACTCCCCCATTGGCAATCCGTGACAAAACACAAATAAAAGCTCAAAGTTTACAAAGAAAATCCTTTTACAAAAATATGCCCATTTCAACAAATCCAATCCTAACTACTATCCATCAGTTGCATGTGTAGATAGCAGCTCAATTGAATCAACCTGTATATTTCCTGAAACACTAAACAAAATTCATAAACGTATGTGTGAAAAATACAAGTAAATAAACATAAAAATCTTGATTTCACAAAAAAAAATATATATAGACAAATAACAATGAATAACTCATAATCATAAGTCTATAAACAGTGAAACAAGAATCATAACAAAAAAATGAAACTCCCCCTAACAAGAATACTACAAGAGCCAAAAAACAATAAGTACACAGTGAAGCACCTAGATACAATCTAATCTCCACATGCTCTCAAAGAACAAAGTCCCAAACTCTCCAAATCTCCAAACTCCCCCTAACAAGATATACAATCTACTCCCTATTTTTGTGATGGAATGCCAAATGACAAATCAGAATCCATCATCAAAAGGAGGTGGCGAAGACGAACGTCTAAGAAGTGTCAAGTCTGCTCGTAAAGCACGGATCTCGGCCAGAATATCCACCAAAATCTGACCATGAGCCGCCTAAACGGTCACAACATACTCCAAAGTACGACGAATGTCAGAGTCATCCGAAGTCGATGGTGGAGGAACATCAGCAGCAGCATCTCCTACAGGATCAGCAGGCTCCTCACCAGAAGGAACACCTGTAGAAGAAGAAGGGGGTATGGTACCAGAAGACTCAACTCTAGGACGTTTAGAGCACTCTCTCATTTGAGCAGCCCTCTGCCTAAGAAAAGTGGCATTGATAGAAGCAATAACATGGACAGGCTTAGAAACGAGGAAGTCAGACAAACCTAAAAACAACAAAATCCTATGAAAAAAAATATGATGAAAAAGAGCATGAGCAGTAGAGGAACTCCTATAAACTTCGTTCAAAGAACGAAGAAATATATGAGAGAAACTAATATGAGCATCCGTAACAAGAGCATACAAAAATGCACATCGCTCCAAAGGAATGGTGTGCAGATACGAAATAGGCCACAAGGAATGACACGCTATCCTAAAGAAAAATAGGTAGACTCAGTGAGCTCAGCAGAAGTGATCCAAGGATCAAAACCCTACTAGATAGAAGTACTAGTGATGTATGACATGATGTCATCTAGGGGAGGAGACACATCATAGGGGTAAACAAGATGCTGAACAAGAGGCACCCCAAGAGCATCAACCACTACCGAAGGGGTAATGGTGTACTCATCACCACGAATTCAACTCCTCACAAGAGTGCCGGAATCATAAGGGTGAACAGAGAGGTTCAAATAGAACTCTCTAATCAAGATGGCTGGAGGAGGAGAATCAAAATCTAAAAGAGACAACTAGCCTCGACGCTCAAAGTTTGCCCTAATGGCAGGATCAATCTCATCTAACAGAACCCTACGCTTAGCCCAAATCTTTCTCTTAGTGTTAAGGGTCTCAAAAGTCGCTTGGTGCTTCTCACTCAAGAACCTATCACTCTCAAAGGAAGGATCAGAAGTAGAGGTGGATGACCTATTGGCTCTAGTCTTCCTAGGCATGGTGCCAAAGCAAGAAATAGAGACACACGAGAAAGAGCAAAAACAAAAGAAAAACACAAGGGAAGACTACAAGTTAGTACAACAAAAAAAATCTATATGATGCATGAGCAGATAAATGTCATGATGCATGCACTAATGTAGTGACAACAAGTTTAAATTTTTAAGTTTAGAATCACAAAATTGGCTTGAGCATAGAGTTTAAAACAAAAACTCCAAAATTTTGAAAAACCATTTGTTGAAATTTTACTCAATTTACCAATTGATCATCACACAAGTTAGATAACAGTTTAGAATGATCAATTACATCAAACCAACAATCCAATTTCATCAATCCAACTCAATTTGAACAAAATCCACAATTCGAATCAAAAGAATCCCTAGAATTTTCAATTCTTCACAAAACATCATATTGATCAAATTAAACACCATAGATCATGAAAATAGCATTGTATGACAAAAACCCATTGATCAATTTCAGAAAATATGTCTTGAATCATCAAAAAACCCCAAAATATGCTTAGGTTCGAAAATTCCTCTTAAATGCATGAATATATATGCATGAAACATGATATAAAAAGCAAAAAAAAAAGGGTATAAAGGTCTTACCGGCCTTTGGAAAGAAAAACCTTGCAAAAAGAACAGAGAAAAACGACAAAAATTTGATTGAAGCCCTGACTGGATCGTATAGAGAGAGAAAGTTTGAAAAAAACTTTTTGAAAAGTGAAAAGAACACGTGAAAAGAAATCCTTTTTAAAAAGTCTCTACAAGATTTTCGATCGATCGAAAAACAGATTCGATCGGTCAAAAATGCTTCGATTAATCGAAAACCAATCGAGCACCGATTGAAACAGACAGAGGCTAACCAAAAATTTAATCGCAATTTCAATCGATCGAAAAACAGATTCGACCGGTCGAAATTATGGAAAACACAGTTTTTGAAAAAGAAAAACATGTTTATGCAGACACATCTCAAAGCATAGAATATTATGAATAAAATGCATGAGTATGAGATGAAATTCTCTTCAAAAACGCAAGTTTTGAACCTAGTGTCCCAAAATTAAGATTTTCCAAACATTTTTCTTGAATTCTCAAGCATCAAAACGATTTTGCAAACTACTCAAGGAATTTTCAAGCTCGGTTGGTCAGACCAAAAACACACACAATAATATGTACAAAGTTTAGCAAAGACTAACTTGTGTAGTGTGTGCAACTAGCAAAAACTTGAGATATATGTGAGGTGATATATAAGTGAAAATCAACCACAAAGTCTTCAAAATTCATCATAGAGAATTTGAAAGAGACTATCACCTAAAGAGTTATGTCATATAACTCCCACATCTCCTAAATCATAAGCTTGCAATCATGTAAGTTTCTTGAGTTTGCCTCATAATGTACACACAGATTTTAAGTTTTTCAGAAACTTATTAAATAAAAGCCGGGATAATGTACACACCAATTTTATTTATTTAATTTTTCATTAAGTCCAATAATGTATACACCAATTTTAAGCAATTAAACCAAGGCTACACCTTATGTTCTTTTTGTGCATGTGCTACGCTTACTTAAGCACAAAAATATTACGATATGCACTAAGGTGTTCATGATTGGCTAGTGAACAGTGGTGAGATGATTATTTATGCATTTCTCAAAAGTTTCAAGTCCGACAATTAAAGACTGGTGACTTCAAGATCATGACTAGGTAGTCAAAAACTACAAACATCTTCTCACACAACATACACTACAAAGCTTTAACTAGTAAAGTGCAAGAAATAAGCTCATCCAAGCTAAACATGGTACATAGACACGTTATGTGTAAATAAATTGACCAACCTTGTTTTCAAAACCAAGAAAATAAATGCAAAACACGTTTTGCTTTCCCTTTTCCTTTTTTTTTTATTTTTTTTTATAATAAAAACAAGTAAAAACCTAGAATGAAATGCAAGAATGTTATGCAATGCAAATCTTAGAAAAAATTGTCACAGAGAGTAGAGCAATGAAGCACAAGGACCATGTTAGAAAAACTCACTTAGATTGAGCCTTTTGCATCCAAAGTCTTTTAAATGCACCTTGAGCATTGGAGTTCTTAGTCATATTAGAATGATTTCCAACTCCAGAATTGGAATAAAGGTTTAGAGCCTTTACCAACTCACCAATAAGTACCATAGGATCTTGTGCTTGAGGCACATGTACTTTTGGTTTGTTTGCTCTCTTAGCAGCTTGAAGCTTGTAACAGTTTGGATGAATGTGTCCAGACTTTCCACAAAAATGACAAACCCATGTAGACTTATCATGTTTCTTGTTCTTAGAAATGGTAGACTTCTGAGGTTTAGACTCTTTCAGATCAACCCTAATCTTCTTAAGAGGAGAAACTTCTATGGGTCTGACAACTTCACTAACAACTTCACTCACAGGGGGTTCAAAAGAAGATGAAGGAACAAAGATTGTGGAATTAGGTGCAGACACATTGATACTTTCTACAAAACCTAAACCAGTTTTGTCGGAAGAGGGCTTTTAAACACTCAACATCTGATCAAGTTTGGAACTAGCAGACCTATTCGTTTGTTCTGTAGCAATAGATAGCTCATGTTCCAAAGATTTAACTTTATCAAGCAAAAGTATACTCTCAGTCTTCACATTATTCAAAAGTTCAGTAGCATCAAACAAATTCACAAGCAAATTTTTCTTATCAAGCTCAAGAGAAGCAATTTTCTTTAAGCCTAATTCAACATTCATGGCATCCTTTACAGCAACTTTGCAAAGTTTATTACAGGCTTCTTGAAGATCTACATCCTCAAAGAGTTCCCCATCAGAAGGGTTCTCTTCAACAGTCACACTCTCATTGACTACAGCAGTAGCAGTGAAAGCAATGAAGTTTCCATCCTCGTCACAGCCAGACTCATTATTAGAAACTCCATCATCACTAGGGGTTACAACCATAGCCTCAACCTTAAACCTCAAGAATGTTAGACATTCAGATTTCATATGACCATAACCTTGACATTCAAAACATTAAGGACCTATAGAATTATTTGAAGATTGGCCTACTTTTTCTTTAGATTTATCTATTTTGTTAACCTTAGTGGGGATCATTCTTCCTAAAATTTCTAGGTTCATCAGTTTTTACCTCTTGTCCTTCTGTTGCTATTTCAAAGGAAATTCTTAAAGTTCTTGGCAAGATAAGCAATCTCTGTAGCAGAGAGTTCATCATCAATCCACTAACCTCAACATCATCAACAGACTTAAGAGCCATTGATTTGAATTTGCTAGTTTTGGGTAGGTCCAACTCATAGGACAGAAGAGATCCTACAAGTTCATCAACAGGAATGGAGTTCACATCCTTGCTCTCAGTGATGGCAGTCACTTTGGATCTAAATTCTTTAGTTAAAGATCTAAGAATCTTCTTAACAATTTTAGGTTGATCATATATTTCACCGAAGTTGTAAGCAGAATTAATAATGTCATTTAGTTAGCATAGAATTTATCAAAAGATTCATCATCAAACATCCTAATGCATTCAAATCTAGTTGTTAATTGTTGCAACTTATTAATCTTAACTGCCTTTGTGCCTTCATGCAGAGTTTGGAGGATATTTCAAGTAGTGTGAGCAACCTCAACATTAGAGATGCTCTTAAATTCCTCCATAGAAACAGCATTAAAGATAGCATTCATAACTTTGCTATTGAAAGCGATAAGTTTGCCACTCACTCACAGTAGTAGTGGGCTTCTCCCATCCATATTCAACAGAGTTCCAGACTCTCTCATCTATGGATTTCAGGAAAGTTTTCATCCTTACTTTCCAATAAGCATAATTATTCCCATCAAAGTGAGGAGGAATAACAAGAGAATGTTCATGTTCCATGACAACAGGGGTCAAGGATCAGCTCAGAAATCAAAAGATCTACACACAAGAGCTACCCACTCTGATACCACATGTAGAGTTTATTTAGACCCCTTAAATCACAATTGGATTAACCTATTTAACAAGTCAAGTTATTACTTAGTCCAAATTTTAGATCTAGGTTAACACAATCATATAATCATATCAATGCAAAGTGCAGAATATAAAAACACAAAGATATGATGACTTAGGAAAACCAAACCGGTAAAAAACCTGGGGAGGATTTAACCTAGCTATCCTCAAGGTAAACCTGAATCCATTGTGAAAGAATCGAAATTGTACAATAGCGACTTAGACCACTAACATCCTACTGCTACCTACTAGTAGAACTTACTGACACGACCACATGCAAGCTCCAAGATCACGGACTCCTTCTTTCTTGGATTCTTCAACAAGTACAAGCACTCCCACTTGTGTATCTTTAAGCTCTTATGGCAGCGACTGAATGATCATCAAGTTCTCGAAGAAATCTCCTTCTTGATAATCCCAAGCTTGTGTAAAGGCAAGTACCTCTCAGATCTCACAAGAGATTCACACAAACAGCAATATGAGCAACCTTAAAAACATGACTAAGGTTTGCCTTTTATACCTAGGGCAAAACATAAAACCCTACACGTCATATGGGCTTAGGGATGAGTTGGAAATTCTGCAGAAAAAACAATCTGCACGACTTTCGATCAGTTAAGTCTAATTCTCGATCGATCGAGTCAGGCAGAAATGCACAGTAACTTCTGCAGTTAACTCGATTCCAACTTTACATAAATCACATACTTTGAGTAAGTCTAAAACATAACTAGACACCTGTTTTGATCATGGTTTGTCAACAATACATATTAGAGTTTTAATACATTAGTTCCTAAGTACTTAGAACCTAACATGTCCTTTTACAAGTTTTTCATATTTTGAAATTGTTGTATGATAGTTTCGTTATCAATGTTGTTAGTTACATGTTTTTCAATATAGACAACCAAGTAATCATTAAACTAATAATCTCCCTTTCAATTACCAACATATTTCCTAAATAAGTAACAATATAAACAAAATGCATCATTTTTTTTTATGATATGTTCCAACCAATATTTTGTATTTTGTAAAACTAATCAGGATTAAATCAATGTAATGCTCCACTAATTTCTTTTTTAGGGAAATCATTGCTAAGAGGTTGACAAGAACATCTTTGTAAATATGCTCTTTGTATTTTCTCTCGATCATTGGGATGAAAAGATGAGACTTTTTCTCATAGTTTAGGATCTAAAAGAAGATTATTCAAGTGAATAAGAATTTTCTTAAAAGATAAATTTTGCAATAAAAGTGATTTCCTTATAAGAATTTTGTCCATATTGCTAACAAAAAAATAAAGGGTAAACAGCAAGTTCATCCAACATATTCAACTTAGGCATTAAATCGTAACATTAATCATGTTCAATACAGTATTGGGATATTATTTTAGTGCATATGTGTATGTACAAGATGTATCACATAAATCCAATAAATTCAACCAAAGACTAAAGCGCTTACTAACTGGCTAGCTATTGGAAAATATGAATTTTTTTAGATAGCAATTTTAAAATATGCTTTTTGAATACACATTTTAAAAGATTACAATTAAACATTTGATTTAGGCTAATTTGTTTATTTGGAAAATTTTAAAAATGCTATGTCCGCAATATTTTCACAACAAATTTTAGTTGACAATAGTTTCTAGTTCCAATTTACATATCATTAAAAAAAAAAATTGTCTATTAGTAACAACCAACCACTTAAAATTTGTTGTGAAAGTATCGAGGGCATATTATGAACATAGCATTTCTCGCAATTTTTTTGTTCAATCTTCAATACCAAAATTTTGGAGAGGTAAAATTTTATTTTTAATGAGAAAATTTTTATTTAGGATGTTTAAGTTTTTTTTAGGGTGGTCAAGTTTTTTTTTCTAGGGTGGTCAACAACCTATATTAATTTAGATTTTCATTCTCTTAAGATATCAAATATATTTATTTTCCAAGTTGAGAGTGTTCCTATGACCACCCTCAAATATACATAGCGCTGCCCTTGCCAAAGGGTCTGTTTAACAAAGACTTTTAACTTTTTGTCTCATTTTTTTATTAAATTTTTAAAAAAAAAAAAAATAAAACTAGCTTATATTAGAGCTATTAGTGAGTCAAGACTTTATGAGTATTGAATGTTTAAGCTCATCTCAACAACAAAAATAAAATATTCAAGTTCGTAGCTTGAGGTTGAACCAAGCGCACCTCATCAAAAAGTTCATAAACTTAAGCTTAGCTTGACTCAACTTGATTTATTATTCAAGCCAAGTTCGAGCTCAATATCAAGCTCTTGAGCTTGCGATATAATACAAGTACATTATCAAGCACATATTAAGCATATCATTAAGCTCATTTGATTTGGACAAGTGGACCTTACTCCTAATTAATTGAAAACTTAGTAAGACATGACTTAACTTTTCAAGTCGATATTAAAATTATTATTAAATCCATAAACAAGCTTAGGCTCGACTTGCTTTTTATCAGGCTATATTGCTTCCTAGTTTGTTCATGAAAAAAAAAAAATTGCTTGAGTTTGGCTCTTTTATTAACAAAACTAAAACTAAAGTTAAAACTTGGGTTGTTTATAAACAAACAAACATGAGTAAGATTTTTATCAAGTTAAGCCCAAGTTGTTTATGAACGGCTTAATTTATTTATAATCCTACTTAGCTTTTTAAGACACATTGAAAATAAAAGCTACAAAAAACTATATCTTTTATGTATCATATTTAGCAAATAACCTATTAGAAACTATAGGATACCTAAACAAACACTAGATTGAAAAACAAAGGACTGAATCAAGAGTTTGCAAAATTATGGCCGCACGAAATGCTAGAACATATGAGGTATTTTTAAAAAAAATTAAAAAGTAACTAAATAATATTTATTTAATTTTACTTTATAAGTTTTTGTTTATAATTCCTTCCTCTTGATTTTTTGTGAAATAAAATTATTATATAAGTTTTTTTTTTTATTACTAGCAACAAATTTTTCAAGAGATTCTTTTTGAACTCTCTCTCTCTCATTTAAAATTCAATGTTGAAGTAGACATTTATAATTAAAAATATTTATATTAAAAATATATATATTAACAAATATTAAAAGATAGAACAATAGAATATGATTTATCAAAAACACAATTGTCGCTTTGGTTAACAATAACCTAATAACTTCTATAGGGATAAAAGGCCCAAGAGAATATGTTGGGCCGTGGGCCTTGTCCGATGACACTTAGTGGTCCGAGGACATATAGATAATAGGGAAGATGTGAGAGTTAGAATGCCACGAACAAAATATAGCCGCGAGGGTTATGGAAAGTAGTCCGAGGAGGAATGTCTCATCGGCTAAGCAAAACAGAGATAAGAAGGATTAGTTTGCCCTTAAAGGCAACACTTTGAAGGGTTCTCTTAGTAAGGATAAACATTAGGGAAACGTAGGACATAGGGAAGCTAAGAAATATAAGGGAAAGCTACTACCACCGCATTGAATGCTCTGCAGCTAACCTTCTAGCTACATTAATGTGGAGGTGATGCCTGAACAGTGGTAAGCAGCCTTACAACTACTACCAAAGACTTCAGAAAGGTGTTGATGAGACAAGTATCAAAGCCAGCAATCTGATCTACACGTGGAGGATTGAAATGAAGTGAGGAAAGGGAATATAAAGAAAGAAATCCCCATTACAAAGGGGGGGGGGGGGGAGGGAGAGAGAATCTATGAGGAAACCACTGTACCCTCAATAACTGTAATGGTGTTTAAATTTAAGAGAAATATATAAGAACTACCATCCTCGGACTTTGCCGAGGAGGACTTTCTTTGCATAAACTTGTTTATTCATGCTTTCAAGTATTATAGAACC